>JBAIAC010000214.1:1200000-1800000 GCA_037349315.1 Chelydra serpentina
GCGCAGCACCAGGGCGGCTCAGCCAGCGGGTCCCGGCTCCCCAGCGCGGCACCAGGGCGGCTCGGCCAGGGGGTCCCGGCTCCCCAGCGCAGCACCAGGGCGGGCGGCTCAGCCAGCGGGTCCCGGCTCCCCAGCGCGGCACCAGGGCGGCTCGGCCAGCGGGTCCCGGCTCCCCAGCGCGGCGCCAGGGCGGCTCAGCCAGGGGGTCCCGGCTCCCCAGCGCGGCACCAGGGCGGGCGGCTCAGCCAGCGGGTCCCGGCTCCCCAGCGCAGCACCAGGGCGGCTCGGCCAGGGGGTCCCGGCTCCCCAGCGCGGCGCCAGGGCGGGCGGCTCAGCCAGCGGGTCCCGGCTCCCCAGCGCAGCACCAGGGCGGCTCGGCCAGCGGGTCCCGGCTCCCCAGCGCAGCACCAGGGCGGCTCGGCCAGCGGGTCCCGGCTCCCCAGCGCAGCACCAGGGCGGCTCGGCCAGGGGGTCCCGGCTCCCCAGCGCGGCACCAGGGCGGCTCGGCCAGGGGGTCCCGGCTCCCCAGCGCGGCACCAGGGCGGCTCGGCCAGGGGGTCCCGGCTCCCCAGCGCAGCACCAGGGCGGCTCGGCCAGCGGGTCCCGGCTCCCCAGCGCAGCACCAGGGCGGCTCAGCCAGCGGGTCCCGGCTCCCCAGCGCGGCACCAGGGCAGCTCGGGCAGGGGGTCCCGGCTCCCCAGCGCGGCACCAGGGCGGCTCGGCCAGGGGGTCCCGGCTCCCCAGCGCGGCACCAGGGCGGCTCGGCCAGGGGGTCCCGGCTCCCCAGCGCAGTGAGCAGAGGAAGGCTCGGGCCCCGGCATGGAGAGGAGCTCACGCCAGCGGGCCAAGAAGAAGCTGCACCGCCGGGGGCCGGGGGGCTCCGCGGGGTCCCGGGCCGGGGCAGAGGAGCAGGTGGTGATGCTGTGCGAGGAGATCGCCGACCCCGCTGCGCTGGAGACCTCCAACGTCAGCAGCTCGCTGTACTCCCTCCACTCCACCCTGCGCCTCCAGGAACTGTAGGCACCGCGCCAGCCGGGTGCAGCGGGTGGGGCTAGGGGAGCCAGGGCACAGCCTTGACTGGCCGCGGCTGCCCCCTCCCCCGCAGGCTGCACTGGCTGGGGGGCTGCAGCTGATCGGGGGGGGGGGTGGAGCTTGTTCTGCTTCAACTCACCCCCGGGTGCAGAGTTCAGTTAAAAGTCCCCGCGTTTACAGCTGCTGAGCGGAGTGGGGGGGACAGAAACCTGGGCCAGCCCCTGCCTGAACAGCGCCCCCAGGCATCTGGTGCAGCGGCGGTGGGCGGGGGGTATTTGGATCTGCAGAGTTGGAGCAGACCTGCCATCTCTTCCCCAGGCCTGGCCTCGGGGAGGTCGGCTCCCGCTCCCTGCCGGGCTGGGCCTGGGGCTCGCAGGCTGCCCCGTTGCTGTGAGGGGCGTGGTGCCCACGGCAGGGCTGGGGGGGGGGAATGACCCACGGGTGCAGATGTTGTACCGAGGTGCCCCCACCTGGGTGGGCCGTGGAGCTGGCAGGAGCTGGCCTGACTGCCGGGCGGGGAGAGGGGGGCGCACTCTGCCCCGAGCGTGGGGACTGGGGGGAGCCGCAGGGGCTGGTGAAAGCTGTACTGGCCCCACAGCCGACACACTGCGGGGGCTGGGGGGGGCAGAGGGGCTCAGGGGCTGCCAGCCCGGCACGTGGTGTGAGTCAGCGTCTCGTGTTTCCCTCAGCTGCGTAAGGGTTAAGTGCCGCGGCTCGCCCGGCCCCCGGAGTGGAGGGCGCTGGTGACGCGCTCTGTGGGGCCCAGCCCGGGCCCAGCCCGCAGCTCCCAGCAGACAGCGCCCCCAGGCGTCCCGGCTGCCGCGGCCCTGGCATGGCATGCAGGGGGAGCGGCTGGGGCCGAGCTGCGTCAATGGGGCCCCAGAGCAGGCTCAAAGCTGGCTGGGGATGCCCGGCCGGTGCCCGCCCCTCACGCGCTCTGTCTCTGTCGCAGGCCCATGCTCATCGACATGAACAAGGTGTATCGCCAGACCAACCTGGAGAACCTGGACCAGGCCTTCACCGTGGCCGAGCGGGACCTGGGGGTGACGCGCCTGCTGGACCCCGAAGGTACGAGGTGGGGGAAGCGTCCCCGTGCCACGCACACGGCCCCTCCCTGGCATGGGGCAGCCACCCGAGGGCTCTGCTCCCCGCAGGGAACCCTTGGGCGCAGCAGCCCCTCAGCCCAGTGGTGAACAAAGGGGGCAGCCACCTGCAGGTGGAGACCCCGGGGCTGGGGCTCCCCCCGCAGCTGCTCACGCTCTGCCCTCCCCCCAGATGTGGACGTGCCTCAGCCGGACGAGAAGTCCATCATCACCTACGTCTCGTCGCTGTACGACGTCATGCCCCGCGTGCCCGAAGTCTCGGTTGGCGTCAAGGCCAACGTGAGTATGGGGCTGTGGAGGCCCCTCTCCTCTCCCCCCCCCCCCACCCCTCTCACTCCTCACAGGCCTGTGCTCTCGAGCTGGGGGGTCTTTGCTCAGCCTCCCTGCAGAGAGGTGGGGAAACCCCTCCCCGGCCTCCCCCGCCTTGGGTGCCAGGTGTCACTGTCCCAGTGATTGGCTTTGTCTTCTCGGGTCCTCCATTGATATGGGGTCAGCTGGGCCAGTCCTTTCCGGTGACCCTTCCCAGCTCAGACAGCCGGGCGACATTCATAGCCAGGGCTCTTAGCCTGCCCTGAGAGCAAACAGTCCTTTACCCTCCTCCCCCACTGGGTAACCTGTGAAATGTAGGGGAAACTGAGGCACTCACGGGGTCATACAAACAGTACTGAAGATTCCGGCACTGTGGGTGATTGGCCAGTCACCGAGGTTCCCATCCAGGGGTGACTCCAGCCACGATGGTCCCAGGGAGACCAGCGGTCCCTGGCCGCCAAGGAGCCAGGCCCCGAATCCGTTTCTGTGCTATCTCCCGGGGGCCGGGGAGGGGAGAGACCCGGGCCATGCTCTCGCCTGTCCCCTAGGAGCTGCAGCTGCGGTGGCAGGAGTACCGCGAGGTGGTGACGGCGCTGCTGCAGTGGATTCGCAATCACACCATCCTCTTCGAGGAGCGCAAGGTGCCGGCCAGCTACGAGGAGATCGAGGTGAGGGGCCCGGCCAGGGCCACCCGGGGACGGGGCTCTGGGGACCCCTGGTCCCCGGGCTGCACAGCCCCTGAGCCGTCCCAGCTCCACAGCTACAGGGGCCGTTTGGGGCCCCCCGGTTCCTCGCTGGGGTGGGAGCAGCCCACGTGGGTTCGTCAGCTGCCGCCCGTCTCCCCCGCCTCGGCATGGAGAGGGAGCGGCGCAGACTGTGCCTTGCCGTGCCGGAGTCGCCTCCGGGTGGGGGGCGGGCGTTGCGGGCGGGGGGGCTGCGCACTGAGGGGGCTCCTGGGAGTGGGGGTGCCTCAGAGCCTGAGCTGGCGGGGGGGCTCTGCTCTCCAAGCCACGTGTTCTGGATCATGGCTCCCGTCTCTTCATGTCCCGACACAGCTGCTGCTGGCAGGGGATGAAAGGCCCCGGTGCTGGGTGGGGGAGCTGGCTGGGCAGGGTGCCCGGGGGCCCGGGCCCCACCCCCACGCAGGAGCCGTCTGGAAGCCCCAGACGGAGGGGCCCACAGAGCTCCCCGGGAGTGGGTGCGTCCCGCTGGCAGCGAGGGGGAGGCAGGGTCTGTGGTTCCCTGGGGCCATAGGGGACCTGGCATCTGGCCCCTGGGATGCCCAGCCCGTCTGCGCTGGCAGCTGCCCCTGCCCAGGGGGTCTGAGCCCAGCGTAGGGGGCAGCCAGCCCTGTGAGGGCCAGGCTGGTTGCGGGGGCCTGGCAGGGCTCAGCTCCTCACCCCGGGCGGGTGGGTGTGGAGAGGGAGGCAGGCGAGCCGAGGAGTGGGGCAGCGCAGCAGGCGGGGGATCGTGGGACTCCCCAGGCAGGGGGAGGGTGTGTGACTCATTCCTTCCATGCCAGCCCCTCGTGAGTCAACCCCCCCCGCCTGGCCCTCTTCCGTCCTGTGGGCTCCGGCCGTGCGTGGGGCCAGCTCCCCAGGCCTGGCTCAGCTCCGGGTCCCAGCCCGGCGTGGGGATGTCGTCTCCTCGGGGTGAGGGCGGGGGCTAGTGAGGAGAAGCCCGGCGTGGTGGGCCAGGGAGAGGCTGGCCAGGCATGGGCCCTACTGATGGTGACCCTGCGCCTGGCACGGAGCGCCTGGCACGGAGCGCCTGGCACGGAGCCCCGGGCAGCTGGTCACAGGCGGGTCCCGGTGCCACGGCCGCACGGGGCCCCTCTCCTGCCGCCCCCGTGCCCTAACCCCGGCCTCCCCCCAGCTCCTGTGGCGCCAGTTCCTGAAGTTCAAGGAAACCGAGCTCCCAGCCAAGGAGGCCGACAAGAACCGCTCCAAGGCCATTTACCAGTCGTTGGAGGTGAGCGAGGTGACGCCCCAGGGACCCCCTGGCAGAGACATGCCCCGATACGTACAGCTGCCAGGCTGTGCCGAGCCCCTCCCCTCCCCTCCCCTCCCCGGGGGCTGTGCCGAGCCCCTCCCCTCCCCTCCCCGGGGGCTGTGCCGAGCCCCTCCCCTCCCCTCCCCGGGGGTTGTGCCGAGCCCCTCCCCTCCCCTCCCCGGGGGCTGTGCCGAGCCCCTCCCCTCCCCTCCCTGGGGGCTGTGCCGAGCCCCTCCCCTCCCCTCCCTGGGGGCTGTGCCGAGCCCCTCCCCTCCCCGGGGGCTGTGCCGAGCCGCTCCCCTCCCCGGGGGCTGTGCCGAGCCCCTCGTCCCCGAGCACGAGGGGGCTGCGCCCGGCCTGCATCCGGCTGTGACCGGGCATGTGACCGGGGGAGCAGTCCTGTGATTCTGTGTCACGCTGGGTGAGGCCCAGCAGAGTGCATGGCATCCCCAGCTCCCCACCGGGCCTGGCACCAGCCTGGGACCCAGCCCTTGCAGACCCTCGGGGTGCCCAGAGCAAAGCCCTCCCAAGCGGGGCCAAGCAGTGTGTGTGCCCCCCGCTCCCACACTGCTCATGGCTGCAGAGGCCGCCTGGTCCGTGTAACACCGCCTCTCGCCGGCGCAGGGCGCGGTGCAGGCTGGGCAGCTGCAAGTGTCCCCCGGCTACCACCCCCTGGATGTGGAGAAGGAGTGGGGCAAGCTGCATGTCGCCATTCTGGAGCGTGAGAAGCTGCTGCGTGCTGAGTTTGAGAGGTCAGTGCTGGGGGGAGGGGGCTGGGAGAGGCCGGGGAACGTGGGGTGGGGAAGGGCTGGGCTGGGAGGGAACATGGGGCTGGGCTGGGAGGGAGATCTAGAGGGGGTGAGGTAGTAGGGGGGGCTGGGAGGGAACATGGGGCTGGGCTGGGAGGGAGACCTGGGGCGGGGTGGGAGCTGGGGGGTGGGGAAGGGCTGGGCTGGGGGGGCTGGGAGCAGGGGGAGAGGAGCCGGGGTGTGGGGAAGGGCTGATTGAGGGGTCTGGGAGGGAACATGGGGCTGGGCTGGAGATCTAGGGCGGGGCGGGAGCTGGGGTGTGGGGAAGGGCTGGTTGAGGGGGGGCTGGGGCGGGGCGGGAGCTGGGGGGTGGGGAAGGGCTGGTTGAGGGGGGCTGGGAGGGAGATCTGGGGCGGGGCGGGAGCTGGGGGGTGGGGAAGGGCTGGTTGAGGGAGGGCTGGGAGGGAGATCTGGGGCAGGGCGGGAGCTGGGGGGTGGGGAAGGGCTGGTTGAGGGAGGGCTGGGAGGGAGATCTGGGGAGGGGCGGGAGCTGGGGGGTGGGGAAGGGCTGGTTGAGGGGGGCTGGGAGGGAGATCTGGGGCGGGGCGGGAGCTGGGGGGTGGGGAAGGGCTGGTTGAGGGGGGGCTGGGAGGGAGATCCGGGGCGGGAGCTGGCGGGTGGGGAAGGGCTGGGAGCAGGGGGAGAGGAGTCGGGGTGTGGGGAAGGGCTGATTGACGGGGGCTGGGAGGGAACATGGGGCGGGGCGGGAGCTGGGGGGTGGGGAAGGGCTGGCTGGCAGTGGAGGGGCCGTGGGCAGGGGAGAAGGGCTGGCTGAGGGGGGTCGGGGGGGCTATGGGGAGGGGGACACCCCTGGGGCTGGCACTCTCCCCTCCAGGCGAGCCAGGCCAGGCCCCTGCTGGCAGCCGCTCAGGGCCGGGGTGTTCCCGCCCTGGCCTCGCAGCCCGTAATGGGAACCATATGGCTGGTGAATCACGGCGCCGGGTGCCTCCCCTCAGGAAGCCCAGCCCCGCCTGCCCGCCGAGCAAACACAGCCGAGGAGCCTGGCCACTGGCAGTGCCGCTGCGGCTCCCGGCCTGCCCTGAGCTCGCAGGCTCCAGCAGGGACGAAAGGGGGAGCTGGGCCGCGGTGGGGAGGGGTTTCCCTGGCCACCAGGACTGGGGCGCGCACGAGTGGGGCTGGGCTGGGGTGAGGCAGGGGGGCTGTGGTGCCCACAGGAGGGGTGGGGACAGGGGTGCGCACAGGGGGGCGGGAGGCTGGGCGGGGGGCCGGGGTGCACACAGGAGGGGCTGGGCGGGGGCCGGGGCGCACACAGGAGGGGCTGGGCGGGGGGCCGGGGCGCACACAGGAGGGGCGGGAAGCTGGGGTGCACACGAGTGGCGGGGGGCTGGGCAGGGGGCTGGGGCGCACACAGGAGGGGTGTGGGGCTGGGCTGGGGTGCACATAGGAGGGGCGGGAGGCTGGGCAGGGGGCCGGGGCGCACACAGGAGGGGCGGGGGGCTGGGGTGCACACGGGGGGGCAGGGGGCTGGGCTGGGGCACACACGGGGGGGCAGGGGGCTGGGCAGGGGGCCGGGGCGCGCACAGGAGGGGGGTGGGGGCTAGGCGCAGTTGTTCACCGTGCTCCCCTCCCCGCCCCACGCAGGCTGGAGCGGCTGCAGCGCATCGTCAGCAAGCTGCAGATGGAGTCGGGGGTGTGCGAGGAGCAGCTGAACCAGGCCGACACCCTGCTGCAGTCGGTGAGAGCAAAGCCCGGAAGGGGGGTGCTGCCCTGGGACCCGCTGGCCAGCGCCTGAGAGCATGGGGCAGCCCCTAGGTGCTCTGCGGGGCTAGAGTGGGGTAGGGCAGTGCACAGAGCGTGGGGGCAAGGGGACGGGGCGGTGCATGCAATGGGGGGGGGTCTCAGCCCCTCCCCCCCCGGTTTAACACACCTCCCCCCGGCAGGACGTCCGGCTGCTGAACACCGGGAAGCAGCCGCAGAAGGCGGCCGAGATCGAGCGGGACCTGGACAAGGCGGACGCCATGATCCGCCTGCTCTTCAATGATGTGCAGGCCCTCAAGGACGGGCGCCACCCGCAGGGCGAGCAGATGTACCGCAGGTAACAGGCCCAGCCAGAACCCCGCCCCTGCCAGAACCCCGCCCCTTCCCAGGGGGAGGGGCCCAGCCAGAACCCCGCCCCTTCCCAGGGGGAGGAGCCCAGCCAGAACCCCGCCTCTTCCCAGGGGGAGGAGCCCAGCCAGAACCCCGCCCCTTCCCCGGGGGAGGAGCCCAGCCAGAACCCCACCCCTGCCCGGGGGAGGGGCCCAGCCAGAACCCCGCCTTTGCCCAAGGGGAGGGGTCCACCCAGAACCCTGCCCCACCCAGGGGGGAGGGGGCCCAGCCAGAACCCCACCCTGACCGGAGGGTGGTGGGGGCTGTGACAGATCCACAGGCCGAGTGGTCTCCCACGGCTGTCACAGCCCCTGGGAGGACCCCTTCAGTGAGTCAGCCCCCTGAGGGTCACACCCTGTCACTGGGGTCAGCCCCTCGGGTTCACCACCTGTGGGGACTGACCCTCGGAGCCTTCAGCACCCCTGGGTCACGCCGTGAGCTCCCTGCAGCGAGTCCACCTGGATTGAACACCACGGGGAACCTTGCACACCCAAAGGGAGCAAAGCTCCCCCAGTTTCCTTTATCTGGAGTGACGCTCAGCCCGCAGGGTAACAGCAGGGGGGTTATTAGGTGTCTGGAGCTCAGTGTAGCGAGTCCTTCGCTAACAGACGGGAAAGTCACAGCAAAGTCCAGCTGGGTCAGCCCAGAGCCCAGAGCTCTCCGACCCTTCTCTAGTCCCAGTCCAGCAGCCCCCCACTTAACAACCCCACCTGGCCCCTGCTCTGTCCTTTGTCCTGTTCCCCAGGGAACCTGGTCACCTGGCCTCTTCCTCAGCCCTTTGTTCTCCAGCTCCTCACACCCGGCTGGCTTCCTGCCGAGTCAGTCAGGGCTTGTCACACTACCGAGTTTTATTGACAAAATTTATGTTGACACCCAAAAGTCGACAAAACAAAAATCACCGAAGGGTGTTCACGCTTGCTCTGTCGACAGATCATGTCCACACTGGGGGCACCATCATGGACAGGGTGAGCAATGCACCGTGGGTATGTATCCCCCAGTGCATTGTGGGAAGGAAGAGCTGAGCGCTGGGCGAGTTCCCCCTCAGCTGCCGAGAGCAGTGTCCTGAGCAGCTCTCTGAGCGCTCGGCGTGAGGAATGGCAAAGCAGCGCCCCGGTCTGCGCCGTCCCGCTGCCTGCGGCTGTGTCCCTAGGGCCGGGCAGAACAGCAGCGTTCCAGTGATTTGCTTTGTTTGTCCCAAAGGGAGCAGCACAGACAGTTCCCGGAGCTTTGAACAGGGCGGGGTGCAGGCCTGCAGGGCAGAGAGATCACAAGGCTGAGCCCAGCGATCCGGGCAGGCGTTGTGGGACACTGGCGGAAGCCGGTTCTGTCACAAAACAATCAGCAGTGTCTACACTGGCTCTTTGCCGACAATAAAGGGAGGGGAAAAACAAACATCTTTCAGGGGGTGCAAGTTTTTTGTCACCAAACCTGAGCGTTTTTCGTGACAAAAGTCCCATTGCAGTGTGAACGCTCTGGCGGTTTTGTCGCCAAAAGGCAGTTTTTGGCGACCAAACTTGCCCGTGTAGACAAGCCCTGAGTTACTAGGTACCAAATGTCCGGGCAATTGGAGTGGCCGTCGTCTCTGCCGGGCTCTCCATGGGCCCAGGCCCCAGACAGCCGGGCGTCAGTCACACCTGGCTCTCTGCAGAGTAAACAACCCCCACCCCCCGAGTTAACCCTGCCCCTCAGAGGGGAAACTGAGGCACACACACTAGTCACACACAATATTATGCATAATTCCCGCTCAGTCACAGGCCAGCCGGAACCCGCCCCTCCCGGGGGCACTCTGGGGCTGCCCATGTCGCTCTACTGGCCCCCCACCTCCCCCTGGTTTGGCAGCGTCTGTGCCCCGCGCATGGGAGTGCCCCCAAACAGCGCCCCTCCGCTCTGCCCGCAGGGTGTACCGCCTGCACGAGCGACTGGTCGCCATCCGCACCGAGTACAACCTGCGCCTGAAGTCGGGCTCCCTGCAGCCGGCCCAGGTGGCCCTGCCCCTCGGCCAGCGGCCCCGACAGGAGCTGGAGGACGTCACGCTGCGCTACCTGCAGGACCTGCTGGCCTGGGTGGAGGAGAACCAGAGGCGGCTGAACGGCGCCGAGTGGGGCATGGACCTGCCCACGGTGGAGTCGCAGCTGGGCAGCCACCGGGGCCTGCACCAGTCCATCGACGAGTTCCGGGCCAAGATCGAGCGGGCGCGAGCCGACGAGGTGAGGCGGGAGGGGGCTGGCAGGACAGGCAGCCCGGCCCGCGCCCCGGGGGGGTGGGACGTGGCTTTTCAGCCTCTGCCCTCCACATGCTGGGGTCGCGCCCTCCCCAAGCCCTGCCACACAGGAGCTGCCCACAGCTGACCCAGGCTCAGTGTGGGTCCCGAGCGGACGTGTCCCCAGGACGCCGGGGTTCCCAGCCCCCTGCAGAGGGGAGACATCTCGCTGCAGCCCAGGCCTCCGCTTCCCACAGAGAGGTTTGGATCCCCCCTCAGGCCTAGCAAGTCTTGGGCTGTTTGCGGCAGAGCGGGGCAGCCGGTGGAGTTAACGTGTTCCTCCTGCGAAGAGAGAGCGCCCCATACTGATCCCCCCCCCTCCCCACAGTGTTGTCCTGGGGTCTGCACTGCCCGCTGGGGAGAGCGCCCCATACTGATCCCCACCCCCCACTGCATTGTCCTGGGGTCTGCACTGCCCGCGGGGGAGAGCGCCCCCCGCTGATCCCCCCCCTCCCCACAACGCTGTCCTGGGGCTGCATTGCCCGCTGGGGAGAGCGCCCCCTACTGATCCCCCCCCTCCCCCCTGCACTGTCCTGGGGCTGCACTGCCCGCTGGGGAGAGCGCCCCCTACTGATCCCCCCCCCTCCCCACAGCGCTGTCCTGGGGCTGCATTGCCCGCTGGGGAGAGCGCCCCCTACTGATCCCCCCCCCTCCCCACAGCGCTGTCCTGGGGCTGCACTGCCCGCTGGGGAGAGCGCCCCCTACTGATCCCCCCCGTCCCCACAGCGCTGTCCTGGGGCTGCACTGCCCGCTGGGGAGAGCGCCCCCTACTGATCCCCCCCCTCCCCACAGTGCTGTCCTGGGGCTGCATTGCCCGCTGGGGAGAGAGCCCCCTACTGATCCCCCCCCTCCCCACAGCGCTGTCCTGGGGCTGCACTGCCCGCTGGGGAGAGCGCCCCCTACTGATCCCCCCCCCCACTGCACTGTCCTGGGGCTGCACTGCCCGCTGGGGAGAGCGCCCCCTACTGATCCCCCCCCTCCCCACAGCGCTGTCCTGGGTCTGCACTGCCCTCTGGGGAGAGCGCCCCCTACTGATCCCCCCCCTCCCCACTGCACTGTCCTGGGGCTGCACTGCCCGCTGGGGAGAGCGCCCCCTACTGATCCCCCCCTCCCCACTGCACTGTCCTGGGGCTGCATTGCCCGCTGGGGAGAGCGCCCCCTACTGATCCCCCCCCTCCCCACAGCGCTGTCCTGGGGCTGCATTGCCCGCTGGGGAGAGCGCCCCCTACTGATCCCCCCCTCCCCACAGCGCTGTCCTGGGTCTGCACTGCCCGCTGGGGAGAGCGCCCCCTACTGATCCCCCCCTCCCCACAGCGCTGTCCTGGGGCTGCATTGCCCGCTGGGGAGAGCGCCCCCTACTGATCCCCCCCTCCCCACAGCGCTGTCCTGGGGCTGCACTGCCCGCTGGGGAGAGCGCCCCCTACTGATCCCCCCCCCCCCCACAGCGCTGTCCTGGGGCTGCACTGCCCGCTGGGGAGAGCGCCCCCTACTGATCCCCCCCCCCACTGCACTGTCCTGGGTCTGCACTGCCCTCTGGGGAGAGCGCCCCCTACTGATCAACCCCCCCCCCACAGCGCTGTCCTGGGGCTGCACTGCCCGCTGGGGAGAGCGCCCCCTACTGATCCCCCCCCCCCCCCACTGCACTGTCCTGGGGCTGCATTGCCCGCTGGGGAGAGCGCCCCCTACTGATCCCCCCCCTCCCCACAGCGCTGTCCTGGGGCTGCACTGCCCGCTGGGGAGAGCGCCCCCCGCTGAGCCCCCCCCAGCGCTGTCCTCACGAGAGGCGCGCGCCCCCCGCTGAGCCCCCCCCAGCGCTGTCCTCGCAAGGGGTGAGCGCCCCCCGCTGAGCCCCCCCCAGCGCTGTCCTTGCGAGGGGTGAGCGCCCCCCGCTGAGCCCCCCCCAGCGCTGTCCTCGCAAGGAGCGTGCGCCCCCGCTGAGCCCCCCCCAGCGCTGTCCTCGCAAGGGGTGAGCGCCCCCCGCTGAGCCCCCCCCAGCGCTGTCCTCGCAAGGGGCGTGCGCCCCCGCTGAGCCCCCCCCAGCGCTGTCCTCGCGAGGGGTGAGCGCCCCCCGCTGAGCCCGCCCCCAGCACTGTCCTCGCGAGGGGTGAGCGCCCCCCGCTGAGCCCCCCCCAGCACTGTCCTCGCGAGGGGTGAGCGCCCCCGCGGCGCAGGGCTGGCGATGGGGTTTGTTGTTTCACGTCCTCTCGCGCCGGTGGGGGTCTGCGGCTCTGTGCCGGGCGCTCCGCTCACTCCTCTCTCCCCACAGGCCCAGCTCTCGCCCGCCCCACGCGGCGCCTACCGAGACTGCCTGGCCAAGTTGGACCTGCAGTACGCCCAGCTGCTGGTGAGAGGCCGGGCCTGGTGGGAGGGGCTGCAGGGGACCGGGGTGGGGGCTCCTAGGGAGCAAGGGGGGCATGGGTGGGGCTTTGGGGCCTGTGGGGAGCAGCGAGGCGGGGGGGGCTGTGTGAGCGGAGGGGGGATGGGGGCCTGTGGGGAGCAGCGCGGCTGGGGGGCTGTGTGAGGGGAAGGGGGCCCGTGGGGAGCAGCGCGGCTGGGGGGCTGTGTGAGGGGAAGGGGGCCTGTGGGGAGCAGCGCGGCGGGGGGGCTGTGTGAGGGGAGGGGGGCCTGTGGGGAGCAGCGCGGCGGGGGGGCTGTGTGAGGGGAGGGGGGCCTGTGGGGAGCAGCGCGGCGGGGGGGCTGTGTGAGGGGAGGGGGGCCTGTGGGGAGCAGCGCGGCGGGGGGGCTGTGTGAGGGGAGGGGGGCCTGTGGGGAGCAGCGCGGCGGGGGGGCTGTGTGAGGGGAAGGGGGCCTGTGGGGAGCAGCGCGGCTGGGGGGCTGTGTGAGGGGACGGGGGCCTGTGGGGAGCAGCGCGGCGGGGGGGCTGTGTGAGGGGAGGGGGGCCGTCCCGCACCCCACCCATGCCCCGTGTGTGCCCCCAGAACTCGTCCAAGGCGCGGCTGCGGCACCTGGAGAGCCTGCAGGCCTTCGTGGGCGCCGCCACGCGGGAGCTGATGTGGCTGAACGAGAAGGAGGAGGAGGAGGTGGACTACGACTGGAGCGACCGCAACCCCAACATGACGGCCAAGAAGGAGAACTACTCGGTACTGCCCCGCCCCGAGGCTGCCCCCGCCTGCCCCCCGGGGCTGCCCCCGCCCGCCCCCCGGGGCTGCCCCCGCCCGCCCCCCGGGGCTGCCACCGCCCGCCCCCCGGGGCTGCCCCCGCCCGCCCCCCGGGGCTGCCGCTGGTTAGCAGCGCTGGTGGCGGTGGGCAGGGCTGCCCTTGGGGAGGATGCGCTCGCGCCAAGGGCAAGCAGGGACCCATGCCCTTGTGGGGCCCAGCTAGTCCAGGGGGCCGTGGCCTGCGGGAGTTCTCCGGGGCTCTGACCGGACTCCCTGTGAGCGTCCCAGGGACAGCACTGCTGCCCTCTGGGGCAGGCAGGACCCCAGCCGGATCCACTGCCCTGCCTGGGAGCAAGCCCCCATCCCCCCATCCCCCGTAACCCCCCCTCCAGCGCCTGCAGCCCCTTTTCCTGACCCCCGAGAGAGACGGGCCCAGCTCTGACTGCAGGGCTGCTGCTCTGCCCTGAGCTCTCTGCGCGTGTGCCCCATGTGCCTGGGGAGGGGCCTGCCCCTGGGGGGATCCCGGACACAGCTCCGGCCTGTGCACGCATCTCCGCCACGGGCGGACGCGCTCACCTGCTGCTCCCATCTCTGCTGCGCACCAGGGGCTGATGCGGGAGCTGGAGCTGCGGGAGCGTAAGATAAAGGAGATCCAGAGCACGGGGGACAGGCTGCTGCACGAGGAGCACCCGGCCAGGCAGACCGTGGAGGTGAGACTGGGGCAGGGCCCGTTCTCGCTGGGCACCGGGAGGTGAGGCCGGGGGCTGGGCCCGTTCTCGCTGGGCACCGGGCGGGCGGTGGAGGTGAGGCCGGGGGCAGGGCCCGTTCTCGCTGGGCACCGGGCGGGCGGTGGAGGTGAGGCCGGGGGCTGGGCCCGTTCTCGCTGGGCACCGGGCGGGCGGTGGAGGTGAGGCCGGGGGCAGGGCCCGTTCTCGCTGGGCACCGGGCGGGCGGTGGAGGTGAGACTGGGGCTGGGCCCGTTCTCGCTGGGCACCGGGCGGGCGGTGGAGGTGAGGCCGGGGGCTGGGCCCGTTCTCGCTGGGCACCGGGCGGGCGGTGGAGGTGAGACTGGGGCAGGGCCCGTTCTCGCTGGGCACCGGGCGGGCGGTGCAGGTGAGGCCGGGGGCTGGGCCCGTTCTCGCTGGGCACCGGGCGGGCGGTGGAGGTGAGGCCGGGGGCTGGGCCCGTTCTCGCTGGGCACCGGGCGGGCGGTGGAGGTGAGGCCGGGGGCAGGGCCCGTTCTCGCTGGGCACCGGGCGGGCGGTGGAGGTGAGGCCGGGGGCAGGGCCCGTTCTCGCTGGGCACCGGGCGGGCGGTGGAGGTGAGGCCGGGGGCTGGGCCCGTTCTCGCTGGGCACCGGGCGGGCGGTGGAGGTGAGGCCGGGGGCTGGGCCCGTTCTCGCTGGGCACCGGGCGGGCGGTGGAGGTGAGGCCGGGGGCTCGGCCCGTTCTCGCTGGGCACCGGGCGGGCGGTGGAGGTGAGGCCGGGGGCTGGGCCCGTTCTCGCTGGGCACCGGGCGGGCGGTGGAGGTGAGGCCGGGGGCTGGGCCCGTTCTCGCTGGGCACTGGGTGGGCGGTGCAGGTGAGGCCGGGGGCTGGGCCCGTTCTCGCTGGGCACCGGGCGGGCGGTGCAGGTGAGGCCGGGGGCTGGGCCCGTTCTCGCTGGGCACCGGGCGGGCGGTGGAGGTGAGGCCGGGGGCTGGGCCCGTTCTCGCTGGGCACCGGGCGGGCGGTGCAGGTGAGGCCGGGGGCAGGGCCCGTTCTCGCTGGGCACCGGGCGGGCGGTGGAGGTGAGGCCGGGGGCTGGGCCCGTTCTCGCTGGGCACCGGGCGGGCGGTGGAGGTGAGGCCGGGGGCTGGGCCCGTTCTCGCTGGGCACTGGGTGGGCGGTGCAGGTGAGGCCGGGGGCTGGGCCCGTTCTCGCTGGGCACCGGGCGGGCGGTGCAGGTGAGGCCGGGGGCTGGGCCCGTTCTCGCTGGGCACTGGGTGGGCGGTGCAGGTGAGGCCGGGGGCTGGGCCCGTTCTCGCTGGGCACCGGGCGGGCGGTGCAGGTGAGGCCGGGGGCTGGGCCCGTTCTCGCTGGGCACCGGGCGGGCGGTGCAGGTGAGGCCGGGGGCTGGGCCCGTTCTCGCTGGGCACCGGGCGGGCGGTGGAGGTGAGGCCGGGGGCTGGGCCCGTTCTCGCTGGGCACCGGGTGGGCGGTGGAGGTGACTGTGGGGAAGGCACGAAACATGCCGGTGCTGTGTGAGCTGCCTCCGGTGCCGCCCGGTCACTACGGGGGAGCCAGAGCCAGCCGGCCACTGGCGCCAGGGTGGTGTGTGGTAAATGGCTGCCAGGGAGCGGGTGAGTCTGGCCCTGCCCGTCTCGCGTGCGGAGAGCCTGGGGTGACGGTGAACTGCCCCTGCTCCGGGAGCCCAATGATCCCAGTGGAGGGCCGGGGCTGCTGGTGTCTGGGGTCTGGCTGGGGCCCATCCCAGTATGGGGCCCCGCGCCGGGTGCATCTCCCTGTCCAGGGCTCCGGGAGCCTGTGGGCGGCCGCGGGGCTCAGCCCAGAGTGACCCTGGTTCTGTTCCAGGCCTTCCAGGCTGCTCTGCAGACCCAGTGGAGCTGGATGCTCCAGGTGTGCTGCTGCATCGAGGCCCATCTGAAGGAGAACACGGCCTACTTCCAGGTAAGGGGCGGGGCCTGGCCGGGGCGGAGGGGAAGGAGCGCCTGGGGGGAGGGGGCAGGCGGGAGAGGTGCTTGGTGGGGGGCAGGGGGCCAGTGGGGAGAGGTGCCTGGTTGGGGGACCAGGAGGGAGAGGTGCCTGGCCGGGGACAGAGGGGAAGGAGGGAGAGGTGCCTGGTCGGGGGCGGAGCACCTGCCGGAGGGCGGAGCTCCTGGCTGGGATGGCGGGGTGCCCCCGCTGGCAAGGGGGGGTCGCGCATTGAGCAGCATCTGTCTTGGGCCTCTGTCCCTGCTCCCCACCCCAGGGAGGCGCGGGCCGGGTCCAGCGCAGATCAGTAAATCCCCCCCAGCTCTCTCTCGGCCGGGCGGGAGCTGAGGAGCCCTCCCCTGGCGGCTGGCCGGGGCCGAGTGGCCCCCGCATGGGGCTGGCAGGTGCTGACCCCCCCTCCCCCCGGCAGTTCTTCTCAGACGTGAAGGAGGCAGAGGAGTTCCTGAGAAAGATGCAGGAGAGCATGAAGAAGAAATACTCGTGCGACCGCACCATCACCGTGACACGCCTCGAGGACCTGCTACAGGATGCCCTTGTAAGTGACTCCCCCCCGCCCCGGCTGCTGGGGGCCCTCAGGAGAGTCAATCCCTGTCACGGGGCGACGCTCTGGAGCTACTTCCTACGAGGCCAGGCAGGACCCTGGGGGAGCCTCCTCTCTCGGAGCCGACTGTCTCCAGGGCAAGAAGCTTCCCCAGCTTCCACCTTCCTGGGTCTGACCCCGGAGCATCCAGCATCCCCTGCCCCACCGGGCGCTTCCCCCAGCGAGTCCCCGGGTGGGGTCCTGGGGGAGCCAGAGGGCCCTGCCCCCCAACTCCGCAGTCAGACGTGATTCTCAGCCAGTAAAACAGGAGGTTTATTAGTTGACAGGAACAGGGTCTAAACCAGCGCTTGTAGGGACAGAGACCAGGACCCATCAGGTCCAGCTTGGGGGGCAGGGAGGCCAGACTGTCTCTGCGCCTCCCCCCACATCCCCAGCCAGCTCCCAACTGAAACTCTCCAGCCCCTCCTCTGCCTTTGTCTCCTTCGCTGGCCAGGAGGTCACCTGATCCCTTTGTTCCAACACCTTCAGCTCTCACCTTTGCAGGGGAGGGGCCGGGGCCATCGGTTGCCAGGAGACAGGGTGTCGGCCATTCTCTGTCATCACTGGCCCTCCAGGGCTCCGCAACAACCACACAGCCCTATCCCACCACCTAGAGACTTAGGAAATGCACAGGGGAAACTGAGGCACCCACACAGTATTCAGAGGAACATCAAGAACAGTCCCACTTCATCACAATCCCCATTTCCCTTTCGGGCGCCCCGCTCGCCGTGCTGTGGGGCACCCTCGGGAGTGCCCCCTGCCTCCTTCCTTCCCTCTCCCCGCACTGCGAGACACCCTCGGGAGTACCCCCTGCCTCCTTCCTTCCCTCTCCCCGCACTGCGAGACACCCTCGGGAGTGCCCTGCCCCCCTCCCACTGCAGGGGGCACTCAGGAGTACCCCTCCCCACCTCCCTTATCACCCCCCATCCCAGACCCACAGGAGCGGTGCTGTAGCCCCAGTTTTGGAACCGTCTCCAGGGCAAACGCTTCAGTTGGCCTGACTCCCGGGGGCCTTGCTCTGCCTCGGGCTACCTGCCCGGCCACCCCACCCCCTTAGGCTGGAGCTCTGGGCCTGGGGCCCCCCCGCTCCGCGAGCTCCAGCGAGTCCCGCCGAGCCCGAGGGAGGCTCGTCCCCCGCACGCCTGGCTCTGCGCGCACCAAGTCGCCAACAGAGCCGGTTTGTTCTGTACCTGGTACACGGCACAGACCGGCCTGAGGGGAGCCTCGTCCAGTGGTTCTCAACAAGGGGAGCCCCCCCCCCCCCCACGCACACCCTGACCTCGTCACCCTGCACTGCCTCTGCCCCCCCGCGTCATCCTGCCCCCCGTCACCCTGCCCCCCCCACCCTGTGCTCTCCGCAGGACGAGAAGGAGCAGATCACGGAGTACAAAGGGCACCTGACGGGACTGGCCAAGCGGGCCAAAGCCATCGTGCAGCTCCGGCCACGCAACCCGGCCACCCCGCTCAAGGGCCGGCTGCCAGTGCAGGCCGTCTGTGACTACAAGCAGATGGAGGTGAGAGGGGGCTGGGAGTGGGGTGGGGGTTGGAATCTGGGCACGGAGACCTGGGGGTTGGGGGTAGTTGTGGGGGGCAGGGGCTGGGGGCCAGTGGGCGGGAGCCTGGGGGAAGGGGCTGGGGGCAGAGGTCCGGGGGTTGGGCTCTGGGTGCTGGGACTCAGGGGTCTCGGGGCAGGGGCCCGGGGCTGGGGGCAGAGGTCCGGGGGTTGGGCTCTGGGTGCTGGGACTCAGGGGACTGAGGGCAGGTGTGAGGGGCAGGGGCTGGGGGCAGGGGTCCGGGGGTTGGGCTCTGGGTGCTGGGACTCAGGGGGCTGGGGGCAGGTGTGAGGGGCAGGGGCCCGGGGCTGGGGGCAGAGGTCCGGGGGTTGGGCTCTGGGCGCTGGGACTCAGGGGGCTGGGGGCAGGTGTGAGGGAGGGGCCAGGTGGCGGGAGCCGGGGGTAGGGGCGAGCCTGCCGCAGGGCACTGCTCTGGCTGGCTGGCTGGGCGCTGGCGTCTGGGGCTGACGCTGCCCCCCGGCTCCCCTAGATCACGGTGCACAAGGGAGACGAGTGTGTCCTGCTGAGCAACGCCCAACCCTCCAAGTGGAAGGTGCTCAGTGGCTCAGGGAGTGAGTCCATCGTGCCGTCCGTCTGCTTCCTCGTGCCCCCGCCCAACAGAGAGGCGCTGGACGCCGTCAGCAGGTGCGAGCGGGGACGCTGCGGGGCCGGGCCTCGGGGCCACTACATCCATTGGGACCCCTCCCCACCCAGGCCTTGGGACCCCTCCCCATCTGTCGGGACCCCTCCCCATCCGTTGGGACCCCTCCCCGCCTGGGCCTCAGCTCTCCCCGCGTCCGTCGGGACCCTTCCCTGCCCGGGCCTCAACTCTCCCACATCCGTCGGGATCCCTCCCTGCCTGGACCTCTGTAACAATGCTGGTTCTGGCGGGACCCCACTGAGAGTGCCAGGTCAGGACAAATTGCTTCAAGCAGGGCAGTTACAGCCCAAGGCTGGGGTTCTTCCACCTCTAAGGCACCAAACCAGCCAGACAGAGGAGACGTTGGTTTTACCCCACTGGCTAACCACAAGTCACACAAGCAATTCCCTTAGACACTCCAGTTTCCCAGTCTCACCACCAGTGCCACTCGTTATGGGGACAAATGGTCATGAAAACCAATGCCCCAGTAAAAAAAAAAGGTTCTCCCGATCCCAACGGACCAAGGCCCCAGACCCAGGTCAATATACAAATCAGATCTTACCCACAAATCACGCTGTTGCCAATCCTTTAGAATCTAAAATCTAAAGGTTTATTCATAAAAGGAAAAAGGTCTAGGTGAGAGCTAGAATTGGTTAAATGGAATCAATTGCATACAGCAATGGCAAAGTTCTTGGTTCAGGGATGGAATCAGCTGCAGGTTCAAATCAAGTCTCTGGAGAACATCCCCAGCTGGGATGGGTCATTCAGTCCTTTGTTCAGAGCTTCAGTTTGTAGCAAAGTCCCTCCAGAGATATGAAGCAGGATTGAAGACAAGATGGAGATGAGGCATCAGCCTTTTATAGTCTCTTGCCATGTGGTCTTTCTTTCTTTGTTCCAAAGGCAAGCTATCCAACACATGGCATGGAAAACCCCGTTTTTCTGTTCTGTCTATAGGCAGGTCCCTGCATACCTTGCTGAGTCACAAGGTGTGTCTGCCTCCTCTCAATGGGTCAATTGTGTAGCTGATGGTCCTCAATGGGCCATCCAGCAGGCTAGGCAGAGCTGACACCAACTTATCTGAGGTGTCACCCAGAAGCACAGCCCAAGTGTGAAATACAGACAGTCTAGAGCCAATATTCATAACTTCAACTTCAATGATCTATAGGGTCCCAGATTATGTCAATAACGTCACAGCCTCGACTCCCTTCCCCCATCCGTCGGGACCCCTCCCTGCCCGGGCCTCGGCTCCCCCCCCCCCATCTGTTGGGATCCCTCCCAACTGGGCCCATCTGCTCTGGGCTTCCCTTTCCCCTCCTCTGGATCCCCCTGCTTCCTGTCCAAGCTCCTCTGCTGCCCCCTCCCGTTCCCCCCTTTGTCTGGGTCTCTCTGCTCCCCTCCCCACACCTCTCTCTGGAACCCTCTGCTGCCCCCTCCCCTTGCTCCCACCTGGCCTGGTCTCCTCTCCCATTGCCTGGGGCAGTGCGTGTCAGGGGCCCTGTCTCCATCCCCCGTGCCAGCCATGGGGCAGCAGCTTTTCTCCCCTGAAGCTCCGTGGGTCCCCCCAGGTCTCGTGGTGCTGGCGGGGGCTGGGCCTCGAGTGCCGGGGAGCCCTGTCCTCCGCCCGGCCATGCGGGCCGGGCTCACTGGTTCTCGCTCTCCCCAGGCTGGACGTCAGCCACCAGCACGTGGTGACGCTGTGGCACCAGCTGCACGTGGATATGAAGAGCCTCCTGTCCTGGCAGTACCTGGTCCGGGACATCCAGCAGATCCAGTCCTGGTCCCTGCTCGTGGTGCGTTGTGGCCCCAGCCCTGTTCGCGGAGGGGGGCTGGAGATCCCGGGGAGGAGCTGGGAGGGTGGGGCCAGGCTGGGAGCTGGGAAATTCAGGCTCGATCTCAAGAGAGAGCCCCGTGGCTGGGGAAGGGTCCCCTGGCCCCCCAACACCCACCTGTCGCTGGGGTACCGGAACAGGGTGTCACCCACGGCTGGCCTGGGGCGGAAGTTGGTCGGGGGGTTTTCTCTCCCCCGCCTGCTGGTGGGACCTTGCTGGGCGTGGGGCGCTGGTGAAGGGGGCCAGCACCCGTCTGAGGCCGTGTGCCTGGTCCCCAGTTCCGGACGCTGCAGCCCGAGGATTACCGGCAGACACTGCGCAGCCTGGAGACACATTTCCAGGAGTTCATGCGCGACAGCCAGGACTCCCAGAGCTTCCTGCCAGACGACCGGCTGCAGATGGAGCGCGAGTACAGGTCCTGCACCCAGAAATATGAGCACCTGCTGCACAGCCTGGAGAAAGGTAACCGGGGCCGGGACCGCCCGTCTGGGAGCCACCCGTGTAGCCTGGGGCCATCCTGCATCCCGTCCAGAGACAGACACACACACACACACACACACACTTTGCAGGACTGAACCCACAGTGTCATGGCAAACACCCCAGCTTTATACTATGGATTTTGCAATGTCATTCTGTAATCGTTAGTCCTTAAGTGGTGTTAATCTTGGGGTTTTCCTCTGTTCTCTCGCCTTCGGGGGTGATTGCCTCACATCTGAGGTTGTCAATGCTGCTAACTCGTTTAGCATCCGATCCAATTGGGTGTTTTCTGATCTTTTCCTGCTGGCTCTCCAAGTCTCTCTCTCTTGACCACCACCTGGACATTGGCGATGGCTTCACACTCATCCTTAACCGTGCACCCGTCCCTGTACACAATTGCACAGAGACTTTCAGACAGGATTCCATGTTAGAAAGGCTTCTATGGTTACTAAAGGGATTACAAAAGAACTTTACACAACGTCGTTTGCAATGCAGATACGAAACAAGACCTTATAGCAAATTAAAAATTTGTATTAAGATGATGTTAAAAAACATGACCGGTACAGAGCGTTTAAGCGTAGACGTTTCTGGTCATCAGGGGCTAACGTACAGATTAGCAAGGGGTGCGAAGGTCAGTTTAAGATGGGAAGGCGTAAGGAATACACAATCTGCGCTATCCCCCATTGGGGGTAAAAGGTTGACGGGTCAAAGTACAGACATTGAGCTCTGAGGGTGTGTTGTTCATACGATGGCTATGGTCGGGTGTGGAGGATAATGAGGGGATACGATGCTGACGATCACTGCAACGAAAACTTATCCTAAAACAAAAGGTGCCAGAATCAGCCGGAAGGACTGTGCTGCTCTGTTCCTGCCTTACCATCAGTTCAGACCCCGGCAGCCTGTCTGCTGCGTTTTCTCCAGCGACCCAGGGTCGTTCCTTCCTGCCCTCCAGTCGGGTGGGCGGCAGAATCCAATCCAACCATAGCCTACATCAGTACATTGAATACAGACGACATGATTCTCCTTTATCCTTCATTCTAAGTTCTACAAAATACAAACACAAAATCCTACTGCTACAGCCAGGCCTTCCGCAAGGCCAGGACACCCCTCCACATACACACATTGGGGACCACGCCTGCGATAAGGCCGGTACCCCACGGAGCCATGTCTGCAATAAGGACTGTGGCCGTCTCTCCCCCACCCCTCTCCCCCCTAGCAGAACCCTTCCAGGAGACCTCTCGTCCCAACCCCTCCCCTTGTGGAGTGTCCCCGCGGCCCCTCTGGGCCCAAAGGACCGTGCCTGGGAGTCCTCTCGCCCTATAGCCCCTTCCCTGTGTGGGGTGTCCCCGCGGCCCCTCTGGGCCCATAGAGCCGTGCCTAGGAGACCTCTCCCTAGCCGTTGCTAACCAAGCCACTGTCCCTGCGCAGGGGAGCAGGACGAGTCCATGTGCAAGAGCTACATCTCCCAGCTGAAGGACATCCGGCTGCAGCTGGAGGGCTGCGAGTCCCGCACGGTCCACAAGATCCGGGCCCCCCTCGACAAGGACCCGGTCAAGGAGTGTGCCCAGCGCATCAGCGAGCAGCAGGTACCCTCCCCCCCCCCCGCCCCCAGGGATCCTGTGCCCAGCCAGTCAGCGAGCAGCAGGTACCCTCCCCCGCCCGCCCCCAGGGATCCTGTGCCCAGCCAGTCAGCGAGCAGCAGGTACCCTCCCCCGCCCGCCCCCAGGGATCCTGTGCCCAGCCAGTCAGCGAGCAGCAGGTACCCTCCCCCCGCCCGCCCCCAGGGATCCTGTGCCCAGCCAGTCAGCGAGCAGCAGGTACCCTCCCCCGCCCGCCCCCAGAGATCCTGTGCCCAGCCAGTCAGCGAGCAGCAGGTACCCTCCCCCGCCCGCCCGCAAGGAACCTGTGCCCAGCCAATCAGCGAGCAGCAGGTACCCCCCCCCCCCGCCCCCAGGGATCCTGTGCCCAGCCAGTCAGCGAGCAGCAGGTACCCTCCCCCGCCCGCCCCCAGGGATCCTGTGCCCAGCCAGTCAGCGAGCAGCAGGTACCCTCCCCCCGCCCGCCCGCAAGGAACCTGTGCCCAGCCAGTCAGCGAGCAGCAGGTACCCTCCCCCGCCCGCCCCCAGGGATCCTGTGCCCAGCCAGTCAGCGAGCAGCAGGTACCCTCCCCCGCCCGCCCCCAGGGATCCTGTGCCCAGCCAGTCAGCGAGCAGCAGGTACCCCCCACCCCCGCCCCCAGGGATCCTGTGCCCAGCCAGTCAGCGAGCAGCAGGTACCCCCCCCCCCCCGCCCCCAGGGATCCTGTGCCCAGCCAGTCAGCGAGCAGCAGGTACCCCCCCCCCCCGCCCCCAGGGATCCTGTGCCCAGCCAGTCAGCGAGCAGCAGGTCCCCCCCCCCGCCTGCCCGCCCGCAAGGATCCTGTGCCCAGCCAATCAGCGAGCAGCATGTACACCCCCCCCCCCAGCCCCGCCTGCAAGGATCCTGTGCCCAGCCAATCAGTGAGGAGCAGGTACGCCCCCCCCCCCACCCCCAGGGACCCTGTGCCCAGCCAGTCAGCGAGCAGCAGGTACGCCCACCCCTGCCCCCACCCGCAAGGATCCTGTGCCCAGCCAATCAGTGAGGAGCAGGTACGTCCACCCCTCCCCCCGCCCGCAGGGATCCTGTGCCCAGCCAATCAGCAAGCAGCAGGTACGCCCACCCCTGCCCCCACCCGCAAGGATCCTGTGCCCAGCCAATCAGTGAGGAGCAGGTACGCCCACCCCTCCCCCCGCCCGCAGGGATCCTGTGCCCAGCCAATCAGCAAGCATCAGTTATGCCCCCTCAGCCCCCCGTGAGGATCCTGCACCCAATCAGCTCTCTACTCAGACATCAGAACCCACTTACCCCAGGACCCTGCCCCCTGCTCTGCTCCAGTCTGCAAGAAACCACCTCCATCCCCGCAGCAAGACCAGAGTTATCCCCTCCCAGACTGACCCCAGAAGGGATCCCTGCCGCATCCTGCGTCAGGCCCACGGGCTGGGCTCAGCCCCTCCTGTCCCTCCCTGGGTACGTCTACACAGGATCCACTGGCGGGGCACAGCTGCAGCGCGGACCCTCCCTATGCTGGCTTAGGTCCCCCACCGCCCCAAAGGTTGCCAGGTCGTTGGATTTGCCATTGTCTTCATGGGCTCAGACCCCTTTCCAGTGACCCTTAGCCCCAGCCAGGCGCGGTTCACACCGGGGCTGAGCGGGCCCGAGAGCAAACAGCCCTTTCCACCCCCTAGGGACCAGTGCCATGCGGGGAAACTGAAGCACATGCAGGCTTCATAAAACCATTACAACAACCTCACCCTTGGTGACAGGCCCCCGTGTGATAGCGAGACCCTCTGCCATGTCCCTGGAGCTGGCCTGGCATCAGAACTGGCCTGCTCTGGGAGGGTCTTGGGAAACCCAGCTAGTGCCAGGCCAGGCGCCAGCCTGGGGTGTCGCCTGCCTCCCGCCGGGGAGCCGCAGGCGGGTTGTCTGGAGTAACGGCCCCACTCCGTCCCTGCAGCAAATCCATGTGGAGCTGGAGGGCATCCGGAAGAACCTGGAGAAGGTGAGCGAGAAGACGGAGAAGGTGCTGGCCCAGCCCGAGCACTCGAGCTCGGCCCCCGTCCTGCGCTCGGAGCTGGAGATCACTCTCCAGAAGATGGACCAGGTGTACAGCCTCTCCACCATCTACATGGAGAAGTGAGTGTGGGGTCAGGCTGAATAGCTTCACTCTGCACCCTGGGGGTCCCCCCAGCCCCCTCTGTTTCAGGGACTCCCTGCAGCCCCCGTCTCCCCCCTCCCCCGGATGGTTTTCCTCCAGGCTCCCCCCATGGCAGGGACTCTGTATATGCTGTGCCCCCCTGTCACGGAGTATAGGGGAGTCCAGCCCTGCACCCCTCTTCCCCGGATTCACTGGGAGTCTCAGCCAGCCAGTAGAACAGAAGGTTTATTAGAGATGCCAGGAACACAGTCCAACCAGAGCTTGTCAGTACATCCAGGACCCCTCAGTCGGGTCCTTCCGGGGGGCAGGGAGCTTAGACCCCAGCCTGGGGCTCCCTGCATTTCACCCCACAGCTCCAACTGGGGCAGGGAGGCCAGACCCTGTCTGCCTCTCTCCCTCTTCTCCGGCCAGTTTCAAACTCCAACTCTCCAGCCCCTCCTCCGCCTTTGTCTGCCTCCTGGGCCAGGAGGTCACCTGATCCCTTTGTTCTCACACCTTCAGCTCTCACCTTTGCCGGGCAAGGGGCCGGGCCATCTGTTGCCAGGAGACAGAGCCATTCTCTGTGTCCAGGCCTCTGCCTTCTAGGGCTTTGTAACAATCATGCACCCTTGTCCCACCACCTAGATACTCAAGCACTGCATAGGGGAACCGAGGCACCCACACAGTACTCAGGGAAACCTTAACTACAGTCCTAGTTCGTCACATCCCCCACCCCACCATCATCATTTCTTTGCTGTCTGTCTGGAAGAGAAGCTGCTCCGAGTGCCAGGCCACCGATGGTGACGTGGGTGAGGGCTGTGAGGCGCTCCAAGGGTCCCAGCTGAGCCAGGAGAACAGGCAGCATGGTGCCAACCAGCACTTGAGCCGCTCTGACCCCCTCTCCCGGTCTGGGCCCTGTGCTTGCTGCACCCGCTCCAGAGAGAGGCCTGAGCGGCCCAGGGCAGCCCCCGCTCAGTGCACAGCCAGGTGGGGCTGGGGGACGTCCTAGTGCTGTTCTGGGCACCCTGGCTCAGAAAGGCAGAGGTGGGCGATGGGTGACTGGGGCCAGCGAGACCCCTGCTTGGGCAAGCCGGGAGCCTGGGGCTGTGATGGAAGTGTAACAAAGCGGCCTTTGGTGGGATGCTACTGAGAGTATCAATTCAGGACAAACTGCTTAGAGCAGGGCAGTCACAGCCCCAGGCTGGGGTTTCTCCACTTCTTTCAGGCACCGCACCAAACCAGCCAGGCAGAGAGGACTTTGGTTTTACCCCACTGGCTAACCACAAGTCCTACAAGCAATTCCCCTAGACACTCCAGTTTCCCAGTCTCACCACCAGTGTCACTCGTTATGGGGACAAATGGTTATGAAAACGAATACTCCAGTAAAAGAAAAACGGTTCTCCCGATCCCAAAGGACCAAGCCCCAGACCCAGGTCAATATACAAATCAGATCTTACCCACAAATCACGCTGTTGCCAATCCTTTAGAATCTAAAATCTAAAAGTTTATTCATAAAAAGAAAGAAATACAGATGAGAGCTAGAATTGGTTAAAAGGAATCAATTACATACAGTGATGGCAAAGTTCTTGGTTCAGGCTTGTAGCAGTGATAGAATAAACTGCAGGTTCAAATCAAGTCTCTGGAGCACATCCCCAGCTCGGATGGGTCCTTCAGTCCTTTGTTCAGAGCTTCTGTCTGTAGCAAAGTCTCTCCAGAGGTAAGGAGCAGGATTGAAGACGAGATGGAGAAGCTGCAGCAGTCGTTTATAGTCTCTTGCCATGTGGTCTCTGCTTTCTTTGTCCCAAAGACAAGCCGTCCAGCACATGGCATGGAAACACCTCAGAGTTCTGTCCCTAAGCATGTCCCTGCAGACCTTGCTGAGTCACCAGGTGTATCTGCCTTCTCTCAATGGGTCAGTTGTGTAGCTGATGGTCCTTAATGGGCCATCCAGCAGGCTAGGCAGAGCAGACACCAACTTGTCTGGGGTGTCACTCAGAAGCACAGCCCAAGTTTGAAATATAGACACGATAGAGCCAATATTCATAACTTTAAATACAAAACTGAGACCTGCATACAGACAGCATAATCATACCCAGCAAACCATAACCTTCCCGTAGACACCTTACGTCACCTCCTTTGTACAAGATTTGGTGCCACTATAGGACCTTGGTTGCAACAATGATCTATACGGTCACAATTCATGTCAGTAACGTCACAGGAGGGATACGGAATAATGTCTGGGGGACGGGGGTTGGGGTTTGCCTGCCTCACGCCCGGGCCCGGTGCAGGGGCTCGGGTTTGCCCGTCTGGTCTGCGGCCCCGGCAGGGGGAGAGGCTTGGGGTGTTTCCCGTCTCATGCACAGGCCCCAGGGACCCTTTGCTTTCAGCACGTCTAAACGCCGTGCCAGGGAGGTGTTTCCTCTCGCCATTAGCCGGGAGAGCTCCCTGGCACGGGGCCGGGGAGGCTGAATGCTCTGGCGCGTTCGGAGAGGGAGAATGAGACCATTCAGGAGGCTCCAACCCCCCCTTCTCCAGGGCAGGAGCCAGCCCCTTTTGCCGCGGGGGGGGGGGGGGGGGGGCGGGCGGGCAGGGCACCGCCATGGCACGCCCCCCCCCCTCCTGGCCAGTGTCAGGGCCAGGCTAGCGGGCGTGTCTGGAACAATGCCATGCCACCAGCCCAGGCTGGCTCTGTGCTCACCACAGGACATGGGGTGAGAGGGGCTGGGGGTCGCCTTCCTGCGCCCTCCCCCCCCGGTCTCACCCCCATTCCCTGCCCTCTGGGCGCCCTGCGAGCTCATCTGCTCCCCCCACAGGCTGAAGACCATCAACCTGGTGATCCGCAGCACGCAGGGGGCGGAGGAGCTGGTGCAGAGCTTCGAGGAGCTGCTGAAGGAGGTGCAGGCTGTGCCCTCCGACCTCAAGGAGCTGGAGGCTAACAAGGCGGAGCTGAAGGTAAGGGCCGGGGGCCCGGCTTGCCCAGACACCATCAGTTCCTTTGGGTGCAGCGCGGGTGTCCCCAGGCCCAGATCTGCTGCTTGCACAGACCTGGGTCACACGGGGGCAGGGCCCCGCCCCAGAGCCAAGGGAGCATGGGGGCACATGCAGGCCCTGGGGGGCCCTGGCTGGAGGGGCGGGGAGCAGTGCCCAGCAGCTGGCCAGGACCCAGGTCCGGCAAAGTGGTGGAGCTCCAGCAAGGGCTGCGTTCGCCAGGAGCATCGATCGTCCAGCCAGGGGGCGGGAGGTGCCCATCGCTGACCTGGCCCCTCTGTGCCACAGAGGCTGCGTGGGCAGGTGGAAGGGCACCAGCCCCTCTTCAGCACCCTGCAGTCAGACCTGAGCAAGGCCAAGGACGTCAACGAGCGGATGGTGAGGGGCCACAGCGAGCGGGACGTGGACCTGGACCGGTACCGGGAGCGGGTGCAGCAGCTCCTGGAGCGCTGGCAGGCCGTGCTGAGCCAGATCGACCTGCGCCAGCGTGAGCTGCAGCAGCTGGGCCGGCAGCAGCGCTACTACCACGAGACCTACGAGTGGCTCATCCGCTGGGTGCAGGACGCCAAGCAAAGGCAGGAGCAGATCCAGTCGGTGCCCGTCACGGACAGCAAGAGTGTGCGGGAGCAGCTGCTGCAGGAGAAGGTAACGCCGGCCACAGGGCCCCGGCCACAGGGCCCCGGCGAGGCCACCCCCAGGGACGGCGGCCACAGGGCCCCGGCCACAGGGCCCCGGCGGGGCGACCCCCAGGGACGGCGGCCACAGGGCCCCGGCCACAGGGCCCCGGCGGGGCCACCCCCAGGGCCCCCGGCCACAGGGCCCCGGCGGGGCCACCCCCAGGGACGGCGGCCACAGGGCCCCGGCGGGGCCACCCCCAGGGACGGCGGCCACAGGGCCCCGGCGGGGCCACCCCCAGGGACGGCGGCCACAGGCCCCAGGCGGGGCCACCCCCAGGGACGGCGGCCACAGGCCCCAGGCGGGGCCACCCCCAGGGACGGCGGCCACAGGCCCCCGGCGGGGCCACCCCCAGGGCCCCCAGCCACAGGGCCCCGGCAGGGCCACCCCCAGGGCTCCCGGCCACAGGGCCCCGGCGGGGCCACCCCCAGGGCTCCCGGCCACAGGGCCCCGGCGGGGCCACCCCCAGGGCCCCCGGCCACAGGCCCCTGGCGGCCCCTCCCCCCCCAGGGACGCTGGCCACAGGGCACCCGGCGGAGCTGGTGGCTTGCCGGCACGGGGCAATGAAAGCCAACAGTGGCAGGATTCTGTTCCGCTGGCTGCTCTTCTCTCTGCCGGCCCGTCGGCCTGGGAGGCTTTGCCCCGGGGGCTGCCTGGAGCCGAGGATGCTCCGGATAGGGGCTGCGGTGTTCACGAGTTGTCTCTCCCCAGAAACTCCTGGAGGAGTGCGACCGGAACCGGGAGAAGGTGGACGAGTGCCAGAGATACGCCAAGCAGTACATTGACGCCATCAAGGTGCGGGCCTGAGGCTCCTCCCACAATCCCCCGCTGCTTCCTGGCCTGCCAGGCTGAGCCCCCGGCCCGCAGGCTCTGCCGCAGGGGCACTGGCTCCGGGGCGGGGCGGGGCCGAGTTCACTCCCCTCGGGGCACTCGTGTGTCCCAGGAGATGAGGTTTCTCTCTAGCAGAGCCCCAGGCTGCGGGGTGCAGGCGTCTGGGTCTCTGCCAGTCTCTGACCCGGGCTCTTCTCCCCCAGGATTACGAGCTGCAGTTGGTGACGTACAAGGCCCAGGTGGAACCTGTGGCTTCCCCAGCCAAGAAACCCAAAGTGCAGTCTGCGTCTGACAGCGTGATCCAGGAGGTGAGGGGGGCAGGCCCGGCTTGGGGGGGGCAGGCCGGCTCGGGGGGGGGGAGGCAGCCCCGGCTCGAGGGGGCAGGGCGGCTCGGGGGGGGCAGGCCCGGCTCGGGGGGGCAGGCCGGCTCGGGCGGGGGCAGCCCCGGCTCGAGGGGGCAGGGCGGCTTGGGGGGGCAGGCCGGCTCGGGGGGGGGGGGGCAGCCCCGGCTCGGGGGGGCAGCCCCGGCTCGGGGGGCTCCCTGGAGTAGCACGGGCAGGGCAGGGCAGAGCGCGGGCAGCTGGGTCTGTGGTGCTGTGGCTGCCTGGAGCAGCTGCCTCCGGAGCCAAGCCGAGGGCTGCAGCCCCGCTCTGCGTAGGGGCCTGGGGACTGGCGGGGGTGGGGCACACGCGGGCCGAGCCTGGCTCAGTCCCTGTTGTCTGGCGCCAAGGAGCCCATGCGGGGGGGTTGCACTGCGGGCTCGTCTCCTGCCCCACCTCGGATGTGCCGCTGACCCGTGTCTCCCGGCTGCAGTACGTGGACCTGCGGACGCAGTACAGCGAGCTGACCACTCTCACCAGCCAGTACATTAAGTTCATCAGCGAGACCCTGCGGCGGCTGGAGGAGGAGGAGGTAGGAGACGGGGGCGGCCTGGGGCCTGGCATGCATCCGGCTGCGTTGGCCTCGCTCCGTCCATAACAACAAGGAACACGGCCCATGTTTACTGCCCGTCCCGCCTCACTAACGCCCAGCCCAGGCCTCTAACCCTGCGCTGATCTGCCGGCTGGCTCTGGGTACAGCAAATTGATACTCACCAAGGGCTCTGCTGCGTCAGCCAGGCCCCCGGCACTGCCAGGGTCTGCCAGGGCTCGGCTCTGTCGGCCGTTAGGAGGGCACTTCCCAGATACACTTAGTACAGTCAGCGTCTGTGTCAGCATGGGGCCCGTCCTGCCGCGGGATCTCTGACTCCTCGTTTGTTCTCTGCTGTAACCTCTCTAATTCTTCATTTCCGCCCTGGGAAGAGGAGCCGCTTGGCCGGTGCTTTGTCTTGGGGGATGTTTGTGTTGGTTGGGATCTAATGGAGGGTAAAAAACCAGGATGACTCTGGGATTTCTGCACCAGGTACTCCCCTCTGCGCATGCCCCTCCTCAGCCTCCCTCTCTCCGCCTCACCACATGGCCACAAGCAGCCTGCTCCCAGCACCTGCTCACTGCGCCTCCTGCTTCTCCTCCGCCCCCTGCAGGAACTGTCCCCGGGACCCACAGGGCCATCAGGGCAGGGAAGATGGGGGGGTGAGCCAGACCCGCTAGCCTGCTGCAAACCAGACAGGATTCCGGAGTCCCAAGCTGGAAAAGGCAGGGAAGCAGGGGCAGAGGGGGCAGCTCCAAGGGGGTTTCTGTGATCCCAACCCGTCACAGGGGGAACGAACGGAGACCTCACTAGAGTCCAGGCAAACAGGGAGCCCAGCCCTTCCCCAAGTCGAGGGAGGGGCCTGAGCTCAGCAAGGGCCCCCTGGCTCTGGAAGCACCAGGCCCTTGGTCAGGGCTTCGCAGCTCACTGTGTGAGAGAAACAGGAGCCCTCAGCTCTCCAGATGTGCCCTGCTGCCGTGCAGAGCCCTGCGAGTCGCTGCTTCCCTCTCCCTCCCCCCGGACGTCCCGACTGCTGGACAGGGCAGCGTTTGCTTGCGCCCTGGCAGGTCTCCTTCCCGCTCTACATGGCCGGCTTGCCTGGGCTGTTGGGAGTGGGGCAGTGAGGCACTGTAGAGGGCCACAGACTCTGTTCTCCCTTCTCCCTCTGCTCTCCGTATCCCCCACTGGGTTCCTCACTCGCCCCTGAGAGGACTGTACTTTTCTGCAGCTGTTGCTTTGGCCTCCAGAGGGGGAAGGCTCCCCTTGTGGCTGCCAGGGGAAAGGCCTGCAGTGGGCATGGTGAAGGTGTGCAAGCTGCTAGCTTCCTGTCTTCATTTGCCGTGGGCTTTGCTCGTGCTCCATTGTTTGCTCTTGCTTCGTTGGTCACCCTGTTTCCTGCTTGCTGTGTCACGGTCCGTCACCCGAGCTGTACTAAGTGAGAGATAGCAGTGCCGTGTCCCCTCTGTCTGCCATACGTCTTCCAGACGCCAGCATTGCACCTCTAGCTCACGGGGAGAGCCGGGGGCTCCAGGCCATCCCCATGCCACATCCTCCACCCCCTGTCCCAGACCATCTCACATTGGGCGTGTGTGTGCTGCTGCTTCCGTGTTTTTCGTTGTGATTTCGTCTTCTCCCTTTTGTTTTCTCTGCACTCTTCCCCCTCCAGAGAGCCGCGGAGAAGATGAAGGAGCAGGAGAGGAAGCGGCTGGCGGAGGTGGAGGCCCAGCTGGAGAAGCAGAAGCAGCTGGCTGAGGCGCACGCCAAAGCCAAAGCGCAGGCTGAGAAGGAGGCGCAGGAGCTGCAGCGCCGCATGCACGAGGAGGTCTCCAGGAGGGAGGTGGTGGCTGTGGACGCTGAACAGCAGAAGCAGAACATCCAGCAGGAGCTGATGCAGCTGAAGCAGAACTCGGACACCCAGATCAAATCCAAGGAAAAGCTGATCGAGGAGGTGGAGTACAGCCGCAAGAAGGTGGAGGAGGAGATCCACATCATCCGCCTGCAGCTCGAGACCTCCGAGAAGCAGAAGTCCAGCGCGGAGACGGAGCTGCGGGAGCTGCGGGCCCGGGCCGAGGAGGCCGAGCGGCAGAAGAAGCTGGCCCAGGAGGAGGCCGAGCGCCTGCGCAAGCAGGTGAAGGATGAGACGCAGAAGAAGCGGGAGGCGGAGGAGGAGCTGAAGCGCAAGGTACAGGCCGAGAAGGATGCGGCCCGGGCGAAACAGAAGGCCATGGAGGACCTGGAGAAGCTGCGCATGCAGGCGGAGGAGGCAGAGAGGAGGATGAAGCAGGCGGAGCTGGAGAAGGAGCGGCAGATCCAAGTGGCTCAGGAAATGGCGCAGAAGAGCGCGGAGACCGAGCTGCAGAGCAAGCGCCTGTCCTTCGCGGAGAAGACAGCCCAGCTGGAGATGTCCCTGAAGCAGGAGCACATCACAGTCACCCATCTGCAGGAGGAGGCAGAGCGCCTGAAGAAGCAGCAGCTGGAGGCAGAGAAATCCAGGGAGGAGGCAGAGAAGGAGCTGGAGAAATGGCGGCAGAAGGCGAACGAGGCCCTGCGCCTCCGGCTGCAGGCAGAGGAGGTGGCTCACAAGAAGACCCTGGCTCAGGAGGAAGCTGAGAAGCAGAAGGAGGATGCGGAGAGGGAGGCCAGGAAGAGGGCGAAGATGGAGGAGTCGGCCCTGCGGCAGAAGGAGCTGGCTGAGGAGGAGCTGGAGAAGCAGAGGAAGCTGGCAGAGGGCACCTCCCAGCAGAAGTTCTCGGCCGAGCAGGAGCTGATCCGGCTGAAGGCGGAGATGGAGAACAGGGAGCAGCAACGCCTGCTGCTGGAGGAGGAGCTCTTCCGCCTGAAGAATGAGATCAGCGAGGCCATCCATAAGAGGAAGGAGGTGGAGGAGGAGCTGGCCAAGCTGCGTGCCGAGATGGAGATCCTCTTTCAGAGCAAGGCCAGGGCCGAGGAGGATTCCCGTTCCACCAGCGAGAAGTCCAAGCAGAAGCTGGAAGTCGAGGCCAGCAAGCTACGGGAGCTGGCCGAGGAGGCGGCCCGGCTGCGCGCCCTGTCGGAGGAGGCGAAGCGGCAGCGGCAGCTGGCCGAGGAGGAAGCGGCCCGGCAGCGAGCCGAGGCCGAGAGGATCCTGAAGGAGAAGCTGGCTGCCATCAGCGAAGCCTCCCGGCTGAAGACGGAGGCAGAGATCGCCCTGAAGGAGAAGGAGGCGGAGAACGAGCGGCTGAGGCGGCTGGCGGAGGACGAGGCCTACCAGCGCAAGCTGCTAGAGGAGCAGGCAGCCCAGCACAAGCAGGACATCGAGGAGAAGATCACCATGCTGAAGAAGTCCTCCGACACCGAGCTGGAGCGGCAGAGGAGCATGGTGGATGATGCGCTGAAGCAGCGGCGCACCATCGAGGAGGAGATCCGCATCCTCAAGATCAACTTCGAGAAGGCGTCGGCGGGCAAGACAGGCCTGGAGCTGGAGCTGAGCAGGATCAAGAGCAGCGCGGAGGAGACCCAGCGCAGCAAGGAGAAGGCCGAGCAGGAGGCCGAGAAGCAGCGGCAGCTGGCCCTGGAGGAGGAGAACCGCCGCAGGGAGGCCGAGGAGAAGGTGAAGAAGATCTTGGCTGCGGAGCAGGAAGCCGCCCGGCAGCGCAAGGTGGCCCTGGACGAAGTGGAGCGCCTGAAAGCCAAGGTGGAGGAAGCCAAGAGGCAGAAGGAGCTGGCGGAGAAGGAGTCGGAAAGGCAGATCCAGCTGGCCCAGGAAGCGGCTCAGAAGAGGATTCAGGCCGAGGAGAAGGCCCACCTGGCTACGGTGCAGCAGAAGGAGCAGGAGCTGCTGCAGACCAGGCGCCAGGAACAGAACATCCTGGACAGGCTGAGGGAAGAGGCCGAGAAGGCCAAGAAAGCGGCGGAGGAGGCAGAGTTTGCCCGTGTCAAGGCCGAGCAGGATGCAACCCTGTCCCGGCAGCAGGTGGAGGAGGCCGAGCGCCTGAAGCAGCGAGCTGAGGAGGAGGCGCAGGCCAAAGCCAGAGCCCAGGAGGATGCTGAGAAGCTGAGGAAGGAGGCTGAGCTGGAGGCGGCTAAGCGGGCCCAGGCCGAGCAGGCGGCGCTGAAGCAAAAGCAGCTGGCCGACGCCGACATGGAAAAGCACAAGAAGTTTGCCGAGCAGACGCTGAGGCAGAAGGCCCAGGTGGAGCAGGAGCTGACCAAGGTCAAGCTGCAGCTGGAGGAGACCGACCACCAGAAGAGTATCCTGGACGAGGAGCTGCAGCGGCTGAAGGAGGAGGTGACGGACTCCATGAGGCAGAAGGCCCAGGTGGAGGAAGAGCTCTTCAAGGTGAAGATCCAGATGGAGGAGCTGATCAAACTGAAGAGCCGGATCGAGGAGGAGAACAAGGTGCTGATCCTGAAGGACAAGGACAACACCCAGAAGTTCCTGGTGGAGGAGGCAGAGAAGATGAAGCTAGTGGCGGAGGAGGCTGCTCGCCTGAGTGTGGAGGCGCAGGAGGCCGCCCGCATGCGGAAGCTGGCGGAGGACGACCTGGCGCAGCAGCGGGCGCTGGCTGAGAAGATGCTGAAGGAGAAGATGCAGGCAGTGCAGGAGGCCACGCGGCTGAAGGCGGAGGCAGAGATGCTGCAGCGGCAGAAGGACCTAGCTCAGGAGCACGCCAAGAAGCTCCAAGAGGACAAAGAGGAGATGCAGCAGCGCCTGACTGAGGAGACCGAGGGCTTCCAGAAGGTCTTGGAGGCTGAGCGCAAGCGGCAGCTGGAGATCATGGCCGAGGCCGAGCGGCTCAAGCTGCACGTGACCGAGATGAGCATGGCCCAGGCCAAGGCAGAGGAGGACGCCAAGCGGTTCAAGAAGCAGGCGGAGGAGATCAGCGAGAAGCTGCACAAGACGGAGCTGACCACCCAGGAGAAGATGACGCTAGTCCACACGCTGGAGATCCAGAGGCAGCAGAGCGACAGGGACGCGGAGAATCTGAAGAGAGCGATCGCTGAGCTGGAGAGGGAGAAGGAGAAGCTGAAGCGGGAGGCGGAGCTGCTGCAGCAGAGATCAGAAGAGGTACTGATTTTCCTGTTCCCCCTTCTGTCACGTTAATGCTGGGGGACACCCTCCGCTTAGTGTCCTAACTGAGCTGACCACGCAGAACGGCAGCCCTGGGACCGCCAGCGTGGAGACCCTCTGCTCGGACAGCTGACTGCGCCCGCAAAATGCCAGCCAGGGTCCACAGTTCCCTTAGTAACCGACAACCCTCCATAACCCACATGGGCTGTCCGCAGACTCGTCTCACAGCCCAGCCCCCAGGGTTGTTACGGGGGCAGTGTCAGTGGGGCAAAGACGAGGGGAGGATTTTCAAAAGCACCTCCACGGTTTAGCGGCCCAAGTGCCATCAATTCCCCGGGGGAATTGCGCTCCCAGGTCACTGGAGTGCTCTAGTCCCTGCTCCCCGGACTCTTAGCCTGGCTCCTGCAGTTCCCGTGAGCACACACACAGCTCACATGTGTGTGCAGTGCTAAGTGTGACCTGTAACCGACCTGGGAGTGTATTTGAGCAGCTTTGCCCCACGCCCCCACAGAGGCTGCTCATCTCTTACTGGTGTGGGTGGAGTCCATCCTCCCGGCACATGTGCCGTTCTCCTGGAGGCACAGCGTGTCCGCTCCCTTAGCACCAGGCACAGACGGTGACTCTAAGGTCCTTGGCCGCTATGGACATTGACCCTGCTCCTTGGGATGCAGGATGGGGCATGACTAGCTTTGTTGACCCCAATAGAAGAACAGTGTCCCTCTCCTGCTTCTTTAATCCAGTCTAGCATGCAGTAATACCCAAACTGCTCCTCCTCTTCCCACCCCACCCCGTTCACACTCATGCACCGCAGCAGGGGGCCGGCCCAGGGACCTGCTAACATAAACCCAAGGTACTAGCCTGTAATACGACTTGCTGCTACTATACCCCATGCGTTTTCCTGCTAGCGCCCTCCCACTAATGGTTATCCCTGTCTGCACCAGGTTTTTGTGGTCTCTATTTGGGGTTAAGAGGGTTTTGATCTAAGAGATGTTTCTTTCTTTCCCTGCTACAGATACAGACGGCTCAGCAGAAGCAGCTCCGTCAGGAGACTCTCATACTCCAGCAGAGCTTCTTAACGGAGAAGGATAGCCTGCTTCAGAAAGAGAGGTTCATTGAGGAAGAGAAAGCCAAGCTGGAGAAACTCTTCAAAGATGAGATGAACAAAGCTGAGAACCTGAAGGCAGAGCAGGAGTGGCAGCAGAAGCAGATGGAGCAGGAGAAGCAGCAGCTGAAGGCCACCTTGGACGATGCAAAGAAGAAGCAGAAAGAGGCGGAGAAAAACGTCCAGCGTAAGCAGGAGGAGCTACAGCAGCTGGAAAAGCAGCGGCAGCAGCAAGAGAAACTCCTTGCAGAGGAAAACCAGAAGCTACGGGAGAAACTGGAGCAGCTGCAAGAGGAGCATAGGGCTGCGCTGGCCCAGACGCGAGAGATCATGATCCAAACAGATGACATTCCTGAGGATGCAGCGATTTTGCCTACCCAGCTGACTCCGACCAAAGCGGTGCCCAATGGCAGAGATGCCGTGGATGGCCTGGCTCAGAACGGGGAGCCGGAGTTTGCCTTCGATGGCATCCGGCAGAAGGTGCCTGCGGAGAAGCTGGTTGAGGCCGGCATCCTGGGCAGAGAGATCTTAGACAAGCTGGTGAAAGGGACGGTGACCGTGACTGAGCTCGCGCAGAGGGACGACCTCAGGAGATACCTGCAGGGCCAGAGCAGCATCGCTGGTTTGCTCATTAAACCCACCAACGAGAAGATGAGTATCTACAAGGCCATGAAGAAACAGCTGCTGAGCCCAGGCACGGCCCTCATCCTCCTGGAAGCACAAGCTGCCTCCGGCTTCATAATTGACCCCGTGAGAAACAAGAGGCTCTCTGTAAACGAGGCTGTGAAAGAAGGAGTAATTGGACCAGAGCTGCACAATAAAATGCTGTCTGCCGAGAGGGCGGTGACCGGGTACAGAGACCCCTACACCGGAGACAAGATCTCCCTCTTCCAGGCCATGACAAAAGACCTCATTGTCCAAGACCACGGCATCCGCCTGCTGGAGGCCCAGATTGCTACCGGCGGCATCGTCGACCCCGTGCACAGCCACCGCCTCCCCTTGGAAGCGGCCTACAAGCGGGGCTACTTCGACCAAGAGATGAACCAGACCCTGTCAGACCCCACGGATGACACCAAGGGCTTCTTCGACCCCAATACGCACGAGAACCTCACCTACCTGCAGCTGATGGAGAGATGCATGACTGACCCTGAGACTGGGCTCTGTCTCTTGCCGCTCACCGACAGAGCAGCCAAAGGAGGGGACATGGCCTACACGGATCAAGAGGCCAAAGATGTTTTCAAGAAGGCCACGGTGTCTGCCCCCTTCGGCACGTTCAAAGGAAAGACGGTGACCATCTGGGAGATCATCAACTCGGAGTACTTTACCGAGGAGCAGAGGCGAGACCTGCTCCGGCAGTACAAGACTGGCAAGATCACCGTGGAGAAGATCATCAAGATCATCATCACCGTAGTGGAAGAGAGTGAGAAGAAGAGCCAGCTGTGCTTTGAAGGGCTCCGTGCCGCTGTGCCTGCCGCCGAGCTGCTGGAGAGCAAAATCATCGACAAAGATCTCTACAGCCAGCTGCACCAGGGCAAGAAGTCTGTGAAGGACGTGGCCGATGCAGACGCCATAAGGAGGTATCTGAAGGGCACCGACACCATTGCTGGCGTCCTGGTGGAGTCGACTGGGCAGAAGTTCACGCTCTATGACGCCCTGAAGAAAAACCTGCTGAAGCCAGAGGCTGCCCTGCCGCTGCTGGAGGCCCAGGCAGGCACGGGGTACATCATCGATCCCGTGAGGAACGAGAAGCTCTCAGTGGACGAGGCAGTGAGAGCTGGGATTGTCGGGCCAGAGTTCCATGAGAAGCTGCTGTCTGCAGAGAAGGCCGTGACTGGCTACAAAGACCCGTACACCGGACAGACTGTCTCCCTGTTCCAAGCACTAAGGAAAGGCCTGATCCCCAGCGATACCGGGATCCGCCTGCTGGACGTCCAGCTGGCCACCGGTGGCATAGTTGACCCTGTGAACAGCCACCGCCTGCCGCTCGATGTTGCCTGTAAGCGGGGCTACTTCGACGAGGAGACAAACAAGGCCCTATCCACTCCCAGCGACGACACCAAGGCCTTCTACGACCCCAACACTCAGGAGAACCTCACCTACGCCCAGCTGCAGAAGAAATGCCGACCGGACAAGCAGACCGGCCTCTACCTGCTGCCCCTCTCCGACCAGGCCATCCGGGCGCAGCAGGAGGAGGTCTACACTGACAGCCAGGCGAAGGAGTCCTTGGACAAGGCAACCCTGGAGGTGCCAGCTGGCAGCCTGAAAGGCAGAACAGTGACGATCTGGGAGCTGATCCACTCTGAGTATTTCACCGAGGAGCAAAGGAGGGAGCTGCTGCGGCAGTACAAGACCGGCAAGGTCACCATTGAGAAGATCATCAAGATAATGATCACCATCATTGAGGAAACGGAGACCAAGAAGCAGGAGAAGCTGATGTTCAGCGGCCTCCGAGCACCTGTGCCTGCTAGCGAGCTGCTGGAGTCGAGGGTCCTTAGCAAAGCCCAGTACGAGCAGCTCAAGGAAGGCAAGAAGTCGGTGAAAGACCTCTCCGAGACGGACTCTGTGAAGCGGTTCCTGCGGGGCAGCGACTGCATCGCTGGCATCTACGTGGAAGACACGAAGGAGAAACTGAACCTCTACGAGGCCATGAAGAGAAACCTGCTGAGGCCAAGCACCGCTGTCACCCTGATGGAAGCCCAGGCAGCCAGTGGGTTCATGGTCGACCCCGAAAGGAACCAAAAGCTGTGTGTCAACGAGGCTGTGAAAGCTGGTCTCGTTGGGCCGGAGCTCCATGAGAAGCTGCTCTCCGCAGAGAAGGCCGTCACTGGCTATAAGGACCCCTACTCTGGGAACACCATCTCCCTCTTCGAAGCCATGAAGAAGGGGCTGATCCTCAAGGAGCACGGCATCCGCCTGCTGGAGGCCCAGATCGCCACCGGCGGCATCGTCGACCCCGTGCACAGTCACCGCCTCCCCGTGGAGGTGGCTTACAAGCGGGGCTACTTCGACCAAGAGATGAACCGCATCCTCTCTGACCCCAGCGACGACACCAAGGGCTTCTTCGACCCCAACACGCAGGAGAACCTCACCTACCTGCAGCTGAAGGAGAGGTGCATCGAGGACCCCGAGACCGGCCTGTACCTCCTGCCCCTGAAGCAGCCGGAGAAGCCCACGATGGTGGAGACGACCCATGTGTACACGGAGGCAGAGACACGGAAAGCATTTGAGGAAACGCAGGTCAGCATCCCGGTGGGCAGCATGGCCGGCTCCTCCATGTCCCTGTGGGAGATCATGCAGTCAGACCTCATCCCCGAGGAGCAGCGGAAGCGGCTGATGGAGGAGTTCCGCTCCGGCAATGTGTCCAAGGAGCGCATGATCATCATCATCATTGAGATCATCGAGAAGACCGAGATCGTCCGGCAGCAGGACCTGACCTCCTACGACTTTGTCCGGCGCCGGATCACTGCCGACGACCTCTATGAGGCCAGGATCATCTCGCTGGAGATCTACAACCTGCTGAAGCAGGGCTCCAAGACCATCCGAGAGATCCTGGAGATAGAGACCACCTGGAAATACCTGTACGGAACTGGCTGCATAGCTGGCATCTACGTCCCCTCCAGCAAGCAGAAGCTCAGTGTCTATCAGGCCCTGAAGAAAGGGCTGATCAGCCCTGAGGTAGCCCGCTCCCTGCTGGAGGCCCAGGCTGCCACTGGCTTCATGATCGACCCCATAAAGAATGAGATGCTGACGGTAGACGAAGCTGTCAGGAAAGGCGTGGTGGGGCCGGAAATCCACGACCGGCTGCTGTCCGCAGAGAGAGCTGTGACCGGCTACAGGGACCCGTACAGCGAGCAGAAGATCTCGCTCTTCCAGGCCATGAAGAAGGATCTGATCCCCGCCGAGGAAGCCCTTCGGCTGCTGGATGCTCAGCTAGCCACTGGCGGCATCATCGACCCGTTCCTGGGGTTCCATCTGCCCCTGGAGGTCGCCTATCAGCGGGGCTTCTTCAGCAAGGAGACGTGCGACAGGCTGTCGGAGCCCAGCGAGGTCCGGAGCTACGTGGACCCCTCCACGGACGAGAAGCTCAGCTACGTGCAGCTCCTCAAGCGGTGCAGGAAGGACGAGAACAGCGGCCAGCTGCTGCTGCCCCTGTGTGACACGCGGAAGCTGACCTTCCGGGGCCTGAGGAAGCAGATCAGCGTCGAGGAGCTGGTACGCTCCCAGGTCATGGACGAAGCGACAGCCCAGCGCCTCCAGGAGGGCTTAACCTCCATCGAAGAGGTCTCCAAAAACCTGCAGAAGTTCCTGGAGGGCACCAGCTGCATCGCTGGTGTCTTCGTGGACTCCTCCAAGGAGCGGCTCTCCGTGTACCAAGCCATGAAGAAAGGCATCATCCGGCCTGGCACAGCTTTTGAGCTGCTGGAGGCCCAGGCAGCCACTGGATACGTGATCGACCCCATCAAGGGCCTCAAGCTGACGGTGGAGGAGGCGGTGCGGATGGGCATAGTGGGCCCAGAGTTCAAGGACAAGCTCCTTTCGGCGGAGAGGGCGGTGACCGGCTACAAAGACCCCTACTCGGGCAAACTGATCTCCCTTTTCCAGGCCATGAAGAAAGGCCTGATCCTGAAAGATCATGGGATCCGTTTGCTAGAGGCCCAGATCGCCACGGGAGGCATTATCGATCCCGAGGAAAGCCATCGCCTGCCCGTGGAGATGGCCTACAAGCGGGGCCTGTTCGACGAGGAAATGAACGAGATCCTCCTGGACCCCAGCGACGACACCAAGGGCTTCTTTGACCCCAACACCGAGGAGAACCTGACCTACCTGCAGCTCATGGAGCGATGCATCACCGACCCGGAGACTGGGCTGTGCCTGCTCCCTCTGAAGGAGAAGAAGCGGGAGAGAAAGACCTCGTCCAAGTCGTCTGTCCGCAAGCGCAGGGTGGTGATCGTCGACCCAGAGACGGGGAAGGAGATGTCGGTTTATGAAGCCTACCGCAAAGGCCTCATCGACCACCAGACCTACCTGGAGCTCTCCGAGCAAGAGTGTGAGTGGGAAGAGATCACCATCTCCTCCTCGGACGGGGTGGTCAAGTCCATGATCATCGACAGGAGGTCCGGGCGACAGTACGACATCGACGATGCGATTGCAAAGGGCCTGATAGATCAGTCTGCCCTTGACCAGTATCGCTCCGGCACCCTGTCCATCACCGAGTTCGCAGACATGCTCTCTGGAAATGTGAGCGGCTTCCGATCGAGATCTTCTTCTGTTGGATCCTCTTCCTCCTACCCCATAAGCCCAGCCCCTGCGAGAGCTCAGCTGACATCCTGGAGCGACCCTGCTGAAGAGACCGGTCCGATTGCCGGGATCCTGGACACGGACACCCTGGAGAAAGTGTCCATCACGGAGGCCATGCACCGCAATCTCGTAGACAACATCACTGGACAGAGGCTGCTGGAGTCCCAGGCCTGCACCGGAGGCATCATCGACCCCAGCACGGGGGAGAAATTCTCTGTTACTGATGCAGTCAACAAGGGCCTGGTTGACAAAATCATGGTGGACAGGATCAACCTTGCTCAGAAGGCCTTCTATGGCTTTGAGGATCCGAGAACCAAGACGAAAATGTCAGCCGCCCAAGCCTTAAAGAAGGGCTGGCTGTACTACGAAGCCGGCCAGCGGTTCCTGGAGGTACAGTACCTGACGGGTGGGCTGATCGAACCCGATGTGCCAGGCCGGGTCTCGCTCGATGACGCTCTGCAGAAAGGCACCATCGACACGCGCACAGCCCAAAAGCTGCGGGACGTGAACACCTACTCCAAGTATCTCACCTGCCCCAAAACGAAACTGAAGATCTCCTACAAGGATGCAATGGACAGAAGCATGGTTGAGGAGGGGACAGGCCTGCGCCTGCTGGAAGCTTCCTCCCAGTCCAGCAAAGGATACTACAGCCCCTACAACGTCAGTGGCTCTGGCTCCACCTCCGGCTCTAGATCGGGCTCCCGAACAGGATCTAGATCAGGCTCCAGGCGAGGGAGCGTTGATGCCACTGGCTCCGGCTTCTCCATGACCTTCTCTTCCTCCTCCTACTCTTCCTCCAGCTACGGACGCAGATACACATCAGGTCCCCAGAGCGACATGGATGCTGCTGAACTCACTCTCGCCTTGTCCAGCCTAAACGGGAGCTGTGGATGGGAAGCAAACAGGAAGCTCCCCAAACTGCAGGGCCCTCAGCTGACTGTGGCATAAAGTCCCCTCCCGGCATGCCCCAGCCCCCCAAAACACTGAGGAACCTTCCCATTTATCCTGCTCTGCATGTGGTAAAGCTACTGGCTAATCAGCCGATTGTTATTTTTAAACCCCAATTTTCTTCCAAAGCAGTGCCTAAAGTTTAACCAAAAAGACGAGACTAATCTATAGTAATATATACGATCGTTGGGACAGTATTTGTATATTTAGCGACGAGAGAGAGAACACACTACCCTCCGGCTCAGTCCCCCAGGAGCTTGCTTCGGTTCGTACCATCCGCAGAGTAGACTAAACCAGCCACCACCGAGCCGCTCCCACAGCCACCGGAACCTGCCAACAGTTTTGCATTTTGATCCTAACCAGCTAGTGACTTTTTTTATTAACTCTGCCAGCTTCATCCCCTGTCATCCCCAGAGGAGGAGACGATACTGTCCCCAGCTGCCCTCCCCTCGTCCCGTGAAAAGAGACTCTGACCGCGGACTCTGGACCGACCACACTCTCCCTCAACGCTTTGGCCCAGGACAGCGACCTGTGCACACCAGCTCTGGAGCCGTGGCCTGGATCCTGTCTGCTGGCCTTTGGCAAGGCGGAGGAGGAGGCTGCTGTCTGCTACCTGCCCCCTCCCAAGAGCTCCTCAGCCTGCCTCCCAGAACCTCCCCACAGCCGCTGTGGGCTCAGCACTCAGACTGTAAGTGCATGCTGGGGCTGTCTGTGCTTTCCCAGAGCCTGCTGCCATGGGGATGGATCTGCCTGCCTCTCTGCTCCACAGCTTCGCCCCCCAAAAGGTTTTACTTTGCATCTGCGCCTCCTCCAGCCTGCTTGTTCACTCTGACGCATTCCATCGTGCTTTGCTTTTCCGGCCCAAACGACCGTACATTGCCGTGTGCTGCTGTTAGCCAGGGGCGATGTCTGCATGTGTCTGTCTGTCTGTCTGTCTCTCAATCCGTGTATCTGGGAAGTGCCCTGTACAAGGTTGATTTCTTAGACTGAATCATTAGGCTAATGATTTGACAGGTATTTATCAGACCCCCTCTGCCTGCCTGGCAGCACGGCTGACCCAGGGCCTTGACAAGCCAGCCCCAGTCCCTGCATGCAAGGTGTCTGCGCAGGGAGCCTGCCAGACACACCCCTCCCCCTTTGCTAAATGGGGTTCTTGCAGAACATCTTACCTTGGATCCAAAGCAAGAGGCCTTGTAGCAGCTGTACGTTTCAAGGTCTGTCATGGTCCAGCACAGCAGCGTGGAGGTGCTGACTTGGTTAATACTCCGATTCCTACTTTCCTTTCTCACCTTGATTTCTTTCCCTCTTCATTTCTCGCCCGTGTTTTCCCACCTGTAACGATGCTCTCTCTCTCTGTCAGACATCTTTTTCCAGTCCCACCAAAGAAGTCCCCTTGCCACTGGGAGAATTCCTTAGCTGGGTCTCTGACGTTAGCAAGTCCTGGATCAGTTCCCGGGGAGCCCCGGACCCAGCAGCTCCTCGGCTGTATTCCTCCACACAGGTAACTCCAACCTCTTTTGAGTCTCTGCGTTTGGAGACCGGGCTTTCTGCAAATCTAGGGCTGGCTGGGCTCACCCAGACATTGTGCTCCCCTGACTTTGGGGCACTGGCGTGTCGACATGCGTTGGAGCAGTTTGAAGGGGGGCTGGTTCCACGTGAACTAGCTTGTGGCTGGTGTTTTGCTGTCAGGAGGGCTTGGGGTAAATAACCTACAATTACACAGTGAATCGGTTCTGAGCACCTGATGCAGTGACGTGAGCTCTCCTGTCGTGTTACCAGTCAGTGCCCCAGTGTCAGGGGTGTTCTCTGTCTCTCTTCGGCGTGACCTCCTGAAGGGGTTACCGGCGAGAGGGTGCTAGCTAGCGAGGGAGGGCGAGAGCCGTGGGCAGATGGGGTGTGGGTGAGCGTATCTGTGCAGCTTCCTTGGCTCGGTTTGATGGCGTCATCTCATGAACGAACCCCCGTCTCATCCCATCCTTTTCTTTATTTTCTTCACTTTATTGTAGTGTTGCTGGATGTCCATTCCAACTGTCCTCCCCGCTGCCGTGGAGCCCGGACCCCGGTGTTGGGGGGAAGTGGGACAGACCTGAGGACTCCCCCTCCCTTTGCACTGGTCCAACGGGCCTGGTCAGAGACTCTGAGGGGCAGCACCCCTCCAGGCGGCCTGTGCAAAGCCTCTTGGAGCTGCTGGACTGTCCTTCCCCGCGCAGCACTGAGAGCTGATCCTCTGTCCCTGGTCCTGAAGGCCGGGCTCTCGGAGCGTGACTGGGGGCTGCTCTGGAGAACGGCAGCAGGATGCTTGGGGGGAGGCTGTCCGCGCAGAGCCCTGCTCACGCACGCATGTGCCTCATGCAGGACCCGCATGGTGACCACTAGCTTCTCGCCCGCTCCCATTCTCAGCAGCCCCCCGGGGCTGAAAGGTGCTCCGCCCTCTGTCTGCAGCAATAAGAGCCGCGAAGGCACCCTGGGGCTCAGCCCTTGTACATGTGGGGCTCCCCCCTCGGGCTAGCCCTGGCTTCTAAGGCCTTCCCAGTTCCAGTTCCCCAGACGAGGGCACCTGACTCCTTGCACTAGTACGGCCTTTCCTCTCCCCATCACCAGCAATGGGCAAAGAGCAGCGTGTGTCCTGTTCCAGCAGCAACCCCTCACGCGTGTGGATCCAAACCCATTTCTCCTCCTCCTCCCCCTCCCTGCCCGCTCTCATTGGCTACATGTAAATCGAGTCGTTATCCCTCAGCATTTGTCACTATATTATTCTCATTATCCAGTTTTTGCTTTTGCATGATGTACTAACATGGGCGATTGTGTAACATATTCCAGCCTGAGCCGGGGCGCCCGGTCCCAGCTCCCTCCCCTTGGGACGCTGGGCTCCCCTGGCTCCCGCTTGTTTCTGTTCAGGGCAGCAGGGGCTGATTAACAAGCCAAATGCATCTCTCTTTTTGGGGGGCAAAACACTAAAACCTGACCTGTATATACCGTGAAGTGTTTGTAAAACATGCAGTATGGACCCAGGCCCTCTCCGCAGGGAGGGCAGTAAAGGAGATTATCCGAAACCAGCCAGCAGCTCTGCGTGGTCTGTTCACCGCTTTCTCGCTCTTGGGCCCAGGGATTCCACAGCCCTGGCCTGGCTGGAACCCTTCCAAGGCAGAGCCCCCAGCCAGCTCAGGCTGCTTCCACTCCCCAGGCCTCCTACACACGGTTAGACCGGCACCGCTGCCAGCTACAGCCCGAGTCTTGAGCTGTGCTCGTCCCAAAGAGCTCCCCCCAAGCCCTCTGACTCCGTGATCCCAGCCCTGCATAGCTGAGCGCCTCCCAATTCTCACCCACCCCCAGGAGGCAGGGCAGAGCTGTTCTCCCATGGGACAGCTGGGACCCGAGCCACGGAGGCTACGTACCTGGGCCAAGAGCGCGCACGAAGTCTGTGGCAGAGTGAACCCAGGTCTCCCAAGGCCTCAGCTAGCATCCCAGCCGCTGGGCCTGCTGCTCGGCTTGTCTGTATTCCCTGCAGAATATTGTAGGATGGGACAGAAAGGGGGGAGATTTCTGCAGTGGGGAGAAACCCAGATGTTGCCCCTGCTGCAACGTTTCCTATTGCCTGCCTCGTTCTGGCTGCAGGCCCTTGTGCGTATTGGGTTCTGGGGCCACGGCCTGGTTTCCCGGGACGTGGCTGGGGTGCAGAAAGCAAGCTCAGCTCATCACGCTGGTGCCCTGATCGCTAGAGCGTGGGCTGGTCCCTGCCTGGTGCTCTGCAGCCTGTGCACACAGGAACGCTCACACTTTCCTAGGCTGAGTGGAGAAAGCAAGTGTGGTAACTAGTGAAAGAGCCGGGTGTGTGCCGTTCGTGCTCGCCCTGCAGAGGCGGGGTTCTGGGCAGGAGCCAGGGGAACAGGAGTGCTGAGGGGTACAGGAATACTGCGTGCTGTTTAGAAGCGCCCCAGGAAGGAGATAAAATGGAGGCTGCAGCAGGAGCAAAGACCGAGAAGTCAGGCATCAGTCGTATCGTGTCAGTCCCTTAATCTTTCCAGAGGGGGTGAGGACACTGCAGGCACCGTGCCCGCGCTAACTCCTCTGCGTGCCGGGCACCCAGCTGCAGCCGAGGCAGGACCTAGGGTAACAAGGTGATGGCCAGGTGGGTAACGGCCAAGCAAAGCTCTCAGCCGTGTGAAACGCCCGTGGGGCCACCCCCGTCCGCAGCAGAGGGGTGTTTTCAACAGTCTGCAGGAACAATGCGAAGCGGAGTCCCTCCCTGTAACACGATGAAGCGAGGCTGCTTCTCTGACCTCGCTGCCCGTGCTGTTCCCGGGCCTGCAGTCGGGCCGGAGCCCAGCCTGCCACACTACGGTGAGGGGTGCTGGGGGAAGCTTTGGGGTAAGAGATTGGGACTGGGAGTTGCCTCAGGCCTGTCCCCTATGGAGCAGCTGGGCCTGCTTGGTGAAGGGCGGGGAGTGACAGCTCAGAGCAGAGCCCCACGGGGTGGGTCTGCCCCATTCCAGCGGGGGCGGCAGCGCTCCCAGGCCGCCCAGCCAGCCCCCAGGCTCCAGCAGGGGCAAGCCATGCTGTGCTGTGTCTTCTCCTCAGGCCTTAAGCCACCCAGCACCCAGCCGCCGACAAACCCTTTGGGGCCCCTCAGGGCCCTATTGTACCCTCCCTCATCTGCCCCCCAGCCCCTTCGGGCCAGGCTCATGCCCCCTGAGACTCCCCACTGGGGAATGGGTTTGGGCCGGGGGAGGGGGCGTTTGGCCCACAGTTCCCCCAACTCCAAGGCCCCTCTCAGAGCTCCCCTCAGCATCAGCCCACCCACCCTGCAAGACACCCCTCGGGGCCAAGCCCCCTTCCTGCCCAGGCCCTTCAGGACCAAACACCCACCCCGGCAGGGCTAACTCCCTGGGGACCCCCCACGCCTTGGGCCAGCCCCTTAGCCCCACACCAGGAACTGCTGGGGCCAAACTCCTCCCCCTCCCCAGTCTCATCAGAGGTACTGGGCTGCAGGTCTAAACCCCCCTTGCCCATGATGACTGGCTATGACAGGCTGCAGTCTGCCCCAGGGAGCGGGGGCTGGATGGTGACGGGCAGGAGCCCGTAGGCTGAGGCAAGGTGGGGCTGGGGGGGGGGGGTTCCCCTGGGAGGGGAGACCCACACTGAGGGGGCATTGCCAGGGGGGAGCACCCCAGACAAAAGGCCACTGGGGTCTGGGAGGGACATGGGGGCCAAAGGCGAGCGGGACAGCGACCAGCAGAGGGTGCTCCGGGCTGGACAGAGCTAATTCCCTGGATGACCAGCAGGAGGCGCCGCTGGGTGAGTCCTGCCCTGTTAAGCCCCCCTCCCCCCCCAGAAACCCCTCGGGCCCAGCCCCCCCCGCCCCCAGAGTCCCCTCACAGCCAAGTGCCTCCCCTCCCCCCGAGAAACCCCTCGGGCCCAGCCCCCCCCCCACCCCCAGAGTCCCCTCACGGCCGAGTGCCTCTCCCCCCCACCAACGAAACCCCTCACGGCCAAGTGCCTCCCCGCCCCCCAGAAACCCCTCGGGCCCAGCCCCGCCCCCCCCCGAGTCCCCTGACAGCCAAGTGCCTCCCCGCCCCCCAGAAACCCCTCGGGCCCAGCCCCCCCCTCGGGCCCAGCCCCCCCCCCCCGCCCCCAGAGTCCCCTCACGGCCAAGTGCCTCTCCCCCCCACCAACGAAACCCCTCATGGCCAAGTGCCTACCCGCCCCCCAGAAACCCCTGGGGCCCAGCCCCGCCCCCCCCCCCGAGTCCCCTGGCAGCCAAGTGCCTCCCCGCCCCCCAGAAACCCCTCGGGCCCAGCCCCCCCCCCGCCCCCAGAGTCCCCTCACGGCCAAGCGCCTCTCCCCCCCCCCCCCCAACGAAACCCCTCACGGTCAAGTGCCTCCCCACCCCCCAGAAACTCCTTGGGCCCAGCCCCCCCCCCCCGAGTCCCCTGACAGCCAAGTGCCCTCTCCCCCCCCCCCCAACAAAACCCCTCGGGCCCAGCCCCCCCCCCGCCCGAGTCCCCTCACAGCCAAGTGCCTCCCCGCCCCCCAGAAACCCCTCGGGCCCAGCCCCCCCCGCCCCCAGAGTCCCCTCACGGCCAAGTGCCTCTCCCCCCCCCCCAACAAAACCCCTCGGGCCCAGCCCCGCCCCCAGAGTCCCCTCACGGCCAAGTGCCTCCCCGCCCCCCAGAAAGGGCCCAGCCCTGCCCCCCCCCCAGAGTCCCCTCACGGCCAAGTGCCTCTCCCCCCCCCAGAAACCCCTCGGGCCCAGCCCCCTCCCCCAGAGTCCCCTCACGGCCAAGTGCGTCCCCCCCCCACACCAACGAAACCCCCCGGGCCCAGCCCCCGCCCCCCCCAGTCCCCTCACGGCCAAGTGCCTCCACCCCCCCCCCCAACGAAACCCCTCGGGCCCAGCCTCCACCCCCCGAGAGTCCCCTCACGGCCAAGTGCCTCTCCCCCCCGCAACGAAACCCCTCGGGCCCAGCCCCCCCCCCAGAGTCCCCTCATGGCCAAGTGCCTCTTCCCCCCCCCCCTGAAATCCTCAGGCCCAGCCTCCCCCCCGGAGTCCCCTCACGGCCAAGTGCCTCTTCCCCCGCCCCCCAGAAACTCCTCGGGCCCAGCCCCCCCCCCCCCCCCCGCCCGAGTCCCCTCACGGCCAAGTGCCGCCCCCCCCCCCCCGAGTCCCCTCACGGCCAAGTGCCTCTCCCCGCCCCCCAGAAACCCCTCGAGCCCAGCCCCCCCCCCCGAGTCCCCTCACGGCCAAGTGCCTCTCCCCCCCCCCAAACAACACCCCTCGGGCCCAGCCCCCCACCCCCAGTCCCCTCACGGCCAAGTGCCTCTCCCCCCCCCCCAACGAAACCCCTCGGGCCCAGCCCCCCCCCCCGCCCGAGTCCCCTCACAGCCAAGTGCCTCTCCCCCCACCCCCACCCCAACAAAACCCCTCGGGCCCAGCCCCGCCCCCAGAGTCCCCTCACGGCCAAGTGCCTCCCCGCCTCCCAGAAAGGGCCCAGCCCTGCCCCCCCCCCGAGTCCCCTCACGGCCAAGTGCCTCTCCCCCCCCCAACGAAACCCCTCGGGCCCAGCCCCCACCCCCCACCCCCGAGTCCCCTCACGGCCAAGTGCCTCCCCCCCCCCCAACGAAACCCCTCGGGCCCAGCCCCCCCTCCCCCCCACTGAGACCCCTCATGGCCAAGTGCCTCTTCCCCCCCCAGAAATCCTCGGGCCCAGCCTCCCCCCCAGAGTCCCCTCACGGCCAAGTGCCTCTTCCCCCTCAAAAACCCCTCGGGCCCAGCCCCCCCCCCCCCCCCGGGTCCCCTCACGGCCAAGTGCCTCTTCCCCCCCCCCCACAGAAACCCCTCGGGCCCAGCGCCCCCACCCCCCGAGTCCCCTCATGGCCAAGTGACTCTTCCCCCCGCCCCACAGAAACCCCTCGGGCCCAGCCCCCCCACTCCCCGAGTCCCCTCATGGCCAAGTGACTCTTCCCCCCGCCCCACAGAAACCCCTCGGGCCCAGCCCCCCCCCCCCGGGTCCCCTCACGGCCAAGTGCCTCTTCCCCCCCCCCACAGAAACCCCTCAGGCCCAGTCCCCCCCCCCCCCCCAGAGTCCCCTCACGGCCAAGTGCCTCTCCCCCCCCCAGAAACCCCTCGGGCCCAGCCCCCTCCCCCAGAGTCCCCTCACGGCCAAGTGCGTCCCCCCCACACCAACGAAACCCCCCGGGCCCAGCCCCTGCCCCCCCCAGTCCCCTCACGGCCAAGTGCCTCCACCCCCCCCCCCCCCCCAACGAAACCCCTCGGGCCCAGCCTCCACCCCCCGAGAGTCCCCTCACGGCCAAGTGCCTCTCCCCCCCGCAACGAAACCCCTCGGGCCCAGCCCCCCCCCCCAGAGTCCCCTCATGGCCAAGTGCCTCTCCCCCCCCCCCCCTGAAATCCTCAGGCCCAGCCTCCCCCCCGGAGTCCCCTCACGGCCAAGTGCCTCTTCCCCCGCCCCCCAGAAACTCCTCGGGCCCAGCCCCCCCCCCCCCCCCGCCCGAGTCCCCTCACGGCCAAGTGCCGCCCCCCCCCCCCGAGTCCCCTCACGGCCAAGTGCCTCTCCCCGCCCCCCAGAAACCCCTCGAGCCCAGCCCCCCCCCCCGAGTCCCCTCACGGCCAAGTGCCTCTCCCCCCCCCCAAACAACACCCCTCGGGCCCAGCCCCCCACCCCCAGTCCCCTCACGGCCAAGTGCCTCTCCCCCCCCCCCCCAACGAAACCCCTCGGGCCCAGCCCCCCCCCCCGCCCGAGTCCCCTCACAGCCAAGTGCCTCTCCCCCCACCCCCACCCCAACAAAACCCCTCGGGCCCAGCCCCGCCCCCAGAGTCCCCTCACGGCCAAGTGCCTCCCCGCCTCCCAGAAAGGGCCCAGCCCTGCCCCCCCCCCCGAGTCCCCTCACGGCCAAGTGCCTCTCCCCCCCCCAGAAACCTCTCGGGCCCAGCCCCCCCCCCCACAGTCCCCTCACGGCCAAGTGCCTCCCCCTCCCCCACCAACGAAACCCCCCGGGCCCAGCCCCCCCCCCAGTCCCCTCATGGCCAAGTGCCTCCCCCCCCCCCCCACGAAACCCCTCGGGCCCAGCCCCCCCCCCCCCGAGTCCCCTCACGGCCAAGTGCCTCCCCCCCCCCCAACGAAACCCCTCGGGCCCAGCCCCCACCCCCCACCCCCGAGTCCCCTCACGGCCAAGTGCCTCCCCCCCCCCCAACGAAACCCCTCGGGCCCAGCCCCCCCTCCTCCCCACCGAGACCCCTCATGGCCAAGTGCCTCTTCCCCCCCCCAGAAATCCTCGGGCCCAGCCTCCCCCCCAGAGTCCCCTCACGGCCAAGTGCCTCTTCCCCCTCAAAAACCCCTCGGGCCCAGCCCCCCCCCCCCGGGTCCCCTCACGGCCAAGTGCCTCTTCCCCCCCCCCCCCACAGAAACCCCTCGGGCCCAGCGCCCCCACCCCCCGAGTCCCCTCATGGCCAAGTGACTCTTCCCCCCGCCCCACAGAAACCCCTCGGGCCCAGCCCCCCCACTCCCCGAGTCCCCTCATGGCCAAGTGACTCTTCCCCCCGCCCCACAGAAACCCCTCGGGCCCAGCCCCCCCCCCCGGGTCCCCTCACGGCCAAGTGCCTCTTCCCCCCCCCCACAGAAACCCCTCAGGCCCAGTCCCCCCCCCCCCAGAGTCCCCTCACGGCCAAGTGCCTCTCCCCCCCCCAGAAACCCCTCGGGCCCAGCCCCCTCCCCCAGAGTCCCCTCACGGCCAAGTGCGTCCCCCCCCACACCAACGAAACCCCCCGGGCCCAGCCCCCGCCCCCCCCAGTCCCCTCACGGCCAAGTGCCTCCACCCCCCCCCCCAACGAAACCCCTCGGGCCCAGCCTCCACCCCCCGAGAGTCCCCTCACGGCCAAGTGCCTCTCCCCCCCCAACGAAACCCCTCGGGCCCAGCCCCCCCCCCCAGAGTCCCCTCATGGCCAAGTGCCTCTTCCCCCCCCCCCCCTGAAATCCTCAGGCCCAGCCTCCCCCCCGGAGTCCCCTCACGGCCAAGTGCCTCTTCCCCCGCCCCCCAGAAACTCCTCGGGCCCAGCCCCCCCCCCCCCCCCCCCGCCCGAGTCCCCTCACGGCCAAGTGCCGCCCCCCCCCCCCCGAGTCCCCTCACGGCCAAGTGCCTCTTCCCCCCCCCCCACAGAAACCCCTCAGGCCCAGTCCCCCCCCCCCCGGAGTCCCCTCACGGCCAAGTGCCTCTTCCCCCTCAAAAACCCCTCAGGCCCTGCCCCCCCCCCCTGGGTCCCCTCACGGCCAAGTGCCTCTTCCCCCCCACCACAGAAACCCCTCGGGCCCAGCTCCCCCACCCCCCGAGTCCCCTCATGGCCAAGTGACTCTTCCCCCCGCCCCACAGAAACCCCTCGGGCCCAGCCCCCCCACCCCCCGAGTCCCCTCATGGCCAAGTGACTCTCCCCCCCCCCCCCCCACAGAAACCCCTCGGGCCCAGCCCCCCCACCCCCCCGAGTCCCCTCATGGCCAAGTGACTCTTCCCCCCCCCACAGAAACCCCTCGGGCCCAGCCCCCCCCCCCCCCGAGTGTCCTCACGGCCAAGCGCCTCTCCCCCCCCCAAACCCCTCGGGCCCAGCCCCCCCCCAAGTCCCCACATGGCCAAGTGCCTCTTTCTCTCTCCCCTCCGCCCCCCCAAGAAACCCCTCAGGCCTAGCCCCCTCCCCCACGACCAAACTGAATATAAGAACGGCCAGACTGGGTCAGACCAAAGGTCCAGCTAGCCCAGCGTCATGTCCTCTGACAGTGGCCAGTGCCAGGTGCCCCAGAGGGAGTGAACAGAACAGGGAATCACCACGTGATCCATCCCCTGTCGCCCATTCCCAGCTTCTGGCAGACAGGCCCAATCCTTCCCCCACACCCCACAAATCTCTGAGGGCCACACTCCACCCCTGGTCCACAGAGACGCCCAAGTGCCCTACTCTCCTCCCCCCCCACATCCCCTCAGGGTCAGTCCCACCCCTGATTCCCCTCAGGGCCAAATGCCACCTCCCCATTGCAGAGAAACCCCTAAAGCCCAGACCCGTTCCCAGGGCCACTTCCCCCAGACACAGACACCTCAGGGCCAAATGCCTCCCCCAGAAAACCCCCTGTGACGGTGCTGCCCGTAGGAGTCCGCTGAGGTCACTCAATCAGGGTGAACTGCAACCAGAACGGGGCAAACGAACCCCCAAAGCTGGTGGATATTCCAATACTTCGATTTACCAACCAGCCCCAAACAGCTTCTATAGAACCTCCCTGGTTACTAAGAAGTCCAAATAATGCAGTTCCCTTAAAGTACCCAGCCTCAGGCCTCCATCCAGACACACGTCCGATATGATTAGTGAAAATCTTATTTCATCATATAAAAGAAAAGATTCTTCCAATCCCAAAGGATCAGCCACATACCCAGGTTCAATTACAACTTAGATCTTATCCACAATACACGCTTATAGTCAATTCTTCTTAACTAAACTAAAATTTATTAAAAAAGAAAAGAGAGAGTGTTGGTTAAAAGATCAATATACAGACAGACTTGAATTCTATTCTTGAGGTTTAGATGCATAGCAGAGATGAGCCTGTAGTTGCCAAAAGTTTCCTTCTTCCAAACATCAATTAGCACAGGATAATTTATCCATTACACAGTTCAGACACAGGTTATCACAATCTTCAAAGAGACATAGACAATAATACTGTTTCACTCAGATATCTTCCTAAATGTCAATGTTCCTTTTTTGATCTTTGAATCAACGCTATAGCCATAGACAAGACTTGTTTGCTTACATCACAAGTGCTGAGCAAACATCTCCCCCTCTATCTCTAACAATGCCGGCTGCATTTCAAAGCTCTGTTCATTTCCATCTCTTCCTAAACCAGTCTTTACAGTTCGGCCATGGGTCAGGTCAGTCTGTGAGTTCATTAACTCTTTCTGGCCCTGTCACCTTTCAATGAGATATATTACACTCATAACGTCACACCCCCTGAGGGTCAAACTCCCCTCAGACACCAAGAACCCCTTGTAACGATGCTGGTTTTGGCGGGACCCAACTGAGAGTGCCAATTCAGGACAAATTGCTTCAAGCAGGGCAGTTACAGCCCAAGGCTGGGGTTTTTCCACCTCTAACGCAAACCAAACCAGCCAGACAGAGAGGACTTTGGTTTTACCCCACTGGCTAACCACAAGTCACACAAGCAATTCCCTTAGACACTCCAGTTTCCCAGTCTCACCACCAGTGCCACTCGTTATGGGGATGACTGGTTATGAAAACCAATACCCCAGTAAATGAAAAAAGGTTCTCTTGATCCCAAAGGACCAAGCCCCAGACCCAGGTCAATACACAAGTCAGATCTTACCCACAAATCATGCTGTTGCCAATCCTTTAGAATCTAAAGGTTTATTCATAAAAGGAAAAAGATGTAGGTGAGAGCTAGAATTGGTTAAATGGAATCAATTACATTCAGCAATGGCAAAGTTCTTAGTTCCAGGCTTGTAGCAGTGATAGAATAAACTGCAGGTTCAAATCAAGTCTCTGGAGCACATCCACAGTTCAGATGGGTCATTCAGTCCTTTGCTTAGAGCTTCTGTTTGTACAAAAGTCCCTCCAGAGGTATGAAGCAGGATTGAAGACAAGATTGAGAAGCTGCAACAGCTTTTTATAGTCTCTTGCCAAAGACAAGCTCTCCAGCACATGACATGGAAAAACCTCAGAGTTCTGTCCATTGGCATGTCCCTGCATATCTTGCTGAGTCACAAGGTGTATCTGCTTGCATCCGAAGAAGTGGGTATTCACCCACGAAAGCTTATGCTCCAATATGTCTGTTTCTATAAGGTGCCACAGGACCCATTGTCGCTTTTACAGATCCAGACTAACAGGGCTACCCCTCTGATACTTAAGGTGTATCTGCCTCCTCTCAATGGGTCAATTGTGTAGCTGATGGCCCTTAACGGGCCATCCAGCAGGCTAGGCAGAGCCTACACTAAGTTGCCTGGGGTGTCACCCAGAAGCACAGCCCAAGTTTGAACTACAGACAGTGTAGAGCCAATACTTATAACTTTAAATACAAAAATGATACCTGTGTCCAGATGGCATATTCATACCCAGCCAAGCACAACCTGGGCTTAGACACCTCATTTGACCCCCTTTCTACAAGATTTGGTGCCACTACAGGACCTTGGTTGCAACAATGATCTATACGGTCCCAGCTTATGTCAATAACATCACACCCCTTCAACCAACCTCCCCCCAAGCACAGCCGGCCCCCACTCCCCCACCCCCAGACAGCCCACAGGAGGGCGCCGGTGCCAACCCCCTCAGCCGGGGGCAGCAGGCCAGTGCCCTCCCCAGGCTGGCACATGGCACCTGGCTCTTTACCAGGGGTTCCCCTCGGTTGCGGGGAGGGTCTGTGCTCCCCTGAGTTTCCTGCGAAGCCCGAGGCAGGACCATGCCCAGCGACATGGGGGCTCCTGGAAGGGTGCATGCTGGCTGGGGCACAGCCCCTCGGTGGTGGGCAGGCCAGGGAAATGCTGCAGCAGCCCGGCTTTGGGCCCTAAGGGCTGTGGCGAGCAGGAGGCACACCCGGCAGGCTCTAGGGCCAGGTGCGACAGCCCCGCGCCCGCTCGGTGCCATGAAACGCCGGCCTGAAGGGCCCCGGCGGGCAGCAGGAGCCAGTCCACAGCTCTGGCCACCCTGCCCCTTGCTGGGGAGTCGGGTCCCAGGGTTTCGCGTTCCCCCTGCAGCCTGGCTCAGTGGGCAAAGCCGCTGCCAGTAAAGGGCTTGCCAAGGGCCCAACCCAGTGACTGCTCTTACAGCCACCCAGAAAGCGCTGGCCCGCAGCCCCCTCCCCGACAGCAGCACCATGGGCCACTCTGTTCTGCGTCTCCCCACAAGCACCACTGGCCCCGGTACTGACCTGAGGCACAGCGGGGCCGAGGGGCCAGAGCCCAGCTGCTCTGGGGTGTCCCACTGCGGTATGGCAGGATGGAGGCTCCGGGCATGTGGGGACAGGTGCTGGATAATGGCAGGGAGCTGGCAGTGGGGGTGAGAGAATGGGGCTAGGATAGGGTGACCAGATGTCCCGATTTTATAGGGACAGTCCCGATTTTTGGGTCTTTTCCTTATATAGGCTCCTATTACCCCCCCACCCCCTGTCCCGATTTTTCACACTTGCTGTCTGGTCACCCTAGGCTAGGGGCGGTGGGAGGTGCCATCACATCCATCTTGGCGTGGAGACACAAGACCCAGGCCTCCCGTTGGAATGGCCTGACGTAAATCCCACACAACACTGTTGCAAAGCCTGGGGGCGCCTGGACACTCATGCCAGGGGCAGCGGGCTGGGGGCCAGAGGAGACGTTGGGAAACAGGGAGCGGAGGTGGGGGGTCGACGTGCTCCATCCTCAGTGAAGGGTGGCGAGAGTGACGGCAGAGAATGGGCCGGGGGGAGGAGAGGGCTCCAGGTGGTCACCATTGTGATCACTCAGTCTGACCCCCTGTGTCACTCAGGCCAGGGACCTGCCCCCAAATCAGTCCTAGGCCAGAGCTGTAGGAAAAACAGCCCATCCTGGTTTGGCAGTGACGGGGAATCCACCATCGCCCTGGTACGCTGTTCCATGGGTTAGTGACCTCGCTGGTGCAAACCTAGGCCTTAGTTCCAGTCTGAAGGGGTCTAGATTCAACTTCCAGCCATTGGCTCGTGTGAGACCTTCCTCCGCTAGGCTGGAGAGTCCACTGTCAAATATTTCTTCCCCATGTCGGTGCTTCCAGACTGTAAGTCTGTAAGTAATTCTGCAGCTTGGCAGGGGGGTTAGACTAGATGCCCCTAACTCTCCGGTTCTCAGTCACCCCTTAACCTGCTCTTTGTTAAGCGAAGTGGACGGAGCTCCTTGAGTCTGTCACTGTACGGCAGGTTTCTAACCCTTTCATCGTTCTTGTGGGTCATCTCTGACCCTTCATGAACATCCTTCTTGAACTGTGCATAGGAGCCGGGGGGTGCTCGACCCATGGCTTCTCCCCAGGCCCTGCCCCCCACTCCACCCCTTCCCCCAAGGCCCCACCCCTTCCTGCCTCTTCCTTCCTAGTTCCACCCCCTCCCCGAATGCGCTGCGTCCTCGCTCCTTCCCCTCCCACTCCCAGCCTCCTGCATGCCGCGAAACAGCTGATCGCGGTGGGTGGGAGGTGCAGGGAGGGAGGGGGAGGCGCTGATCCACAGGGAGGTGCTCGGGGGGGGAGCTGAGAGGGGGGCTGCCGGTGGGTGCTCAGCAACCACCATTCCCCTCCCCCCCCCCCGTGGTGCTCTAGCCACGGAGCAGCCACGGAGCCGGCGCCTATGGAACCGTGGGCTCCAGAACTGGACCCAGGATCCCAGTAGCGGTCACACCAGTGCCCGATACAGAGGTATGATAACCTCTCTGCTCCTGGTTCCCCAGTTGATACACCCCAGGATCACATTAGCTCCTTTGGCCCCAGTGTCGCACAAGGAGCTCGTGTTCACTGTTGAGGATAATCCACCGCGACCCCCAAACCTTTCTCAGAGTCGCTGCTTCCCTGGAGAGAGCCCCCAGCCGCTAAGCATGGCCTGCAGGCTTTGGGCCTCGCTGCAGACATTGACATTTCGCCCTATTGAAATACATATTGTTCATTTGCACCCAGCTTACCGAGCGACCCAGAGCTGTAACCCGCACACGCTAGGGCACCTGCCCTTCCCCCGTTCTAGGGTGACCAGACAGCAAATGTGAAAAATCGGGACGGGAATGGGGGGTAATAGGAGCCTATATAAGAAAGACCCAAAAATCGGGATTTTCCCTATTAAATCAGGACATCTGGTCACCCTGCCCTGTTCCTAGGGCTCAGGGCGTGACCTTCTGCGGGTTTGCAGGAGCTTTTCCCAGTGAAAGAGCCTCACACAGTAATATCCTGATCCTCTATTAACAATCACGAAGCCGAATACACACACTAAGCAGACAATGCTCTGCTCACCAATCCCGATCGGGCAGGCGACTTTTCCTCTTGGCCAGGCAAGGTCAATTGCTGCAGGTCACAGTTGGGACGAGGATTCTTAGCAGCTTTGATCTTAGGCTGTGTCTGAGAGGTGAGTTCTTCTTCCGGGTCTTTCCTCCTTCGGTTTCTTCTGTTCTTTCTGCTGGTCTCCTTGGACCCCAGTTTATACAGTGAAACTCCAGTCCTGCTTAGCTGTGCCTTAACCAATCATTGTACTGACCAATCCTAACATAGTGTAACAAAATTCTCTAACCAATCCTACCCCACCACCTTAATTGATTTACACCTAGCAAAATGAGTTATGTAACAGATAGAAACAATCAGCAAACCGGACAGAAACCATGCAGATAAACAATAGAGGAGTGGGGACCATAAAGGCAAAACAATAAAGAAGTGGGATTTCACACCCACAACCATTGAGCAGTGATTCCTTGCCAGACAGAATGACGTCAAGCAAAGTTTTCTTTAACCATTTGTATCTGGTGATGGTGGGTGCTACTGGGACAGACCAGACACTGTTTTGATGTACTTTAGAAGGAATGTGGGGATGTGATGTCCTGCTCCTTGGCTCATGGCTGCTGCTGTCCTAGCTGGGCTGCAGACAAAAGCCTCAGGCCTCACGATTTGGCTAGAGGAAATGGCCGAGATCAGGGACCTGTCCTCTCCATTATTTACCACTCCTCCGATTTTTGTGTCCAGGGCCGGCACTGCCACTAGGCAACCCTAGGCGGTCGCCTAGGGCGGCAGGATTTGGGGGGTGGCATTTCAGCGGCGACTCATTTCCCGGTGGCAAGAAAAGTGACCACCGAAACACCGCCGAGAACGCAGCTTCAGAGGAGCTGCCTCGAAGCCCCGCTGATTACGGCGGAGGAGCACTGGCGCCTAGGGCGGCAAAAACCCTGGCGCCGCTGCTGTTTGTATCCTCTACATACGTTCTCAGTGATGCGTTTGTTTTCTTCAAGGTCATTGATAAAGACGCTAACTAGCGTAGGGCCCTGCCCTGCTCCCCGCAGGACCCCACTAGAAACAGGCCGGCTCGGTGATGACTCCCCATTTCCTGGTGCATTCGGAGACCTGGCCAGTCACTGCTGCCAGGTGACGTCGATAGCGTTTTAGTGGTTTCATTAGCATGTCGTGCGCAGGGCCGGCCTTAGCAAGTGCGGCGCCCGATTTCGACAGGGCCCCACCCCTGAGACAGCAGCAGCTATTGAGCTGCTACCGAAGTGCCGCCAACGGACGTTGCAGGGCCCCTCTTAGGCGTGGGGCCCGATTCTGCGGAATCGGGGGAATCAGCCTAAAGCCGGCCCTGGTCGTGCGGTACCCAGCCCCTGCTGTGGGCTTGGCGAGGACAGGCGAGAAGGGGGCGGCAGCTTTCCAAGCTGGTGCTTGGGGCTGCAGCGAGAATGGGGCGGCAGTCCGAGTCCTGCGGCGGCAATTCGGCAGCAGGTCTGCTCTTCCCGCCGCCGAATTGCCGCCGTGGGACTCGGACTGCCGCCCCATTCTCGCCCGCCGCGGCGGCAATTCGGCAGCGACTGCTTGGGGCGGCAATTGTTAGAGCCGCTCCTGGGCGAGGAGCAAGCTGCAGTTCCAGGGTTCCCGGTGCTCAGGTTACCCATGGCACCTGCTGGACATTGGTGGCATCCAGGTGCAATTAGCCCTCCCCCAGGATGGCTGGCACGGCAGAGGACTGGGTGTCAGCTCAGCAACCTCCCCTACATTCCCTGGTGCTGGGCAGCACCCTCCGGACTGGCACCGGCACCCTCCAGTCTGTTCTCGTGGCCGTGGGGCAGGCTGGTCTCACCAGGACCCCCCCCCCCCCCCCCGGCGTTAGGCTGGTGGTCTCTGTTTCCCCCTAGATGGGTGAGGGGCTAAGATTGTGTCACGGTTATTTTTAGTAAAAGTCATAGACTGGTCACAGGCAATCAAGAAAAATTCACGGAAGCCTGTGACCTGTCTGACTTCTACTAAATATATGCATGACAAAATGGGGCACTGCAGGGTCCTCACACCACCCTCGGGGGGCCCGGCTTGGATCTGCAGGGTCCCCCTGCTGTCCACAGCTAGGAGGGCCAGGTCCCGCCACCCACGATGTCTCAGAGCTCCCGGGGATGGCAGGGGGACCCGGCAGCTCCCAGGCATCATGGGCTAAAGTAACGGAGGTCTCTGGAAGTCACAGATTCCATGGCCTCCATGACAAAACCACAGCCCTGGCGATGGGCCGGGGAGGGCCAGGTTCATCTCCCCCCAGCCTGGCATCACTGCCAGCGTGACGCGTTCAGCGGGAGAGCGGCTGGGAGGGGACGCTGCCAGGGAGAGAGACTAATGCAGACCGGATGAGCGGAGGAGCACTGCCCTGTGAGGGCAACACAGAGGCACAGCCGGTGAGGAGTCTGGCCCTGGCTCACGGGGGGGCGTTGAAGGCAGACTGGGGTGCGCTGAGAGCCAGGGGAGGAGTGGATTAGGGGGAGCAGCAGGGCAGGAGCCATAGGTTGGCTGTCTGGAGGAGTGGCCTGGGGTGCACACTGAGCAGGGAGGGAGGACTCGTGGGGCGCACCAGGACAGGAAGGGTTACAGAGAGCGGAGTTATTTACTGATAACTCCATTAAATCCCTTTTCTCCTGCACCACAGCTTAACTCGCTGCCGAAGCCAGGCCAGCGGTCACGCTTTTCCACACTAAAGCCAATCTTCTGCAGAGTTACCGCTCAGAGCACAAAGCCCTGGGGCCCTCTGCAGTCACGGCTGCACAACGAGCAACTAATGATTAGTGAGCATTTGGGGCTGATGGTGGCTGTCAGCATTCCTCAGGGGTTCTTGACTTGAACATTTCTTTGGGGTGGGGTCACTTTCTCCATTAGCTGAAATTGTCCTATGGGGTCACAGGATCTTGTGATAACTGGATGGATGTTTGCTAAGTGTTACTCAATCAGCCATAATGTGGTCTTGAGTCTTGCTTCATTGTGAAATAAAGCCTTCTAAGGAATGAAATAAATGAATTGTTTTCGCAAAAAAAAAACAAAAAAAAACAAACTATCGCCCGGGAGCCACGTTCTGAGTGGAATATAATATCTCCTTGAAAGGTGACAGGGCCAGAAATCGTTAATTAATTCACAGACTGACATGACCCAGGGCCGAACTTTAGAGACTTGTTAGGAAGAGATGGAAATGAACAGAGCTTTGAAATGCAGCCGGCATTGTTAGAGCTAGAAGGGGAGCTGTTTGCTCAGGTCTTGTGATGTAAGCAAACAAGTCTTGTCTATTACTATGGCTTTGATTCAAAGATCAAAACAAGGAGTATTAACATTTATGAAGACACTTGAGTGAAATAGTATTATTGTCTATGTCTCTTTGAAGGTTGTGGTAACCTGTATCTGAACTGTGTAATGGATAAATTACCCTGTGCTAATTGCCAGGATGTTTGGAAGGACAGTTCAGCCTATTGTTTTCTCAGGCCAAAAGGCTGCTGGAAATGTAAAAACCCTGGGACAGGACCCTTCTTCATGTCAGATCTGCTTTGGGTTTCAAGAAGGGGAAACCCTGAGCCATAAGGATTGAGATCCCAGTCACTGACTGGAGTCACCCTGAATTTGGACATTGGACTATAACCTGTGGACTATTTCTAAAAGAACTTTTGGCATCTACAAACTCACCATCTCTGCTATGTATCTGGACCTCAAGAAGTTGAACTCAAGTCTGTCTGTATATTGATCTTTCAACCAACTCTCTCTCTCTCCTCTTTTTCAATACATTTTAATGTAGTTAATAAGAATTGGCTATAAGCGTGTATTTTGGGTAAGATCTAAGTTATCATTTGACCTGGGTCTGGGGCTTGGTCCTTTGGGATCGGGAGAACCTTTTTTCTTTTCCTGGGGTATCGGTTTTCATAACCAGTCATCCCCATAACGAGTGGCACTGGTGGTGAGCCTGGGAAACTGGAGTGTCTAAGGGAATTGCTTGTCTGACTTCTGGTTAGCCAGTGGGATGAAACCAAAGTCCTCTCTGTTTAGCTGGTTTGCTTTGCCTTGGTGTGCAAAGGAACCCCAGCCTTGGGCTGTAACTGCCCTGCTCTAAACAATTTGTCCTGAATTGATACTCTCAGTTTTGTCCTACCAAAGGCACCATCGTTACAGTGGCGTACTAGGATTCACAGAAGCCAAGTCAATTAAGCTTTGGGTCAGAACCCCACGCTATCCAAATTTGAATTTTGGTAGTGAGAGTTTGGTTGGTTAAAGAGCAGTTGCAATGGGTGAGCGAAGAGCATATAAGGGCCTTGGCAAAAAAGCCCTGGAGGATTTGTGTGCAGAAAAGGGGATAAGCTTTCAAAAGCAAACTACAAATCAAGAACTGAGAGATCTGTTAGTGGCCAGTGATCAGGAGGCAGGAGCACAGCCCTTACCTGATACTACAGAAGCTGCAGAAGCAATTAGAATGCAAAAGGCAGCAAGTAAACTGCAGCCTGAGCATGAACAGAAATTAGCAGACATTCGATTGCTGACTTATGAGGAGAGGCTGAGGGAACTGGGATTGTTTAGTCTGCAGACGAGAAGAGTGAGGGGGGATTTGATAGCTTCTTTTAACTATCCTGAAAGAGGATGGATCTAGACCAGTGGTTCCCAAACTTTAACAACCCGTGAACCCCTTTCAATAAAATGTCAAGTCTCGCGACCCCCCTCCTAAAGATGAATATTTCCAGGGATTTTCTCCTTTACCCGAGTATAAATTATAAAAGCAGTGATCTTGGAAATATGAAATTTGTTTTTATGACATGCTTATTACACAGTATTTATTATTAATTATTAATCATCACAGTATTTTTATTACATTATGAAAACGGCAACACTCTTCCAAGATCTCACTTTTGTAGCTTGTATCGCTTTGAATAAGCCTGTTCTAAGACCAGGCTCCTATGTTTCATCAAGGAGTATCAGATGTGAAACAGCATGAAGATATTTAAGAAGCCAACTCAAAGAGTTCCTCCTACATAAGCATTCAGGTCTTGTGCGTTGTTTGCCTAGACTGCTCGTTACAACAAAGCTTAAACTTGTTCTTCATAATAATTTTAAAAACAATACTAGCTGCCTATTTAATTTTAAAAATAACAAAAAATATCCATCTCCCTTTCCATTTCTTATAAGGAGTCTTGAAGTTTAAATCTCCTCAGTGGGATAGATATGCTTGCTTTGATCGCTTAGCTCTTGGAAGTCCAGGGGCTCCGAGCTGCTGGCTCCATGCTGCCCGGGGTCCCTAGGGACAGCTCTGTCCGCCATTAGGGAATTTTTTCCTGAGAACCCCCTGTAACATTTCGTGAACCCCCAGGGGTTCACGAACCCCAGTTTGGAAACCACTGATCTAGACTGTTCTCAGTGGTAGAAGATGACAGAACAAGGAGTAATGGTCTCAAGTTGCAGAGGGGGAGGGTTAGGTTGGATATTAGGAAAAACTTTGTCACTAGTAGGGTGGTGAAGCACTGGAATGGGTTACCTAGGGAGGTGGTGGAATCTCCTTCCTTAGAGGTTTTTAAGGTCAGGCTTGACAAAGCCTTGGCTGGGATGATCTAGTTGGGGTTGGTCCTGCTTTGAGCAGGGGGTTGGACTAGATACCTCCTGAGGTCCTTTCCAACCCTGAGATTCTATGATGAATGCTGAATTAGAAAAAGAAGCCAAAGAAAGAATGGCTGAATTAGAAAGAGAAGCAGCTGAAAGAGAGGAAAGGACTCGTAAAGGCACATGGAGCGTATAGCTGCGGAGGAGAAGGCTCACCAATTTCAGCTCCAAGTACTGGGAGAGCAGAGAAAGTCATCGCCACCCGGCACAAGGAGAGAATCTGGGAAGGGATGTGTCCCATTTACAAAGATACTGAGGACAGAGAGGAGTTTTTGTCTACCTCCGAACGAACGTCTATGCGCTCTGCATGGGATCCCAGATGATCAGCGAATGCCTGTCCCGCTGAGCAGACTGACTGGAAAAGCCAGGGAGGTATTTAATGAACTGGGGGAACAAGAAGCCTTGGATTATGAGCGGTTTAAAGATTCTGTGTTAAGGCAGTTCAAGGTTACTCCGGAGTCTTACAGGGTTAAGTTCAGAAAGTTTAACATGTCTAATGATTGTACTTTTGTAGAATGTGCTCATAAGCTGATGGGTTTTGTTAAAAAGTGGGTTATGGGGGCAAAGGTACATGGGAGTTTTGACAAACTGCTGGATTTAATCACTTTGGAACAGTTCTTAGACATTGTGCCTGACCATGTGAGAGCAGCTGTGTGTGACAGGGACCCTGAGTCAGTCCTACGGGCTGCAGAGATTGCGGATACCCATACCCAAAACAGGGCTCGAGATGTGTGTAAACCCCCGGGGATCGCCAGTCTCCCCAGCTCAAGAGGAGGGAAGGATTTAAAAGTAAAGCTGGCCCTGACTCTTATGAAGGGGCTCGGGGGGGCCCAGAGGGTAGGAACTCTCACCACAAGAAGGAACAGGTTACATGCTCTCACTGTGGTGTGTTGGGCCACATCAGACCAGATTGCCCGCTCCTGAAGGGAAGCCCAAAACCTGTATCCCCGAATGCCACAGTGCATGCCAATCCCATTACTCTGAGCACCCAGGCGGAATCGAGCCTCAACAGCGCCACCTTGAGCCCAGGTACAAGCATGGCAGTGGCTCATGCCCACCCCATAGTCACTAGCAGTATGGGAGGAGGTGATGAGCTCACCAGTTATGTCAGGACTGAGGCGTGGCAAGGGAGCGAGAGGTTTGTTATGGAGGCAAAGGTCAATGGTGTTGGATGCACGGGCTGGCGAGATACTGGCTCTGATGTGACTATAGTTAAGGGACATCTGGTGAAGCCAGAGGACATGTTGCCGGGGGAGTATGTGAGGGAAGTGGCCCTGTCTCAATACTCTGTGAACCTGCCAATGGCTAGAATCCACCTGGAGTGGGGTGGCTTTAAAGGGGATGTGAAGGCGGCTGTCTGGGATTTAATTCCAGCTGATGTTTTGGTAGGAAATAACCTACTGAAGGGGCCTGGCCAAGTTAATGTGGTAACCAGGTCACAGAGCGTCTGGGTCTGGGGCTTGGGCCTTTGGGATCGGGAGAACCTTTTTTGTTTTACTGGGGCATTGGTTTTCATAACCATTCATCCCCATAACCAGTGGCACTGGTGGTGAGACTGGGAAACTGGAGTGTCCAAGGGTTATGTGACTTGTGGTTAGCGAGGGCTCTGGCTAGTTCGGTGTGCGGGCCCCAGTGACGGCCCTGCACTAAGCAATTTGTCTTGAATTGATACTCTCAGCTGTGTCCCGCCAGAGGCAGCATCCTTACACCTGGGTCTCTAGAACAGCAGCAAAGCCAAGGACACAGTCCGCCAATCTGCCAGACTGGCCCCTAGCGCTCCCTGCTCTGGGAGGGCTAATACTTTCCTCAGCAGACGGTGGTAGGAATAGACAACAGCTCATCTCCGTCCGCCTCTTCTGTCCGCCTCTTCTGCAGTTCGGACATGTCGGGGCAAAACCAGGGGCCCAGTCGTGCAGACAGTCGGCATTAGGCAGCACATTAGCATCAACGAGACCTGAAACTGGCTGGGTCAGCCACTGAGCTGGAGAAATGAGAATGAGGCTCTCATGTGTCCTGGGGGGCCTACAGATGGCCTTTGGGAAGTGTGTCTCCAGGGTACGTACCCTTCGCGAGTAACAGTTTGAGCACCAGGCCCCTCAGTTGGGAGGAATCACTGTGAGGAAGTGGGAATTTTTTGTAGTATGGTTTATCAATCTTATGTGTGCCTCAGTTTCCCCCATACCCAATGGGGGAGAAAGGATTAAGTTTGCACTCAGGGCAGACCAAGACTCTGCGTGTGTGTGCGTGTGTGTGTGTGTGTGTGTGTGTGTGTGTGTGTGTCTCTCTCTCTCTCTCTCTGTATGACTGTGTCTGTGACTCTGTGTGTATGTGTGTGTGCGCCTGTGCCTGTCTCTGTCTCTATATGACTGTGTGTGTGACTGTGTGTGTGTGTGTGCGTGCCTATGCCTATGCCTGTCACTGTCTCTGTGTGTGTGTGCCTGTCTGTCTCTGTATGACTGTGACTGTGTGTGTGTGTGTGTGTGCGTGCCTATGCCTGTGCCTGTCCTGTCTGTGTGTGTGTGTGTGTGTGTGTGTGTCTCTCTCTCTCTCTCTCTCTGTGCATGCGCGTGTGCTGCCCAGCTCTCTGAGTGGCCTGAACGGGGTTGTTAAAAAGACTGGCTGAGGCTGACCTATCTCGGGAAGTGGATGGACAGCCCAGTCCCCGGGAGATGGCCCCCCATTCCCCACCTCTCAGCAGGGTGGAGGAGGAAGCCCAGCGGGAGGTGGGAGCTGTGGGCCGTGGAAGAGGCTGGGGGCTCTCCCCTGGGGACTGGCAGAGGAAGGACGGAGCGAGACGGAGCCTGACGATGGAGTTCACGGCAGCTTGGCTGGGGACTTGTGGCTGGACCAGGCGGGTCTGTGCTGTGACCCTTTCGGGCTCTGTGCTAAGCTCAGGCCTGCCAGGGCCGCGTTCCACTGGGCTAAGAACTCCGACTCCTGTTCTGCTTGGGGTGTCCCTGCAAATACCGGCTGTGCCCAGGAGTCCCTGCAGTGTCCAGGTCTCTGGCTCTGCAGGACGGGCTGAGCAGAGCTCACGGGGTGAGGCAGGGCCGGGGGCTGAGCCCGGTAGCTCAGTCTGGGGGGCGGTGAGGCTGTGTGACCTACCCTGAAAGAAGAGTGAGCCCCACTGGGGGGCTGGCACGCTAAAGGGGTTCTGCCAAGAGACTGTTTGAAAGCTGGGGAACATGGGCGGTGGGTGGAGCCCCACTTTGGGGAGGATAGCCCCCAGCACCGCCCCTTCTGACCTTCCCCTCTCTCCCCCCACAGCCAGAGCCCCGAGCCCCCCTGCCCCCTTGCAGCCCAAGCCTCCCAGCCCCCCTCCACGATTGGAGCCCTGAGCCCCCTTCGCTGCCGGAGCTCGGAGACCCCCTGCCTCCCACTGCAGCCAGAGGAGCCGAGCCCTGAGCGCCCTCCCCCCCCCACCTGCTTGGAGGAGCCCGGGGCTGGCCATTGCCCCTGGCAGCCGCGCCTCCCCCCACAGACCCCCAAGCTGTAAGCTCTTCTCTTCTTCTCTCTTCCTGAGGAGGAACCTGAGCTTTTGCTCTGCCCCAGGCAGGCTGCGGGCGGCTGAGGAGACGGATTCTGCTACTCAGCTTCCTGGGTTCATCAGTCACCTCCCTGGAGTCCAGAGCGCCAGGACGCTGAGTAGCACATACCCCTCCTCCGCACCCTGGAGCCTGCATGGGGCAAATCAAAAACTTCCCCCGCCAAACCCGCAAGTGGGGTCTCACGGCAGGGGCTGCACTAGGGGCCTCCCCAGCCTGTGCTGGGGCCTATTCCAGAGCCCGTGGAGACGGTAGCTAGCGGTGAAGAAATGGCTGTGAGAAATGGCTGTGAGAATGTCTCATCTCTGCATGTTGCCTGAGAACCAGGATCGGTTAGCCACATAACGCTGCACTTGCATATCGCCTCCTGTGACGAACTAGGACTGTTGTTAAGGTTTCCTTGAGTACTGTGTGGGTGTCTCGGTTTCCCCTATGCAGTGCTTGAGTATCTAGGTGGTGGGACAACGGTGCATGATGGTTACAAAGCCCTAGAAGGCAAAGGCCTGGACACAGAGAAGGGCCGACACTCGGTCTCCTGGCAACAGATGGCCCGGCCCCTCCCCGGCAAAGGTATGAGCTGAAGGTGTTGGAACAAAGGGATCAGGTGACCTCCTGGCCCGGGAAGCAGACAAAGTGGGAGGAGGGGCTGGTGAGTTTCAGTTTGGAGCTGGCCGGAGAAGAGGGGAGAGAGGCAGACAGGGTCTGGCCTCCCTGCCCTGTTTGGAGCTGTGGGGTGAAATGCAGGGAGCCCCCAGGCTGGGGTCTAAGCTCCCTGCCCCCCGGAAGGACCCGACTGGGGGGTCCTGGATGTACTGACAAGCTCTGGTTGGACTGTGTTCCTGGCATCTCTAATAAACCTTCTGTTCTACTGGCTGGCTGAGACTCCCAGTGAATCCGGGGAAGAGGGGTGCAGGGCCGGACTCCCCCACACTCCGTGACAACTGGTGGCAGCGGTGGGATGTTCTGCACCCCGTGAACGGCGCTTCCTGCAGTAAGTAACTGGGGAGCAGTAGAACGAAGGGGGGCTAACGAGGACCAGGCGTGCTGAAGGCTCACGGAGGAGCGGTTTCGGGGAGCGGAGGAGCTACGCTTAACCCCTGGGAGGGTGTGACCAGCGAGAAGGACTGTACAATGAGGGGGTCCCCCTGGGGGATGCAGTGAGCAGTCCCAGGGGCGGAGGAGCCTGCGGCTTGGCCCTGGGAGAGAGAAGGAATTTTGCAGTGACAGGGTTCCCCTGGGGGTGCCGTGAGTGGACCCAGGGGCGGAGGAGCTGCAGCTCAACCCTGGCAAAGAGGCGGTGACCTGGAGAAGGGCTGGCACACTTGGGGTTCTTCCTGGAAACCGTGGGGAGCTAAGAGCACACAGGCCTGCGGATCCACAGCAACTTGGGAGCAGTGAAGTGATGGCGTATCGCCTTCTCCTTAAGAAGAGCATTGTAACCCTGTGCAAAAAGAGAGGGCTACCCATTGGGAAGCTCACTAAAGCCCAGTTAATCACGCGGCTGGAGGAGGATGACCATTCTAGGCAGCAGATTTCTGACCCCAATGGGGCTACAGCAGGATCTGGGAGCAGCTGGAGCGATAGCCCGGCATCCCCAAGAGTCTGGTCCCCAACCAGACGGGGGTCTTCACGATCGGGTTCCCCAGCAGGGGATCGGAGACGGATGGGACTGGAGCTGAGTCCGAGAGAGCAAGAGGACAGTGAGAGACAGCGAGAGCCCGAGAAAGGGCTACAGGAGAAGCAGCAGCGTGAACTGGCGGTGGTGGAACGGAGAGGCATAGGGGACTGGCCAGGGGTAAGTGGGGACAGATCCCGGGGTGCCAGCTCCGCAGGGAACCTCGATCCTAAATTGCTGCCCCTGGTTAAGGAGGGTGGGGATGTGGAGGCCCACCTCACTGCCTTGGAGCAGGCTGGTGATTGGAACCAGGGAGACCCTGCGGAAAAGCCCCGGGATTTAACCCCCTTGCTGGGTCCCAAGGCCATAAACTCCGCCAGCCAGATGGGTGGGATGGTGGACGGATTTCCACTCCTGGCCCTGGACTCAAGCCCTATGGACCCCCAGTGGGAGCGGAAGGTGATGGTCAATGGAGAGACATTCTTGGGGTGGTGAGACCCTGAAACAGAGAGAACTTTGGTCAGGCCCCGGGTGGTGCACCCCCACCAGATGCTGAGGGGCTGTGTGACCTGGGTGAGGGTCCCGGGGATGGACCCATTCGCCTTGCCTATGGCCCAGATCCCTGTGCAGAACCAGGAGGGGTCGAGCTGGCTGGTGGTTGGGGTTCTCCAGGATATCAGCTGTAAGGTGCTGTTGGGGGGTGACTGTGTATCTTTGGGACAGGATTCAGGCCCTGGCCCTGTAACGGCCGAGGATTTGAATTTGAACTCAGGAAACCAATTGGCTAAGAGGGAAATGGTCAGTGAAAATGCAAATGACCTGGCTGGCAGGGGGGAGGAGCTGCCAGGCCCCGGTTACCTGCCTGCCTGTAACCAGACCCCTAGGGCGGGGTAGGACAGAGAGATGCTCCCCACCCCCCTGCACAATGGAGAGGTGGCTCAGGCAGTCTCTTATGCAGAGAGCAGAGCAGCGACCTCGCTGCCTGGCCCTACAGGGACAGCCAGGGCAGCGCTGAGCACGGGGGGAGCAGAGACCCCAGCGGAGTGGGGGGACACACAGGCAGGGCAGGACGGCTGCCAACCAGGCTTGCCTGGTCCAGAGGTGCTGCCGGGAAGTGATTCCACGGCAGGGAGGGAGCCACCAGGGACAGGGCTCAGTGGGGCGGTGACCCCAGGCCTGGCCAGTGAGCTGCAGAGGGATCCCGCCTTGGAGAAGCTAAGGGAGCTTGCTGGCCACAGCGCTGCAAACCCCCTTGGGGAAGACTGCAGAGACAGATCCCTGTGGGAGAAGGGATTCCTGTGCCGTGAATGGGCCCCCCAAGGGGAAGTAGAACTGTGGGGAAGCAGGAGGCAGCCGGTGGGGCCCCAGAAGTATCATCACCGGCTATTGTACCTGGCCCAGGGTAAGGGAGAAGATCCCTGGAGGTCCCTGCCCATCAGAGAGGAACCTTTCCAGAAGGTGGCTATGAATAGGGTGGGCCCCCCCAGCAGGGCAACCTGGTCAGGGAAGAAATGCATCCTGGTGGTGATGGATTTCGCCACCCGCTACCCAGAGGTGGTGGCTCTGTCCTCCACCGGGGCAGACACCGAGGCAGACGCGCTGCTGACCATCTTCAGCAGAATGGGGGTCCCCAGCGAGGTCTTTACAGATCAGGGATCCGAGGTCATCTCACCCCGGCTCCGGGGCGTGTGGGAGAAAGGTGGGGTCTGGCCCACCTGGGCCTCTGCATATCACCCTCAGTCCAACAGGCTGGTGGAGAGAGTTCAGGGGACCGTGAGGCTGATGCTGAGGACTTGCATAAATCAGCATCCACAGGACTGGGACAAGTACCTGCCCCACCGATGGCACAGGGAAGTGCCCCAGGAATCACCAGGGGGCTTCCCTTTCAAGCTGTGGTATGGAAGGAGAGTAAGGGGACCCCTAGAACTGGTAAGGGCCAATTGGGAGAAGAAGGGGGAAGACCCCCTGATGGATCTCTCCCCTGAGATGGGAGCCCATCCTCCCATCAGGTGTCCCCCATTCAGAGTAACTGGGAAAAGAGCCCGGAACCTGGAGAGAGAGGCCAAGGACAGGCTGGCTTTAGAGGTGATCCAGTCATTCAGCAGCCCAGGGCTGGCCAAGGCGGAGGCGATCAGAGATTGGCCTGTTCCCCAGACCAAGAAACAGGTCCAGGCCTTTAGCGGGATGGTGGGATACTACCAGAGGTTTGTACCCCCCTTTAGCTCCCTAGCTGCCCCCATCACAGAGCTAGGTAAGAAGGGGAAGCCAGACGAGGCAGTCAGGACCGGGCAGGGCCAGAGGGCTCTCTGTGCGCTGAAGGAGGCTCTAATCCAGGGCCCAATAGATCGAGTAAACCCAGACCGGGCCAAGCCCTGTACAGTGTTCACCGAAGCCTCAGACACAGGGCTGGGCGCGGTGCTGATGCAGGCCTATGCGAAGGGGGGGAGACACCCCATCGGGTATCTGAGCAAGGAGCTGCTGCCCTGGAGGCAGAACGGTCAGGCCATAGAGAGGGAATGCCTGGCCATGGTGCAGGCCCTTAAGAAGCAGCAGCCGGATCTATTTGGGTGGCGCTTTACGGGGTATAGTCACCACTCCGCCCCGACGTGGCTGCATCCAGGAAAAGGGGCCGATGCCGAGTGGCTGGTGACAGAGACACGTGGTCAGAGAGGGGACCAGATCAAGAGGGAGGCTCTTAACCAAGAGAGCCCGAATTACAGCCCTCCAGACTGGAGCGCTGGGAAATGACCTCATCTCAGCTTGAACCCCAGGGGTTTTGGGATGGAAATAGGGCACGGGCTGCATAAACCTTCCCACATGCGGCCTGCGGGTGCCATCAAGCCCACCCAACCTAAGGGAGGACATGGAACTGGAATGGCCTGGTGTAACCGGGTTCGAACTTCCCCAGGTCACTGGCTAAAGTGACCCCGCTCAGTTCGGTCTCGAAGGGGGGAGAGATGTGACGAACTAGGACTGTTGTTAAGGTTTCCCTGAGCACTGTGTGGGTGCCTCGGTTTCCCCTATGCAGTGCTTGAGTATCTAGGTGGTGGGACAACGGTGCATGATGGTTACAAAGCCCTAGAAGGCAAAGGCCTGGACACAGAGAAGGGCCGACACTCGGTCTCCTGGCAACAGATGGCCCGGCCCCTCCCCGGCAAAGGTATGAGCTGAAGGTGTTGGAACAAAGGGATCAGGTGACCTCCTGGCCCGGGAAGCAGACAAAGTGGGAGGAGGGGCTGGTGAGTTTCAGTTTGGAGCTGGCCGGAGAAGAGGGGAGAGAGGCAGACAGGGTCTGGCCTCCCTGCCCTGTTTGGAGCTGTGGGGTGAAATGCAGGGAGCCCCCAGGCTGGGGTCTAAGCTCCCTGCCCCCCGGAAGGACCCGACTGGGGGGTCCTGGATGTACTGACAAGCTCTGGTTGGACTGTGTTCCTGGCATCTCTAATAAACCTTCTGTTCTACTGGCTGGCTGAGACTCCCAGTGAATCCGGGGAAGAGGGGTGCAGGGCCGGACTGCCCCACACTCCGTGACACCTCCCCATGCAGGTCCTGGCCAAGTCCCTTCCTGCAGTAAATCGGTTGAGTTTCTTTTCTCTCACACCACAAGGCAGGTTTTCTGGCCCCGTTCCTATTCCTCTGTGAAGTGTGGACACCAGACCTGGACCCAGTGTTCAGTGGTGGGCTCACTCAGGCTGTATGCAGAGGCAATATCACTTCCCTTCTCTTTCTCAGCATCCTACACGGCCGAGGATCGGGCTCACTCTCTTAGCTACAGCATCACCCTGGGAGCTCATGTTCAACTCGTCTCTGCCGTCACTTTGCCAACGTCCCTGCTAGCTAGGATACAGGGCCCAAGCTTATGAGTGTGGCCTATAGTCTTTGTTCTTAGATGCATGGCTTTCCATTTGGTTGTGTTAAAACACAAGTTTTTCAAGAGAACCCACCTCGCCAAGCCATCCAGCTCAGTCTGCATAACCGACCCATCCCCACTGTTATTTACCACTCACCAATTTCTGTGTCTTTTGCAAACTTTACCAGGAATTATTTTATATTTTCTTCTAGTTCACTGATAAAGCTAATGCATAGCATTGGGCCAAGAACAGTTCCCTCCGAAAGAGCACGGGAAACACCCTCATGGGATGACGATTCTCCATTAGCAATTACTTTTTGCAGTCTAGCAATTAACCATTTTTAAATTCATGCAATAAGAGCTACATTGCTTGTGACTGGTGCTGTTTTTATCAGAATGGCATGCAGCACCAAGTCTAAGGACGCTGTGTCAGTTACCTTTACCGCCCAAACTTGTGACCTCATCAAAAACAGTGATTCAAAACATCTCACAAAACTGGGTGACTGGGCAACACAATGGCAGATGAAATTCAGTGTTGATAAATGCGAAGTAATGCACATTGGAAAACATCATCCCAACTATACATATACAATGATGGGGTCTAAATTAGCTGTTACCACTCAAGAAATATCTTGGAGTCAGTGTGGATAGGTCTCTGAAAACATCCACTCAATGTGCAGTGGCAGTCAAAAAAGCAAACATAATGTTGAGCATCATTAAGAAAGGGATAAATAATAGGATAGAGAATATTGTATTGCCTCTATATAAATCCATGGTCTGCCCACATCTTGAATTGAGATTAATAAAACTGGGACTTTTCAGCCTGGAAAAGAGACGACTTAAGGGAGATATTCTAGAGGTCAATAAAATCATGATTGGTGTGGTGAAAGTAAACAAGGAAGTGTTATTTATTCCTTCTCATAGCACAAGAACTAGGGGTCACCAAATGAAATGAATAGGCAGCAGGTTTAAAACAAACCAAAGGAAGTATATCTTCACACAACACACAGTCAACCTGTGGAACTCCTTGCCAGAGGATGTTGTGATGGCCAAGACTATAACAGGGTTCAAAAAAGAACGAGATAAATTGATGGACGATAGGTCCATAAATGGTTCTTCTTCGAGTGCTTGCTCATGTTGATTCCATTCTGGGTGTGTGTGCACGGTCATCAGAGATTTTGGCCTTGGTGCTATCCATAGGGTCAGCCGTGGCACCCCTTGAGTGCTGTGCTCATGGACTGGTATCTCAGGCGCCGCCGACCCTACACCCTCTCAGTTCCGTCTTACCGCCCGTGGTGGTTAGTCCGAGCGCCTTCCCATTTTGGCAAGGGCTAGTGGTGGCATTGGGCAAAGGACCTGCCTTGGGCCGTCCATCTGCCCCGCAGTCGGCCTTCTGTGGTCAGAGCTGTTAGCCCTGCAAAAGGTCCTCCTCCGACTGGTGAGTGGTATCGGACCAGCTCCCTTGCCGGCACCCCCCAGCGCTGAAGGAGCACAGGCCTCCCCCCCATGCCGCCGACGCAGCAGGGGCTGCAGGCTTCGGCAAAGGCTCCCCAAGAGGGCAAGCCAGCCGATAAGACTCCTCAGGGAGCAGTGGAGCACCGCCGATCCTCTGAGACCATGATGCGCTCTCCACCTCCGCGCCGCCGGTCTCCGGAGCCGCCGCTGAGATCCTCCGGGGCTCGCCATCGGTCACCGGCACCATTATCGCAAACCCTGTTGTCTCGACGTGGATCACCGAGAGGGGGACGTAGTTCCCCTTATTACTGATACCAATCACCTCCCCGCCGGTTGCCGTCTTGATGCCGATCCAGGTCACCTACACTGTGGGAGCGTTCTCCGTCCCGCCCCCATTCCCCCCGGCACCGATACCAGTCTCCACAGCACCGGTCCCAGTCCCCTCGTACTGGGCATTGTTATCTGTGGTCTCTAGGCAGACCCAGGCATTGTATCCTCTATTCCAAGGCAGGTCTCTCTTTGCCCATCCTATGATGGCGCAGCTTTTGAAGGGTCTGGAGCACTTCTGTCTGCACGACTGGGACCTGGTCTCCCCCAGGACCTGAATCTTGGGGTCTCCCTTTGAGCCTCTGGCTTCCTGTTCCCTCCTGCTTCTCTCCTGCAAGGTTTCATTCCTGGCTGCCAAAACATCGGCCCTCAGGGTGTCCGAGATCAGGGCTCTCACCACTGTGTCGCCCTATACAGTCTTCTACAAAGACAAGGTCCAACTCCGCCTGCATCCGGCGTTTCTGCCCACGGTCGTTTCCCAAGTTCATAGATGGGTTGGTATCACAGAAACCCCCTTGGAGCTGTCACCTGATGTGCCAAGACTACACCTGCCCCTGCTTTCCTGCCTTTTCCTGCTTGGGACTCCAGAATCCTGTCTGTTTTGAGCCAGACCCGCTAGCCTGCTGCAAACCCAGACCCAGGTCTGAACCACATCCCGTAACAGCTGTAGGCCGCCTGGAAGCAGCTTAGGAAGTGCTCTTGCCTTTGACACCCAGGTGCCCAACTCCCAATGGGGTTCAAACCCTGAATAAATCTGTTTTACCCTGTATAAAGCTTATACAGGGTAAACTCATAAATAGTTCGCCTTCTATTTCATAGATAGAAAGATATGCACAGCTGTTTGCCCCCCTCCAGGTACTAACACGTACTCCAGGTAACTTAATAAGTAAAAAGTGATTTTAATAAGTACAGAAAGTAGGATTTAAGTGATTCCAAGTAGTAACAGACAGAACAAAGTGAATTACTAAGTAAAATAAAATAAAACATGCATGTCTATGTCTAATCAAACTTAACACAGATAAAAGCCTCACCAGATTCAGTTTTCTTCCGTTCACAGGCTGTAAAACTCCTAGCCTGGGTCCAGCAGTCTCTCACACCCCCTATTGTCTTAGTCCTTTGTTCAGTCTCTTTCAGGTGTGTCCTTGGGGGGTGGAGAGCCTCTCTCTTTAGCCAGCTGAAGACAAGATGGAGGGGTCTCCCAGGGGTTTTAAATAGACTTTCTCCCCTGGATGGATGCTCCTTCCCACTCCCTGTGTAGCACATCATGTTACCCTGGAGTTTTGGGATCACATGGGCAAGTCACATGTCCATGCACAACTCAGTAACTAGCCCAGTGACATTCTTGGCCAAGCTCAGATGTGGATTGGTGTCTGCAACTTCTTTCGTCTGTTTAAGAGATGCTTGATTGGGCTCTTAACCTGCACATTCCTTTCTCCAGGCCTTGATCCCAGGCTCTTACAGAGGCTATGTACAAAGCCAGCACATATACAACCAATATTCATAACTTCAACTACAAAAATGGTACATGCATACAACCAGGAGGAATAGATTCAGTAGCTCATGGAGGGAGGGATAGCTCAGTGGTTTGAGCATTGGCCTGTTAAACCCAGGGTTGTGAGTTCAATCCCTGAGGGGGCCATTTAGGGATCTGGGGTGCAAAATAAATAAATAAAATTGGGGATTGGTCCTGCTTTGAGCAGGGGGTTCGACTAGATGACTTCGTAAGGTCCCTTCCAACCCTGATATTCTATGATCATAACTTTTACAGAGATATGTTACATGGCACATGTAGCACAAAACATATCCAGTTACATCATATATACATTTATAAGCATCTCCCCATAAAGTCTTATTGGGTACACCGTCACACATACTGACCAGGACATTTACTTACCGGTCTTCTGCCTGAGGTCTCATGCGTCTGACGAGGAACGCAGGCTACACACCATGGACGTCAGGAGGGCGCTGGCCTTCTATATAGATAGAACGAAGCCGCTCCGCAAGTCAACGCAGCTGTTCGTGGCAGCGGCAGACAGGATGAACGGTCGCCCAGTGTCTGCTCAGAGGATTCTGTCCTGGATCACTGCCTGCATCCACCACTGCTAGGAGCTGGCGAAGGTGCCCCTGCCTGTGATCGTGATGGGTCAGTCTCCTAGGGCACAGGCATCACCGGCGGCCTTCCTAGTGCAGGTTCCGATCCAAGAGCTCTGTCAGGCCACTACCTGATCATCGTCCACACGTTCGTGTCACACTACGCGCTGACCCAGCAGGCTCGAGACGATGCTGGCTTTGGCAGAGCCGTGCTGCAAGACCGTGAACGCCGAGCCCACCTCCAAGGGTGCTGCTGGTAAGCCACCTAGAATGGAATCAACGTGAGCAAGCACTCAAGGAAGAAAAAACTGTTACCCACTGTGACGGGGAAGACTGGCCCCGCACTGGCCATGAGAGAGTTAACCCTTCTCTGCTGGCAGAGGAAGCCACGCCCCTGAGGCCCTGCTGGGCATGCTCCAGCAGGGGGCCAGGTATAAAAGCCTGCAGAGCTGCTCAGTCAGGGCTGGCTGCTGAGGAGGAAGGACGCCCAGCAGAGGCTCCAGCCCAGGAGCTAGGGCCGCCCTTACCAGGGAGAGCTAAAGAGCCCAGGACCGGGACTGGAGGCCAGCCGCTACGGGAACCCCAGGAAGTTCAGGGAACTGAGGAGCCTGGGGGCTCAGAAAGCCCATGGACTACTGCATCCAAAGAGCCAGTAGGATGTGACCCAGGGGGGGTGCGGGAGTGGTACCTCCCACCCCAGTGAGGGCAGCGTGTTTCGGTGGGATTCCCCGCTGACCCTGGCGGGCTGTGTTACCCGCTGTTAAGGCCCTGGGTTGGGCCCCAGGTCCCCTACCGAGGACCGTCGCCCTTGGGGGGGGGGGGATGGGCCCCAAGCTCAGAACTCAAGACTGCCTGACCTGACTGGGAAGGCACCCTGAAGTAACCCAAGCCCCTAGGCCGTGCTGTCCCTTCAGGGGAAGCGACTAAGGGGGACTCTGGCCATTGAGCCCCGCTGGATGGGCTGCCAGGAGTGGCATAAAAATCGGACTGGGAACTAGACAGGCGGGGTACCTCCTAGCCCCCCTGCATCTCGGAGGGGCGACGGAGTGCGAACCCCGCCACACCCACCTTTTCATGACTCTTGTTCGTCGAGCTGCGCGGCTCGTGTCCCGCCCTCCTGCCCCTCTCTCGGAATTGCCGGCAAGAAGGAACCGAGAGGGCGCAGGGCCGGCGTCACCTGATATACCGCGGCATGAGCGTCCCACTCAAGGGGGAGCCACGGCCGGCCCTACAGGCACCGGTAAGGCAAAAATCTCCGCTGACCGCGCACGTGGGCGCGCATCTAGAATGGAATGGACGTGAGCAACACGTCTCGAAGAACAACAGTTACTATGGTGAGTAACCGTCTTTTACGAAAGGTGGGCAACTGTTTTTTAGCCAGGATGGGCAGGGATGGTGTCCCCGGCCTCTGTTTGCCAGAAGCTGGGAATGAGTGACAGGGGATGGATCACTTGATGATTCCCTGTTCTGTTCGTTCCCTCTGGGGCACCTGCCATTGGCCACTGTCAGTGGACAGGCTACTGGGCTAGATGGACCATTGGTCTGACCCAGTATGGCCGTTCTTATGTTCTATGAGAAATTTGTGTGGCAAGTCTTATTTTCTGTGCAGACTGACATTAATTATGCTACCATCTTTTAATCCTTTAGTGCAGCGTTTCACAAACATTTTTGGCCACGGAACACATTTTAGCCTATTACGGAACACTTATAATATTATTTTGTAGTCGTTTGGTTTTCAAATAAAAAATTGCATTATTTATGCTCAAATATATTTTATATTATAAAACAAAGCAAAAATACAAATTTAAAATAACGTGAACTAATAGTTTCTAACTGGAAAGCACGTATAAAGTAGTACAAAAATCAAGTGCAAGAGTAAAAAAAAAAAAATCAAGTGCGAGAGTCGGAAAAAGAGTTTTATGTTAAATTATAGTCACTCAAAAAGAGTTGTGAACTACACTTCAAATATGCCAAATTTAAAATTAAAAAAAATGTTAAGGCCCCTTTTTTTTCATTACGATTCTTTCGGGGGCCCCTACTCATGTCCTGCAGAACAGCAGTGTTCCGCGGAACACAGTTTGGGAAACGCTGCTTTAGTGAATGTATCTCATGTCAGCCTTTCCATGATTTTGCTTGGGATCAATGTTAGGCCAACAGATCTGAGGTCATTCCAGTCACCCTTTGTAAATAGTGTCACTATCCTGGCTTTGTTCCAGTCTCCTGGAGATTCACCAGTGTCCTGAGATTTGGGGAATTAACATTCGTGGTTCAGAAAGCGCCTCAGACAATGCTCTTACTGTCTTGGGTGCAAGTTATCCAGTCCTGGTGATTTAGCTTTAACTGCTGTTGTTAAAGCCTCCCCACAGGGCCGGCTTTAAGCCGATTCCCCGGAATCGGGCCCCGGCAGGTTTTTTTGGTTTTTTTTTTTTGCTCTGACAAAGTCGGTGGGGCCCCACCGTCATTATTCACGTGGGGCCCCGCACCCGCTAAAGCCGACCCTGCTCTCTAGTTACTGATGCTATAGAAAGTATTTCAGTTTCAGGTGTGAATACGTCATCCTGCTTATGTCTGAATATAGAACATAAAGAGTCATTAAATACTTCTGCCTTTTGGGCATCATTGACAATTTTACCATCCTGAGCTAGGAGCAGACTTATATAATTGCTAGGATTTTGTTTGTTCTTATATTTATATTTAAAGAATTCCTTCTTATTGTCCTTTAGCCTACTGGCCATAGAGTTCTATTTGATACCTTTAGCTTCTCTTATCAATTTCTGCAGTTGCTAACTGCTGATTTCTATGCATTGCTGTCAGCTTCTCTACTTTTCCAATTATTTTAAAATTTTGTTTCTAATTGCTACTTTGATTTCCCCGCATAACTGGGATGTCTTTTTCACAAAAGAAGTCTTTTTTCCTGACTGTGGAATTGGTTTTTTTGGGCTTCTAATGAAGCATTCTTAAACAATCCCCAATTATCATTCATATTTTTTAAGTGTATTTTTCCTCCCACTTGATTTTACTTACGATTATTTTCACCTCTAGAAAACTGGCCTTTTTAAAGCGTGGGATATGTGTAGCGGGACTTTATTCTGTCGTCACATAGCAAGTGACATTCGATCATGACACTTGCACCTAGGCACCCATCAGTTTTTAGGTCCATGATCAGTTTATTGGCTGAGCAAGGCGGGGCCCTATCTCAATGTGCGGGTATTTCTGCCTTTGTCTATAGTGCAATAACTCTTGGACATCACCTCCAGCCGAGTCCAAAACGTCCTGGGCAGCAACGGACACAACCCTGTTAAAGCTGGTGCAAGTCAGACCCTCAGAAAAGCCTGATCCAGAGGAAAAGCAGCGTCTGGACTGCCTGGTGCTGCAGGCAGAGGAATCTCTGCACTGCCTCTCCTGGTGCATCCTAGAGCTGAGCGGATCCGGGAGAGTTTGGTTGAGTGGCCAGACATTACAAAATAAAATCTGGTGGTTTGGAATGAAAACTGAAATGTTTAGTGGATTTTTTGTTTTTCTCCCCAAACCAACTTCCTCCCCCAAATGTCTTGGTCCGACCGTCCTCCTCCAGCCATTCGCGTAATCCTCTCCCCTGCTCAGCTCTGGGAGGCTCCTCTTAGGGAGGTGGCTACACGCCATTTTCTTGCTGTTTCCTTTGACTAGCCTCAGGAGGAATTCCTTCCCTGTGGCAGACCCCCCACCCCACAGGCTCTCACCTTTCCTTCGGAGTAGGCCACAAAGCCCTGACCTCTTCCCGCCTGACCACTGGGCTCCAGCCCTCCGATTTCACCGTGTGAGCTCTGCCAGCCAGGCCAATTGCACTGGAGAGCTGGTGCAAGTGTTCGCAGTGGCCCCAAGCAGCTGGGACAAAGCACAGAGAAATAAGTGTTAAAGCATCAGCCAGAGCAAGCCAGCAGGAGAGCTGCCATGACTCGACTCAGGCGCTGGCCCTCTCTTGCATTCCTGGCTTAGTCAGTCCAAGCCCCAGATGGGAGCAGCCAGCTTCCTTCAGAAGCCCCAGCCCTTTATCCTCTCCTCATCACCTGCAGTCCTGAGTTCTCCAGGCAGCGCCAGGGCCGTGCTCAGGTCACTCAGCCCCTTGCCAGAGCTGTCTATTGTTGGCTGCCGATTGGCACGCTGGAGAGTGCAGCCTCTCTCTCGGCCCTTTGTTGATACGGGTCAGTTTCAACCCGTTCCTTAATGACACGCACACCTGTGTCTCCTAGGCTGTTCCTGGAGCAGCGTTGTAATGAGTACTGAGCAGTAATGCAAAGCACAGAGAGAAACTAAAGTGTCAGAGGGGTCGCTGTGTTAGTCTGGTTCTGTAGATGCGACAAAGGGTCCTGTGGCACCTTATAGACTAACAGAGGTATTGGAGCATAAGCTTTCGTGGGGGAATATCCACGTCATCAGATGCAACGAGAGAAACTAAGGCGCACATAGACTAGATAAACATATTGCAGCAGAATCCCACTTTGTCACATGCACCGATACAGAACTGCATGGGTGGGAGCTGGCTGGAGTGAGGGGGAAGGGAGTTGTAGGTCAGTAGCAGGGAGGGGTAGACCGCAAAGACGATGGGGTTCACATGAGCAGTGGGGGAGGCATAAACTGGAGGGACTGCTAGGTAGGACAGGGTTAGGGTGAGCCGTGAGGAGGTGCAGATTTGAGAGACTGCTGGGTATGACGGGGTTCAGGTGAGTTGCAGAGGAGTGGACTGAAGAGAACATAAGTGTGACCCCTTCTGGGATGCCACCTGATGTACCGGGTTTCACTGAGCTCGCCTGCTGCACTAGCCTGGGCTCCCTCTCCCTGTTTTGCTGCATTAGGGTCTCTGGCAAAACACACACACACACACACACACACACTCTGCAAACACACACACACACACACACACACACTCTGCAAACAGCTCTCTAGGGGAAGACTCAGCTAGGAAATTGCCCAGCACTCACGTGCAGCTCCCCTCTGGAAAGTACACCCAAAACAATATTGTCTTGCGCTGTAGTGAAATCCATACAACGTAAGCTCATAAATTCGCCCCCTCCCTCAATGTGGAGGAAGATATGCACAACTTCTTGTCCCGTTCCCCCACCACCCCATTATAAATTGCACAAACTGGGTTATGTTATAAACAAGAACAGAACAAAGCAGATTACTAAGCAACTCAAACAAAACACGCAAACTAAGCTTGATTCACTAAAGAAACAGGTTACAAAATGTAATTTCTCACCCTAAATGTTGACAGGATGCAGAGTTTTGGTAGCTTAGAGTTCCAGTGATTTCTTCTTACAGACTGGACCCCTGTCTCAGTCTGGACTCAGCCCTGCCGTTCCCCTCAGGTTAGTTCCTTTGTCTCTTCAAATACTTTCAGCAGCCTTTCTTCTTGGGTAAGCTATGGAGGAGAGTCCTGATGGCCCTGCCTCCCAGCCTTGACTAGAAGTGACATAAGGGGGAAGCCTTTGTTTCCAGTGGAAACGTACCAGCAGTGTCCAAAGTGGTATTTTGCATCAGGTGACAATATCACTTAACCTTGCAGTGTCAATGCAGCATCAGGAAGCTTCTCAGGAAGGTGAGAGATTAGCATCTCCAGATTTCTATTGTCCTTCTTAAATGGCTCATTGAAGAGGACTGTCTGGTGGGCGTCCCCCCCAAGTACACATCCAGTTGTAATTGTTACAAAGTCAATATTCGTAACTTTAGATACAGAAATGATACATGCAAACAAATAGGATGATCACATTCCTTAAATCATATCCTTTCCAATGATATCTTACATGAGCCATCTTGCATAAAGTATATCTTAGTTATGCCATATTCATATCATAAGCATATTTCTATAAAGAATATGGAGCATAATATCACAATAAAAACATAAGAACGGCCATAGTGGGTCAGATCAAAGGTCCATCTAGCCCAGTGTCCTGTCTTTCAACAGCGGCCAATGCCAGGTGTCCCAGAGGGAATGAACAGAACAGGGAATCATCAAGTGATCCATCCCCTGTCGCCCATTCCCAGCTTCTGGCAAACAGAGGCAAGGGATGCCGTCCCTGCTCATCCTGCCTAATAGCCATTGATTGACCTATCCTCCATGAACTTACCTAGTTCTTTTTTGAACTCTGTTATAGTCTTGGCCTTCACAACCTCCTCTGACAAAGAGTTCCACAAGTTGACTGTGCTTTGTGTGATGAAATACTTCCTTTGGTTTGTTTTAAATCTGCTGCCTATTCATTTCATTGGCTAACCCCTACTTCTTGTGGTATGAGAAGGAGTAAATAACACTTCCTTATTTACTTTCTCCACACCAGTCATGATTTTATAGACCTCTGTCATATCCCCCCTTAGTCGCCTCTTTTCCAAGCTGAAAAGTCCCAGTTTTATTAATCTCTCATACGAAAGCCGTTCCATAACCCTTGTGATGGTGTACCCCATAAGACTTTATGGGGAGATGCTTATAAATGTATATATGTAACTGGAATATGTTTTATGCTACAAGTGCCATGTAACATATCTCTGTGAAAGTTATGACCTACTGAATTTATTCCTCCTGGTTGTATGCATGTATCATTGTTGTAGTTGAAGTTATGAATATTGGTTTTATATTTGCTTGTTTTATACATAGCCTTTGTAAGAGCATGGGATCAGGTCTGGAGAAAAGAATGTGCAAGTTAAGTGCAAGCACTTAACAGACAAAAGAAGGTGCAGACCCCAATCCACATCTGGGCCTGGTCAGGAATGCAACTGGTTGGACTGATTAGGGTGCATGGAGAGGTGACTTGCCCATGTGATCCCAAAACTCCAGGGCAACATGATGCTACACAGGGAGGGGGGGAAAGTCTATAAAAGCTCTTGGAAGACCCCTCCATTTTGTCTAGAGCTGGCTAAAGAGAGAGGCTCTCCACCCCCCAAGGACATACCTGAGAGAAACTGAACAAAGGACAAAGACACTAGGGGGTGTGAACGATTGCTGGACCCAGGCTAGTTCTACAGCCTGTAAAAGGAAAAGATCTAAATCTGGTGAGGCTTTTATATCTGTGTTAAGTTTGATTAGACATAGACGTGCGTGTTTTATTTTATTTTACTTAGTAATGCACTTTGTTCTGTCTGTCACTACTTGGAATCACTTAAATCCTACTTTCTGTACTTATTAAAATCACTTTTTACTTATTAAGCTACCTGGAGTGCGAGTTGGTACCTAGGTGGGCAAACAGCTGGGCATATCTTTCTATCTTTGAAATAGAAGGTGAACTATTTATGAGTTTACCCTGTATAAGCTTTATACAGGGCAAAACGGATGTATTAAGGGTTTGAACCTCCTTGGGAGTTGGGCACCTGGGTGTCAAAGGCAAGAGCGCTTCCAGGCACCTTACAGTTGTTAGGGGACTTGGTTCAGACCTGGGTCTGTGTTTGCAGCAGATCAGTGGAATCTGGCTCAAAGCAGACAGGATTCGGGAGTCCCAAGCTGGAAAAGGCCTGGAAGCAGGGGCAGAAGTAGCCTTGGCACACCAGGTGGCAGCACTAAGCAGGTTTCTGTGACCCCAACCCGTCACAACCCTAGTCATTTCTGTTACTCTTTTCTGAACCTTTTCCAATTCCAATATATCTTTTTTGAGATGGGGCGACCACATCTGCACACAGTATTCAAGATGTGGGCGTACCATGAATTTATATAGAGGCAATATGATATTTTGTCTTATTATCTATCCCTTTCTTATTGATTCCCAACATTCTGTTCGCTTGTTTGACTGCCGCTGCACATTGAGTGGATGTTTTCAGAGAACTATCCACAATGACTCCAAGATCTCTTGAGTAGTAACAGCTAATTTAGACCCCATCATTGTATATGTATAGTTGGGATGATGTTTTCCAATGTGCATTACTTTGCATTTATCAACATTGAATTTTATCTGCCATTTGGTTGCCCAGTCACCCAGTTTTAAGAGATGCTTCTGTAGCTCTTCGCAGTCTGCCTGGGACTTGAGTAGTTTTGTATCATCTGCTAATTTTGCCACCTCACGGTTTACCTATTTTCCAGATCATTTATGAATATGTTGAATAGGACTAGGCCCAGTACAGGCCTCTGGGGGACACCACTGTTTACCTCTCTCCATTCTGAAAACTGACTATTTATTCCTGCCCTTTGTTTCCTATCTTTTAACCAGTTACCAATCCATGAAAGGACCTTCCCTCTTATCCTATGACAGCTTGCTTTGCTTAAGAGCCTTTGGTGAGGGACCTTGTCAAAGGCTTTCTGAAAGTCCAAGTACACCATGTCCACTAGATCCCCCTTGTTCACATGCTTGGTGACCCTGTCAAAGAATTCTAGGAGATTGGTGAGGCATGATTTCCCTTAACAAAAACCATGTTGACTTTTCCCTAACACCTCAATCTGGGACAGTTCCTCAGATTTGTCACCTAAAAAGAATGGCTCAGGTTTGGGAATTTCCTCACATCCTCAGCCATGAAGACCGATGCAAAGAATTAATTTAGTTTCTCCGCAATGGCCTTATCATCCTTGAGTGCCCCGTTAGCACCTCGATCATCCATTCGCCCCACTGGTTGTTTAACAGGCTTCCTGCTTCTGATGTACTTGAACATTTTTTTGCTATTACTTTTTGAGAGATGGCTGGGTAGGATGGGATTTGAGTGAGCCGTGGGGAGGAGTAGATTAGAGATGTGATGGATTTGGTCACAGAGATCCCCTTGGGACTGTCACCTGATGTGCTGAAATTACCTCTGAGTCCATTTCCCCGCCAGCTTGGGACTCCAGAATCCTGCCTTGTTGAGCCAGACACGCCAGCCTGCTGCAAATGCAGACCCAGGTCTGGGTACCCCAACATGAGTGAGAACCTGCAGAGAGCTGGGAGAAGAGCAGTGGCACTGGGCAGCCTCTAGTAGGTGGGAGGAGTAGGGGTGTGTGATGTGGTGCAGTAGGGAGAGAGGTGGATTTGACCTGGGAGTGTTTTTTTTTTTGAGATCCAACTCTGCGTTTATTTGTTTATACACATTGAAAGTTCTCCTTTCACGTACAAACACATTTTCCTTTCATGCTAAACACAGTGAAAACCTGGAACATTCGCACCTGGTTCTTATAGTAATGTGCAAGTAAACAAGAGACCAAAACCACAAATGAAGATGTGTACGGGGGAGGTTCACTGGGACTGGCTGCATGAGATGGGAGACTTCCCCTGAAGGAAGATACCTGAGGCTGTAACATGAGCCAGGAGGGGGGTTGGGAGAGGTGACACCTTTGCCCGGAAACTGGACAAAGGGGAGAGGAGGAGCTGGGCGGAGAGAGAGAGAGAGAGAGAGCCTGCTAGGGGGGTTTTGGTTTCAATTTGGAGCTGGGTGGTGAAACGCAGGGAGCCCCAAGGCTGGGGTCTAAGCTCCCTGCCCCCCAGAAGGACTTCACTGAGGGCGCCTGGTTGTACTGACAAGCTCTGTTGTAGGCTGTGTTCCTGTCGTCCAATAACCCTGCCGTGTTACTGGCTGGCTGAGAGTCAGGAAGAGGGGTGCAGGGCCTGACTCCCCCACACTCCGTGACAGGGGGTTCTTCTCCCGCCTGCAGCCCTGCGGAGCGACATTGCCGCTGCGGTAATGGGAGGGCCGGACGTGTGATTGTGCCCCAGCTCTGGGCTGGTCCCCTCTGAGGGCAGGTCTCCGTCCTCACTGGGCTTTGCAGTGTCAGCCCAGTCTGCATGTCCATGGCCTGCTCTCTCCTCCCTACCTGGCTGGCCTCTGGGTTTTCACCCCTTTGCAAGCCCTGGGTCGCTAAGGCGCAGACCTGGCTGGAGAAGAGCGGTAACTCTGTCCCTTTCCCTGCGGTATCTTTGCAGAAGCTGTTTGCTGTGGACGACGCTGGTCTCTCTGGACGGAGCCCGGAGACCCCAATGCCAGGCGCAGAGGGGCTGGAGAGGTATGGTCCCTGATGGATCGAACGGGGCGCCACAAACACCGGCCCCTAGCACTGCCAGGTGGTCTAGGTCCATGAGCTGGCACAGCCATTCCTCCTTGCATTGGTCTCTCTGCCAGGCTGCTTTAGAGAAGACCGATTTCATGGGTGCGAGGGGTGGGGGGCATTCTGCCCTGCCCAGCACTCCCTGGGGTCACTTGTACCCGGGCCAAATGGCCGTGCAACACTCGGGCCCAGGGGTATGGGGGTGGGGGCTCTGGGGGTGGGGAAGGGCCAGCCCCAGGCAGCTCTGGGGGATGGGAGTGGGGGCCCCGGGCCAGTCCCTAGGGAGCCCCAGGGGGATGGGGACGGGGGCCCCAGGAGTGGGGATGTGCCAGGCCCTAGGGAGTCCCAGGGGGTTGCGGGTGGGGGCTCAGGGGGTGGAGACTCTGGGGGTGGGGAGGGGCCGGCCCCAGGCAGCGATGGGGGTGGGGGCCCCGGGCCAGTCCTGAGGGAGCCCCAGGGGGATGGGGACGGGGCCCCCAGGAATGGGGATGGGCCAGTACCTAGGGGGTTCTAGGGGGTGGTGGGTGGGGGCTCAGGGGGTGGGGACTCTGGGGGTGGGGAGGGGCCGGCCCCAGGCAGCTCTGGGGGTTGGGGTGGGGGCCCCAGATGCTCTCAGCCAGGGCACCCTGTGGTGCTGCTCCCCAGAGCTCTCCCTGTGCCCTGTCCTTGGCCCAGGGACTGGAAGAGGAGCGAGTGGCAGGCCTGGAGGCTGGAAGTGCGGGAGCAGCTGCTCGCCCTGCGCCGCTGGCTGGATGCCATGGAGAAGAGGCTCCCGGCCCTGCCCGACGCAGAGCCCGGCCCAGAGGTGAGAGCCGGGGTGAGCCGGGGGCTCCCGGCCCTGCCCGACGCAGAGCCCGGCCCAGGGGTGAGAACCGGGGCGAGCCGGGGGCTCCCGGCCCTGCCCGACGCAGAGCCCGGCCCAGGGGTGAGAACAGGGGTGAGCCGGGGGCTCCCGGCCCTGCCCGACGCAGAGCCCGGCCCAGGGGTGAGAGCCGGGGTGAGCTGGGGGCTCCCGGCCCTGCCCGACGCAGAGCCCGGCCCAGGGGTGAGAGCCGGGGTGAGCTGGGGGCTCCCGGCCCTGCCCGACGCAGAGCCCGGCCCAGGGGTGAGAACCGGGGTGAGCCGGGGGCTCCCGGCCCTGCCCGACGCAGAGCCCGGCCCAGGGGTGAGAACAGGGGTGAGCCGGGGGCTCCCGGCCCTGCCCGACGCAGAGCCCGGCCCAGGGGTGAGAGCCGGGGTGAGCTGGGGGCTCCCGGCCCTGCCCGACGCAGAGCCCGGCCCAGGGGTGAGAACCGGGGCGAGCCGGGGGCTCCCGGCCCTGCCCGACGCAGAGCCCAGCCCAAGGGTGAGAACCGGGGCGAACCGGGGGCTCCCGGCCCTGCCCGACGCAGAGCCCGGCCCAGAGGTGAGAGACGGGGCGAGCCGGGGGCCGGGAGCCCCTGCCCCCAACCCGGAGCCCCCGGCAGCGCGCTAGGTGCCCTGCACCCAGCTGGCTGGTGTGGGGAGGCCACAGGGCTCCCCCCCGATCTCCACCTGCCAGGCTCCCCTGGGACTGCCCAGCATCCAGCCGGCGCCTGGGCTTCCCTGCCCAAGGGGGCTCAGCCTGTCCCCGGGCCCCGGCCCAGCACCGCCTGCCGTCACACGCTGGGTTTGGGCTGGATGGGCGGGTGAAGGGCACAGCCCCATCCCGGGCCCTGCTGTACCCGCCCCAGGCAGCACTGTGCAGGGGCCCCTCACCCTGGGTACCTGCACCGGGCGAGGCCCCGCCCCACACACCTGGACCTTTGTGTCCCTGCTCAGCCCCGCCCCCGGATCCAAGTGTCCCTGCCCAGCCCCACCCCCCACCCTCCCTGTTCACCTCCCTCCCCCCCAGACCTTTGTGTCCCTGCCCAGCCCCCCCTCTCTGTTCACCTCCCTCCCGCCCCCCCCGATCCATGTGTCCCTACCCAGCCCCCCGCTCCCTGTTCACCTCCCTCCCCCACGATCCATGTGTCCCTGCCCAGCCCCCCCCTCCCTGTTCACCTCCCTCCCCCCCCCCCGGATCCATGTGTCCCAGCCCCCCCCCTCCCTGTTCACCTCCCTCCCCCCCCCCCGATCCATGTGTCCCTGCCCAGCCCCCCCATTCACCTCCCCCCCCCCGATCCATGTGTCCCTGCCCAGCCCCCCCCTCCCTGTTCACCTCCCTCCCCCCCGATCCATGTGTCCCTGCCCAGCCCCCCCTCCCTGTTCACCTCCCTCCCCCCCATCCACGTGTCCCTGCCCAGCCCCCCCCCCCCCCTGTTCACCTCCCTCCCGCCCCCCAGACCAGTAGCGCAGCCAGGTCCGGAGCGCAGGGGGAGCGGCGCTATGAAAAGGCGCCTCCCCCTGTACTCACCCGGCGGCACTCCGGGTCTTCGGCGGCACTTCGGCGGTGGGTCTTCACTCACTCCGGGTCTTCAGTGCTACCCGCCGCCGAAATGCCGCCGAAGACCCGGGCGCCGCCGGGTGAGTGCGGCGCTTAAAAAGAAGCGGCGCCTTGTTTTAGTGCTGCTAAAAAAAGGTGCCGCTTCCGCCGCCTTCTGTTTAGGGGGGAGCAGCCGCTCCCCCTGCTCCCCCCCGTCTACGCTACTGCCCCAGACCTTTGTGTCCCTGCCCAGGCCCCTCCCCCAGATCCATGTGTCCTTCCCCAGCCTCCCCCCGACCCCTCCCAGACCCATGTGACTCTGCCTAGCCCTCCCCCCCACAGACCCTGCCCAGCTGCCCCCCCCTCAAAATCATGTGTCCCTGTCCAGCCTCCCCTCCACTTCCCCCCCGCCTGTGGGTCCCTGCTCAGGCTGTGCCCCAATGTGCTCACAGCCCCCCAAGTGCCTGTGTCCTGCCCAGCGTGGGGTGCAGGGAGTTAGTGTCCTGCACGTCCCCGGCCCCTGCGTCCCCCTCCTCTGGCCAGGCTGCAGCTCCGCTGTGTGCAGGGGGGGCAGTGGGGAGGGCCCAGCTGCCCTGGCCAGCCCCCCCGCCAGGCAGCGGGCTGAATGGAATCCCTCCCCCTGCCTTTTGTTCCGGGCCTGGCCTCACACGGCTCCTCTGCACCCATGACAGCACACATTGAAAGGGCCATTCATCCCAGCCCCCGCACAGACAAAGCCCGCCGCAAAACCCACCCCACGCCGGGATCCGAGGCCGCAGATCCCAGCCGCCTGTGCTCAGCTCGAGTCCCCCCTGCCCCATGGTGGGGATGGAGCCCCCTGCCCGCGGAGTCACTGTCTGCCCTGCCCTGCCCTGGGAATACCCCTCCAGGGGAAGGAGAGCAAAGGAGAGCCCCGCCTGGCTGGGAGTGCCCCCTGGCACATGGGGGTCGAGGAGCGTCCCGCGGCCTGCGTGGCGTTCAGCCTGAGCTCCTGTGGGCCACGGGGAAGGAGCAAAGGGTTGGAGTGGGGGCTGGCAGGGTGAGAGAGGCATTCAGGGCATGGAGGCGGGGGGGCTGGTGGGGGTAGGGGGCGTTGGGTGGATAAACCCAGGGGCTGCAGGAGGAGCAGCCACAGAGACTGGGAAGTGGGGGCCACGCACGGAGGGGTCCTGCCTGCTGGCTCTGTCTGGCTCTGGGAGGGTGCTCAGAGCATGGCCGCAGCGGGGCAGGAAGGGACAGAGCTGGTCAGAGAGAGCTCAGGCACCCGCCCACCGCAAGGGCTGCCCGAGAATAGGCCAATTTCCCCACAATGTCTCCAGCAGGCAAAAGCCCCCCGGCTCAGCCCTCGGGCGGCCCCCTGTCTTTCCGGAGAAAGCCCTGAGAACGTGTCCCGTCTATCAGCCCTGGGCTCCCTGGGACCAGCCTGTCCCAAGGGCCCCTCACTCCCTGGTCACCTTGGCAGAGTCTGCTTTGGGGGCTCCCCCTTGGGCGGCTGGGTCAGCATGCCCCCCCCTCCCCGTTTGCCTTCCGCAGCGAGGCCCGATACACCAGCCACTCTTCTTCCCCCCGCGAGGGCACGGGCTGCACACAGTGTGGGGTGTGGGGGGCCAGCCAGTCAGAGCGGGGTTTGCAGCGGGGAGATGCACACAGTGTGGGGTGTGGGGGGCCAGCCAGTCAGAGCGGGGTTTGCAGCGGGGAGCTGCACACAGTGTGGGGGGGCCAGCCAGTCAGAGCGGGGTTTGCAGCAGGGAGATGCACACAGTGTGGGGGGGGGGGCAGCCAGTCAGAGCGGGGTTTGCAGCGGGGAGCTGCACACAGGGTGGGGTGTGGGGGGCCCGCCAGTCAGAGCGGGGTTTGCAGCGGGGAGCTGCACACAGTGTGGGGGGCCAGCCAGTCAGAGCGGGGTTTGCAGCAGGGAGATGCACACAGTGTGGGGTGTGGGGGGGCCAGCCAGTCAGAGCGGGGTTTGCAGTGGGGGGTGGCGTGGGCAGCACAAAAACCAGTGGGGTTGTGGGGCTCCCATCCCAGAGCAGGGAGGGGCCCCGGATCCTGCTCCCAGTTCTGCCCCGCTCAGGGCCCTGGTCCTGGCGCTGAGGGCAGCAGGATGAAAGGACTGGCCGGCGGCTGGGCCCCAGGAACGGCCTTCAGCCCAGGGCCAGGCTTTGGCGTCTCTGCAGGGGAGGAGCAGCATCCGGCCCAGACTCCTGAGCCCTGCCAGGCTCCTTGGCTCTCGGGAGGGCTCTGGCTGCAGAGCGCAGAGCCGGGCCGCCCCGGAGAGTGCTTGGCCTGACAGCCCTGGGGGAGGGCGCTGTGCCCATCTGAGACCGGCAGACTGCCAGGGCCCGGGGGGAGTGAGGGGGGTTGGGGGCAGCCAGGGACGGGGCAGGGTCTGATGGCTCCCCTGTCATCCTGTTAGCCAGGCAGGCCTGCAGCTGGGACCTTCCCCCTGCAGGGAGCCGGGAGCAGCCTGGGGAGAGGGGGAGCCCCAGCCCCAGCAATTGGGGGGCTCCCTTCCCATGGTGCTGAGCAGGCCACGGGCTCATGCCATTGGAGCTGCTGGGCAGGACTCCCCACGTGGAGCAGAAGGAAGCCGGCCGGACTCTGGGCCCCCAGCCCAGCTCTCTGCTGTGTGAGAGAGACCCCGTATCTGGTCCCATTAGCATGGGCAGCCCCCTCCAGGCTCTGTGCCACCACGGCCCAGGGGACGAGACACCCCCGTGCCCCATCGCTGTGAGCTGTGTCCCAGCCACGCCTCAGCCCCACAAGTGCCGCCAAATCGTCATCCTCCCCCCCCCCCCAATGCATCTGGGGCCCGGGGTGCTGGCACTGGCTGCCAGGGGCTGGCCGGCCCCAGGGGATCCCTGCAGCAATCCTATGGGAAAGCCGCTGCTCCACCATGGCCTGTTAGTGGGAAGCCCTGCCCCACTCCCCCTCCCGAGGATGGCTGAGAGTCCCCGGAGGGTTTCCCCGGTAACAGGGCCGGTTGTGAATTAGTGAGCAAAGAGTTAACCGGAGCAGGCTTATTGTATTAGTGCGAGTGTGCGGAGGGGTCAGAGGGGGAGGGGAGGTGGAGAGGGGTGAGGGAGGGTCTTCCCTGCGTGCAGAGAGAGGCCTCGTCTCCTCCGGCCCAGCCGGCACCTTGCCACCTGCCCCTGGCAGCAGGGCGGGCATCGGGGCCTGGCCCCAGGGATTCCTGCAGGCCCAGCCCTGGGCGGAAAGTTGGGTTTCCAGCAGCCCGTCCTGGCCAGCGCCTGCCCCGGCCCCAGCCCCATGGCGAGCTCGGGGTCTGCGGCGCAGTGACAGCTCCAAGCCACCAGCAAGCGTGTGAAGCAAGGAGCAGAGCCGGGCTGGCCTCAGGGGCCCACCGCCCGCCGGGCCCTTCTCAGCCGCCTGCGCCGAGCCAGGCGTAGAAGACCCCGCGTGAGGAACTTGGCCGGCGCGGGACACAGGAGCCAGCCAAGTGCCTGGGAAGTGGCACAAAAGGCCCCCCCGGCCCCCCAGGTTTGCGTGAGGCCAGTTCAGGCAGCCCCGGCGATGTCGCTGCCCCTGTAACTTCAGCCAAAGTCTCTGCTGGAGTCAGAGCTCACGCTCCCGCCCTGCGCCGCGGCCCGGCACTGCCAGCCTCACGGGCCACGAGGGAGCAGCAACGGACTCGCCGGCTCGTTCCTGCTCCGCCGGCCCGTCGGGCCTGTCCCCGGCCAGGGGCTGCCCATGTGTCTGTCACGCTCTGGCGCGGGTCTGTCTGGAACGAGCCGTCGCACTGTCTCCCTGGCCCAGCCGCACGGTACCGAGGGGTAAGTGTCCTTCTCCTCCCACCCAGCCGGAGAACCTGTGGCCAGCGCAGGGAGTGGCTGACCCAAGCCGGGCGAGAGACGCAGAACCCAGGCGTCCTGGGCCCCAAGCCACCTGAGGCAGAACCTCCCTCCTCTGCCCGCGGACACGGCTCTGGTGCCTGGTGGCCCCTGCCGGGGCGGCTGGGGGTGGTGGGTGCAAGGAGAGGGGCTGGGTGGGTGAGGGGCTCCTTTGGGAGGTGACTGGAGTTGGGTAGGTAGTTCCTGTGTGTGTGAGTGTGCGCGTGTGCGTGCGTCTGTCTGTGTGTGTCAGTCACAGGGTGCCGGTGGCTCCTGTATGACTCCCATGAGTAGAGGTGTAGTGCAGGGTGCTGATGTCCTCCGGGGGTTGTTGGTTGCAGGGTGTGGGGGCTCCCACGTGTGTGTGGGAGAGTAGGAAATATGGGCTCCCACTCGCAGGGATGTGTGTTGCAGGGGGTAGAGACTCCTGTGAGTGTGTTGCAGGGTGTAGGGACTTGTGTGTGTGTTGCAGGGTGTATGGACTCGTGTGTGTGTGTTGCAGGGTGTAGGGACTTATGTGTGTTGCAGGGTGTAGGGACTCGTGTGTGTGTGTTGCGGGGTGTAGGGACTCATATGTGTGTTTCAGGGTGTAGGAATTCATATGTGTGTTGCAGGGTGTAGGGAGTCATGTGTGTGTGGTGTGTGTTGCAGGATGTGTGTGTATGTGTGTGTGTTGCAGAGTGTAGGGACTTGTGTGTGTGTGTTTTGCAGGGTGTTGGGACTCATGTGCGTGTTGCAGGGTGCTGGGACTCGTGTGTGTGTGTGTTTCAGGGTGTACTGATTCCTGCCAGGGTGTAGGGACTCATGTGTGTGTTGCGGGGTGTAGGGACTCGTGTGTGTGTGTGTGTGTGTGTGTGGTGTGTGTTGCAGGATGTGTGTGTATGTGTGTGTGTGTTGCAGGGTGTTGGGACTCGTGTGTGTGTGTGTTGCAGGGTGTTGGGACTCGTGTGTGTGTGTGTTTCAGGGTGTACTGATTCCTGCCAGGGTGTAGGGACTCTGCCGGCATGTGTGTGTGTTGTGGTGCAGGACCCCCGCCCATGGGTGACTGCTGGGGAAGGTGGGAGTGTTTCGAGCAGCAGGTTGGTGTCTGGTGGCAGGTGCTGCATGGGGGCGGTGGGTGGGGTGGGGTGGGGGTCAGGTGCTCCCGGGGGCGGTGGGTGGGGTGGGGGTCAGGTGCTCTGTGGGGGCGGTGGGTGGGGTGGGGGTCAGGTGCTCCGTGGGGGCGGTGGGTGGGGTGGGGGTCAGGTGCTCCCGGGGGCGGTGGGTGGGGTGGGGGTCAGGTGCTCTGTGGGGGCGGTGGGTGGGGTGGGGGTCAGGTGCTCCCGGGGGCGGTGGGTGAGGTGGGGGTCAGGTGCTCCGTGGGGGCGGTGGGTGGGTGAGGTGGTGGTCAGGTGCTCCCGGGGGCGGTGGGTGAGGTGGGGGTCAGGTGCTCTGTGGGGGCGGTGGGTGGGGTGGGGGTCAGGTGCTCTGTGGGGGCGGTGGGTGAGGTGGGGGTCAGGTGCTCCCGGGGGCGGTGGGTGAGGTGGGGGTCAGGTGCTCCGTGGGGGCGGTGGGTGGGTGGGGTGGGGGTCAGGTGCTCCGTGGGGGCGGTGAGGTGGGGGTCAGGTGCTCCCGGGGGCGGTGGGTGGGGTGGGGGTCAGGTGCTCCATGGGGGCGGTGGGTGGGTGGGGTGGGGGTCAGGTGCTCCGTGGGGGCGGTGAGGTGGGGGTCAGGTGCTCCCGGGGGCGGTGGGTGGGGTGGGGGTCAGGTGCTCCGTGGGGGCGGTGGGTGGGTGAGGTGGGGGTCAGGTGCTCTGTGGGGGCGGTGGGTGAGGTGGGGGTCAGGTGCTCCCGGGGGCGGTGGGTGGGGTGGGGGTCAGGTGCTCCGTGGGGGCGGTGGGTGGGTGGGGTGGGGGTCAGGTGCTCCGTGGGGGCGGTGAGGTGGGGGTCAGGTGCTCCCGGGGGCGGTGGGTGGGGTGGGGGTCAGGTGCTCCGTGGGGGCGGTGAGGTGGGGGTCAGGTGCTCCCGGGGGCGGTGGGTGGGGTGGGGGTCAGGCGTTCCGTCTCTGGGGGCCGCGGTGAGCCGTGGTGGCTGCACGGTGCAGATGGCGAGGCTGGGGTTGCACAGGGATGGCGGGGCCGTGTCTGGGTGATGCTGGGATTTATGGGCTGTGGCTGGCTGAAAGCGGGATGGGGCCGGCTGTCTGACTCCTGTCTGGAGCGTGAGTGTTTCAGGGGCGGATGGTTCGCCAGCCCCACTGTCGGTAGCAGCTCGCCCCTTTCAGACCCCCCGGTGCTGCCTTTGTCAGGGCGCTGCAGACAGATGGCTCTTTTCTCCCGCTCCAGCTTGCCCAAGAGTTAATCCAATGGTACAAAGCGATGCCGGTTGGGAGCAGCTGCCCGTCTGCCTGGTGCCCTGCGCTGCCTCCCTCATCCCCCTTCATTTACATTCCCGTTAGCGAGACGAGTGCCCTAAGCACTGGCATCGCCCGCCACACAGGTCCCGGGAACGCCTTGCCAGCCTGGAGTCGGCAGCCCCGGAAATCCCTCCGTGCCCTGTGGTCCCCTCTCCCTAACCCCGTCTCCCCGCCCCAGTCCCCAGCCCTGCTCTGCCCCGGGCCCCTCGGTGCTGCAGCCTCTCCTGGCTGGCGGCTGCAGGTGCCTCGTCCCTTCCTCTCACAGGGAGCTCAGCCCTTGGCAGCCCTGGGCTCAGCTCCGCGCCCGGGCTCTGCCCCCAGGGCAGAAATTTGGGCAGCTGGTCAGGAAGCGAAGGGACCTGCTGGAAGGGCTGAAACCCCCGTGGCGGGGGCTGGTGCCCGGGATGGCAGGATGGGCCTCGGCCCAGGCCCCTCTCACGCCAGGCAGCCTCAGCGCCCTCCCTCGGGGGAGGCAGCACGTCTCACGTGGGCAGCGGCAGGTGGCACCGGGGGCAGGTTCCCAGAGGGGGTGGGAACGGCCCACGCTCCCGGGCGGGACCTGGGGCCTGCAGGATGCTGGTCCCCAGGTGCCTGCTGACGTGTCCTGAGTGGCCCACCGGTGTCTGCCCCACGCCAGTAATGTGGCTCCCCCTCGTTTATTTTAGGCTGGCTCTGAGCAGCAGGGCTGCCCTGTCTCCCCCGGGCCGGCCCGCCGGCTCTGTGCCACCCTCTGGCCATGGGGAATGCGCTGGGCAGGCCCAGCTGCCTGGGAGACAAGAGCCAGACGCCTGAGGAGTTCCTGAAGGACGTGGGGCTGGGCCCCGAGCTCCCGCCTGGGAGGAACAACTGTGACGCCAGAGCTGGGGCCCCCGACAAGTCTCCCCTCAACCCGGTGGTGATCGAGAACGGCTGGAGCCAGCCGAGCAGCCCCCTGCCCAAGCAGAACAACATGGAGGTCAAGGTGCAGAACGGGAGCAGGGGCTGCAACCCCCTCAAAGCCCAGCTGGACGCGGCGGGGGCAGCCTGGACCCCCCCGAGAGGCGCCCCCCCCAGGAACTCGGGCGGCGGCTGGGCCTGGCAGCCCGTCAGCACCAGGGAGGTGACCGAGGTGACGGAGGTGACGGAGACCATCGTGACGGAGATCGTGGAAGTGACCGAGTACCCGGGCGGGGAGCCCGTTGTCACCAGGACGGTGAAGGTGCTGACGGAGTGTGCCGGGGAGCGGACGGAGGTTAATGACGTGTGCCGGCCTCTTGGATCCCTGGAGGCAGCAGCCAGGCCGGGGCTGGTGTGTCTGCGGGGGGCTCGCTGCCCCGGAGCTGTTTGTTTGGGGGGTCCCCCCAGCAGGCCAGGAGTCCTGGGCTGTATCCTCTGGGGCAGGGTGGGGAGCACAGCAGCGGTGGGGGGAGCGCGCGTCAGGCGCTGGTAGCACCCCATGGCCCCACGGCCTGCACAGGGCCGGAGGCTTTGGGGGGTGCGGGGAGGGTGTCCCCGTGATCTCCAGCTGCAGGACCATTTCAGAGCGTCTCTGACGGACAGGCCTGGCTGGCTCCGGGCAGGGTCTGCTCTTACGGCTGGGCTGTGGTTCCAGGCGGGTGCGACTCGGGCACCAGGCCAGGCCGGGCTGCAGTTCTGGGTGGGTGCATTGGGGGGGCTGGGCCGGTCGGGCGGGTGCGTTAGGGGGGCCAGGCTGTGGTGCTGGGAGGTTCATTAGGGGACAAGGCCGGGCAGGCTCTGGTGCCGGGCAGGCGCGTTAAGGGGGCCGGGTGGGTGCGATAGGGGGGCTGGGTCAGGAGGGTGCTTTGGGGGCCCGGGCTGGGTGCGTTCCAGGGCCGGGCAGGTGCATTACGGGGGTTGGGCTGGGCAGATGCATTGCGGGGGGCCGGGCTGGCCAGGCCGGGCTGGGTAGGCTCCAGGGCCGGGCAGGTGCGTTATGGGGCAGGGCTGGGCGGGTGCTTTGGGGGGCCGGGCTGGGTGGGCTCCAGGGCCGGGCAGGTGCGTTATGGGGCAGGCCGGGTGGGTGCTTTGGGGAGCCGGGCTGGGTGGGTTCCAGGGCCGGGCGGGTGCATTACGGGGGCCGTGCTGGCCGGGCTGTTTCTTGTGGCTCGTGCCGTGGTCTGGGTGCTGAGCGGGGACCGTGTTCGACGTGAACCATCTTGTTCCTTTCACAGGTGACGTCGTCACCCCCGGGGCTCAGGGAGTCTCTGGTGTCCTGGCTCTGGCCCGTCTCAGCCCCTGCGCGGTAGCTGGGAATGGGCGTGTGGAACCCTGGTTTCTGGCCGTGTCTCCTTGGCTCCTGGGTCCTGCATTTCACCAGGGCCGGCCAGCAAACCCCGCCTGCCCCATGCCCAGGCCGTGCAGCAGCCCCTGGCCAGACGCTCAGAGCCACCCCGGGGTGCAGCCTGTGGGGAGAGCCCCCGGGGACGTGGCACCCGGCTCCAGCTGGGCTGCGGAGCCGCCTCCGCGTGCTCGGTGCTCAGTTCATCCCCGCGCACAGACGGGGCTGCCGGTTCCCCGTGAGAAGCTGGAGGGGGACAGCCTGGCAGCCCGGCTGTGCCCGCGGTGCGTGAGGTCTGTGCTGTGCGTGGCTGGGAGCGGGGGGGTCGGAGTCCCTGGGGCCTGGTCCGGGGGGTGTAAAGCGGCTGTTTTGTGACTGACTCTCCACCAGCTCCAGAGCAACGGGTGCCTGCCTGCCGAGCGGGGCAGCTCGCGGGAGCAGTGGGACGCGCTCGGCAGCAAGGTAACAGCCGCCCCGAGGCTGGGCTGATACAGGCCGGGCCGCGAGGGGTGGGGAAGGGGCCCAGCGTGTGCCTGGCGCTGCGGTTACCGTGGGGCGGGGGGTAGGGTGCTGCTGAAAGTGGCAGGATGCCCGGGATTGGGACGGTGCTGTTAACCGGGGCCGCTGGCGCTGCCCATGGGGCTAACGTAGCGCTGGGCTGTGTCCTGACTGCAGACCCCTCTGGGTGGCATGTCCATGAGAACCAGTCGGCAGCCCCTCTGCCCTGAGGAGTCGCAGGGAGCCCTGGCTGCTGCTCTGCCAGCCGGCTCTTGTGCCCCTCTGATCTCAGGTCGGGGGGATCCCAGGTCCTCAGGGGTGCATCTTCCTCTCCTCCCAGGGTGCCCTGCGGCCCATCATGCTCCCGGAGGGCTCCCCGAGCGTGGAGCAGGCCCGGGACACTTTGGAGACGCTGCTGACCTGGGTGGCTGACGTGGAGGACCTGGTGGGCAACCAGAAGCCCCCTTCTTCCGAAGTGAAGGTGGTGAAAGCCCAGCTGCAGGAGCAGAAGGTGAGCGAGCCCTCGGGGTCCCTCCCTCCCAGGGGTTTGCACGGTGCTGGGGAAGGGGCTCTGGGGAGAGGCTGGCGGTGCTCGCTGGGTCCTGGGGGGAGCTGCCAGGACATGGCATCCCTGCCGTGTGTGGCTGAGCCTGGCCACGCCTGCATGGAGGAGGCTGCCCGCTCCCCGGAGGGTGACATCTCGCCAGGCAGGGCGGGCAAAGGAGCAGCCCCCATCATGCAGCCCACGGCCCAGTGCCAGGCAGCGCATCAGGAGTGAGCCCTGCTCTGGCCACGCTCCGGCTCCCTGGCAGGCCTCGGCAGCTGCTCCGGCTGGGGGCTTGTGACGGAGTAGGGAGCGAGGTGGATCTGACCTGGGAGGCTTGCGGGGGAGGTTCCCTGGGACAGGCTGCATTGGGAATGCGAGACTTTACCTGGGGCTGTAACATGAGCCAGGAGGGGGGTGGGGAGGTGACACCTTTGGCTGGGAGAATGGACAGGCTAGAGGAGGGGCCCCGGGGGAGGGGAAGAGCCAGCTGGAGGGTTTGTCCAGGGAGTTGCAGTTTGGAGCTGTGGGGGGAAATGCAGGGAGCCCCCAGGCTGGGGTCTAAGCTCCCTGCCCCCCGGAAGGACCCGACTGAGGGGTCCTGGATGTACTGACAAGCTCTGGTTGGACTGTGTTCCTGGCATCCCTAATAAACCTTCTGTTCTACTGGCTGGCTGAGACTCCCAGTGAATCCGGGGAAGAGGGGTGCAGGGCCGGACTCCCCCACACTCCGTGACAGGGCTAATGCCTGCAGGGTGCTGAGCAGCCGCTCTGCCCTGGGACCTGGGGCAGGCACCGCCCCCAGGCCATGCTGCCGTGCTTGTCATGGCCCTCCTGCTCACTGCCCCGCCTTGCCTGCAGTCTTGGGGGGCTCTGTCTGCCCCCCAGCCCGGGGCTGGGGATCATTGACTGCGGCGGGGGTATAGCGGGTTGGTCCCCTGGGTGCATGGTGCTGGGCAAGGTGCTCGGATCACTGCCCTGGAGCTGAGGCTGTGGAGGAGATTCCCTTGGGTTTGCCGTCACCCCATGCCCTGATTCCCTACCAGCTCCTGAGACGGCTTCTGGAGGAGCGGAGACCCCGAGTGGAGTGTGTCCTGCAGGACGGACAGCGGCCTTGTGAGCATGCTGCCAAGACAGATGGACAGGAGGCGAGCGGGGGCCTCTCAGAGCTGCAGGAGAAGTGGGGGAAACTCCTCCAGAAGGCAGACGCCAGGTGGGTTAGCGGAGCTGCGGTCTGTGCGGCAAGGCTCTGTGGAGGCCAGTGGGGATGCTAGCCTGGGTGAGGTGGGCGCGCTGGGCCCGGGGGGGACTGTAGGCTCTGGCCTCCCACGCTAACCCCTTTCCTGCCCCCTCCTGGTTCTGGGTTTGGGGTGCAAGTGCTGGACCTCACAGCTGTTCCCTTTGGGTCAGTCAGTTGCTGTTTGTGCTGGGACAGGGCCTGGTCAGACTCGGGGCCCCGGGGCAAGGCACTGCCCATGCTGGGAGCTGGGGTCCCTGTCCCTACAGGCTGCCCCAAACCATTGGCGAGGGGGATCAGGGCAGAGGATACAGCTAGGCACTGGCCCCAGCCATGCCAACCCCCTGCCCAGGGCTGCCGATTCCTGTCACCACCTTGACCTGGGAGCTGAGGGCGGGTGGTGCTACCCGCACACTCCAGGGCACCCACCTTTACCCGGTTCCTAGGGCTCAGGGTGTAATCGGGTTCATTTAGGTACCCACCCTTTCCCAGGTCCTAGGGCACAGGGCGTACTCTTCTGCAGGTTTGCAGGATCATTTTACCAGTGAAAGAACCTTACCCAGTAATATCCTTATCCTCTATTTATTAACAATTACCAAGCAGAATACACACGCTAAGCAGCCAATGCTCTGCTCACCAGTCCTGATCACCCAGGCGGACTTTCCCTGGTGGCCAGGCAAGGTCGGTCTGGTCTGGGTTCTGGCTGCTGCACCTCACGGTCGTGCAGAGGATTCTTAGCAGCTCTGGTTTTAGGCTGTGTCTTGGGGGGGTGAGTTCTTCTTTTCAGATCTTTCCTTCTTCTTTTTCCTTTTCCTTTCTCTTTCCTTCCCAGCTGGTCTCCTTCTTGGACCTCAGTTTATATAGTGAAATTTGAGTCCCGCTTAGCTGTGCCTTAACCAATGATTTTAGTAAAATATATTACAAAATAATTCTTTGACCAATCCTAACGTAGTGTGAATAATTCTTTACCCAGTCAGACCCCACCATGTTAGTTGATTTAAATCTTGTAAAACTAATCATGCAACAGACAGAAACCATGCCGATAAACAATAGGGAAGTGGGGACCCTAAAGGCAAAACAATAAAGAACTGCGGATTTCACACCCACAACCACTAAGTGATTCCCTGCCAGACAGAATGCCGTCAAGCGACGTTTTCTTGAGCCATCTGTATCTGGTGATGGTGGGTGCTACTGGGACAGGCGTCTTCTGAACAGCCCGATCTGACACTGTTTTGAGGAAGTTTAGAAGGAATGTGGGGATGTAGCTCCTGGCTGCTGCTGTTCTAACAGGGCTGCAGACAAAGGCCTCAAATAAAATAAATAAATAATGGAGATATGCCAATCTCCTAGAACAACCTTGGAAGGTCATCAAGTCCAGTCCCCTGCCTTCACTAGCAGGACCAAGTACTGTCCCCTGACAGATTTTTGCCCCAGATCCCTAAATGGCCCCTCAAGGATTGAACTCACCACCCTGGGTTTAGCAGGCCAATGCTCACACCACTGAGCTCTCCCTCCCCTCCAGGGGCACCAGGGCCCCTGCTGAGACTCGAGCTGCCGTGCTATAGGATGAAGGGACCAATCAGAGGAGTTTTCTTGCAGGGGCAGAAGGGCTTTGTGCCCAGGTGGGGAGGGCGTTCCATGTGGAGAGGCTCATGGACATTTGGGGTGGGGGCTCACGGTGGAGTGGGGCAGGGAAGGGAGGAGCTAAAACTGTCACTCTTCCTACGGGCCTGTCAGCGTCACACAGCCTGTCAGCCTGGGCGGAGGGGTGCGGGGGGGGGGGGGGAACGGACACTGGGGATGCACCTGTCTCAGGATCAGTGGCCCAGGGCCAGAGGCTGCTGGTGTGGAGGGGACACCCATGGAACAGGGAGCTCGCCTGGCACTGGCTCAGCCACGCGGACACAGCAGCCCATGAGGTTTCATACAGCTCCCCTTGTTCGGTGTCCCCTGCGTTCCATCCCACTGTGTGGCCCTGGGCGCGCTGGCCCGGCCAGACCTTTCCGGGCGCTCCGACGGCCTCACCCCGCCCCCCATGGGCAGGACACCCCATGGCGTGGTGCAGTCTGGGTGCAGGTGACAGGGCCTGGCTGACTGTGCTGCAGTTTGCATCAGGACATGAAGTGTACCTGGGCAGGGCGCAGGCTGCCCTAGACAGACCAGAGCCGCTGCAGCAGGGGGTCCACAGCCTCTGACCTCCCTGCTGGGGGGAGGTCGATCCCCGCTGCACCCTGCACGCTCTCCCCAAGGTCCCCCTAACGCCTAATAGCCATTCATGAGGGGTTCCCCGATCACCGTGGTCCAGAGGGAAACTGAGGGCCCCTGCTGTGACTCAAGCTCCCGTGCTATAGGATGAAGGGACCAATCAGAGGAATTTTCTGTCCTTGCCTGGCCCAGCCCCCATGGGGCAGATCATAGAATCTCAGGGTTGGAAGGGACCTCAGGAGGTCATCTAGTCCAACCCCCTGCTCAAAGCAGGACCAACCCCAACTAGATCATCCCAGCCAGGGCTTTGTCAAGCCTGACCTTAAAAACCTCTAAGGAAGGAGATTCCACCACCTCCCTAGGTAACCCATTCCAGTGCTTCACCACCCTACTAGTGAAAAAGTTTTTCTTAATATCCAACCTAAATCTCCCCCTCTGCAACTTGAGACCATTACTCCTTGTTCTGTCATCTTCTACCACTGAGAACAGTCTAGATCCATCCTCTTTGGAACCCCCTTTTAGGTAGTTGAAAGCAGCTATCAAATCCCCCCTCACTCTTCTCTTATGCAGGCTAAACAATCTCAGTTCCCTCAGCCTCTCCTCATAAGTCATGTGCTCCAGCCCCCTAATCATTTTTGTTGCCATGGGTGGGTGTTGGCCATTACTCACTGCCCCAGGCCTCAATAGAACATGGAGCCTGGGGCACTTTGTTTATGGAGCTGCCTATGTCTCCTCCCTTGGAGTCTCCTGCAGTATCATGTGTCCTGGGGAACTCCCTGCCACTAGGTATCACTGAGGCCAGGAGTGCAGCAGGATTTAGCAGCGGACCAGGGGCTTACCTGGAGGACGAGCCCAGCGGCTGTAACAGTGCGGGCTACAAACAGGGCGCTAGCCCTGCCTGCCCCGGCAGGTGCCAGGCCCTCGCTGTCTGGCTAGGAGGGACTATCCCAAGGGGGGGTCTCCTCTCTCAGAGCCTGGCCTGGCTCACCCCTGGGCTGCTCTGCCAGGCACTTCCTGGGATCCTGTGTCCACCACGTCAGGGCTGCCTGGGGGAGAGCTCTGAGCTGGGCTGGGCCCCCGACCTGCTGCCGCCGGCTTGGGCCAGGGTATGTCTGGGAACCAGAGGAGCATTGCTCATGCCTCTCTGTGGGGCAGGGGCACAGGCCCTGGGGAGCTCGGGGCGGGTGGGGCGCAGCATGGAAAGGGGCAGGTGACCCGTGGAAGCTGGTGGAGGAGAGGGGGTATGGGAAAAGGGGGGCTTGAGGAGAGGGGCAGAGGGGTCACTGGGGAAATGGAGGAGAGGAGCCCAGTGAGCGAAGGGGAGGTGCTCTAACCTGGAGCTTCCTGGCACCAGGGGCTCCCCTGGGCGAAACGCCAGTGGGGTAGTTGCCCTTTGGGGACCCTGGGGTCCTTCAGCCCTTCCCCCACTGCTGGGGGACACGTGGCACTGCCCCCGCCTGGCTCTCCCCAGCCTCCTTTCCCCACAGACACAGCTGCTTGGAGCGGATCCTGCCGGCTGCTCAGCGCTTCCAGGAGTCTGTGGGTCCCTTCCAGGAGTGGCTGAGTGCCACAGAGCGGCGCCTGGCCCAGCTCTGGCACGCCGACGGCTGCGTGAGCCACCTGCAGGCTGCCCACCAGCAAAGCCAGGTGAGGGCAGGAGGGGGTTGGGCCGGGCTGGCCTGGCTGGGACCTGTAGCTGGCCCTGCAGCATGGCTGAGGGGAGGGACGGGTACAGGGGCAGGAGCCCCAGAGCATGGAGCCCCCCAGCTGTCCCTGCGCACGAGGGGGAGGAGTTGGGGGTGGGCACCAAGGATCAGGGCAGTGGGTGCGTGGGGGGCAGTGCAGGGGCCAGGCTGCGGGGCTGAGTCTCACCTGTCGCTTTCCTGCAGGGTCTCTGCGAGGAGATTCGCTCCCGGCTGGGCGACCTGGAGCAGGCCCTGGAGCGGGGGCAGCAGGTGCTGGAGCTGGTGACAGGCAAGTGACAGAGCAGCCGGCTGCTGAGAATTGGGAACTGCAGCCCCCAGGCCCAGACTGCCCCGCGGTGAATCCCTGCCCACCCCCCCAGGCCCCACCGGGGGCGCTCGGCTCCTACTGCCCCCCAGTTCCCAGCAGGGGGCGCTCGGATCCTACTGCCCCCAGTCCCCATCAGGGGGCGCTCGGATCCTACTGCCCTCCATTCCCCACTGGGGGTGCTCGGCTCCTACTGCCCCCCATCCTCCAGCAGGGGCGCTCGGCTCCTACTGCCCCCCATCCTCCAGTAGGGGGCGCTAGGATCCTACTGCCCTCCATTCCCCACCAGGGGGCGCTCGGATCCTACTGCTTCCATTCCCCACCAGGGGGTGCTCGGCTCCTACTGCTCCCCCAGTCCCCACCAGGGGGTGCTCGGCTCCTACTGCTCCCCCAGTCCCCACCAGGGGGTGCTCGGCTCCTACTGCCCCCCAGTCCCCACCAGAGGGTGCTCGGATCCTACTGCCCCCCAGTCCCCACCAGGGGGTGCTCGGATCCTACTGCCCCCCATCCTCCAGTAGGGGTGCTCGGATCCTACTGCCCCCTAGGCCCCACCAGGGGGCACTCGAATCCTACTGTCCCCCATCCTCCAGCAGGGGGCGCTCGGATCCTAATGCCCCCCATTCCCCACCAGGGGGCGCTCGGATTCTACTGCCCCCCATTCTCCAGCAGGGGTGCTCGGATACCCCCTCCCCACATTCCCTACCAGGGGTTGCTCAGATCCTACTGCCCCCCATTCTCCAATGGGGGGCACTTGGATCCCCCAGCCAACCCCCTGCATTCTCCAGCAGAGGTTACTTGAATCCCCTCTCCCCACATTCCCCACCGGGGGGCTTGGATCCTACCCCCCCCCCCCCACCACCATTCCCCAGCGGGACGTGCTTGGATTCCCCCAACCAAACAGCTGGGGGCTCCTGCCCTGGCGCTCACCCTCTCACCCCCTCCTCCCCTGGCGCTCTCTACAATCCACTCCTGCTTGGGAGTTTGCTGAAATTTGCTTTTCCCAAACTGCTCACCCCAGTTCACTCCTCCACCACAGGCCACCCTGCTCCCTGTGTGCTCCACAATCTCATCTGGATTGACACATCCCCTGGTGCTCCACTTGTCCCATTCCTGTCCAGTGCTCACCCTGAACCGCTCCTCCCTACGTGCTGTTCTCAGCCTGGTCGCTGGAATGAGCCTCTCTGGGCTCACTTCAATAGCTAACAATTCTAGATGCTAACTTTCTAGGCTAGAGTTCTGACAGCTACTCGGGGCATTTGTGTCTAGACACACACAGGAGACCTCACCGTGACAAAAATTAATTGATCACAGGAAAAACGGAGGCTTGTCTAGGTGCAGGGGATCACGATCTAACATCAGCGTCGCATGGACCAGTAATACACAGAGTGGGCACTGGGAAACAGACAAGCTTCCAAAGCGTAAAACAATTCTGAGCAAAACTGAATGTCAGGAAGTATTTAAAGAACCAGTAACAATTATTTATGGATTCGTTTAGGTGATTTAATATCAAATCGCGAGGACAAATCAGCAGCGAGGAAAGGCAGATAATTGACGAGAGAAGCTAACGGTATCAGTGTAGCAGGAAGGAATGAAATCTCAGCAACAGTCTAGGTCTGATCCCAGGCAAGGAGGGCACCGCTGCAGGCGAGATGCAGAAGAAACAGACATATTCGATAACTATTTCTGTTCCATTCAGAAAGACGCAGGGGAGGTATTCACGTCTTACAGTGACCAGGGAATAGTATCTCCCACCTGTAACTAGGAAGGACGGTAAATAGCAACTACTCACCCTGTATAACTCTGCCCCAGGGATATCATCGCGTTGACAGAGATGCTCACTGACTCACTCATGCTGATTTCTAGTAAATCTTGAAGAACTGGGGACTTCCCAGAGCGCTGGAGAAAGCTAAGGCAGTGCCTGTATTTGGAAAGGAGAAGTGAGCTGACCCAGGTACCTGCCGCTGCTCCAGCCCTTTCATCAGGGCTCCTAGTGTTTTACAGAGCAGATCGTTATCATTACCCCCAAGGTACAGGTGAGGAAACTGAGGCACCGAGAGGGAAAGGGACTTGGCCAAGGTCACCCAGAAAGCCAGGGGCACAGCCAGGACAAGAACCCAGGTCTCCTCAGCTCCAGTGCAGTGCCCGGTCCATGTAATGTGCTGAACCTTCTGTAAGACACGTGACTTAGTCACACGGGACAAAATGAATGTGGCACCATTCTACTAGAATTCTCTGAGGGGGTTGACAAGCATGTGGACAAGGGGGCTCCAGTGGATATAGTGTACTTAAATTTTCAGACAGCCTTTGACAAGGTCCCTCACCAAAGGCTCTTACGCAAAGTGAGCTGTCATGGGATAAGAGGGAAGGTGCTCTCATGGATCAGTAACTGGTTAAAAGGTAGGAAACAAAGGGTAGGAATAAATGGTCAGTTTTCAGAATGGAGAGAGGTAAATAGTGGTGTCCCCCAGGGGTCTGTACTGGGACCAGTGCCGTTCAGCATATTCATAAATGATCTGGAAAAAGGGGTAAACAGTGAGGTGGCAAAATTTGCAGATGATACAAAATTACTCAGAATACTTAAGTCCAAAGCAGACTGCGAAGAGTTAAAAAGGGATCTCGCAAAACTGGCAACAAAATGGCAGATGAAATTCAATGTTGATAAATGCAAAGTAATGCACATTGGAAAACATCATCCCGACTATACCTGTACAATGATGGGGTCTAAATTAGCTGTTACCATTCAAGAAAGATCTTGGAGTCACTGTGGATAGTTCTCTGAAAACATCCACTCAATGTGCAGCGGCAGTCAAAAAAGCGAACAGGATGATGGGAATCATTAGGAAAGGGATAGATATAAGACAGAAAATACCATGTTGCCTCTATATAAATCCATGGTACGCCCACATCTTGAATGCGACGTGCAGATGTGGTCGCCCCTGTGACGCAGTAGGGAGCGAGATGGATTTGACCTGAGAGGCTTGCGGGGGAGGTTCCCTGGGACCTGCTGCATTGGGAATGCGAGAATTTACCTGGGGCTGTAACATGAGCCAGGACGGGGGTTGGGAGGTGACACCTTTGGCTGGGAGAATGGTAAAAGGCGAGAGGAGGGGCCCCGGGGGAGGGGAAGAGCCTGCTGGAGGTTTGGCTGGTTGGATTTCAGTTTGGAGCTGGGTGGTGAAACTCAGGGAGCCCCAGAGCTGGGGTCTAAGCTCCCTGCCCCCCAGAAGGGCCCAGCTGAGGGGTCCTGGTCATACTTACAAGCTCTGTTTGGACTCTTTCCTGGCAACCCTAATAAACCTTCTGTTCTACTGGCTGGCTGAGAGTCACATTGAATCCCGGGAAGAGGGGTGCAGGGCCGGACTCCCCCACACTCCGTGACAACTGGTGGTAGCGATGGGATCTACTGCACCCCATGAGCGGCACTTCCTGCAGTAAGTGACTGGAGAGCAGTAAAACGAAGGGGGATTGACGGGGAGCAGGTTGCTGAAGAGGGAGAGAGAAACGGTTTCGGGGAGCGGAGGAGCTACGCTTAACCCTGAGGGGTGTGACCAGTGAGAAGGGCTGGCACACTAGGGGTTCCCCCTGGAAGCCGTGGGGGCCAAGACCGCACAGGCCTGCGAGTGGCCAGCAGGAAGATGTATGCTAAGCGCCGTAAGAACGACCTGGTGGAGCTGTGCAGGCAGAGGGGGCTGCGCATTGGGAATTCCACCAAAGACCAGCTGATTGCGCAGCTGGAGGAGAAGGATCGCTTGGATGCACAGATCCCTGTCCCTGGGGGAAGCCGCCCGGCAGACGCAGCATGGGCCCCAGGGCCTGACCTGGCTGGGAGGGGTCAGACTGCTGCCGAGGATATCCCAAGACCCCTCTTGCCTCTGCCCAGGGGAGAGGTTGGGGAAAGCCCAGCAAATACTGAGGGCACCTTGACCCCGGCAGCCAGCAGGGGATCTTCCCGGAGGAGCTCCCCATCCCAGCAGTGGAGGCGGCTGGATTGGGAGAGGGAGATAAAACTGAAAGAGCTCGAGTTGAGGCAGCAGGAACTGAAGGAGGAGCGGGAAGAACGGGAAAAACAGCGTCAGCATGAGGAGAAACGACGTCAGCATGAGCTGGAGGAGAAGGAGAAACAACGCCAGCATGAGCTCGAGGAGAAGGAGAAACAACGCCAGCGTGAGCTCGAGGAGAAGGAGAAACAACGCCAGCGTGAGCTCGAGGAGAAGGAGAAACAACGCCAGCGTGAGGAGAAACAACGCCAGCATGAGCTGGAGCTGGCCAGACTGAGGAGCAGTGAGGCCCCGGCTGCGGTGAGTGAGAGGGGACCCAAGACTACAGGGAAGTTTGATCGTAACTTCCTGGCCCGGCGTAAGGAAGGGGAAGACATAGACAGCTTCCTGGCAGCCTTTGAGAATGCCTGCAGGTTGCACAAGGTTGACCCTGCAGACAAGATCCAGTATCTCACCCCCTTACTAGACCCTGCAGGCCTGGACGTGTACGGCCGAATGAAAGAGATGGAGACTGGGGACTATGAACTGTTCAAAAAGGCCCTGCTCTGCGAGCTTGGGCTGACTCCCGAGATGTACCGTCAAAGGTTCCGGGGTCAGCGGAAAACCCCTGAGATCACGTACCTACAACTGGCCAACCGGATACATGGATACGCCCGCAAGTGGACCGCTGGGGCCCAAACTATGGAGGGCCTGCTCGAACTATTCGTACTGGAACAACTGTATGAACTGTGCCCATCAGACCTGAAGCTATGGTTGATGGACAAATATCCAGGGAGCCCGCAGCACGCAGGGCGGCTGGCCGACGAGTTCATGAAGGGTCGGTCAAGGGGTGGCAGGGAGGAATCCCAAAGGAGCAGGCCCACCCTGAGGCAGCAAGAGAGTCACCATGGGACCTCCCAAAGGGGAAATAGGGAGAACCCCCTTGCGAGGGGAACCTCCGACATCAGGACCAACCGACCCGCTCAAGGGGACCAACGGGACATGAGCTGCTATCACTGTGGCCAGAGGGGCCACATACGGTCCCAGTGCCCCAAGATCAGAGACAGACTGAGCAGACCAAACCCACACTGGGTTAACTGGGTAGGTACCCAGCCGGATGAGGGGCCGACAGCCCAGAAGAGGGGGGCTGGAAGCTTGTCATCTGCTCCGGAGGGAGGAGGGCCCCAGACCAGCTCCTCGGGGGGGCTGGATGCTCCGGACTCAGGGTTCTCGGTTTATAGGGTGGGCTCGGGGCTGTCCCTCTGAAGAGAGTGCCTTGTTCCCCTGGAGATAGATGGGAGGAAGGTCACTGGATACTGGGATACAGGCGCGGAGGTGACGCTGGCCCGGCCCGAGGTGGTGGCCCCAGATCGGGTGGTACCCAACACCTACCTGACCCTAACAGGGGTGGGTGGGACCCCGTTCAAGGTAGCCGTGGCGAGGGTACACCTGAAATGGGGGACCAAGGAGGGCCCCAAGGACGTAGGGGTGCACCATCATTTGCCCACTGAGGTACTGATGGGGGGGGACCTAGAAGACTGGCCCAACGAATCCCGGGACACCCTGCTTGTGACCCGTAGCCAGAGCCGGCAATGGGTGCTACGCCCGGGCCTCGGAGAGGGTACCTTGCAAGGGGCGCAGGACCCTGCCCCAGTGGGGAGGGAGTACCCCAGGACTAGGCGCAGAGAGGCTGCGGCCTCAGACCCAGACAGCACGAGGGAACAGGCTCCTATTCCTTCCCCAGCTGCTGAGTTCCAGGCCGAGTTACAGAGAGATCCCTCCTTGCGGAAGCTCAGGGACCTGGCCGACCGCAGGGAGGTGCGGACCATGTGGAGAGGTTGCCAGGAGAGGTTCCTGTGGGAGAAGGGGTTCCTGTACCGGGAATGGGCTCCCCCCGGTGAGATGGAGACGTGGGGGATCAGGAGGCAGCTGGTGGTCCCCTAGAAGTATCGCCGCAAGCTACTGTACCTAGCCCATGACATCCCTCTCGCAGGGCACCAGGGAATCCGGCGCACCAGGCAGAGGCTGCTACAGAACTTTTACTGGCCTGGGGGTCTTTACAACTGTCCATCAGTACTGCCGGTCCTGTGACCCCTGTCAGCGGGTGGGGAAGGCTCGGGACAAGCGGAAAGCGGCTTTGAGGCCTTTGCCCATCATAGAGGAGCCCTTCCAGAAGGTGGCCATGGACATAGTGGGGCCTCTCAGCAAGACAACCCGGTCGGGGAAGAAATACATTCTGGTGGTCGTAAATTTCGCCACCCGTTACCCCGAGGCGGTGCCCTTATCCTCCATTGAAGCAGACACCTTGGCGGATGCGCTGCTGACCATTTTCAGCCGAGTGGGGTTCCCCAAGGAAGTCCTGACAGATCAAGGGTCCAACTTCATGTCGGCCCTGCTCCGGTGCTTGTGGGAGAAATGTGGGGTCCGGCACAGCTGGGCCTCAGCATATCATCCCCAGTCCAATGGGCTGGTGGAGAGGTTCAATGGGACGCTAAAGGTGATGCTGAAAACCTTTATGAACCAGCACCCGCAAGACTGGGACAAGTACCTACCGCACCTGCTGTTCGCGTACAGGGAAGTGCCCCAGGAGTCTACAAGGTTCTCGCCCTTCGAACTGTTATACGGCAGGAGGGTACGGGGGCCCCTGGACCTGATGAGAGACGAATGGGAGGGGGAGGCGGCCCCCGAGGGAGAGTCAGTGGTGGAGTATGTCCTGACCTTCCGAGAGAGACTTTCTGAGCTCATGGGCCTGGCCAAGGGAAAACTGGCCAGAGCCCAGAGGAAGCAAAAGGTCTGGTACGACCGCACAGCGCGGGCCCGCGCCTACGCCACGGGGGATCAGGTGATGGTTCTCATCCCCGTGAGGAAAAACAAGCTGCAGGCCGCGTGGGAAGGCCCTTTCAAGGTTGTCAAGCAGCTAAATGAGGTAAATTATGTGGTGGAGCTGTCTAACCGGGCACACCACTGCCGGGTGTACCATGTCAATATGATGAAGCCATATTATGACAGGGGGAATGTGGTGCTGGCCGTGTGTGGACATTGGGAGGAGCAGGGAAGTGACCCTCTAGTAGATCTATTCCCTGAGACAGGAGCTGGCTCCTCCCAAGAAACGGTCCCCCTCTCTGATCAGCTAACCCCTGCCCAGCAAGCTGAGATCAGAGGGGTGCTGCATCGGTACCAACAGCTGTTTTCCAACCAGCCTGGTCGCACTAATCTGACTGTCCACCGGGTGCAGACAGGAGCGCACCAACCTATAAGATGCTCCCCCTTCCGAGTCACAGGGAAGACAGCTCGGGACCTGGAAAGAGAGGTCAAGGACATGCTGGCTTTGGGGGTGATCCAACCGTCGTCCAGCCCTTGGGCCTCGCCGGTGGTGCTGGTCCCCAAAAAGGATGGGTTGATCCAGTTCTGTGTGGACTATCGGAAGCTCAGTGCCATCACTGTATCTGATGCCTACCCCATGCCCCGGCCGGACGAGCTCCTAGACAAGCTGGGAGGGGCTCGGTACCTTACCACCATGGATCTTACAAAGGGCTACTGGCAAGTGCCACTGGATGCAGATGCCCGGCTGAAATCTGCCTTCATTACCCCTCTGGGGCTCTACGAGTTCCTGACCCTGCCTTTCGGCCTCAAGGGAGCGCCAGCCACCTTCCAGCGCCTGGTGGATCGGCTACTGAAGGGGATGGAGAGCTTCGCTGTGGCGTATATCGATGACATCTGTGTCTTTAGCCAGACCTGGGAGGACCATGTGTCCCAAGTTAAACAAGTGCTGGACCGACTCCGGGAGGCTGGGCTCACCGTAAAAGCGGAGAAGTGCAAGGTGGGGATGGCTGAAGTGCCCTACCTGGGACACCGGGTGGGGAGCGGCCACCTAAAGCCAGAACCAGCCAAGGTGGAGGTGATCCGGGACTGGCCTGCTCCACAAACTAAGAAGCAGGTCCAGGCCTTTATTGGGATGGCGGGGTACTATCGAAGATTTGTGCCCCACTTTAGCGCCATAGCCACCCCCATCACTGAGCTATGCAAGAAGGGGAAGCCAGACAAGGTGGTCTGGACCGAGGAGTGCCAGAGGGCTCTCTGTGCACTGAAGGAGGCTTTGATCAGGGGCCCGGTTCTGGCAAACCCAGACTTTGACAAGCCCTTTCTGGTGTTCACCGACGCCTCAGACATGGGACTGGGGGCGGTGTTAATGCAGGAGGATGAAACGGGGCAGAGACACCCCATCGTGTATTTAAGCAAGAAGCTGCTACCCCGAGAGCAGAATTATGCGGCCATCGAGAAGGAATGCCTGGCCATGGTGTGGGCCCTCAAGAAACTAGAGCCGTATCTATTTGGGCGACACGTCACCGTGTACACCGACCACTCGCCCCTGACCTGGCTACACCGGATGAAAGGGGCCAACGCCAAGCTCCTGAGGTGGAGCCTGCTCCTGCAGGATTACGACATGGACGTGGTCCATGTGAAGGGAAGTGCCAACCTGATAGCGGATGCGTTGTCCCGGAGGGGGGGCCCTGAACTTCCCCAGGCCACTGGTCAGAGTGACTCCGCTCAGTTCAGTCTCGAAGGGGGGAGAGATGTGACGGAGTAGAGAGCGAGATGGATTTGACCTGAGAGGCTGGCTGCATTGGGAAAGGCTACATTGGGAATGCGAGACTTTACCTGAGGCTGTAACATGAGCCAGGACGGGGGTTGGGAGGTGACACCTTTGCCTGGGAGAATGGTAAAAAGCTAGAGGAGGGGCCCCGGGGGAGGGGAAGAGCCTGCTGGAGGGTTTGGCTGGTTGGTTTTCAGTTTGGAGCTGTGGGGTGAAACGCAGGGAGCCCCAGAGCTGGGGTCTAAGCTCCCTGCCCCCCAGAAGGGCCCAGCTGAGGGGTCCTGGTCATACTTACAAGCTCTGTTTGGACTCTTTCCTGGCAACCCTAATAAACCTTCTGTTCTACTGGCTGGCTGAGAGTCACATTGAATCCCGGGAAGAGGGGTGCAGGACCGGACTCCCTCACACTCCGTGACAGCCCCGTCTCAAAAAAGATATATTGGAATTGGAAAAGGTTCAGAAAAGGGCAACAAAAATGATTAGGGGTATAGAACGGCTTCCATATGAGGAGAGATTAATAAGACTGGGACTTTTCAGCTTGAAAAAGAGACGGCTAAGGGGGGATATGATAGAGATCTATACAATCAGGACTGGTGAGGAGAAAGTAAACGAAGTGTTATTTACTCCTTTTCATAACACAAGAACCAGGGGTCACCCAATGAAATTAACAGGCAGTAAGTTTTTAAAACAAACAAAAGAAGTATTTCTTCACACAACACACAGTCAATCGTGGAACTCGCTGCCAGGGGACATTGTGAAGGCCCAAAGTATAACCAGGTTAAAAAAAGAATTAGATAAGTTCTTCTTCGAGTGCTTGCTCATATCTATTCCAATTAGGTGTGCGCGCCGTGCGTGCACGATCGTCGGAAGATTTTTACCCTAGCAACACTCGGTGGGCCGGCTGGCGCCCCCTGGAGTGGCGCCGTTGCGGCACCTGATATCTACCTCAGCCGGCCCAGCGCCCTCTCAGTTCCTTCTTACCGCCCGTGACGGTCGGATCTGTGGAGCAGCGTAGCTGATCTCCACCTCCCTAGCTTAGTTAGCACTCGCTTAGCATGTTAATGTTTTAAGTACTTTAAGTAGTTGTTAATAGTTTTGATAGTCTTGTAAGAAGTTTAGTGTAAATACTAGTGCGAGATAAGGGGCTTTTCCTCTTCTCTCTCCTCTGGTACCGGGCTCATGCCTGGTTCACCAGGATTCAAGCCGTCGGCTGGCTCCAAGCCAATGCCTACGGGGGACCCCCCCACGACTCCCGTTTGAGGCGCCTGGGGGATCCCATCTCGCAGATAAGTGTCAGGTCTCCAAGGCTTTTAACCCTAGAGCCAAGAAGGAGCGGGGCTTTCGCTTAAAGCAGCTCCTAGTAGAACCGACACTTGGCCCGATGCCGGCCCCACTGTGACTCAGCAACAGACCCCGGGGCTGGCACCGCCGGACGCCGCTGCAGCTGCAAGTACAAGCCCGCCCGGCCCAGACTTTCAGCCCGGTGCCAGCACCATCGGCTCCCGGTACCGCAAGGTCCGTCGAACTTGGTGGCCGTGAGCTCCCCGGTACAACCCGAGGTAGAGCTAATACTACCGTCCAGACCGGCACCGGCCCCAGCGACTCCAGTACCGCAAAGTCCGTTGGGCTCTACGCCCCAGGCGAAGACTCCGACACAGACGACTCCTGCACCCTAAGGGCCGTCGACCTTGGTGGCCATGCGCTCCCCGGTATGCACCGAGGTAGAGCTAATGCGGCCGGCTGCATCGGCACCAGCAGCCGCCAACTCCGGTACCGCCAGGGCCGTTGAGTTCCGTGCCCGACTGAGGCACCGGCACCGGCGACTCCGGCACCGCAAGAGGGCCGTTGAGCTCGGTAGCCGTCGGCTCCCCGGTATACACTGAGGTAGAGCCAACGCTGGCGCCCGCATCGGCACCGGCAGCCTCAACTCCGGCACCGCCAGGGCCGTTGAGTTCCATGCCCGACTGAGGCACCGTCACCTCCGGCACCGCAGGAGGGCCGTTGAGCTCGGTAGCCGTCAGGTCCCCGGTATACACTGAGGTAGAGCCAACGCTGGCGCCCGCATCGGCACCGGCAGCCTCAACTCCGGCACCGCCAGGGCCATTGAGTTCCGTGCCCGACTGAGGCACCGGCACCGGCGACTCCGGCACCGCAAGAGGGCCGTCGAGCTCAGTGGCCGTGGACGAAGATCCGGCACCAGCGACTCCGGCACCGCGAGGTCCGTCGAGCTCGGTGGCAGTGAGCTCCCCGGTTCACACTGAGGTAGAGCTAATGCCACTGCCTGCATCGGCACCGACCCACTCCGGTACCGCGAGGTCCGTTGAGTTTCTCACCGCAGGCGAACAGACCCGGCACCGACGCACCACAAGGTACGTTGAGCTCGGGGGCCGTGAGCTCCCCAGTACGTACTGAGGTAGAGCTAATGCTGCCGCGAGGTACGTCTGCCATGCTGTGCCCGCTACCGCACACCGGAGCTGGCTGACACCGATCCAGCTCCAGGCGGACCCCCAGTCTCGGCACCGCTCGCAGTCCCAGCCCCCGATCCCCATCTCGGCGCCGGTCGCACTCGCGGTGCCATTCGAGATCGGCCTCTATATACAGCCGTCACTATTACGACTCCCGGCATCGTCCCCAATCCCGGTGCCGGTCGAAGCGCAGGTCCCTGGGAAGCCGGTCCCGCAGCCGATCGATGAGATGGCCCCCTTCAGGGTCCAGGTCGGGCTCTCGGCGCCGAGACATTTGTCAATGGCACCGCGTACCAGCCGGCAGGAGCATTCCGCTCCACCCTGGACCTCCTGCTCCGCATTTAGATCCGCCCCCTCCCCAGACAGGGAGTGGTTACCAGATGGACCAAATCCACGGGATGGATTGTCCTAGACGCTGGCTGCAGAACGCACAAGAATTCTGCCCAGAGACCACATCAGTGGTATTTCTGGACACTGCGGTCTTATCACCAGGACCAAGGGGTTCCTTCCACAGCCTCCCAATCGGCCCACTCGGAACCCCGAGTGACAGGGGCCACAGTATCCTGCCCTTCCCTAGAGGAGGTGCAGGAGATAGTGGAGCTCCAGGGTCCCGTGGTGGTCATCCTCTTGGCTGACACCCTTGCCAGGGTAGCCCTGCCTTTCGCACGTACGTTCCAGACCAATTCCACTTCAATCTGACAATCTCCAGCTCGATTCCCCCCACTGCCGGGGGAGTGGAGAAAAGATATATAGCGTCCTCAAGGTCCTGTGAGTACGTATACACTCACCCCCAACCGTGCTCCTTGGTTGTTCAATTTGTGAAGGAGAGGCACGGCCAGCAGCCCCTGCACCTAAGTCTAAGGAAGCTGGGCGCCTCGGCCTGTTGGGTAGAAAGGCCTGCCCTGGAGGGGGCCTGCAGCACAGAGCAGCTAACCACCAGGCCTTTTGAGGCGTTATAAATGTAACACCTGGAACCCAATGTGAAAATTAAGGGATTTCCCCCAGAAATCCAGGCAGAAGTACTCAACCCTGATTGAGGAAGGCAAAAAGGTGGCCAGAACATCTTTGCAGGCCTCCTTGGACGTCGCCGACTCGGCGGCTGGGACACCTGCATTGGGTGTTGCCATATGCCGTATCTCATGGCTGCAGTCCTCTAACCTCCCGGCGGGGGTACAATTCACGATTCAGGTCTTGCCCTTCGATGGGCAAGGCCCTTGTCTTCTCTGAAAAACAGACTCGAGACTTCACACCCTGAAGGACGACCGCACTATAATACGGTCGCTGGGGCTGCATACCTCTGCCACGCAGCGCCGGCCCTTCCGGGCCCTCGAGCATCGCCCCTACCCTACGCCCAGGCCTAGGCAGGACTTCATTAGAAGACCAGGCCAGGTGGTACGAGGAGGCAGCCTGTCATCAGGCTGGCCAGAACCAGGGCCCCCCGCTAAGCCATCGACGGGGCCCGAACAAAATGCTTGAAGCTACGCCTGACGGTGCAGCATCACTCCCTGTCCCTCTTCAGGGACCCTTCTCATGAGCAACTCCTAATTCAGGAAGCGCAAACGCTCCTCAATATAGGGGCAATAGAGGAGGCTCCAAGGGAGTTCAAAAAAAAAAAAAAAAAAGGGGGTGGGAGGTTTACTCCCGTTATTCCTAATCCCCAAATCAAAACGGGGGTTATGTCCTATCCTGGACCTTCGCGAACTCAACTAATTCATGGCAAGTTGAAGTTCCACGTGTTTTTTCCCTGGGTGGTATTATACCTTCATGGGATCCTGGAGGCTGGTACGCTGCCCTCGGCATGAAGGATGCGTACTTCCACATAGCTACTTATCGACACACAGACGTTTTCTTCGCTCTGTAGTCGACCAAAGGCACTTTCAATCCACCGTCTTTCCCTTCGGCCTCTCCACGGCTCCGAGGGTTTTTCACGAAGTACATGGCCGTCGTAACGGCTTCTCTTCGTCGACGGTGAACCCAAGTATTCCCATGTCTCGACGAGTGGCTCATCTGCGGCAGCGCCAACAGCCAGGTCCAGTCGCAGGTTCAGATTTCTATGAGCTCGACTCTCACTCGAGCATTCCTGCAGAGCTTCCCAGCTTACCAGCATGAAGCTGCCTGGGTCTACTGGGTCTCATGGTGTCCTGCACGTTCGTGACCAGACACGCCACTTACGGCTCTGTTCGTTCCCGGCCTGGCTCTCGCCAGCGTGTCACCCACACAGAGACAACATGGTTGTGGGACTGAGGGTACCATCGCAGGTCCTAGCCTCCCTAGACTGGTGGCTGGACCCCAAGAAGGTGCCATAAGGGGTGCTATTCCATACCCCACAGCCCTCCCTGGTCCTGACCACAGACGCGTCATCCCTCGGTTGGGGGACCCATCTGTAAGATCTTTAGACGCAGGGCCTGTAGCCAGCGCAAGAGTTATCCCTCCACATCAACGTAAGGGAGCTGCGGGCAGTGCGCCTTGCCTGCCAAGCCTTCTCCAAACCCCTTCAGGATCGTTGTGCTATAGTCCTCACAGGCTACACAACGGCCATGCTTTTATATCAATAGGCAAGCAGGGGCACGTTCGTTCCTGCTCTGCCGAGAAGTCATACGATCGTGGGAGTTCTGCATAGCCCACTCCATCCACCTGGTAACCTCCTTTCTCCTCAGGGTTCAGAACACCTTGGCGGACCGCCTCAGCAGACCCTTCCAGGCTCCAGAGTGGTCCATTTGCCCGGATGTTACTCACTCTGTCTTCCGGAGCTGGGATTTTCCCACATACACCTGTTCGCGACTCGCGAGAATCGCAAGTGCCACGTGTTCTGCTCGCTCCGGGGACGCTCCCCAGGCTCCCTGACGGACGCCTTTCTCATGCCTTGGACGGATCACCTGTCCTATGCCTTTCCCCCATTTCCACTGATCTGCAGGGTCCCGCTCAAGCTGCGCAGGGACAGGGCCCGCCTACTCCTAATCGCCCCGGCGTGGCCAAGGCAGTACTGGTACACTGCTCTCCTAGAGCTCTCGATGGCCGCCCAGATCACTCTCCCTTTGTGGCCGGACCTGATTACTCAGCAGCACGGCAGGGTCTCGCACCCTGACCTGCAACCTCTCCACCTCACGGGGTGGCTGCTGCATGGCTGAACCGGTCCGAGTTATGTTGTTCCGACCCGGTTCAACAGGTTCTTTTGAGTAGCGGGAAGCCCTCTACCAGGTCCACCTACTGGGCCAAAGGGGAAACGTTTTTCCTGCTGGTGCGCCCCTCGGGGTATCGCCCCTCGCTGGCGGCGATCTCGGCCTTTTCACTCTGGCGAGAGTGGGTACTCGATTTTTTCCAACCCCATGGTCACTAGCTTCCTCAAGGGGTTGGAACAGGTGTACCCACTAGTCCAGCATCCGGTCCCTGCATGGGACCTCAACGTTGTGATAACCAGGCTCATGGGGGCCCCATTCGAGCCTACGATCACCTGCTCGATCCTGTACCTCTCCTGGAAGACTGCCTTCCTTGTAGCCTCGGCGAGGCATGTATCTGAGCTCAGAGCGCTCACTTCGGGACTCCTTACACGGTGTTCCATAAGGACGAGGTACAGCTGCGACCACACCTAGCCTCCCTCCCTGAAGGGGGTCGGCCTTTCATGTCAACCAAGACATTTTCTGCCGGCCTTCTACCCGAAGCCGCATGCTTCTTCAAGGGATCAACATCTTCGCTCCCTGGCCGTCCATAGGGCCCTCGCCGTCTACGTCCAGCGGACAAAGCCCTTTTGCAGAACGACTCAACTGTGCGTTACTGTGGCAGACCGGATGAAGGGCCTCCCGGTCTCCTCCCAACGCATCTCGTCCTGGATCACGTCGTGTATCCGGGTGTGTTATGACTTGGCTGGTGTTCCCACCACGCACCTTGCTGCCCACTCCACCCGAGCTCAAGCCTCGTCCTCCGCTTTCCTGGCACATGTACCTATACAGTACATATGTAGGGCAACAACCTGGTCATCGGTGCACACCTTTGCCATTCATTATGCCATAGTCCAGCATCCCAGAGAGGACGCTGCGTTTGGTTCACCAGTCCTGCAGTCTGCAGTATCTCACTCCGACCCCACCGCCTAGGCAAGGCTTGGGAGTCACCTAATTGGAATACATATGAGCAAGCACTCGAAGAAGAAAAGACGGTTACTCACCGTAGTAACTGTTGTTCTTCGAGATGTGTTGCTCATATCTATTCCAAACCCGCCCTCCTTCCCCACTGTCGGAGTAGCCGGCAAGAAGGAACTGAGGGGGCACTGGGCCGGCTGAGGTAGATATCAGGTGCCGCAACGGCGCCACTCCAGGGGGCGCCAGCCGGCCCACCGAGTGTTGCTAGGGTAAAAATCTTCCGACGATCGTGCACGCGCGGCGCGCACACCTAATTGGAATAGATATGAGCAACACATCTCGAAGAACAACAGTTACTACGGTGAGTAACCGTCTTTTCCTGGAGGATAGGGCCATCGATGGCTATTAGCCAGGATGGGCAGGGATGGTGTCTCTAGCCTCGGTTTGCCAGAAGCTGGGAATGCGCGACAGGGGATGGGTCACTTGATAATTACCCTGTTCTGTTCATTCCCTCTGGGGCACCTGGCATTGGCCACTGCCAGAAGTGGGCTAGATGGACCACTGCTCTGACCCAGTATGGCCGGTCTTATGTTCTTATGGCCCATATTAGTTAGTTAATTGCCAGAGTGCAAAAAATAATTGTATATAGGGAAACGTCATCCGCTGGGGGTGTTTCTAGTAGGGTCCCACAGGGACCTGTTCTCAGCCCAGGGCTGTGCAGTGTCTTTATCAGTCAGCCGGAAGAAAATATACAATCTTTGCTGGTGACATGTGCAGGTGGTACAGACGTGGTGGAGTGGTCAGTCATGCTGGGGACAGGTGGGTGATAGAGGCTGAGCCGGATGGCTTGGCGAGATGGGCTGTATAGAACAAAGACTAGCTCAGGTTGGGGACTGTACCTGGGATGCGGATCACACCCTGGGAGCAGACGGCTCTTTGATCTAGCAGACAAGGGCAGGATGAGAGCTGAGGGCTGCAAGCTGAAGCGAGATAAATGCAGACTAGAACTAAGGGGCAGTGGTTCGTGGTGATGCTAAGTAACCATTGGACGAGCCCGCCCAGAGCCATGGTGGATTCTCCGTCACCTGGCGTCTGTGAAGCCAGGCTGGATCTTTCAGAAACTCTGCTCTAGCTCCGGCAGGAGTCGTGGGCTCAGGGCAGGGATGCTGGGTCTCTCCTGTGCAATGGAGGAGGTCAGGCCAGATGGTCTGGTGCTCCCGCCTGACTTTCGAATCCTTCTGTAGGGGAGGAAGCCCAGCTGGCCCAGGAGACGATGGAGTCCCTGAGGATGAGGTACCTGATCATGGGGCAGAGCAGCGGCGACATCCAGCACCGGCTGGCGCAGACCCTGGAGGCCTCATCCCACGTGGACTCTGCCCAGGAGGACCTGGCTCTCTGGCTGGGTCGACTGGAGAAGGAGCTGGTCTCTGGGGACAGCCAGCCAGGTGATGGGCCGCACCCGGCCAGTGCCAGCGACAGAGAAAAGGTACCGAGGGCAAGGGGAGGGGTTCAGCATCCCTCCCGGGGCTCAGACTCATCCCCCCATCCCCAATCTCGCCTCCTCCCCTCTCGTGGGCACATGGCCCAGTGTCGTAACATTCCAGTCATGCAAATTGTCCAGCCAGGCTCCAGATCGTCCCCAATCCTCCGTCTCCCCAGGGTGGGTACAGCCCAAGGACCCCCCTCGCCTCGGCCTGGCCCTGAGGGGCCCTGTGCCCGTTCCTGGTGGAGACGGTGCAGTTATGAATGATGCAGAAAAGGCTGAAGGGTTCAGTAAATAGGGCTGCTCTGACTGAAAAGCTGCAGGATGCTGTGCGCTTAGCACACCAGGACGACAAAGTCACTAGAAGCATGTTAGCAGCATCTACCCGGGAGAGAGATTTTTAAATCAGCAGCCCAGGTAACTCCAAGCCAAGAGTCCTAAAAGAGCTGGCTGGGGCACCTGACTTACGGGGAGACGCTGAGGGAACTGGGGTTATTTAGTCTGCCAAAGAGAAGAGTGGGGGGATTTGATAGCTGCTTTCAACTACCTGAAAGGGGGATTCCAGAGGATGGAGCTCGGCTGTTCTCAGTGGTGGCAGATGACAGAACAAGGAGCAATGGTGTCAAGTTGCAGAGGGGGAGGTTTAGGTTGGATATTAGGAAAAAATATTTCACCGGGAGGGTGATGAAGCACTGGAATGGGTTACCTAGGGAGGTGGTGGAATCTCCTTCCTTAGAGGTTTTTAAGGTCAGGCTTGACAAAGCCCCTGGCTGGGATGATTTAGTTGGGGTTGGTTCTGCTTTGAGCAGGGGGTTGGACTAGATACCTCCTGAGGTCTCTTCCAACCCTAATCTTCTATGATTCTATGATCTCTGACCCACTGATTTTCAAAAAGTCTTGGAATACCAGAAGAAATTCCAGAAGACATCAGGATAATTAACCATTGGAACAACTTCCCAAAGGATTCCTCATCACTGGCAATTTTGAAATCCAGATTGGCTGGGATGTTCCTCAAAGCTCTGCTCTAGGTCAAACAGGAATTGCTGTGGGGCAGGTCTCTGCCCTGTGTCACATAGGAAGTCAGGCTGGATGATTACAGGGATCCCTGTTGGCCTTGAACTCTTTCAATCTATGGCTCATTCCCAGGCAAAATAATGAACCGTTGAGACGGGATTCGGTTAATATAGAGGTAAAGGGAGGGAACGGAATTAATGCCAGTCACCGCGGCGTTATGGGACGTGGGTCTTGTTTGTGATGAGATTACAGGTTTGCTCGATAAAAGCAACTGCACAGATGTAATAGATTTCGTGAGGCCCTTGGCTTGGTTCAGCACCACAGTCTCACTAGAGTGAGCACTGGAGAAGCGCAGGTGAAATGGATTAGGAACCAGGTAACAGAGATCTGTCAGCGAGGAATCCTCAGCCACTCAGGGTGTACTAGTGGGGTTCCCCAGGGACCGGTTCAAGGCCCAGCGCTACTCACCCCTTCCATTGGAGGAGACACACATTGGCAGAGCGGAAAGTACCGAGGACGGTGCATCATACAGATGTGGTACTGCTGCAGCGGGAGCGTGCTTCCCAGCATGGGAGACAGACACTCGCCAGCGTGCTGCATGAGCCAGGCGGCTGTGGCAGCGCCGGCGAGCTCCCGGAGTGTGCACCGAGGGGGGCGGGCGGTTTGGACGCGGGTGCCAATCTCACCACGGCCACACCCTCGCTTGCGCAGAGGTAGCACGTGTCTGTCTGCGTGTGCTGGGAAGCATGCCCCCAGCTGCAGTGCAGATGCACCCCCAGAGTGATCGGGATCGCTGGGTGAACGGGCCCCATTTCTAAAAAATGCATCTGAACACAGCCACATGCAAGGTGCAACGACGCTGGTTCTGGCGGGACCCCACTGAGAGTGCCAGTTCAGGACAAATTGCTTCAAGCAGGGCAGTTACAGCCCAAGGCTGGGGTTTTTCCACCTCTAAGGCACCAAACCAGCCAGACAGAGGAGACTTTGGTTTTACCCACTGGCTAACCACAAGTCACACAAGCAATTCCCTTAGACACTCCAGTTTCCCAGTCTCACCACCAGTGCCACTCGTTATGGGGACAACTGGTCATGAAAACCAATGCCCCAGTGAAAGAAAACAGGTTCTCCCTATCCCAAAGGACCAAGCCCCAGATCCAGGTCAATATACAAATCAGATCTTACCCACAAATCACGCTGTTGCCAATCCTTTAGAATCTAAAATCTAAAGGTTTATTCATAAAAGGAAAAAGGTCTAGGTGAGAGCTAGAATTGGTTAAATGGAATCAATTACATACAGTAATGGCAAAGTTCTTGGTTCAGTGATGGAATCAGCTGCAGGTTCAAATCAAGTCTCTGGAGAACATCCCCAGCTGGGATGGGTCATTCAGTCCTTTGTTCAAAGCTTCAGTTTATAGCAAAGTCCCTTCAGAGGTATGAAGCAGAATTGAAGACCAGATGGAGATGAGGCATCAGCCTTTTATAGTCTTTTCCAGGTGTAAGACCATGTCTTTGTTCTTACTGTGGAAAATTACAGCAAAATGGAGTTTGGAGTCACATGGGCAAGTCCCTGCAAACCTTGCTGAGTCACAAGGTGTATCTGGCTTCTCTCAATGGGTCAATGTGTGGCTGATGGTCCTCAATGGGCCATCCAGCAGGCTAGGCAGAGCTGACACCAGCTTGTCTGGGGTGTCACCCAGAAGTACAGCCCCAGTTTGAAATACAGACAGCATAGAGCCAATATTCATAACTTCAACTACAAAAGCGATACACACATACAGACAGCATAATCATACCCAGCAAACCATAACCTTCCCGTAGACACCTCACACGACAACCTTTGTGCAATATTTGCTGCAAATATGTAACAGTGGTTGCAACAATGAGCTATACAGTTACAGATTGTCAATAACGTCCCACTCGCGCACGCTCCGCTCCCCCCCGCCCCCACAAACACACCCAGCGTCTGACCCCGACGTCTGTGTCTCAGTTTGAGCAGGTCCTGGGGGCCGAACACGCCCACCTGGCCAGGCTCGGCCAGCGGCTGGAGAAGCTCCGGCAGGTCCGGCTGGACGCCCAGGCCATCTGCTCGCAGCTCTCCGCTCAGCAGGTAGGGACGCCGGCCCAGCGCCCGGCCCGCTGCTCCCGTTTACACGGATGCCGGTCACTCAGCACGCGCCCAGGGAGCAGCCGAAGGCACCAGGCCTTCCACCTGCCCCAGCCAGCACCAGGGATTCAGGTGGCATTTCCACGCCCCGCTGCATTTCCCCGGACACACGGACGGAGCCAGGCACACGGTCACATGTACACGCACGGACTGAGTCACGTACACACGCCGACCGAAACACACAGCACGCACCGATTCGCACGGACCGAGTCACGTACACACGCCGACCGAAACACACAGCACGCACCGATTCGCACAGACCGAGTCACGTACACACGCCGACCGAAACACACAACACGCACCGATTCGCATGGACCGAGTCACGTACACATGCTGACCGAAACACACAGCATGCACGGATTCACACGGACTGAGTCACGTACACACGCCGACCGAAACACACAGCACGCATCGATTCGCACAGACCGAGTCACGTACACACGCTGACCGAAACACACAGCACGCACCGATTCGCACAGACCGAGTCACGTACACACGCCGACCGAAACACACAACACGCACCGATTCGCACGGACTGAGTCACGTACACATGCTGACCGAAACACACAGCATGCACGGATTCACACGGACTGAGTCACGTACACACGCCGACCGAAACACACAGCACGCATCGATTCCCATGGACTGAGCCACGTACACACGCCGACCGAAACACACAGCACGCATCGATTCGCACAGACCGAGTCACGTACACACGCTGACCGAAACACACAGCACGCACCGATTCGCACTGACCGAGTCACGTACACACGCCGACCGAAACACACAGCACGCACCGATTCCCATGGACTGAGCCACGTACACACGCCGACCAAAACACACAGCATGCACGGATTCGCACAGACTGAGTCACGTACACACGCCGACCGAAACACACAACACGCACCGATTCGCATGGACCGAGTCACGTACACACGCCGACCAAAACACACAGCACGCACCGATTCGCACAGACCGAGTCACGTACACACGCTGACCGAAACACACAGCACGCACCAATTCCCATGGACTGAGCCACGTACACACGCCGACCGAAACACACAGCACACACCGATTCGCACGGACTGAGTCACGTACACACGCCGACCGAAACACACAGCATGCACCGATTCGCATGGACTGAGTCACGTACACATGCCGACCGAGACACACAGAACGCACCGATTCCCACGGACTGAGTCACGTACACGCGCTGACCGAGGCATACAGCATGCACGGATTCGCACGGACTGAGTCACGTACACATGCCGACTGAGACACACAGCCCGCATGGACTGAGTCACGTACACGCGCTGACCGAGACACACGGCACGCACGGATTCGCACGGACTGAGTCACGTACACAGGCCGACCGAGACATACAGCATGCACGGATTCACACAGACTGAGTCACGTACACGCACCAACTGAGGCACACAGCATGCACCGATTCCCATGGACTGAGTCACGTACACGCGCCGACCGAGACATACAGCACGCACCGATTCCCATGGACTGAGTCACATACACGCGCCGACCGAGACACACAGCACGCACCGATTCCCACGGACTGAGTCACGTACACGCGCCGACTGAGACACACAGAACGCACCGATTCGCACGGACTGAGTCACGTACACGCGCCGACCGAGACACACAGAACGCACCGATTCCCATGGACTGAGTCACGTACACGTGCCGACCGAGACACACAGAACGCACCGATTCGCACAGACTGAGTCATTTACACGTGCCGACCGAGACACACAGCACGCACCGATTCCCACGGACTGAGTCACATACACGCGCTGACCGAGGCACACAGCATGCACGGATTCGCACGGACTGAGTCACGTACACATGCCGACTGAGACACACAGCCCGCATGGACTGAGTCACGTACACGCACCAACTGAGGCACACAGCACGCACCGATTCCCACGGACTGAGTCACGTACACGCGCCGACCGAGACATACAGCACGCACCGATTCCCATGGACTGAGTCACGTACACGCGCTGACCGAGACACACGGCACGCACGGATTCGCACGGACTGAGTCACGTACACAGGCCAACCGAGACATACAGCATGCATGGATTCACACAGACTGAGTCACGTATACGCACCAACTGAGGCACACAGAACGCACCGATTCCCATGGACTGAGTCACGTACACGCGCCAACCGAGACACACAGCACGCACCGATTCCCACGGACGGAGTCACGTACACGCGCCGACTGAGACACACAGCACGCACCGATTCCCACGGACGGAGTCACGTACACGCGCCAACCGAGACACACAGAACGCACCGATTCCCACGGACTGAGTCACGTACATGCGCCGACCGAGACATACAGCACGCACCGATTCCCACGGACGGAGTCACGTACACGCGCCGACTGAGACACACAGAACGCACCGATTCGCACGGACTGAGTCACGTACATGCGCCGACCGAGACACAGAACGCACCGATTCCCACGGAGTGAGTCACGTACACGCGCCGACCGAGACACACAGAACGCACCGATTCGCACAGATGGAGTCATTTGCACGTGCCGACCGAGACACACAGCACGCACTGATTCCCACGGACTGAGTCACGTACACGCACTGACCGAGGCACACAGCATGCACGGATTCACACGGACTGAGTCACGTACACGCGCTGACCGAGACACACGGCACGCACAGATTTGCACGGACTGAGTCACGTACACGCGCCGACCGAGACACACAGCCTGCACGGATTCGCACGGACTGAGTCACGTACACGCGCCGACTGCGACACACAGCGTACACCGATTTGCACGGACTGAGCCATGCCTGCCTACGCATGCACACACAGACATGCCGACCGAGACACACACAGCATGCACCGATTTGCACTGACCGAGTCACATACACACGCCGACCGAGACACAGCTAGCCTATGCATACACACACGCCGACCCAGCACACACCAGTTCACACAGACTGAGCCACGCTAGCCTATGCACACACACACAGACATGCCGACCGAGTGCGGGCGTCTCTCTCACAAGCAGTTCGTTTGTTCAGGTCAGCGAGACACTCAGCCCGATGAGCTCCCTGGGCACTGCCCGTGCGTGGCAGAGCAGAGCCCGCAGTGCCCTGTCGGACGGGGTAGGACCGGCTCTCCCCGCGTGCGAGCTCTGATCCCCGAGGTGACGCCTTCATGCTCCCTGGTGCTGAGGCCCCGCTTCTCTGGCTCTGGGACTGCTGGGGGCGTGGGAGACAAAGGCCACCCAGCCCCACGGCAGAGGCACCGTGTCCAGCGCAGGGCAGCGAGTGGCGGCCACAGAGCGCTGGGTTTTGGCCTGTCTGTCCGCCAAGGGAGCCCCCCGGGGCCTAGAGCGGTGGGAAAGTGAGCGTGGTCCCAGCGGGTGAGTTGGCAGGTGTATAGCGGGGCCCTGGTCGGCCCCGGGCTGCCCAGCGGGGCAGAGGCAGCTGGACCCTCGCCTGCCTGTGTTCCCCGCGGGGAGGGGTGCAGCTGGGGTTCAGCGGGAGCTGGCTCCGCCTCTCCCCTGCAGAGCCCATTTCTGCTACAGCCCTGCTCTGCTCCGCTCCGTGGTGTCTGGGGACCCCCCTTCCCCCATGGGCGGGGCGGCAGCGGGGTTTGTGCTAACGGCTCTCTCCCTCTTAGCTCCTCTCGGCCGAGATTCTGCACCACCGGGGCCTGGTGGAGCGCCTGGTGGGGATCTCCGACCCACTGCTCCGCGCCTGGCCCCTGCCCTCACACCAGCACCCGCAGGTGAGAACCGGCACGGCTCTGGCCCGGGCCCGTGGATCTGCCCCTCCAGGGCTGCCCTGCGCCGCCAGGCATGGGTGATGGGCGGCACGGGGTGTCCCCTCGGGTACCTGCTCCATGGGGAAAGCCCCACAGCCCGTTCCCTGGGCTGGGGCAGAGCCAGTGCCCGCAGGGAGAAGGCCCATGTCCCCTGCTGTGCCCGGCCCTGTGAGCTGTTTCTCTGCCCCAGCCGTCAGCGCAGTCCCTGCGGCAGCAAGCGGAGCAGCTCTTCCTGGAGAGCGCAGCCTGCGCGGTGCAGCTGGAGCGCGGCCAGGCCCTGCTAGCCCAGTTCGCCGAGGCCCACGCCGAGCTCACGCCCTGGCTGGAGGGGACGCAGCTGGTGGCCGCGCGGCTCTCCCCTGACGCCATGAGCTGGGAAGCCTTCAAGGAGCAGCAGGACCTGCTGCAGGTGAGCGGGGCTGGAGCCCAGCAACCGGGAGGTGCCCCGTGGAAGGGGAGGGGGCTGCCGGGTGTCTGGTTTTCGGCCGGCACGCCAGTCAACCAGGGACCCTGGTGGCTCCGGTCAGCTGTTGAAAGTGCAGCCGGCGGCACAGCGGGGCTGGCAGGCTCCCTGCAGCTCCCCGGGAGCGGCGACATGTCCCTCAGCTCCGAGGCGAGGCCAGGGGGCTCCGCGCACTGCCCCCGCCCCGAGCCCCAGCTCCGCAGCTTCCATTGGCCGGGAACCGCAGCCAATGGGAGCTGCAGGGGTGGTGCCTGTGGGCGGAGGCAGCGCGCACCGTGCAGAGCTGCCTGGCTGCACCTCCGCTTCGGAGCGGACGTGTTCCGGGGAGCTGCCCAAGGTAAGCACCGCCCAGAGCCTGCGCCCCTCACCCCCCCCCACCCCAACCCCCTGCCCCAGCCCAGAGCCTGCGCCCCTCACCCCCCCACCCCAACCCCCTGCCCCAGCCCAGAGTCTGCGCCCCTCACCCCCCCCCCACCCCAACCCCCTGCCCCAGCCCAGGGCCTGCGCCCCTCACCCCCCCACCCCAACCCCCTGCCCCAGCCCAGAGCCTGCGCCCCTCACCCCCCCACCCCAACCCCCTGCCCCAGCCCAGAGTCTGCGCCCCTCACCCCCCCCACCCCAACCCCCTGCCCCAGCCCAGGGCCTGCGCCCCTCACCCCCCCCACACCCCAACCCCCTGCCCCAGCCCAGAGCCTGCGCCCCTCACCCCCCCCACACCCCAACCCCCTGCCCCAGCCCAGAGTCTGCGCCCCTCACCCCCCCCACCCCAACCCCCTGCCCCAGCCCAGAGCCTGCGCCCCTCACCCCCCCACACACCCCAACCCCCTGCCCCAGCCCAGAGCCTGCGCCCCTCACCCCCCCACACCCTAGCCCCCTGCCCCAGCCCAGAGCCTGCGCCCCTCACCCCCCCCACACACCCCAACCCCCTGCCCCAGCCCAGAGCCTGCGCCCCTCACCCCCCACACCCTAGCCCCCTGCCCCAGCCCAGAGCCTGCGCCCCTCACTCCCCCCCACCCCAACCCCCTGCCCCAGCCCAGAGCCTGCGCCCCTCACCCACCCCACACCCCAACCCCCTGCCCCAGCCCAGAGCCTGCGCCCCTCACCCCCCCACACCCCAACCCCCTGCCCCAGCCCAGACCCTGCGCCCCTCATCCCCCCCACCCCAGCCCCCTGCCCCAGCCCAGAGCCTGTGCCCCTCACCCCCCCACACCCCAACCCCCTGCCCCAGCCCAGAGTCCCCTCCTGCCCCCTAGCTCCCTCCCGGAGCCTGCACCCCTCACCCCCTCCCACACCCCAACCCCCTGCCCCAGTCCAGAGCCTGCGCCCCTCACCCCCCCACACACCCCAACCCCCTGCCCCAGCCCAGAGTCTGCGCCCCTCACCCCCCACCCCAGCCCCCTGCCCCAGCCCAGAGCCTGCGCCCCTCACCCCCCCCACACCCCAACCCCCTGCCCCAGCCCAGAGTCTGCGCCCCTCACCCCCCCACCCCAGCCCCCTGCCCCAGCCCAGAGCCTGCGCCCCTCACCCCCCCCACACCCCAACCCCCTGCCCCAGCCCAGAGCCTGTGCCCCTCACCCCCCCCACACCCCAACCCCCTGCCCCAGCCCAGAGCCTGCGCCCCTCACCCCGCCCCCCACCCCAACCCCCTGCCCCAGCCCAGAGCCTGCGCCCCTCACCCCCCCACACCCCAACCCCCTGCCCCAGCCCAGAGCCTGCGCCCCTCACCCCGCCCCCCACCCCAACCCCCTGCCCCAGCCCAGAGCCTGCGCCCCTCACCCCCCCCACACCCCAACCCCCTGCCCCAGCCCAGAGCCTGCGCCCCTCACCCCCCCACACCCCAACCCCCTGCCCCAGCCCAGAGCCTGCGCCCCTCACCCCTCCACACCCCAACCCCCTGCCCCAGCCCAGAGCCTGCGCCCCTCACCCCCCCCACACCCCAACCCCCTGCCCCAGCCCAGAGTCCCCTCCTGCCCCCTAGCTCCCTCCCGGAGCCTGCACCCCTCCCCCCTCCCCTGCCCAACCCCCTGCCCCAGCCCAGAGTCCCCTCCCTCACCCTAACTCCCTCCCGGAGCCTGCACCCCTACCCCCCTCCCACACCCCAACTCCCTGCCCTAGCCCACAGTCCCCTCCTGCCCCCAGGCTCCCTCCCGGAGCCAGCGCCCCTACCCCCCTCCCAGACCCCAACCCCCTGCCCCAGCCCACAGTCCCCTCCTGCCCCCTAGCTCCCTCCCGGAGCCTGCACCCCTCCCCCCCTCCCACACCCCAACCCCCTGCCCCAGCCCACAGTCCCCTCCTTCCCCCTAGCTCCCTCCCGGAGCCTGCACCCCTCCCCCCTCCCATACCCCAACCCCCTCCCCCAGCCCACAGTCCTGCACCCCGCCCCCCTCCCCTGCCCAACCCCCTACACCAACCCAGAGTCCCCTCCCTCACCCTAACTCCCTCCCGGAGCCTGCACCCCTCCCCCCTCCCCTGCCGAACTCCCTGCCCCAGCCCACAGTCCCCTCCTGCCCCCTAGCTCCCTCCCGGAGCCTGCACCCCTCCCCCCTCCCATACCCCAACCCCCTCCCCCAGCCCACAGTCCTGCACCCCGCCCCCCTCCCCTGCCCAACCCCCTACACCAACCCAGAGTCCCCTCCCTCACCCTAACTCCCTCCCGGAGCCTGCACCCCTCCCCCCTCCCCTGCCGAACTCCCTGCCCCAGTCCACAGTCCCCTCCTGCCCCCTAGCTCCCTCCCGGAGCCAGCGCCCCTCCCCCGTCCCCTTCCCAACACCCTGCCCCAGCCCAGAGTCCCCTCCTGCCCCCTAGCTCCCTCCTGGAGCCTGCACCCCTCCCCCCTCCCCTGTCCACCCCCCTGCCCCAGCCCAGAGTCCCCTTCTGCCCCCTAGCTCCCTCCCGGAGCCTGCACCCCTCACCCCCTCCCACACCCCAACCCCCTGCCCCAGCCCACAGTCCCCTCCTGCCCCCTAGCTCCCTCCAGGAGCCTGCACCCCTCCCCCCTCCCAGAGCCCAACACCCTGCCCCAGCCCAGAGTCCCCTCCTGCCCCCTAGCTCCCTCCCGGAGCCAGCGCCCCTCACCCCCTCCCACACCCCATCCCCCTGCCCCAGCCCAGAGCCTGTACCCCTCACCCCCCTCCTTCCCAACCCCCTGCCCCAGCCCAGAGTCCCCTCCTGCCCCCTAGCTCCCTCCCGGAGCCTGCACCCCTCACCCCCTCCCACAAACCAACCCCCCTGCCCCAGCCCAGAGTCCCTTCCTGCCTCCTAGCTCCCTCCCGGAGCCTGTGCCCCTCACCCCCTCCCCTGCCCAACCCCCTGCCCCAGCCCGAGTCCCCTCCTGCCCCCTAGCTCCCTCCTGGAGCCTGTGCCCCTCACCCCCTCCCCTGCCCAACCCCCTGCCCCAGCCCAGAGTCCCCTCCCTCACCCTAGCTCCCTCCCGGAGCCTGCACCCCTCACCCCCTCCCACAAACCAACCCCCCTGCCCCAGCCCAGAGTCCCCTTCTGCCCCCTAGCTCCCTCCCGGAGCCTGCACCCCTCCCCCCTCCCCTGCCCAACCCCCTGCCCCAGCCCATAGTCCCCTCCCTCACCCTAACTTCCTCCCAGAGCCTGCACCCCTCACCCCCTCCCACACCCCAACCCCCTGCCCCAGCACCCTGAACTCCTAATTTCTGGCCCCACCCAAAGCCCACATCCCCAGCTGGAGCCTTCACCCCCTCCTGCACCCCAGCCCCCTGAGCCAGTCCGGTGAAAATGAGCAAGTGAGTGAGGGTGGGGGAAAGTGAGTGACAGAGCGAGGGGGGGGATGGAGTGAGTGGGGGTGGGGCCTTAGGGAAGGGGGCGGGGCAAGGGAGTTCAGTTTTGTGCGATCAGAAAGTTGGCAGCCCTAAATGGAGGAGGGGAAGGGCCCCGATCCTGCCCGGTGCCAAGCACCCAGTGGCTCCAGCAGCGAGCGGGGTCTGTCACCTGGGAGCTAAGGGGCAGGGGCCCTGCCCCACGCCGCACTGCCCTGCATTGAGGGCCCAGGCGGTGCCATCCACTGGGGGCCCGGGCCCAGCTCTCTGGGCTGCCGGTGACCAGGGAGCTTGGCAGCCCACAGGGGAATCAGGCCAGGCTGGGGCCAGGGGAGGCGATGGGCAGAGTGGGGGGCAGGGCTGCCACCTGTCCGGCATTGATGGACAGGAGTATCGCCGGGACATGGGGGAGTGGGGTGGGCAGAGGGCTCGGGGGGGGGGGGAGGGAGGCCAAACTAATAACGTATGGGGAGGTACAGGGGGCAGCTGGGGAGAGCAGAGCTCTTCTCGCTTCCACACGTGCACTGTGGGTTTCCCTGCCACCCTCACGCTGGGTGTTCCCTCCCCCGTGCCCTTGCACCAGGGTTTACCCCCCGTGCCCTCGCACCAGGTATTCACCCTCCTCACACCAGGTATTCCTGCCCCCCGTGCCCTCACACTGGGTATTCCCCCCTGTGCCCTCGCACCAGGGTTTACCCCCCGTGCCCTCGCACCAGGTATTCACCCTCCTCACACCAGGTATTCCTGCCCCCCGTGCCCTCACACTGGGTATTCCCCCCCTCTGCCCTCGCACCAGGGTTTACCCCCCGGGCCCTCGCACCAGGTATTCACCCTCCTCACACCAGGTGTTCACCCTCCTCTGCCCTCATGCTGGGTGTTCCCTCCCCCCATGCCCTCGCACCAGTGTTTACCCCCCGGGCCCTCGCACCAGGTATTCACCCTCCTCACACCAGGTGTTCACCCTCCCGTGCCCTCACACTGGGTATTCCCCCCTTGTGCCCTCACACCAGGGTTTACCCCCCGTGCCCTCGCACCAGGTGTTCACCCTCCTCTGCACTCACGCTGGGTGTTCCCTCCCCCCGTGCCCTCGCACCAGGTATTCACCCCCCTCGCACCAGGTGTTCACCCTCCTCTGCCCTCACGCCGGGTGTTTACCCCTCTCCCTGCTCACGCTCGCGTCCCCGCAGTGTCTCCGGGAGGCCCTTGCCGAGCACCGGCCGCTGATGGGGAAGCTGCAGCGTGTCTCCACCCAGCTGGCAGAGCTGAGCCCGGAGCAGGGAGCCCCGTTCCAGCAGCGGTGCCAGGCGGCAGAGGAGCAGTACAGCAGCATCCGGGAGCACGTGCGCCAGGCAGCCACGGTGCTGGAAGATGCCATCCCGCGCTACAGCCAGGTACAGGGGCCAGCTCCGTGACCGAGCCCCCTGCTAGGGAACAATGCCAGGAGCAGAGCCCCCGGCCCATCACGCCCCAGATTCTCCACCCGCCCCGGACCTCATGACCCCCATGTGCATGGGGCTGGCCAGACGGCACCTCACCCAGTGTCTCCAGGGGCCCAGCCAGCCCAGTGTCCCCCCCGTAACGATGCTGGTTCTGGCGGGACCCCACTGAGAGTGCCAGTTCAGGACAAATTGCTTCAAACAGGGCAACTACAGCCCAAGGCTGGGGTTTTTCCACCTCTAAGGCAAACCAAACCAGCCAGACAGAGGAGACTTTGGTTTTACCCACTGGCTAACCACAAGTCCTACAAGCAATTCCCTTAGACACTCCAGTTTCCCAGTCTCACCACCAGTGCCACTCGTTATGGGGATGAATGGTTATGAAAACCAATGCCCCAGTAAAAGAAAACAGGTTCTCCTGATCCCAATGGACCAAGCCCCCAGATCCAGGTCAATATACAAATCAGATCTTACCCACAAATCACGCTGTTGCCAATCCTTTAGAATCTAAAATCTAAAGGTTTATTCATAAAAGGAAAGAAATAGAGATGAGAGCTAGAATTAATTAAATGGAATCAATTACATTCAGCAATGGCAAAGTTCTTGGTTCAGGCTTGTAGCAGTGATGGAATAAACTGCAGGTTCAAATCAAGTCTCTGGAACATCCCAAGCTGGGATGGGTCCTTCAGTCCTTTGTTCAGAGCTTCAGTTTGTAGCAAAGTCCCTCCAGAGATAAGAAGCAGGATTGAAGACCAGATGGAGATGAGACATCAGCCTTTTATAGTCTCTTGCCATGTGGTCTTTCTTTCTTTGTCCCAAAGACAAGCTATCCAGCACATGGCATGGAAAAACCCTAGAGTTCTGTTCATAGGCAGGTCCCTGCATATCTTGCTGAGTCACAAGGTGTATCTGCCTCCTCTCAATGGGTCAATTGTGTAGCTGATGGTCCTCAACGGGCCATCCAGTAGGCTAGGCAGAGCTGACACCAATGGGGTTTCACCCAGAAGCACAGCATACGTTTGAAATACAGACAGCATAGAGCCAATATTCATAACGTCAACTACAAAAATGATACACACATACAGATAGCATAATAATAACCTGGTCTTAGACCCCTTATATGACCCTCTTTATACAAGATTTGGTGCCACTACAGGACTTTGGTTGCAACAATGATCTATACAATGATCAACAATGAGCTTATGTCAATAACGTCACCCCACCACACACACACTCTGGGTGGTGAGCGATGGGCTGGCCGGAGCCGTTGCTTGGTGCCCAGGAAGGGCTCTGGCCTGCCCGGGCAGGGGAGCTGGCCCTAGGAGTGCCTGAAGGACCAATGGGTCTCTGGGTGCTGCCCAGCCCGGGTGGGACCCTGCTCCAGCCGCACCCCAGCTCTCAGCCTGCCCCATCCCCACCAGGCAGCTGGAGCTTTGGGGGCCCTTCCCGTGGGCCCCCGAGAAACCCCCGGTCGGCCCCACGTTGTCTCCCGCAGCTCACAGAGCGCATGGACTTCCTGCTGGAGAGCCTGGAGCGGCTCCAGGGCCGGGTGCAGAACCCCTCCGCGGTGCGGGGCGACGCAGCTCAGCTCCGGGAGCAGATCTGCGAGAACAGCCTGGCGCTGGGCGAGCTGGAGAAGCTGGGGGTGGCGCTGGAGACGGTGCGCAGCCAGGGGGCCGAGCTGCTGGCCAGCATGCAGATGGCTCACGCCGGCGCTGCGGCGAAAGGTACCGGTGTCTGCAGCCCCGCCAGGCTCTGCCCGGGGTCGCCCCACTAGCACCAGCAGCTCCCGACCCCGAGAGACCCCCAGGGGCCGAGCCTGCTGCCTCTGTGGGGGAGACAGACGGGGGCCAGGCTCCCCTGGGCAGAGCCCCACACCAGCCCCTTTGCACAGCGAACGCTGCATGAGCCCGTAACTGAGCAGCGACGCAGCATTGCACTGCAGGGCCCCGGGGTGGGGAGATTACGGGGGGGCGGGAGCTGAGGGGTGGCAGGTGATACTACTGGGCCCTGGGGATGGAGGAATTACTGGGGGGCGCCCCTGGGATGGGGGTCGGTGGTGCTGCAGGGTCCTTCGGGATGGCAGGTCAGTGCCCCTAGGGTTGCGGGGTGGCACTATTGGACCCTGGGGAAAGGGGAATTGTTGGGGGTGCACCTGGGGCTGGGGGTGGCACTGGGGGGCAGGAGCTCAGTGCCCCTGGGGGTGCCGGGTTTGCACGGGGGGGGAGCTCAGTGCCCCTCGGGGTGCCGGGTTTGCACAGGGGGGGAGCTCAGTGCCCCTGGGGGTGCCAGGGTTTGCACAGGGGGGGAGCTCAGTGCCCCTGGGGGTGCCAGGTTTGCAGAAGGCGGGCATTGCTGCGCGGTCTGGGGGCGGGAGCTCAGTGCCCCTGGGGGTGCTGGGGTTTGCACGGGGGGGGGGGGAGTTCAGTGCCCCTGGGGGTGCTGGGTTTGCACGGGGGGGGAGGGGGTGAGCTCAGTGCCCCTGGTGGTGCCGGGTTTGCACAGGGAGGGGAGCTCAGTGCCCCTGGGGGTGCTGGGTTTGCACGGGGGGGAGCTCAGTGCCCCTGGGGGTGCCGGGTTTGCACGGGGGGGAGCTCAGTGCCCCTGGGGGTGCCGGGTTTGCAAGGGGGGGAGCTCAGTGCCCCTGGGGGTGCCAGGTTTGCAAAGGTGGGAGCTCAGTGCCCCTGGGGTTCCGGGTTTGCAAAGGCAGGAGCTCAGTGCCCCTGGGTGTGCCGGGTTTGCACAGGGGGGGCATTGCTGTGGAGTCTGGGGGCGGGAGCTCAGTGCCCCTGGGGGTGCCAGGTTTGCAAGGGGGGGAGCTCAGTGACCCTGGGGGTGCCGGGTTTGCAAGGTGGGGAGCTCAGTGCCCCTGGGGGTGCTGGGTTTGCACAGGGGGGGCATTGCTGCCGAGTCTGGGGGCGGGAGCTCAGTGCCCCTGGGGGTGCCAGGTTTGCAAGGGGGGGAGCTCAGTGACCCTGGGGGCGCTGGATTTGCAAGGTGGGGAGCTCAGTGCCTCTGGGGGTGCCGGGTTTGCACAGGGGGGGCATTGCTGCGGAGTCTGGGGGCGGGAGCTCAGTGCCCCTGGGGGTGCCAGGTTTGCAAGGGTGGGAGCTCAGTGCCCCTGGGGGTGCCAGGTTTGCAAGGGGGGGAGCTCAGTGACCCTGGGGGTGCCGGGTTTGCAAGGTGGGGAGCTCAGTGCCCCTGGGGGTGCTGGGTTTGCACGGGGGGGCATTGCTGCAGAGTCTGGGGGCGGGAGCTCAGTGCCCCTGGGGGTGCCAGGTTTGCAAGGGGGGGAGCTCAGTGACCCTGGGGGTGCCGGGTTTGCAAGGTGGGGAGCTCAGTGCCCCTGGGGGTGCTGGGTTTGCACAGGGGGGGCATTGCTGCCGAGTCTGGGGGCCGGAGCTCAGTGCCCCTGGGGGTGCCAGGTTTGCAAGGGGGGGAGCTCAGTGCCCCTGGGGGTGCCGGGTTTGCAAGGTGGGGAGCTCAGTGCCCCTGGGGGTGCCGGGTTTGCACAGGGGGGGCATTGCTGCCGAGTCTGGGGGCGGGAGCTCAGTGCCCCTGGGGGTGCCAGGTTTGCAAGGGGGGGAGCTCAGTGACCCTGGGGGTGCCGGGATTGCAAGGTGGGGAGCTCAGTGCCCCTGGGGGTGCCGGGTTTGCACTGGGCTCTCTCCGGCCCCTCATACCCATCTCCATCCCGCAGTGATCCAGGAGCGCACGGAGCAGCTGCAGGGCCGGTGGCGCTGCCTGCGTGGGCAGGCCGAGGAGCGGGAGCGCTGGCTCCGGGGCCTGTTGGCACTGGCCGAGCGGTTCTGGCAGGGGCTCGCGGAGCTCGCTGTCACTCTAGCAGACACCCAGCAGCTGGTGCTGGACTTGGAGGATGCCGGCTCTGAGCCCGAAGCCGTCCGGGCGCGGCTCCGCTCCATGCAGGTACCGGTGAGCGGCCCAGGGCCGGGGCTGCGACAGGGGCGGGGGGCTCGGGGCCTGGCCCGCCATGACGCCCGTGCTGGGCAGCGCTCTCGGCACCCGGGGGCTGCAGACAGGAGCTGAGAGCGCTCGGCTCCGTCCCTGGGGCTGGGCCCCGGTGTGGGCCCAGCGAGCTGCGCCTGGCGCCCCTGAGGCCAGGCACCCAGCCCCTGTCCCTGCCCACCAGGCACTGCGGGAGGAGATCGACGTGCTGCAGAATGACCTGGACACGCTGGGCGTCCTGGGCATGGAGCTGATGTCGTCCTGCGGCGACCCGGACAAGCCAGACGTCACCAAGAGCCTGGACGATGTGAGGGGGGTGATGGGGGGTGGGGAGCACCGCCTGTCCCCTAAGAGGACCCTTGGGAGCATGTGTGTGGGGCCACTGTGGGGTCAAATGGGCAGGGCTCCCCGGGGCCTGTGGGGGGGAGTGGGCAGGGCTCCGTGGGGCAGTCGGGGGTGTCCTTGTGGGGTCAAGCAGGCGGGGCTCTATGGGGCAGTCGGAGAGGTCTCTGTAGGGCAGTCGGTGGCGTCCCTGTGGGGCAGAGCAGATGGGGGTCTGTGGGAAGAGTAGGTGGGGTTCTGTGGGGCAGTTGGTGGGGTCCCCATGGGGTCAAGCAGGCAGGCCTCCAGGGGGCAGTCAGTGGTGTTCCTGGGGTTGGGGGTCCCCGTGGGGCAGTCGGGGAGCTCTGTGGGGGTAGTCAGAGGGGTCCCTGTGGGGCAGTCTGGGTCCCCGTGGGGGTAGTCAGTGGGCTCCGTGGGGCAGTCTGGGGGTTCTGGGGGGCAGTCAGGGTCCCTGTGGGGCTGTCAGGGGGATCTGTGGGGCAGTCAGGGTCCCCGTGGGGCCATCAGGGGGCTCCATGGGGCAGTCAGGGGGGCTCCATGGGGCAGTCGGGGTCTCCGTGGGGCTGTCGGGGGGCTCCGGGGAGCCATCGGGGGTCCCCGTGGGGCCGTCAGGGTCTCTGTGGGGCCATCGGGGGTCCCCGTGGGGCCATCGGGGTCCCCGTGGGGCAGTCGGGGGGCTCTGTGGGGCCGTCAGGGTCTCCGTGGGGCAGTCAGGGTCCCCGTGGGGCCGTCGGGGGTCTCCGTGGGGTTGTCAGGGGGCTCCGTGGGGCCATCAGGGTCCCTGTGGGGCAGTCGGGGGGCTCCGTGGGGCCGTCAGGGTCCCTGTGGGGCCGTCGGGGATCTCCGTGGGGCAGTGCCAGGCTGATCTCGGTGCCGCTCCCCCGCTGCAGCTCTACGCGGCCTGGCACAGCCTGAGCAAGGTGTGGACGGAGCGGCAGGGCCGCCTGCAGGAGCAGCTCCAGGCCGCGCTGCGCTACCAGGAGGCCATGCAGGTGCGTGGACAGACCCTGCTCTCGGGCCCCCCACGTGTGCCCCTTGCCCCCCAGAGGCGCCCAGCCCCGGCCCCACCCTGCCCGCCTGCAGGCACCAGCCTCCGGCCCAGAGGGGAAGGGTCCCCGCACCCACTGGGGCTGCTCCCAGCCAGGGCCGGTGCAAGGAAGTTTCGCGCCCTAGGCGAAACCTCCTTGCACCAGCCCTGCGCCCCCCATCCCCCGCTAACGCCGCCCCCCGCGGCAGCCAGCTCCCCCGCCCCCACGGCTCTCCACTTCCCCGCGGGCCATGGCAGCTTGGCTCCCCGCCCGTGGCAGCCTCCCCCCCACCCGCAGCGCTCCCCCCACAGGTCCCGGCTCAGCCGTGGAGGTGGGAGGCAGCCGCCCGCCGCCCCCTAAATCCTGGCGCCCTAGGCGACCACCTAGGGTCACCCTGTGGAGCCGGGGCTCGTGGGCTAGTGCCAGTAACAGGACCCTGGTAACTGAGCCTGCGAATGCAGGAGAGACCCCTCAGGCACCAGCCCCCCTCGGTGCCTAACCCTAACCTGGCTGCTACTGCTGGGCCTCGCCCGGGGCTGCCCCCCAGGGAGACAGGAGCCTGGCTGGCTGGGCCGTGGGGGAGGGGGTGGCTGGGCTGGGGGCTGCCCCCCAGGGAGACAGGGGTCTGGCTGGCTGGGCCGGGGCTGGCTGGCGGACAGCGCTGCTGTTCCCTGGAGGAATGTGCTCGGGCAGCCCAGGGACCAGCGAGTGCCCCCCAATCACCGGGGCAAGGGGGGGGGCGTTCCTTCCCCAACCCCCTTTCCCTGCCTCCCTCCCCAGAGGCTCTGTGACTGGCTGGCCACGGCGGAGCTGCGCATGGCGGAGGAGTTCCTGGTCGGGGGGGACCTGGAGCTGGTGAGGCAGCAGCTGGTGGAGCTGAAGGTGGGGAATGCTCTGGGTCGTTGCCCTTGCCAGACACCGCTGGGGGGCGGGGGGGGGGGCCTGGATCTGCTGGCATGGCTGGCGCCCACCTGCGCTACCCCTCGCCTGTCCCAGGGGATCCAGCCTGTGCACCTGGGTGGGGCGGAGCCCTGGCCCCGTGAGCCCTCCTGCTCCCCGGCACCCTAGAGACTGGCGGGGGGCGGGGGCTGCTCAGCCAGGGGGGGCAGGGTGTGGGGAGCTGTGCCGGGTGGGGAGCAGTGGATTGCTTTCCCCAAGGGGAGGGGCCATGGGTCCACGCTGCACCTGGGGCCCTGGACAGATGGAAAGGTGGGCCCTGGGTCCCATGTACGTCTGGGGAGGTTGGAACCGGGCTGCTGCAGGGCTGGTGCCCCTGCCCCTGTGATGGCGCAACGCACCCTCGGGGAGGTGGGGAGGGAACGGCTGCACTGGGGGAGCAGCAGGGTCCCCACTGCTGAGCAGCGCTGTGTGGTGCCAAGCCAGGGTGCCAGGGGGCTGCTGTGCTGGGAGGCGCTCGCTCGCAGCTGCTCATGGGTCCGTCCCACCAGGAGTTCAAGAGGGAGCTGTACCAGTGCAAGGTGGATGTGGAGAGCCTGCGGCACCATGGGGGGGCTGAGGACAGAGGCCCCCCAGCTTTGCTCAGTGACTTCCGGCAGCGCTGGGATCGCCTAGAGGAGGAGATTGTCAGCCGCCAGGTAGGGCTTTCCAGGCTCCCCGAGTCACGAGTGTCACTCACCAGCTGCCAGGCCCACGGTGATGGGGGAACCGGGGTCTGTGGGGGAGGGTCACCCAGCTGCCGGGCCCAGGGAGGTGGGAGCCGGGGTCCGTGGGGGAGGGTCACCCAGCTGCCAGGCCCAGGGAGGTGGGAGCCGGGGTCCGTGGGGGAGGGTCACCCAGCTGCCAGGCCCAGGGAGGTGGGAGCCGGGGTCTGTGGGGGAGGGTCACCCAGCTGCCAGGCCCAGAGGTGGGAGCCGGGGTCCGTGGGGGAGGGTCACCCAGCTGCCAGGCCCAGAGGTGGGAGCCGGGGTCTGTGGGGGAGGGTCACCCAGCTGCCAGGCCCACGGTGATGGGGGAGCCGTGGTCCGTGGGGGAGGGTCACCCAGCTGCCAGGCCCAGAGGTGGGAGCCGGGTCTGTGGGGGAGGGTCACCCAGCTGCCAGGCCCAGAGGTGGGAGCCGGGGTCCGTGGGGGAGGGTCACCCAGCTGCCAGGCCCAGAGGTGGGAGCCGGGGTCTGTGGGGGTCACCCAGCTGCCAGGCCCAGAGGTGGGAGCCGGGGTCCGTGGGGGAGGGTGTCACGGAGTGTGAGGGAGTCCGGCCCTGCACCCCTCTTCCCGGGATTCAATGTGACTCTCAGCCAGCCAGTAGAACAGAAGGTTTATTAGGGTTGTCAGGAAAGAGTCCAAATAGAGCTTGTAAGTATGCCCAGGACCCCTCAGCTGGGGCCTTCTGGGGGGGCAGGGAGCTTAGACCCCAGCTCTGGGGCTCCCTGCATTTCACCACCCAGCTCCAAACTGACAAAAAAACAGCCAAACCTCCAGCCGGCTCTTCCCCTCTCCCGGGGCCCCTCCTCTCACCTTTTACCATTCTCCCAGCCAAAGGTGTCACCTCCCAACCCCCGTCCTGGCTCATGTTACAGCCCCAGGTAAAGTCTCACACTCCCAATGCAGCCTTTCCCAATGCAGCCAGCCTCTCAGGTCAGATCCATCTCGCTCTCTACTCCATCACATCTCTCCCCCCTTCGAGACTGAACTGAGCGGGGTCACTCTGACCAGTGGCCTGGGGAAGTTCAGGGCCCCCCCTCCGGGACAACGCATCCGCTATCAGGTTGGCGCTTCCCTTCACATGGACCACGTCCATGTCGTAATCCTGCAGGAGCAGGCTCCACCTCAGGAGCTTGGCGTTGGCCCCTTTCATCTGGTGTAGCCAGGTCAGGGGCGAGTGGTCGGTGTACACGGTGAAGTGTCGCCCGAATAGATACGGCTCTAGTTTCTTGAGGGCCCACACCATGGCCAGGCATTCCTTCTCGATGGCCGCATAATTCTGCTCTCGGGGTAGCAGCTTCTTGCTTAAATACACGATGGGGTGTCTCTGCCCCGTTTCATCCTCCTGCATTAACACCGCCCCCAGTCCCATGTCTGAGGCGTCGGTGAACACCAGAAAGGGCTTGTCAAAGTCTGGGTTTGCCAGAACCGGGCCTCCTGATCAAAGCCTCCTTCAGTGCACAGAGAGCCCTCTGGCACTCCTCGGTCCAGACCACCTTGTCTGGCTTCCCCTTCTTGCATAGCTCAGTGATGGGGGTGGCTATGGCGCTAAAGTGGGGCACAAATCTTCGATAGTACCCCGCCATCCCAATAAAGGCCTGGACCTGCTTCTTAGTTTGTGGAGCGGGCCAGTCCCGGATCACCTCCACCTTGGCTGGTTCTGGCTTTAGGTGGCCGCTCCCCACCCGGTGTCCCAGGTAGGACACTTCAGCCATCCCCACCTTGCACTTCTCCGCTTTTACGGTCAGCCCAGCCTCCCGGAGTCGGTCCAGCACTTGTTTAACTTGGGACACATGGTCCTCCCAGGTCTGGCTAAAGACACAGATGTCATCGATATACGCCACAGCGAAGCTCTCCATCCCCTTCAGTAGCTGATCCACCAGGCGCTGGAAGGTGGCTGGCGCTCCCTTGAGGCCGAAAGGCAGGGTCAGGAACTCGTAGAGCCCCAGAGGGGTAACGAAGGCAGATTTCAGCCGGGCATCTGCATCCAGTGGCACTTGCCAGTAGCCCTTTGTAAGATCCATGGTGGTAAGGTACCGAGCCCCTCCTAGCTTGTCTAGGAGCTCGTCCGGCCGGGGCATGGGGTAGGCATCAGATACAGTGATGGCGTTGAGCTTCTGATAGTCCACACAGAACTGGATCGACCCATCCTTTTTGGGGACCAGCACCACCGGTGAGGCCCAAGGGCTGGACGACGGCTGGATCACCCCCAAAGCCAGCATGTCCTTGACCTCTCTTTCCAGGTCCCGAGCTGTCTTCCCTGTGACTCGGAAGGGGGAGCATCTTATAGGTTGGTGCGCTCCTGTCTGCACCCGGTGGACAGTCAGATTAGTGCGACCCGGCTGGTTGGAAAACAGCTGTTGGTACCGATGCAGCACCCCTCTGATCTCAGCTTGCTGGGCAGGGGTTAGCTGATCAGAGAGGGGATCGTTTCTTGGGAGGAGCCAGCTCCTGTCTCAGGGAATAGATCTACTAGAGGGTCACTTCCCTGCTCCTCCCAATGTCCACACACGGCCAGCACCACATTCCCCCTGTCATAATATGGCTTCATCATATTGACATGGTAGACCCGACAGTGGTGTGCCCGGTTAGACCGCTCCACCACATAATTTACCTCATTTAGCTGCTTGACAACCTTGAAAGGGCCTTCCCAAGCGGCCTGCAGCTTGTTTTTCCTCACGGGGATGAGAACCATCACCTGATCCCCCGTGGCGTAGGCGCGGGCCCGCGCCGTGCGGTCGTACCAGACCTTTTGCTTCCTCTGGGCTCTGGCCAGATTTCCCTTGGCCAGGCCCATGAGCTCAATAAGTCTCTCTCGGAAGGTCAGGACATACTCCACCACTGACTCTCCCTCGGGGGCCGCCTCCCCCTCCCATTCGTCTCTCATCAGGTCCAGGGGCCCCCTCACCCTCCTGCCGTATAACAGTTCGAAGGGCGAGAATCCGGTAGACTCCTGGGGCACTTCCCTGTACGTGAACAGCAGGTGCGGTAGGTACTTGTCCCAGTCCTGCGGGTGCTGGTTCATAAAGGTTTTCAGCATCATCTTTAGCGTCCCATTGAACCTCTCCACCAGCCCATTGGACTGGGGATGATATGCTGAGGCCCAGCTGTGCCGGACCCCACATTTCTCCCACAAGCACCGGAGCAGGGCCGACATGAAGTTGGACCCTTGGTCTGTCAGGACTTCCTTGGGGAACCCCACTCGGCTGAAAATGGTCAGCAGCGCATCCGCCACGGTGTCTGCTTCAATGGAGGATAAGGGCACCGCCTCGGGGTAGCGGGTGGCGAAATCTACCACCACCAGAATGTATTTCTTCCCCGACCGGGTTGTCTTGCTGAGAGGCCCCACTATGTCCATGGCCACCTTCTGGAAGGGCTCCTCTATGATGAGCAAAGGCCTCAAAGCCGCTTTCCGCTTGTCCCGAGCCTTCCCCACCCGCTGACAGGGGTCACAGGACCGGCAGTACTGATGGACAGTTGTAAAGTGTCACGGAGTGTGGGGGAGTCCGGCCCTGCACCCCTCTTCCCCGGAGTCACTGGGAGTCTCAGCCAGCCAGTAGAACAGAAGGTTTATTAGAGATGCCAGGAACACAGTCCAACCAGAGCTTGTCAGTACATCCAGGACCCCTCAGTCGGGTCCTTCCAGGGGGCAGGGAGCTGAGACCCCAGCCTGGGGCTCCCTGCATTTCACCCCACAGCTCCAAACGGGGCAGGGAGGCCAGACCCTGTCTGCCTCTCTCCCCTCTTCTCCGGCCAGCTCCAAACTGAAACTATCCAGCCCCTCCTCCCCCTTTGTCTGCTTCCCCGGGCCAGGAGGTCACCTGATCCCTTTGTTCGAACACCTTCAGCTCTCACCTTTGCAGGGGAGAGCCCGGGGCCATCGGTTGCTAGACCGAGTGTCAGCCCTTCTCTGTGTCCAGGCCCCTCTGTAACACTCATGCATCCTTGTTCCACCACCTAGAAACTCAAGCACTGCATAGGGGAAACCGAGGCACCCACACAGTACTCAGGGAAAACATTAACAACAGTCCTATTTCATCACATAAAGACCCCAGGCCAGTAAAAGTTCTGTAGCAGCCTCTGCCTGGTGCGCCGGATTCCCTGGTGCCCTGCGAGAGGGATGTCATGGGCTAGGTACAGTAGCTTGCGGCGATACTTCTGGGGGACCACCAGCTGCCTCCTGATCCCCCACGTCTCCATCTCACCGGGGGGAGCCCATTCCCGGTACAGGAACCCCTTCTCCCACAGGAACCTCTCCTGGCAACCTCTCCACATGGTCTGTACCTCCCTGCGGTCGGCCAGGTCCCTGAGCTCCCGCAAGGAGGGATCTCTCTGTAACTCGGCCTGAAACTCAGCAGCTGGGGAAGGGATAGAAGCCTGTTCCCTCGTGCTGTCTGGGTCTGAAGCCGCAGCCTCTCTGCGCCTGGTCCTGGGGTACTCCCTCCCCGCTGGGGCAGGGTCCTGCGCCCCGTGCAAGGCACCCTCTCCGAGGCCCGGGCGTAGCGCCCCTTGCCGGCTCTGGCTACGGGTCATGACCAGGCTGTCCCGGGATTCACTGGGCCAGTCTTCTAGGTCCCCCCCCATCAGTACCTCAGTGGGCAAATGCTGGTGCACCCCTATGTCCTTGGGGCCCTCCTTGGTCCCCCATTTCAGGTGTACCCTCACCACGGGTACCTTGAACGGGGTCCCCCCCACCCCTGTTAGGGTCAGGTAGGTGTTGGGTACCACCCGATCTGGGGCCACCACCTCGGGCCGGGCCAGCGTCACCTCCGCGCCTGTATCCCAGTATCCAGTGACCTTCCTCCCATCTATCTCCAGGGGAACAAGGCACTCTCTCCAAAGGGACAGCCCCGCTCCCACCCTATAAACTGAGAACCCTGAGTCCGGAGCATCCAGCCCCCCCCAGGAGCTGGTCTGGGGCCCTCCTCCCTCCGGAGCCGTTGATAAGCTGCCAGCCCCCCTCTTCTGGGCTGTCGGCCCCCCGTCCGGCTGGTCCCTACCCAGTTAACCCAGTGTGGGTTTGGTCTGCTCAGTCTGTCTCTGATCTTGGGGCATTGGGACCGTAAGTGGCCCCTCTGGCCGCAGTGATAGCAGCTCATGTCCCGTTGGTCCCCTCGAGCAGGTCGGTTGGTTCTGATGTCGGAGGTTCCCCTCGGGAGGGGGTTCTCCCTATTTCCCCTTTGGGAGGACCCATGGTGACTCTCTTGCTGCCTCAGGGTGGGCCTGCTCCTTTGGGATTCCTCCCTGCCACCCCTTGACCGATTGTTCATGAACTCATCAGCCAGCCGCCCTGCGTACTGCGGGCTCCCTGGATTTTTGTCCATCAACCATAGCTTCAGGTCTGATGGGCACAGTTCATACAGTTGTTCCAGTACGAATAGTTCGAGCAGGCCCTCCATAGTTTGGGCCCCAGCGGTCCACTTGCGGGCATATCCATGTATCCGGTTGGCCAGTTGTAGGTACGTGATCTCAGGGGTTTTTCACTGACCCTGGAACCTTTGACGGTACATCTCGGGAGTCAGCCCAAGCTCGCAGAGCAGGGCCTTTTTGAACAGTTCATAGTCCCCAGTCTCCATCTCTTTCATTCGGCCGTACATGTCCAGGCTTGCAGGGTCTAGTAAGGGGGTGAGATACTGGATCTTGTCTGCAGGGTCAACCTTGTGCAACCTGCAGGCCTTCTCAAAGGCCGCCAGGAAGCTGTCTATGTCTTCCCCTTCCTTACGCCGGGCCAGGAAGTTACAATCAAACTTCCCTGTAGTCTTGGGTCCCCCCTCACTCACCGCAGCCGGGGCCTCACTGCTCCTCAGCCTGGCCAGCTCCAGCTCATGCTGGCGTTGTTTCTCCTTCTCCTCCAGCTCACACTGGCGTTGTTTCTCCTCGTGCTGATGTTGTTTTTCCCGTTCTTCCCGCTCCTCCTTCAGTTCCTGCTCTCTCAACTCGAGCTCTTTCAGTTTTATTTCCCTCTCCCAATCTGGCCGCCTCCACTGCTGGGATGGGGAGCTCCTCCGGGAAGATCTCCTGCTGGCCGCTGGGGTCAAGGTGCCCTCGGTATTTGCTGGGCTTTCCCCAACCTCTCCCCTGTGCAGAGGCGAGAGGGGTCTTGGGATTCCTCGGCAGCAGTCTGACCCCTCCCAGCCAGGTCAGGCCCTGGGGCCCATGCTGCGTCTGCCGGGCGGCTTCCCCCAGGGACAGGGATCGGGTCATCCAAGCGATCCTTCTCCTCCAGCTGTGCAATCAGCTGGTCTTTGGTGGACTTCCCAATGCGCAGCCCCCTCTGCCTGCACAGCTCCACCAGGTCGTTCTTACGGCGCTTAGCATACATCTTCCTGCTGGCCACTCGCAGGCCTGTGCGGTCTTGGCCCCCACGGCTTCCAGGAGGAACCCTTAGTGTGCCGGCCCTTCTCACTGGTCACACCCCTCAGGGCTAAGCGTAACTCCTCCGCCCCCCGAAACCACTTCTCTCTGCCTCTTCAGCAACCTGCTCCCCGTCAATCCCCCTTCGTTGTACTGCTGTCCAGTCACTTACTGCAGGAAGTGCCGTTCATGGGGTGCAGAAGATCCCACCGCTGCCACCAGTTGTCACGGAGTGTGGGGGAGTCAGGTCCTGCACCCCTCTTCCCGGGATTCAATGTGACTCTCAGCCAGCCAGTAGAACAGAAGGTTTATTAGGGTTGTCAGGAAAGAGTCCAAACAGAGCTTGTAAGTATGCCCAGGACCTTCAGCTGGGGCCTTCTGGGGGACAGGGAGCTTAGACCCCGGCTCTGGGGCTCCCTTCGTTTCACCACCCAGCTCCAAACTGACCAAAAAAACCAGCCAAACCTCCAGCAGGCTCTTCCCCTCCCCCGGGGCCCCTCCTCTCACCTTTTACCATTCTCCCAGCCAAAGGTATCACCTCCCAACCCCCGTCCTGGCTCATGTTACAGCCTCAGGTAAAGTCTCGCATTCCCACTGTAGCCTTTCCCAATGCAGCCAGCCTCTCAGGTCAAATCCATCTCGCTCTCTACTCCGTCACAGAGGGTCACCCAGCTGCCAGGCCCAGAGGTGGGAGCCGGGGTCTGTGGGGGAGGGTCACCCAGCTGCCAGGCCCAGGGAGGTGGGAGCTGGGGTCTGTGGGGGAGGGTCACCCAGCTGCCGGGCCCAGAGGTGGGAGCCAGGTCCGTGGGGGAGGGTCAACCAGCTGCCAGGCCCAGAGGTGGGAGCCGGGGTCTGTGGGGGAGGGTCACCCAGCTGCCAGGCCCAGGGAGGTGGAAGCCGGGGTCCGTGGGGGAGGGTCACCCAGCTGCCAGGCCCAGAGGTGGGAGCCGGGGTCCGTGGGGGAGGGTCACCCAGCTGCCAGGCCCAGAGGTGGGAGCCGGGGTCCGTGGGGGAGGGTCACCCAGCTGCCAGGCCCAGAGGTGGGAGCCGGGGTCCGTGGGGGAGGGTTACCCAGCTGCCAGGCCCAGAGGTGGGAGCCGGGTCCGTCGGGGAGGGTCACCCAGCTGCCAGGCCCAGAGGTGGGAGCCGGGGTCTGTGGGGGAGGGTCACCCAGCTGCCAGGCCCAGAGGTGGGAGCCGGGGTCCGTGGGGGAAGGTCACCCAGCTGCCAGGCCCAGGGAGGTGGGAGCCGGGGTCCATGGGGGAGGGTCACCCAGCTGCCAGGCCCAGATGTGGGAGCCGGGTCCGTGGGGGAGGGTCACCCAGCTGCCAGTCCCAGGGAGGTGGGAGCTGGGGTCCGTGGGGGAGGGTCACCCAGCTGCCAGGCCCAGAGGTGGAAGCCGGGGTCCGTGGGGGAGGGTCACCCAGCTGCCAGGCCCAGAGGTGGGAGCCGGGGTCCGTGTGGGCTGTTCACCCAGCTGCCAGGCCCAAAGGTGGGAGCCGGGGTCCGTGGGGGAGGGTCACCCAGCTGCCAGGCCCAGAGGTGGGAGCCGGGGTCCGTGGGGGAGGGTCACCCAGCTGCCTGGCCCAGGGAGGTGGGAGCCGGGGTCCGTGGGGGAGGGTCACCCAGCTGCCAGGCCCAGAGGTGGGAGCCGGGGTCCGTGGGGGAGGGTCACCCAGCTGCCAGGCCCAGAGGTGGGAGTCGGGTCCGTGGGGGAGGGTCACCCAGCTGCCAGGCCCAGAGGTGGGAGCCGGGGTCCGTGGGGGAGGGTCACCCAGCTGCCAGGCCCAGAGGTGGGAGCCGGGGTCTGTGGGGGAGGGTCACCCAGCTGCCAGGCCCAGAGGTGGAAGCCGGGGTCCGTGGGGGAGGGTCACCGAGCTGCCAGGCCCAGAGGTGGGAGCCGGGTCCGTGGGGGAGGGTTACCCAGCTGCCAGGACCAGAGGTGGGAGCCGGGTCCGTGGGGGAGGGTCACCCAGCTGCCAGGCCCAGAGGTGGGAGCCGGGTCCGTGGGGGAGGGTCACCCAGCTGCCAGGCCCAGAGGTGGGAGCCGGGGTCTGTGGGGGAGGGTCACCCAGCTGCCAGGCCCAGAGGTGGGAGCCGGGGTCCGTGGGGGAGGGTCACCCAGCTGCCAGGCCCAGATGTGGGAGCCGGGTCTGTGGGGGAGGGTCACCCAGCTGCCAGGCCCAGGGAGGTGGGAGCCGGGGTCCGTGGGGTAGGGTCACCCAGCTGCCAGGCCCAGGGAGGTGGGAGCCGGGGTCCGTGGGGGAGGGTCACCCAGCTGCCAGGCCCAGAGGTGGGAGTCGGCGTCCGTGGGGGAGGGTCACCCAGCTGCCAGGCCCAGAGGTGGGAGTCGGGGTCCGTGGGGGAGGGTCACCCAGCTGCCAGGCCCAGAGGTGGGAGCCGGGTCTGTGGGGGAGGGTCACCCAGCTGCCAGGCCCAGAGGTGGGAGCCGGGTCCGTGGGGGAGGGTCACCCAGCTGCCAGGCCCAGAGGTGGGAGTCGGGTCCGTGGGGGAGGGTCACCCAGCTGCCGGGCCCAGGGAGGTGGGAGCCGGGGTCCGTGGGGGAGGGTCACCCAGCTGCCAGGCCCAGGGAGGTGGGTGCCGGGGTCCGTGGGGGAGGGTCACCCAGCTGCCAGGCCCAGAGGTGGGAGCCGGGTCTGTGGGGGAGGGTCACCCAGCTGCCAGGCCCAGAGGTGGGAGCCGGGTCCGTGGGGGAGGGTCACCCAGCTGCCAGGCCCAGGGAGGTGGGAGCCGGGGTCCGTGGGGGAGGGTCACCCAGCTGCCGGGCCCAGGGAGGTGGGAGCCGGGGTCCGTGGGGGAGGGTCACCCAGCTGCCAGGCCCAGAGGTGGGAGCCGGGGTCCGTGGGGGAGGGTCACCCAGCTGCCAGGCCCAGGGAGGTGGGAGCCGGGGTCCGTGGGGGAGGGTCACCCAGCTGCCAGGCCCAGAGGTGGGAGTCGGGGTCTGTGGGGGAGGGTCACCCAGCTGCCGGGCCCAGAGGTGGGAGTCGGGGTCTGTGGGGGAGGGTCACCGAGCTGCCAGGCCCAGAGGTGGGAGTCGGGGTCTGTGGGGGAGGGTCACCGAGCTGCCAGGCCCAGAGGTGGGAGTCGGGGTCTGTGGGGGAGGGTCACCGAGCTGCCAGGCCCAGAGGTGGGAGCCGGGGTCCGTGGGGGAGGGTCACCCAGCTGCCAGGCCCAGAGGTGGGAGTCGGGGTCTGTGGGGGAGGGTCACCCAGCTGCCAGGCCCAGAGGTGGGAGTCGGGGTCTGTGGGGGAGGGTCACCCAGCTGCCAGGCCCAGAGGTGGGAGTCGGGGTCTGTGGGGGAGGGTCACCCAGCTGCCAGGCCCAGAGGTGGGAGTCGGGGTCTGTGGGGGAGGGTCACCCAGCTGCCAGGCCCAGAGGTGGGAGCCGGGGTCCGTGGGGGAGGGTCACCCAGCTGCCTGGCCCAGGGAGGTGGGAGCCGGGGTCCGTGGGGGAGGGTCACCCAGCTGCCAGGCCCAGAGGTGGGAGCCGGGGTCCGTGGGGGAGGGTCACCCAGCTGCCAGGCCCAGAGGTGGGAGCCGGGTCCGTGGGGGAGGGTCACCCAGCTGCCAGGCCAGGGTCTGATGGGTTCCTTTCCCCTCCCGTTCCCAGCACCAGCTGGAAGCAGCACTCCTTGGCTTGGGGCAGTTCCAGAACCAGCTGGAGGAGCTGGTGCAGTGGATTTCCCACACGGCAGAGCAGCTGCAGGGCCGGACCCCGCTGAGCCTGGATCTGCAGAGCTGTGAGATCGAGCTGGCCAAGCACAGGGTAAGGAGCAGCCGAGAGAGGCGTCGATTTACATCTAATCGCCACGGTCCTGAGATTGCTTCCGCTAGTTCCTTAAGGACCCCAGGGTGAATTTCACTGGCCCTGACAGCTTGAATACACCCAACTTCTGTAGATATGCCTGGCACGGACTCAGGGCCCGGTGCTCTCGGCTCCATATGGCCCCTGGGAGGAACCCCCTTCCGTGTGACAGCCCTTCTCGAGGGTCCACTCTCTCTTGGGGTTAGGCCCTGGCCCTTTCGCCCCGTTGCCTCTGGGACCCCACCTCTGAGCTTTCTGTATGGCTCTCTCTCCATGAGCCCCCTCAGGGAGCCCCTCGCTCTGGATCCCGGGGCCTCCACCCCCAGAGGGAGCAACGCCTCCCTGATCTCCAGCTTGCAGCGACTCAGCCAGCGTAAAGCAGGAGGGTTATTGAACATCTGAACCCAGCACAGGACGTTCTCAGGGCTCTCAAGCATAGAAAGGCCCAGCACTGTCCATCTGGTTCTGTCCCAGTTCAGATGGGCTCAGACCCCTCTGTCCCCTGTCCAGCTGTGACCGATCACCCCATATCACCGTGCCCGTTTGCCCCTCCTCCGCCCTTTGTCTTCGGTCCTGGGCAAACAGATCGTCTGGGCCCTCTGTCACGGAGTGTGGGGGAGTCAGGCCCTGCACCCCTCGTCCTGGGATTCACTGTGACTCTCAGCCAGCCAGTAACACGGGAGGTTTATTGGACAATAGGAACACAGCCTAAAACAGAGCTTGTAGGTACAACCAGGACCCCTCAGTCGGGCCCTTCTGGGGGACAGGGAGCTTAGACCCCAGCCTGGGGGCTCCCTGCGTTCCACCACCCAGCTGCAAACCGAAACCAACCCCCCCCCCAGCAGGCTCCCTCCCCCTCCCCCCAGCTCCTCCTCTCCCCTTTGTCCAGTTTCCTGGCAAAGGTGTCACCTGGCCCCACCCCCCCTCCTGGCTCAGGTGACAGCTCAGGTATCTGGCTCCCATCCCCACTGCAGACAGCCCCAGTAAAGCTAGAGGATGTTCCCCAGTCAATCCACCCCGCTCCCCACTCCGTCACATCCTCTCTTCCAACCGGCTGGCTCCCAAGCTGGGCTGGGCCTCCAGGTCACTGGTTGCTACGTTCCACCGAGTCCAGGCCTTTGTCCAGGGTCCCAGCTGCTGGGCGAGGTCACACCTGGCCCTCTGCAACCACAAACCCCTTTCCCACCTCCTCGTTACACACACGGCACCCAGGGGAAACTGAGGCACACCCTGTACTCATGCAAAACACTAAGAAAATCCCCTTTGCCACGGTGCCCAGCTCCTAGGCATGCCCGGGGCAGAGCCGACGGGAGGCGTGTTGGAGGCCACTGCACCCTGGGCGTGGTGCCAGAGCTGGTTCCACCAGGCCTGGGCTGGGGTGGCAGGAGCCTCTGTCCTTGATGCTGAACCAAGAGCCGCAGGGGATCCCTCCCACGCTAGCCCCTCCCCTGATCAGTAGGACCCAAATTCACCATCCGTGTTGGTTAATTTCATGGTCACAGGATTTTAAAAATAGTAAATTTCATGATTTCAGCTATTTAAACCTGAAATGTCAGGGTGCTGTAATTGTCGGGTCCTGACCCACAAAGGAGTTGGGGGTGTCGCAAGGTTATTGTAGGGGGGGTTTGTGGTTCTGCTACACTTATTTCCGCGCTGCTGGCGGGGTGCTGCCTTCAGAGCTGGGCGGCTGGAGAGCGGCGGCTGCTGGCCGGGGGCCCAGCTCGGAAGGCAGCACCCCGCCAGCAGCGCAGAAGTCAGGGTGACATGGTTTGGTGTTGCCACGCTTACTTCCGCGCTGCTGCCAACAGCCGCCGCTCTCCAGCCGCCCAGCTCTGAAGGCAGCGCAGAAGTCAGGGTGGCGATACCGCGACCCCCCTGCAATACCCTTGTGGCCCCCCTGCAGCTCCCTGAAGGGTCAGGCCCCCGATGTGAGAAGCGCTGGTCTCCCCGGAGAAGTACAGGGTAACAGCGCACACAAGACCCGGTGTCAGGTTTTTCACGGCTGTGAATTTGGAAGGGCCCTGAGCGGCCCAGAGACAGGGCAGCGCCCGCAGCGCTGGGCCCGTTGCAGTGGGGCAGAGGTTGGTAGCTGCTCAGGGGGCGGGTTTCAGCGGCAGCGCTCGTCTGAACTGGGGGGGTGGGGTAGAGGCAGAGAAGGAGCCTGGCTGCCCCTCCCCTGGGCAGAGGCACAACCGGGGCGAGGGGGATGGCTCACGCCCAGGCTGCGCCTCCCGGCAGGTGCTGAGAACCGACGTCCTGTCCCACGCCCGGACGGTCCAGTCTGTGAACGAGGCCGGCCAGGGGCTGCTGCTCTCCAGCCTTGGGGACAGCTCGGACGCCCTGCAGTGCAGCCTCCACCAGCTCAACCAGCGCTGGGACTTCGTGCGGAGCGAGACCGAGAGCCGCCAGCTGGAGCTGGAGAACAACCTCAGCCAGGTCCGTGGAGCCCGCACCCCTGCCACGACTGCCTGGGACACGGGGCACTCACCAGCCCCACGGCTCAGCCACAGCCGAGACGTGCCGGGGAGCGCCATGCGGCCGTGCCCGCGGGTCCTGCCAACAGCGCCGCCCGTGCCCTGGACGGCTCCCGGGGCCAGTCCCTCTCCTCCCCGTGCCCAGGGCAGCCCCCGGGGCCAGTCCCTCTCCTCCCCGTGCCCTGGGCAGCCCCCGGGGCCGGTCCCTCTCCTCCCCGTGCCCTGGACGGCTCCCGGGGTCGGTCCCTCTCCTCCCCGTGCCCTGGGCAGCCCCCGGGGCCGGTCCCTCTCCTCCCCGTGCCCTGGACAGCCCCCGGGGCCGGTCCCTCTCCTCCCCGTGCCCTGGGCAGCCCCCGGGGCCGGTCCCTCTCCTCCCCGTGCCCAGGGCAGCCCCCGGGGCCGGTCCCTCTCCTCCCCGTGCCCTGGACGGCTCCCGGGGCCGGTCCCTCTCCTCCCCGTGCCCAGGGCAGCCCCCGGGGCCGGTCCCTCTCCTCCCCGTGCCCAGGGCAGCCCCCGGGGCCAGTCCCTCTCCTCCCCGTGCCCTGGACGGCTCCCGGGGCCGGTCCCTCTCCTCCCCGTGCCCAGGGCAGCCCCCGGGGCCGGTCCCTCTCCTCCCCGTGCCCAGGGCAGCCCCCGGGGCCAGTCCCTCTTCTCCCCGTGCCCTGGACGGCTCCCGGGGCCAGTCCCTCTCCTCCCCGTGCCCTGGACGGCTCCCGGGGCCAGTCCCTCTCCTTCCCGTGCCCTGGACGGCTCCCGGGACCAGTCCCTCTCCTCCCCGTGCCCAGGGCAGCCCCCGGGGCCAGTCCCTCTCCTCCCCGTGCCCAGGGCAGCCCCCGGGGCCAGTCCCTCTCCTCCCCGTGCCCAGGGCAGCCCCCGGGGCCAGTCCCTCTCCTCCCCGTGCCCTGGACGGCTCCCGGGGCCGGTCCCTCTCCTCCCCGTGCCCAGGGCAGCACCCGGGGCCAGTCCCCACACCCTGTGTATTCATTTCACTGGGGAGCCACACAACGTTTCTCGGGGGGAGCCGGCTGGCCTGTGCTGGCTGCTGTGGGTCTGGGTCCCGGCAGTTCTGTGCCCTGTTGGCGTCCGAGGCCCGGCTTGGCGTGGGGCACACGTCACTTAGTGCCCCGGCCGCCCACAGGTGCAGGATGTGACGCTGGAGATCATGGACCTGCTGCAGTGGCTGGAGCACGTGGAGCTGCGACTCTTCTTCTCCAAGCCCGTCTGGGACCACCCCGAAACCACCAAGGAGAAGCTGGCAGCCCACCTGGTGAGCACTTCCTGCCAGCGCTGGAACACCCCCGGAGCACATCTACCCCCCTCCAGAGCACGCCTGCCCCAGCTCCCCCCCGGGCCATGTCTGCCCCCCCTCCAGAGCACGCCTGCCCCCCCCACAGCACATCTGCCCCAGCTCCCCCCCGGGCCACGTCTGCCCCCCCTCCAGAGCATGCCTGCCCCCCCCCACAGCATGTCTGCCCCTGCTCCCCCCCGGGCCACGTCTGCCCCCCCTCCAGAGCACGCCTGCCCCCCCTCCAGAGCACGCCTGCCCCCCCCCACAGCACGTCTGCCCCAGCTCCCCCCCAGGCCACGTCTGCCCCCCCCAGATAACGTCTGCCCCAGCTCCGCCCGGGCCAGGTCCTCCCCAGCTCCCCCCGGGGCACGTCTGCCCCAGCTTCCCCCGGGCCACGTCTGCCCCCCCTCCAGAGCACGCCTGCCCCAGCTCCCTCTGGGCCACGTCTGCCCCAGCTCCCCCCGGAGCACGTCTGCCCCCCCCCGCCCCCGAGCACGTCTCCCCCAGCTCCCCTAGACTGGGTGAATAGGTGTCTGGTTTTCGACCGGAACACCTGGTTGAAAAGGGATCGTGGCTGCTCCAGTCACCACCACCATTGACTGTCCACTGACCTACCCCAGCCCTGATCCCCCACCCGCCCTCCAAACCCCTCGATCCCAGCCCGGAGCCCCCAAACCCCTCATCCCCGGCCCCACCCCAGAGCCTGCACCCCCAGCCCTGAGCCCCAACCCCCTGCCCCACCCCTGATCCCTCCAAACCCCTCAATCCCAGCCCGGAGCCCCCTCCTGCACCCCAAACCCCTCATCCCCGGCCCCACCCCAGAGCCTGCACCCCCAGCCCTGAGCCCCAACCCCCTGCCCCACCCCTGATCCCTCCAAACCCCTTGATCCCAGCTGCACCCTCAGACCAGAGCCCATAGTTTCACCCACACCTCAACCCCCTGCCTGAGCCCAGAGCCCCCTCCCAAACTCCAAACTCCTCATTTCTGGACCCACCCCAGAGCCCGCACCCCCGCCCCCTGAGCCAGCCCAGTAGAAATGAGTGAGTGAGGGTGGGGAGAGCGAGGGATGCGGGGGGTGGGTGGAGTGAGCGGGGGCAGGGCCTCGGGGGAGGGGCAGGCAAGGGTTTTCGGTTTTGTGCGAGGAGAAAATTGGCAGCCCTCCCCCAGACCCCGTCTGCCCCAGCTCCCCCCTCCCCCCATGCCAGAGCGGTGGCCCTGGGGCTGAACCCACACGCCTGCACCTTGCCTTGCCAAGCCTCTAGGCCCGTGGTCCCGGGGCGTTGCCCTGGGTCCTTCGCTCCCTGCCGAGAGGAGAACGGTCCCATGCACCTGCGCAGAGCGAGAGGTGGCTCCAGCCCAGCTCCTAGCCCCCGGCTGCCCGCGCTGCCAGGAGAGCCAGGGCCGGCACTGCCCGCGCTGCCGGGAGAGCCAGGGCCAGCACTGCCCGCGCTGCCGGGAGAGCCAGGGCCGGCACTGCCCGCGCTGCTGGGAGAGCCAGGGCCAGCACTGCCCGCGCTGCCGGGAGAGCCAGGGCCAGCACTGCCCAGGGCTGCCGGGAGAGCCAGGGCCGGCACTGCCCGCGCTGCCGGGAGAGCCAGGGCCGGCACTGCCCGCGCTGCCGGGAGAGCCAGGGCCAGCACTGCCCGCGCTGCCGGGAGAGCCAGGGCCAGCACTGCCCAGGGCTGCCGGGAGAGCCAGGGCCAGCACTGCCCAGGGCTGCCGGGAGAGCCAGGGCCAGCACTGCCCGCGCTGCCGGGAGAGCCAGGGCCGGCACTGCCCGCGCTGCCGGGAGAGCCAGGGCCGGCACTGCCCGCGCTGCCGGGAGAGCCAGGGCCGGCACTGCCCACGCTGCCGGGAGAGCCAGGGCCAGCACTGCTCAGGGCTGCCGGGAGAGCCGGTGCCGGCACTGCCCGCGCTGCCGGGAGAGCCAGGGCCAGCACTGCCCAGGGCTGCCGGGAGAGCCAGGGCCAGCACTGCCCACGCTGCCGGGAGAGCCAGGGCCAGCACTGTCCACGCTGCCGGGAGAGCCAGGGCCAGCACTGCCCAGGGCTGCCGGGAGAGCCTGGCCTGGCACTGCCCGCGCTGCCGGGAGAGCCAGGGCCAGCACTGTCCACGCTGCCGGGAGAGCCAGGGCCAGCACTGCCCAGGCCTGCCGGGAGAGCCGGTGCCAGCACTGCCCAGGGCTCCCAGGAGAGCCAGGGCCGGCACTGCCCACGCTGCCGGGAGAGCCAGGGCCAGCACTGCCCGCGCTGCCGGGAGAGCCAGGGCCGGCACTGCTCAGGGCTGCCGGGAGAGCCAGGGCCGGCACTGCCCAGGGCTGCCGGGAGAGCCAGGGCCGGCACTGCCCAGGGCTGCCGGGAGAGCCAGGGCCGGCACTGCCCAGGGCTGCCGGGAGAGCCAGGGCCAGCACTGCCCAGGGCTGCCGGGAGAGCCAGGGCCAGCACTGTCCATGCTGCCGGGAGAGCCGGTGCCGGCACTGTCCACGCTGGGTGCCGTCACTGCCCAGGGCTGCCGGGAGAGCCAGGGCCAGCACTGCCCGCGCTGCCGGGAGAGCCAGGGCCAGCACTGCCCGCGCTGCCGGGGCAGCCAGGGCCAGCACTGCCCAGGGCTGCCGGGAGAGCCAGGGCCAGCACTGCCCACGCTGCCGGGAGAGCCGGTGCCGGCACTGCCCACACTGCCATGCCTCCGCAGGAGCTGGCCAAGGAGCTGGAGTCCAAGCAGCAGGCGTATCACCGCGTGAGGGACCGGCTGCAGCGCCTGCTGGCCTCCTGCAGCCTGCCCCGCGCCTGCAGCACCGAGCACAGCCTGCGCATCCTGCAGCAGAAATGGGAGAGCGTCCACAGCCAGGTCCAGGAGAGGAAGGTGTGTGAGTGTGTGTGTCCCCCACGGGCTGGGAGTGAGTGTGTGTATGTGTCCGTCCATCCTGGGGCTGGGAGTGAGTGTGTTTGTGTGTGTCCGTCCATCCGTCCTGGGGCTGGGAGTGTGAGTGTGTGTGTGTGTCCCACGGGCTGGGAGTGAGTGTGTGTGTGTGTCTCCGTCCATCCTGGGGCTGGGAGTGAGTGTCCCCCCGCTGGCTATGATGGAATGAGGGGTGCACACATGCGTGTGTGTGTGTGGTCCCACTGGCTGTACACGTGCACGTCTGTGCCTCCGCAGGTTCTTATGGGGTGTGTGTGCTTGGTGGCTGGGCTAGGGGAGGGGGTGTACACTTGTGCATGTGTGTGTGCCTCCAATGGCTGGGATTGTGTCTCTGTCCCCCCTGGCTGGAATGGGGGCGGGTTAGGCTGTAGCAGGCACAGCCAGTCGGTTCCCTGGCTGGAATGGTGACGGGGGGCGGGTTACGCTGTAGCAGGCACAGCCAGTCGGTTCCCTGGCTGGAATGGTGACGGGGGGCGAGTTACGCTGTAGCATGCACAGCCGGTCGGTTCCCTGGCTGGAATGGGGCGGAGGGCGGTTTAGGCTGTAGCAGGCACAGCCAGTTGGTTCCCTGGCTGGAATGGTGACGGGGGGCGGTTTAGGCTGTAGCAGGCGCAGCCAGTCAGTTCCCTGGCTGGAATGGTGACGGGGGGCGGTTTAGGCTGTAGTAGGCACAGCCGGTCGGTTCCCTGGCTGGAATGGTGACGGGGGGGCGGTTTAGGTTGTAGCAGGCACAGCCAGTCGGTTCCCTGGCTGGAATGGTGACGGGGGGCGGTTTAGGCTGTAGCAGGCGCAGCCGGTCGGTTCCCTGGCTGGAATGGTGACGGGGGGCGGTTTAGGCTGTAGCAGGCACAGCCGGTCGGTTCCCTGGCTGGAATGGTGACGGGGGGCGGTTTAGGCTGTAGCAGGCACAGCCGGTCGGTTCCCTGGCTGGAATGGGAGTGGTGGTAGTTTAGGCTGTAGCAGGCACAGCCGGTCGGTTCCCTGGCTGGAATGGTGAGGGGGGGTGGTTTAGGCTGTAGCAGGCACAGCCGGTCGGTTCCCTGGCTGGAATGGTGAGGGGGGGCGGTTTAGGCTGTAGCAGGCACAGCCGGTCGGTTCCCTGGCTGGAATGGTGACAGGGGGCTGTTTAGGCTGTAGCAGGCACAGCCGGTCGGTTCCCTGGCTGGAATGGTGACGGGGGGCGGTTTAGGCTGTAGCAGGCACAGCCAGTCGGTTCCCTGGCTGGAATGGTGAGGGGGGGCGGTTTAGGTTGTAGCAGGCACAGCCGGTCGGTTCCCTGGCTGGAATGGTGACAGGGGGCTGTTTAGGCTGTAGCAGGCACAGCCGGTCGGTTCCCTGGCTGGAATGGTGACGGGGGGCGGTTTAGGCTGTAGCAGGCACAGCCGGTCGGTTCCCTGGCTTGAATGGTGACAGGGGGCGGTTTAGGCTGTAGCAGGCACAGCTGGTCGGTTCCCTGGCTGGAATGGTGACGGGGGGTGGTTTAGGCTGTAGCAGGCACAGCCGGTCGGTTCCCTGGCTGGAATGGTGACGGGGGGCGGTTTAGGCTGTAGCAGGCACAGCCAGTCGGTTCCCTGGCTGGAATGGGGGTGGTGGTGGTTTAGGCTGTAGCAGGCACAGCCGGTCGGTTCCCTGGCTGGAATGGGGGTGGTGGTGGTTTAGGCTGTAGCAGGCACAGCCGGTCGGTTCCCTGGCTGGAATGGTGACGGGGGGCGGTTTAGGCTGTAGCAGGCACAGCCAGTCGGTTCCCTGGCTGGAATGGTGACGGGGGGCGGTTTAGGCTGTAGCAGGCACAGCCGGTCGGTTCCCTGGCTGGAATGGGGGGGGGGTGGTTTAGGCTGTAGCAGGCACAGCCGGTCGGTTCCCTGGCTGGAATGGTGACAGGGGGCTGTTTAGGCTGTAGCAGGCACAGCCAGTCGGTTCCCTGGCTGGAATGGTGATGGGGGGCGGTTTAGGCTGTAGCAGGCACAGCCAGTCGGTTCCCTGGCTGGAATGGTGACAGGGGGCAGTTTAGGCTGTAGCAGGCACAGCCGGTCGGTTCCCTGGCTGGAATGGGGGTGGTGGTGGTTTAGGCTGTAGCTGGCACAGCCGGTCGGTTCCCTGGCTGGAATGGTGACAGGGGGCTGTTTAGGCTGTAGCAGGCACAGCCGGTCGGTTCCCTGGCTGGAATGGTGATGGGGGGCGGTTTAGGCTGTAGCAGGCACAGCCAGTCGGTTCCCTGGCTGGAATGGGGGTGGTGGTGGTTTAGGCTGTAGCAGGCACAGCTGGTCGGTTCCCTGGCTGGAATGGTGACAGGGGGCTGTTTAGGCTGTAGCAGGCACAGCCGGTCGGTTCCCTGGCTGGAATGGTGACGGGGGGCGGTTTAGGCTGTAGCAGGCACAGCCAGTCGGTTCCCTGGCTGGAATGGTGACAGGGGGCAGTTTAGGCTGTAGCAGGCACAGCCGGTCGGTTCCCTGGCTGGAATGGTGACAGGGGGTGGTTTAGGCTGTAGCAGGCACAGCCAGTCGGTTCCCTGGCTGGAATGGTGACAGGGGGCTGTTTAGGCTGTAGCAGGCACAGCCGGTCGGTTCCCTGGCTGGAATGGGGGTGGTGGTGGTTTAGGCTGTAGCAGGCACAGCCGGTCGGTTCCCTGGCTGGAATGGTGACAGGGGGCTGTTTAGGCTGTAGCAGGCACAGCCAGTCGGTTCCCTGGCTGGAATGGTGACGGGGGGCGGTTTAGGCTGTAGCAGGCACAGCCAGTCGGTTCCCTGGCTGGAATGGTGACAGGGGGCAGTTTAGGCTGTAGCAGGCACAGCCGGTCGGTTCCCTGGCTGGAATGGTGACAGGGGGCGGTTTAGGCTGTAGCAGGCACAGCCGGTCGGTTCCCTGGCTGGAATGGTGACAGGGGGCTGTTTAGGCTGTAGCAGGCACAGCCGGTCAGTTCCCTGGCTGGAATGGTGACGGGGGGCGGTTTAGGCTGTAGCAGGCACAGCCAGTCGGTTCCCTGGCTGGAATGGTGACGGGGGGCGGTTTAGGCTGTAGCAGGCACAGCCGGTCGGTTCCCTGGCTGGAATGGTGACGGGGGGCGGTTTAGGCTGTAGCAGGCACAGCCGGTCGGTTCCCTGGCTGGAATGGGGGTGGTGGTGGTTTAGGCTGTAGCAGGCACAGCCGGTCGGTTCCCTGGCTGGAATGGTGACGGGGGCGGTTTAGGCTGTAGCAGGCACAGCCGGTCGGTTCCCTGGCTGGAATGGGGGTGGTGGTGGTTTAGGCTGTAGCAGGCACAGCCGGTCGGTTCCCTGGCTGGAATGGTGACGGGGGGCGGTTTAGGCTGTAGCAGGCACAGCCGGTCGGTTCCCTGGCTGGAATGGTGACGGGGGGCGGTTTAGGCTGTAGCAGGCACAGCCGGTTGGTTCCCTGGCTGGAATGGTGACAGGGGGCGGTTTAGGCTGTAGCAGGCACAGCCGGTCGGTTCCCTGGCTGGAATGGTGACGGGGGGCGGTTTAGGCTGTAGCAGGCACAGCCGGTCGGTTCCCTGGCTGGAATGGTGACGGGGGGCGGTTTAGGCTGTAGCAGGCACAGCCGGTCGGTTCCCTGGCTGGAATGGGGGTGGTGGTGGTTTAGGCTGTAGCAGGCACAGCCGGTCGGTTCCCTGGCTGGAATGGGGGTGGTGGTGGTTTAGGCTGTAGCAGGCACAGCCGGTCGGTTCCCTGGCTGGCCCCGGGGACCGGCTCGTCCCCAGCCCCGCGGGTGGTTGCCGGCTCTCCCTGCTGGCCGGCGCGTCTCTGACCGTGGCTCCTCTCCCCCAGGAGCGGCTGGCGGAGGGGCTGACGCTCAGCACCGAGTTCCACAGCCTGGCGCAGGAGCTGCTGCAGTGGCTGGGGCAGACGGAGGAGAGCCTGAGTGCCCCGGAGCCGCCCAGCTTCGTGCTGGAGACGGTCCTCAGGCAGGTCCAGGAGCACAAGGTGAGTGTGGCTGGCCCAGCGGCTTTCCCTCTGCCTGGCGCCTGGTGCCGTGCTGGCAGGGCTGTGACCACGGCCCCAGACAGAACACACCTACCTCTGCTCAGGGTCCCGGCAGGCCTTGCTGCCAGGGAATCCCGCCAAGGGCGCCTGTCCCTGTAGTGAGGAGGGTCCCCGAAAGAGCCCGCATTGCTGGCACGCTGGGCCCTGCGTCCTTGCTGCCCCGGGGGCTCGCAGGGCCCAGCCCGGGTCACGGGGCCTCCTGGAGCAGCTTGGCTGGTCTGGTGCGTGGCTGCCGTGGCCTGGTCTCACCTGGCGGTGCCCGGCGTGAGCTCCCAGAGCCTGCAGCCAGGGCTGGACAGGAACAGGGCCAGGCTCCCCGCACTGCCTCTCCTGTCACAGGGCATGGCCCGAGGGGCCCCGCCAGGCACTGCTGGGAACGTGCTCTGGTGCAGCCCCCCGGGGCGCGGGAGACTGGGGTGGGCAGGGGTGCTCCCCAGGGAGATGCTGGCAGTACGGGGGTGTGGGGGTAACACATTCCAGTGCTTCACCACCCTACTAGTGAAATAGAGTTTCCGAATATCCAACCTAAACCTCCCCCACTGCAACTTGAGACCATTGCTTCTCGTTCTGTCATCTGGTACCACTGAGCCCAGCCCTTCATGGGGCCTTAAAAGCCAGAACGCAGCAAAACAACCGACCCTTAGCTCACCTGGAGCCTTCTCCTTTGCTGGCTCGCCCCTGCTTCAGGCCGTCCCAGCCGGTCCCCAGGTCCTGGGGCCTGTCCCCATCCCACTCTCCCTCCACCCAGGGCTCAGGCCCTGATCAGCCCGGCTCCAGGCAAGCTCCCAGCTCAGGGCTCAGCCTCCCAGGTCCCAGCTCCCTTTCACCAGGGTCTCGGTGCTGGCTCCCGGAGCAGCCCTTGGAGACCCAGCCCCCAGCTTCGGCCTAACCCCCACCCCTCCCAGGTTAATTGGTCGCTTTAACCCTTTTGTCACCACACCCCGTCACAGTGTCTTCCCCACTGGGGATGCCTCTCTCCCCGCAGCAGGGCAGGGGATCCCCCAGGGGGACCCCACTGCTCCCAGCACTATGGCTCTTTCGGTGCCTGGAGCCTGCTCAGAGAAGGCCCCCCGCCGAGCCGGGCTGCTGCCCCTTGGCCGCAGCCTCCCCCAGGGCCGGCTGCCCCAGCCCCGGCTAGCTCTGGCTCGCTCGGCAGGCACTGCTGAAGGAGGTGACCGCCCGCGGGGAGCAGCTGTCCAGCCTGGAGGCGGTGGCCTCTCGCCTGAAGGACGTGAGCAGGAAGCAGGACTGTGCTGTGATCCAGAGCCTGGTGCTGACGGCCCAGGAGCGGGTGGCCAAGGTGCTGCGGCGCGCGGCTGAGTGGGGCGCCACGCTGGAGGACGCTCGCAAGCGTGCCAAGCAGGTACCGTGCGGGGCGCCCCCAGGAGGTGGGGGGAACCGGCCCTGTCACCAGGCGGGGCTGGTCTCCGGCGTTCCCGGCTGCTCCTGCTGACGCGCCCCCTCGCTCGCTCTCAGTTCAGTGAGTCCCGGCAGCTGCTCCTGGACTGGATGGATGAGGTGGAGCCGACTCTGGAGATCCCCGGCGACGCCGCCATGAGCCAGGAGGAGATCAAGTGCCAGCTGGCTGAGCACAAGGTGCAGCCCTGTGGCCTAACCTAACCCTAACCCTAACCTCCCCAGCGCCCTGGGCCGTGTGCTCTGCCCGGGCTGTCGCATTCCCCGCACTCTGAGAGGCCCCAAGGGTGGGGCTCTCCTGAGGGTGGGGTGCACCGGGCTTTCCCTGTGCCGAGCACGAGGTCCCGATGCCCATCTCTCTGCTCTGAGCAGGGCTAGGCAGGGCTGGGTGGCACTGGGAGACAGCAGAGGAGACCCCTGCCTCCTGGCTGGGAGGTGCTAGGCCCAGGGGAGCTGTTGAGCCCTCGGCTGGATGGGGGGGTCGAGTGCCTGGTGTCACGGACTCACAGGTCGTGCCCTCTCTTGGCCCCGTGAGGTCCGTGGGGGGGGTGCCCCTTTCAGTGAGACAGCCCTTCTCGGGGGTCCATTCTCTCTCGGGGTTCAGCCCCTCCACCTCCTGGATCCACACCTCTCTGAGCCTTAGCACGCCTGTCTCTCACCGTGGGCCCCTCAGGGAGTCCACGCACTCTGGACCCCCGGGCCTCCACCCCCGAAGGGGACGATGCAGCCCTGTTCTCTAGCCCAGAGTGACTCTCAGCCAGCATCAAACTGGAGGGATGATTGAGCGTTGAACACAGCACAGGAACTCTCAGGGCCTCAGGCCTGGCCTCCCCTCAGCCCAGCACATCCAGCTCTCTCCTGTATTCCGGTGGGCTCTGCCTGCTTCCTCTCTCCAGCCCAGAGCCCCCTGCTTCCCAGCTGGGCTGTGGATATCACTGGCCCCAAGCCCCACCTCTGTCCATTGTCTTCTCTCCAGGTAAACAGCCCTGCAAACAGGGTTGTCTGGGCCTCTTCTCTGTCTCTGGCCCCCTGTGGCTGGAACAACCCCCCCCCCCCCTCCTCTCTTCGCAGCCTATTGTTCTCCCACTGGTGGCCAGAAACCGCTGCGGAGTCCTGAGCTGGCTTCCAGGTCACCTGTCGCCGGAGTCTCCATTCTCCACGTCCGTGGCTGGGGTCCCCAGTTCCCTCGCCAGTCCCCTGTAACAACAAACTCCCTCTCCCATCACCTCGTTAAACCCGTAACACCCAGGGAAACTGAGTCCCACCCCCTTTGCATGCAACCCTAGGAACCAAGAAAACCCCCCATAGACAACGAGGAAAGCAGGGAACTCCCCCATGCCGTCACAGCGCCCGACGTGGCATGGCACTAGGGCCGCACCCAGAAAGGGGCATGTCCTATCACAGCCAGACACTGACCCTCTGGGACAGCAGCCTCCGGGAGCCCTCTCCCCTCAGGGGCTTCCCTCCTTGGCGAGGACTCCTGGGGTGCAGGAGACTCCCCTGGGCCAACCCACCTCTCCCCTCACAGCCCCTGACAGTCTCCCCTGGGCCGACCCACCCTCTCCTCCTCCATCCCCCACCCCTACCCATTTGTCCCTGCACTGACCCACTGGTTCCCCAGCCCCATTCCCCCCCACAGCCCCTGCCCATCCCTCCTGGGCCGACCCGCCTGCTCCCCGGCCCCGTCTCCCCGGGGCTGACCCCCAGCCCTAGTCTCTCGCCCCTGCCCCTTTCCCCAGGGCTAACCCCGCTCTCCGGCGCTGCAGGAGTTCCAGAAGCTGCTGCGGGCCAAGCGGCCGGTGTACGAGGCCACACTGCGCAGCGGGCGCTTGCTGCGGGAGAAGGCCCAGCGGGCCGAGGACGTGCAGCCGCTGGAGGAGCTGCTGGGGGAGCTGAAGGAGCGCTGGGACGACCTGGGCGGCCGGGTTGTGGAGAGGTGAGGCTGGCGTTCGGCCCTCGTCCTGCTGGCACTGGTCTCTGCTGGGCCAGGACCCGGGGTGCTGGGTCCCTGTGCAGGGCCTGAGACCCTGCCACCCCCCCACTGGAGCCCCTCTTATCTAACAGCCCCGTAACCCCAAAGAGCTGTGTCAGGCTAGAAGAATTACCTAACAGTGCTTGTGCCCCCATCTTCTCCTTGCCCCCCCTCGCCCTTGGGATCTGTTGGATGAATGTCAAGGGTGAAAAGAGTGAACGCTGTAAAGTCTCCCCGTGTGCGGCACGAGGCCGGTGCTGCCGGGGTGCGGGGTTCTGCTCTGCAGCGACCGGGGGCTCACGGCTCCTTGGCAGACACCCCAGAGGGGAAGTTCATTGAGCACAGGAAGAGCGACCTCGCTGTGCTGCCCCGGGGAGGGGGATTCACGCTGCCCTGGCGCGCCCGGATCCTGTGTCTCGCGGCCAGCCAGACTGGCACAAACTGCAGGCGAGGGAGGCCGGGAAGGGGGAATCCGGCTTTTGTCGATGTCTGTGGAACACGGGCTGGCTGGCCAGCCATGAGGGGCCCATAGAGCCTGGCGCTTGGACCCTGGTTCCCACTCCAGTCAGAAATGTCCTTTGATTGGGTCTTTTCTCCCTAGCCAGGGCAGGCTGGTCATTGCATGGTGCCAACGCAGGGCCGTGGCGTTCAGGGGCTGGTGGGCAGCTGAGAGAGGGAGATGGGATGGGGGGGGCAGGGGGAGCAGAAAGTAACCTGATAGGAAGGGAACAGAGCAGGAGCTCCCGTGCCTTTGAGGTGCTGGCAATAGGGTGTCCCCGAAAGGGCTGAGCGTGGCCGTCATGGAGCCGTGATGACTTTCAGGCCTCACAGTGAAAAACAAAGTTCCTAGACCCAGAGCAAGGCCTGTGGCCTCCCTTGCGGAAGGACGCCTTTCCGGCTGCTCCGTCCGTCTGGGCTGGGCTCGGGGAAGGTACGGCATTCCCGCCGCCGAAGCCGTGAGACCGGCGGCCCTCCCGCAGAAACGCCACCGAAGGCTGCCGCCCTCACAGCTACCGTCATGCCACCCCCCGCGGCTTGCCGCCCCAGGCACGCGCTTGCAGCGCTGGTGTCTGGAGCCGCCCCTGCTACACACACTCTCCCGGCTGGGGGAAGACCCTTCCCAGGGCCGCGCGACCATCCCCCTGGCCCAGGCCTGCGCGTGGCGTGGTCGCTGCCCGTCGCCCGTTCCCTTGCAGGCAGCACAAGCTGGAGGAGAGTCTGCTGTTCTCGGGCAAGTTCACCGATGCCCTGCAAGCCCTGCTGGACTGGCTGTACCGGGCCGAGCCGCAGCTGGGTGAGGAGGTGCCGGTCGGGGGGGATCGCGACCTGGTCAGCGACCTCATGGACAAGCACAAGGTCTGATTTCCTCCGGTGCCGCGTCCCCCGATTCTGCCTCCCCCGTCCCCCACTCTCCAGGAGGCACAGTCCCCACCTGGGATGCGGGGCTGATGCACGCTAGGGCGGGCGCTCGCCCAGAAATGCCGACGCTTGGTCTCCCTGGCCCCTTCCCGCCGCGACAGTCCCCTGCAGGCGTCTCTCCCCAGCCTGGAATCCCAGCCGGGCATGGACAGACGGAGAGTGCCCCGCGAGAGCCCCGGGGACAGGCAGAGCTACGGGCCAAGGGCTCCCTGACGCTGACCTTGCCCAGTCCCACCCCAGCTGGGCCCCCGCCCACACCTGCTCTCCCGCCCTGCCGCAGGGTTTCCAGAAGGAGCTGGGCAAGCGAGCCAGCTGCATTAAGATGCTGAAGCGCTCGGTGCGGGACCTGACCCGGGGCAGCAGCAGCGTCGACTCCCAGTGGCTGCAGAAGCAAATGGAGGAGCTGAGCTGCCGCTGGGACCTGATATGCAAACTCTCCGTCTCCAAGCAGGGCCGGCTGGAGGCTTCATTACAGCAGGTGAGAGGAGGGAGAGAGGGAGGGCCGGGGGCTGTGGCTGTGCGGCTGGGACCCCAGACTAGACAGAGGGGGGGGCGGGCATGGCCGGGTGTGACGATGCTGGTTCTGGCAGGACCCCACTGAGAGTGCCAGTTCAGGACAAATTGCTTCAAGCAGGGCAACTACAGCCCAAGGCTGGGGTTTTTCCACCTCTAAGACAAACCAAACCAGCCAGACAGAGGAGACTTTGGTTTTACCCCACTGGCTAACCACAAGTCACACAAGCAATCCCCTTAGACACTCCAGTTTCCCCAGTGTCACCACCAGTGCCACTCGTTATGGGGACAAATGGTTATGAAAACCAATGCCCCAGTAAAAGAAAAAAAGGTCCTCCCGATCCCAAAGGACCAAACCCCAGACCCAGGTCAATATATAAATCAGATCTTACCCACAAATCACGCTGTTGCCAATCCTTTAGAATCTAAAATCTAAAGGTTTATTCATAAAAGGAAAGAAATAGAGATGAGAGCTAGAATTAATTAAATTGAATCAATTACATACAGCAATGGCAAAGTTCTTGGTTCAGGCTTGTAGCAGTGATGGAATAAACTGCAGGTTCAAATCAAGTCTCTGGAACATCCACAGCTGGGATGGGTCCTTCAGTCCTTTGTTCAGAGCTTCAGTTTGTAGCAAAGTCCCTCCAGAGGTAAGAAGCAGGATTGAAGACAAGATGGAGATGAGGCATCAGCCGTTTATAGTCTCTTGCCATGTGGTCTTTCTTTCTTTGTCCCAAAGGCAAGCTCTCCAGCACATGGCATGGAAAAAACTCTGTTTTTCTGTTCTGTCCATAGGCAGGTCCCTGCATACCTTGCTGAGTCACAAGGTGTATCTGCCTCCTCTCAATGGGTCAATTGTGTAGCTGATGGTCCTCAATGGGACATCCAGCAGGCTAGGTAGAGCTGACACCAACTCGTCTGGGGTGTTCCCCAGAAGCACAGCACAAGTGTGAAATACAGACAGTGTAGAGCCAATACTTATAACTTTAAATACAAAAATAATACCTGCACCCAGATAGCATCATCATACCCAGCCAAGCATAACCTGGTCTTAGACACCTTATATGACCCCCTTTATACAAGATTTGGTGCCACTATAGGGCCTTGGTTGCAACAATGATCTATACGGTCCCAGCTTATGTCAGTAACGTCACACCAGGGGCCCAGACTAGCAGGGAGCTGTGGCCGGGGGCCCAGACTAGGCAGCGAGGGCAGGGGGCCGTGGCCAGGGGCCCAGCCTGGTCAGGGGGCCGTGGCCGGGGGCCCAGCCTGGTCAGGGGGCCGTGGCCAGGGGCCCAGACTAGGCAGGGAGGGCAGGGGACCGTGGCCGGGGGCCCAGCCTAGTAGGGAGGGCAGGGGGCCGTGGCCGGGGGCCCAGCCTAGTAGGGAGGGCAGGGGGCCGTGGCCGGGGGCCCAGACTAGCAGGGAGGGCAGGGGACCATGGCCAGGGGCCCAGCCTAGTAGGGAGGGCAGGGGGCCGTGGCCGGGGGCCCAGACTAGCAGGGAGGGTGGGGGGCCGTGGCCGGGGGCCCAGCCTGGGCAGGGAGGTCGGGGGGCCATGGCCGGGGGCCCAGCCTGGGCAGGGAGGTCGGGGGGCCGTGGCCGGGGGCCCAGCCTGGGCGGGGGGCCGTGGCCGGGGGCCCAGCCTGGGCGGGGGGCCGTGGCCGGGGGCCCAGCCTGGGCAGGGAGGGCAGGGGGCCGTGGCCGGGGACCCAGACTAGCAGGGAGGGCAGGGGGCCGTGGCCGGGGGCCCAGCCTGGGCGGGGGGCCGTGGCCGGGGGCCCAGCCTGGGCGGGGGGCCGTGGCTGGGGGCCCAGCCTGGGCGGGGGGCCGTGGCCGGGAGTCCAGCCTGGGCGGGGCGCTGTGGCCGGGGGCCCAGACTAGGCAGGGAGGGCAGGGGGCCGTGGCCGGGGGCCCAGCCTGGGCGGGGGGCTGTGGGCGGGGGCACCGGCCCCGGGGCGGGTGGGCTGGCTCTGAGCCCAGGGCTGGTCCGGTCCCTGCCCACCCTTGCTCTTCTGTGCAGGCGGAGGAGTTCCACACCCTGGTGCGCTCGTTCCTGGCCCACCTGGCGGAGTCGGAGAAAACCCTCCGGCACGGCGTCTTCCCGGAGGAGGAGGCAGCCATGCGCGAGTGCCAGAGCCAGCTGCAGGTGAGTGCCCCCCCGCCCCAGCTCCCCGCCTCTCCGCCTGGCTGGGGGCAGCAAGGGCTGGAGCAGGGCCAGGGTGCCACCTCCGCGGCCTCGCGCTCTGGCCTGGAGACAGGGGCACTTGGCCTCCGGCCCCCACCGCCTAGTGCCAGCTCGTGCCCCCCCTTCGCCCTGCCCCCGGCCGTGCCCCACGTCCGTACCTGGCCCCATCCTGCCGGCCGAAGTGAGGGGGGCTTTGACCCATTGTCTTGCCAGGCAGCCTCTGCACCAGCAGGCCTCAGGACCGGGTCTCTGCAGCCACCACGCTGGCACTGCGTCTCCATCCCCATGGAGTCCCCTCAGCCCGGCTCGGCAGCCCCCCCAGCCTGGCAGCCCCCCTCAGCCCGGCCCGGCAGCCCCCCTCAGCCTGGCAGTCCCCCTCAGCCTGGCAGTCCCCCTCAGCCCGGCCCGGCAGCCCCCCTCAGCCTGGAGCCCCCCTCAGCCCGGCCCGGCAGCCCCCCTCAGCCTGGCCTGGCAGCCCCCCTCAGCCTGGAGCCCCCCTCAGCCTGGCTCGGCAGCCCCTCTCAGCCTGGCCTGGAGCCCCCCTCAGCCTGGCCTGGCAGCCCCCCTCAGCCTGGCCCGGCAGCCCCCCTCATCCTGGAGCCCCCCTCAGCCCGGCTCGGCAGCCCCTCTCAGCCTGGCCTGGAGTCCCCCTCAGCCCGGCTCGGCAGCCCCCCATAGCCCGGCTCGGCAGCCCCCCTCAGCCTGGCCTGGCAGCCCCCCTCAGCCTGGCTCAGCAGCCCCCCTCAGCCCGGCTCGGCAGCCCCCTCAGCCCGGCCTGGCAGCCCCCCTCAGCCTGGAGCCCCCCTCAGCCCGGCTCGGCAGCCCCCTCAGCCTGGAGCCCCCCTCAGCCCAGCTCGGCAGCCCCTCTCAGCCCGGCTCGGCAGCCCACCTCAGCCTGGCTTGGCAGCCCCCCTCAGCCTGGCTCAGCAGCCCCCCTCATCCTGGCTCGGCAGCCCCCTCAGCCCGGCCTGGCAGCCCCCCTCAGCCTGGAGCCCCCCTCAGCCTAGAGCCCCCCTCAGCCCGGCTCGGCAGCCCCCTCAGCCTGGAGCCCCCCTCAGCCCAACTCGGCAGCCCCCCTCAGCCCGGCTCAGCAGCCCCCTCCACCTGCAGCCCTCTCCCCCGCCTCTCAGCCCGGTTCAGCACCCCTGCCCCCAGCCCCCTCGGCGGCTCAGGGCGTGCTGCGGAGCTGAGCTCCCCTGGCGTCCGGAGCAGGAGCTGATGAAGACTCTGCAGTGCCGGCAGCTGGAGCTGGAGTGCATCACGTCCCTGGGGGAGGAGATCCTGTCCGCCTGCCACCCTGACTCCATCGTCACCATCAAGTCCTGGCTCACAGTGGCCAAGAGCCGCTTCCAGGAGGTGAGTGTGAGCAGAGCCCGCCGGGCCGGGGCAGGCAGAGCCTCAGGGCGCCCGCCCGCCAGCATCCCAGGGGATGAGCTGGGATCCATGGGCTCCCCCAGCCCAGCACAGGGCCACACTGGGCCTGGGCCGGCCACCTGCATGGCCCCTTTCCCCTCTTCCCCACCCAACCATGAGACTTCCTCAGTGCCTGCCCTGCGTCCTCGGGGGCCCTGGGGAGCAGAGGGGGTTCCCACGTGCCCGGCGTGCACAGTCTCTGTACCCGTGGGATGGGCTCCAGCCGCAGGTGGTCGGGCTGCCCTCCTCCCCCTGCCCAGCACCGACCCCGCCTGCCTCCTCAGCAACGCACGACCCCCCTGCCAGGCCCTGCAGTCCCAGCCCTCCCGTGGCCCCACTCCCCTCACCCTTCCGTGGGCTCTGGGCCCGGTGGGGCATCTCCCAGCTGGCCGGGGCACCCAGCAGGGTCTGTCCGGGAGAACACCCCCGGGCTGCCCTGGCAGAGCGGCTGACAGGGGGCAGTCACTGGCTTCCTGCTGTGTCTCTGTAACGATGCTGGTTCTGGCGGGACCCCACTGAGAGTGCCAGTTCAGGACAAATTGCTTCAAGCAGGGCAGTTACAGCCCAAGGCTGGGGTTCTTCCACCTCTAAGGCACCAAACCAGCCGGACAGAGGAGACTTTGGTTTTACCCCACTGGCTAACCACAAGTCACACAAGCAATTCCCTCAGAAACTCCAGTTTCCCAGTCTCACCACCAGTGCCACTCGTTATGGGGATGACTGGTTATGAAAACCAATGCCCCAGTAAAAGAAAAAGGTTCTCCCGATCCCAATGGACCAAGCCCCCAGATCCAGGTCAATATACAAATCAGATCTTACCCACAAATCACGCTGTTACCAATCCTTTAGAATCTAAAATCTAAAGGTTTATTCATAAAAGGAAAAAGGTCTAGGTGAGAGCTAGAATTGGTTAAATGGAATCAATTACATACAGTGATGACAAAGTTCATGGTTCAGGCTTGTAGCAGTGATGGAAAAAGCTGCAGGTTCAAATCAGGTCTCTGGAACATCCCCAGCTGGGATGGGTCCTTCAGTCCTTTGCTTAGAGTTTCAGTTTGTAGCAAAGTCCCTCCAGAGGTAAGAAGCAGGATTGAAGACAAGATGGAGGAGCTGCAGTAGTCTTTTTAAGTCTTTCGTCATGTGGCCTCTTTCTTTGTTCCAAAGAGAAGCATTGGGGCACATGGCAAGAAAACCCTCAGAGTCCTGTCCATAGGCAGGTCTCTGCACACCTTGCTGAGTCACCAGGTGAATCTGCCTTCTCTCAATGGGTCAGTTGTGTAGCTGATGGTCCTTAATGGGCCATCCAGCAGGCTAGGCAGAGCTGAAGCCAAGCTGTCTGGGGTGTCACCCAGCATCATAGCACAGGTTTGAAATACAGACAGTGTAGAGCCAATACTTATAACTACAAAACTGATCCATACATAGAAATGGCATAATCATACCCAGCCACGCATAACCTGGGCTTAGACACCTCATTTGACCCCCTTTCTACAAGATTTGGTGACACTACAGGACCTTGGTTGTAACAATGATCTACACGGTCTCAGCTTATGTCAATAATGTCACAGTCTCCCTTGGGGGAAGGGTATGGAACCTGTGTGAGTGGTGACCCCCCTCGCCGCCCCCCAAGCCTGCCAGGCCTCCTCACCTGAGCCGGTCACAACACTGGACATGAAGCAGCCAAATCACCCCTGGACACAGCGCAGCATAGACAAGTGACAGAGACCCTTATGGGTACACGGTGCCATTGCCTGCCACCCTGTGCCCACAGGGCTCCGGTCTGTGTCCTCGGTGCCCATGGCCCATGGGCCCCCAATCCGTGCCCTTGGTGCCCCCGGGTAGTGCCCTGTGCCCACAGGCCCAGTTTGTGCTCTCATTGCTCCCCATGGTCTGTGGGCAGGGGGTGCCTCCCCCCAGTCTCTGCTCCATGCTGCCCTGTGTGTGCAGGTGCTGAGCTGGGCCCAGCAGCAGGGCGAGCGGCTCCAGGCCCAGACGGCCAGGCTGGCCGCGGAGCGGGAGGAGCTGGACCGGCTCGTCGACTGGATCGCGGCTGCCGAGGAGTCGCTGAGCCTGAGGGATCAGGAGCCACTGCCCGACGACGCTCAGCAGCTGGAGGAACTCAGCTCCCAGCACGTGGTAACGGGGCTGGGCCGGTACCTGCCCCCCCTGCCATGCCCCCTTCTGCCGCCCCCTCCTCTGTGATTCCCCCCTCTGCCCCCGCCACCCCTGCCATTCCCCTCTGCTGCCCCCTCGGCCACTCCCTCCTCTGCCATTCCCCTCTCTGCCCCCACCCCCCTGCCATTCCCCTCTGCTGCCCCCTCGGCCACTCCCTCCTCTGCCATTCCCCTCTCTGCCCCCACCCCCCCTGCCATTCCCCTCTGCTGCCCCCTCGGCCACTCCCTCCTCTGCCATTCCCCTCTCTGCCCCCGCCACCCCTGCCATTCCCCTCTGCTGCCCCCTCGGCCACTCCCTCCTCTGCCATTCCCCTCTCTGCCCCCCTCTGTCACCTCCTCTGCCCCCACCCCCCTGCCATCCGCTCCTCTGCCATCCACTGCCCAGCCGAGCACGTCACTGCTTCCTTCCCCTACTGGCCCATGGTCTGAATCCCCCACTCCACCCCCATGGGGCAGTGACGTGCCTTGCATGCCCCGCACTGCACTGGCCCCATGGGGCTCTGACCCTCCCCACACCCCACCCCCATGGGGCAGTGATGTCCCTCTCCCCCCCCCCCCACTGCCCTGTGTCAGCTCAGCCTAGAAGCTCTTTGGAGCCAGGGCTGGTCGCTCTGTGGTCCATCCAGAGCGTCCAGAGGAGGGGAGAGGGCCCTGCCCCAGCGACCAGCCTGGCCCCAGGCAGTACTGCCCAGCTGGCCCATGGATCTGCCCTGGCTTGTACTGGGGCCCTGCCCGCCAGCCCCCAACGGTGGGGCCCTGCCAGGAGGAGCCCGGGCCCTGCTCCCGCTCACGCTGACTCTCCTGCCCAGGAGTTCATGGAGGAGCTGAACCGCAAACAGCCAGATGTGGAGAAGGTCACCAAGAGCTGCAAGCGCAAGCTGGCCCCGGAGCTGGGGCCACCGGCCACCCGCAGGCTAGCTGCAGGTAAGGGGCCCCCGGCTGGCTCCCACGCCTGGATCCCCCCCACTATCCCCTGGAGCCCCCCTCAATCTGCCTCCTCCTACTTCCCCCTGGAGCCCCCTTCACTGCCCCCTTGTGATGGGTTCGGTCACAGAGGGGACCCCAGAACCCTCTCTTGTTGAGCCAGACATGCCAGCCTGCTGCAACACAGACTCAGGGTCTGAACCACGCCCCCAAAGCTGCAGGATTTAACTGAAAACCACTCAGCAGGTCCCATGTCTCTAGCACCCAGACACCCAGCTCCCAATGGATCCAACCCCAAATAAATCCGTTTTACTCTGTATAAAGCTTATACAGGGTAAACTCATAAATTGTCCGCCCTCTATAACACTGATAGACAGATATGCCCAGCTGTTTGCTCCCCCCTCGCTGCCCCCTGGAGCCCCCTTCACTTCCCCCCCTCAATCTGCCTCCTCCCACTTCCCCTTGGATCCCCCCTCACTGCTCCCTTGTGACGGGTTCGGTCACAGAGACCCCCTGGGGACTGTCACCTGATGTGGCAAAACTACCTCTGAGACCATTTCCCCAGCCAGCTTGGGACCTCAGATTTAAGTGCTTTCATAGATTCTAGGGCTGGAAGGGACCTCGAGAGGTCATCGAGTCCAGCCCCCTGCCCTCATGGCAGGACCAATTACTGTCTAGACCATCCCTGATAGACATTTATCTAACCTACTCTTAAATATCTCCAGAGATAGAGATTCCACAACCTCCCTGGGCAGTTTATTCATGTTTAACCACCCTGACAGTTAGGAACTTTTTCCTAATGTCCAACCTAAACCTCCCTTGCTGCAGTTTAAGCCCATTGCTTCTTGTTCTGTCCTTAGAGGCTAAGATGAACAAGTTTTCTCCCTCCTCCTTATGACACCCTTTTAGATACCTGAAGACCGCTATCATGTCCCCTCTCAGTCTTCTCTTTTCCAAACTAAACAAACCCAATTCCTTCAGCCTTCCTTCATAGGTCATGTTCTCTAGACCCTTAATCATTCTTGTTGCTCTTCTCTGGACCCTCTCCAATTTCTCCACATCTTTCTTGAAATGCGGTGCCCAGAACTGGACACAATACTCCAGTTGAGGCCTAACCAGCGCAGAGTAGAGCGGAAGAATGACTTCTCGTGTCTGGCTCACAACACACCTGTTAATGCAGCCCAGAATCATGTTTGCTTTTTTTGCAACAGCATCACAAGTAATAACAGACAGAACAAAGTAAGTTACCAAGCAAAATAAAACAAAACACTCAAGTCTAAGCCTAATACATTAAGAAACTGATTACAGTACTCTCTCACCCTCAGAGATGTTCCAATAAGCTTCTTTCACAGACTAGACTCCTTCCTAGTCTGGGCCCAATCCTTTCCCCTGGTACAGTCCTTGTTAGTTCCAGCAGACATCTCAGGTGATAAGCAGGGGTGTTCTGTTCCACCCCCTTTTATAGCTTTGGCACAAGGTGGGAATCTTTTGTCTCTGGGTCCCCACCCCTCCTTCTCAATGGAAAAGTACCAGATTTAAGATGGATCCCAGTGTCAGGTGACATGGTCCCCATGTCAGATCCCCAGGAAGGCTGGCTGGTAAATAAACCCATTCACAGCCAATTCTCCTAGTCACTGGGAGCCATCAGGATTCTAAGCCACCCTTAATGGCCCACACTTGGCATAGTTACAATAGGCCCGTCTCTTGGCTGGTTGCAGGGCGACGCAGCACCATGAAACCCCCCCGCGCCGCTCCCCAGGTGCCGCTCGTCGACCTGGAGCCCCCGAGCCCCCTCATGGCGCAGCTCCTGCACCGCTGGCAGCAGCTCTGGCTCCTGGCCTTGGACCGGCAGTACCGGCTGCAGAGTGCCCTGCAGCGGCTGCGCGAGGTAGGGGAGTCGGGCTCCTGCCCTCGTCTCACAGGCGGTGGCGTGGCCCGGGGGCCCTGCAGCGGCTGGGCGAGGTAGGGGAGTCGGGCTCCTGCCCTCGTCTCACGGGTGCTGGCGCTACCCGGGGGCCCTGCAGTGGCTGGGCGAGGTAGGGGAGTTGGGCTCCTGCCCTCGTCTCATGGGTGGTGGCGCGGCCCAGGGGCCCTGTGGCGGCTGGGCGAGGTAGGGGAGTTGGGCTCCTGGTCTTGTCTCATGGGCGGCGGCACGGCCTGGGGGCCCTGCAGTGGCTGGGCGAGGTAGGGGAGTCGGGATCCTGGCCTCGTCTCACGGGCAGTGGCGTGGCCCGGGGGCCCTGCAGCGGCTGGGCGAGGTAGGGGAGTTGGGATCCTGCCCTCGTCTCACGGGCGGTGGAGTGGCCCGGGGGCCCTGCAGTGGCTGGGCAAGGTAGGGGAGTTGGGATCCTGCCCTCGTCTCACGGGCGGTGGCGCGGCCCAGGGGCCCTGCAGCAGCTGCGCGAGGTAGGGGAGTTGGGATCCTGCCCTCGTCTCACGGGCGGTGGCGTGGCCCGGGGGCCCTGCGGCGGCTGTGTGAGGTAGGGGAGTTGGGCTCTGACCTCTTCTCCCCAGCAGAGGTGGCAGGTGGGATCCGTGGGAGCAGCAGGCCGGGGCGGGTGCAGGCTGGCGGGTGGGATGGAAGCCAGGCCTGGCTGCATGTGCAGCACAGCACAGCACCCTGCTTCGGGCAACAGACACCCCCCGCCCCCCCCATGGCCTGTGTCCAGCCAAGCTGCCCTGGGGCACAGATGCTCCGTCCCCCCCCACCCATGGTCCATGCCCGGCCGAGCCACCCTGGGAGGGGCAGGGCACAGACGCTCCGTTTCCCCCGCCCCCACCGCGGCCCATGCCGAGCCGAGCTGCCCTGGGGGGCAGAGCACACACACTCTGTCCCCCCGTTCTCCCCCCCCCCCATTGGCCTGTGGCCGGCCAAACTGCCCTGGGGGGCAGGGCACACACACTCTGTCCCCCGCCATGGCCCGTGTCTGGCCAGGGCACACACACTCTGTCACCCCCCCATGGCCTGTGGCCGGCCGAACTGTCCTGGGGGGCAGGGCACACACACTCTGTCCCCCCCCCCCCATTGGCCTGTGGCTGGCCAAACTGTCCTGGGGGGCAGGGCACACACACTCTGTCCCCCCTTCCCCCTCCCCATTGGCCCGTGTCCGGCCGAGCTGCCCTGGGGGGCAGGGCACACACACTCTGTGTCCCCCCCCATGGCCCGTGTCCGGCCGAGCTGCCCTGGGGGGCAGGGCACACACACTCTGTATCCCCCCCCCATGGCCCGTGCCTGGCCGAGCTGTCCTGGGGGGCAGGGCACACACACTCTGTCCCCCGCCATGGCCCGTGTCCGGCCGAGCTGCCCTGGGGGGCAGGGCACACACACTCTTTCCCCTCCCCATGGCCTGTGTCCGGCCGAGCTGCCCTGGGGGGCAGGGCACACACACTCTGTGTCCCTCCCCCCCCATGGCCCGTGCCTGGCCGAGCTGTCCTGGGGGGCAGGGCGCACACACTCTGTGTGTCCCCCCCATGGCCTGTGTCCAGCCGAGCAGTCCTGGGGGGCAGGGCACACACACTCTGTGTTCCCCCCCCCCATGGCCCGTGCCTGGCCGAGCTGTCCTGGGGGGCAGGGCGCACACACTCTGCCCCTCCCCGTGGCCCATGCCCGGCCGAGCTGTCCTGGGGGGCAGGGCACACACACTCTGTGTCCCCCCCCATGGCCCGTGCCTGGCCGAGCTGCCCTGGGGGGCAGGGCGCACACACTCTGTGTCCCCCCGCCATGGCCCGTGTCCGGCCGAGCTGCCCTGGGGGGCAGGGCGCACACACTCTGTGTGTCCCCCCCATGGCCCGTGCCTGGCCAAGCTGTCCTGGGGGGCAGGGCGCACACACTCTGCCCCCCCCGTGGCCCGAGCTGTCCCCGTGGTTGATTCCTGGCCTCCCTGTCTCAGGTGCAGGAGTTTGCGCACTTTGACTTCGGCGTCTGGAGGAAGCGGTACATGCAGTGGATCAGCCACCGGAAATCCCGCATCCTGGATGTTTTCCGAGGCATCGACCGGGACCAGGACGGGCGGATCAGCCAGCGGGAGTTCGTCCAGGGCGTCCTGTCCTCCAGTGAGCAGGGGTCCGGGCCCTGGAGGTGTGGGGGAGTCTTGGGAGCCCGGCTCCGGTTGGCCTGGTTGATGCAAGCTGCACGCTCCCATCGCCTGGTTTCCATGGTGACTAGAAGGAGCGATTGGGGAGCGAGGTTTTTGTAGGGTTGTAAGGGCTGATACTGGTGGGGGAGGGGCAGGGCCCCAGCACTGGGGAATTTCTCCCTCCAGGAAGGACTGGGGCTAGGGAGACCCAGACCAGAGCCGGGGAGCCGCCCGGCTCGCAGGGGAACCGCTGCAGGGGCACCGAAGGCTTCTCTGACAGCGCGCTCCCCCCCCAGAATTCCCCACTAACGTCCTGGAGATGAGCGCCGTGGCCAGTATCTTTGATATGAACAGCGATGGCTTCATTGATTACTACGAGTTCGTCAGTGCTCTGCACCCCAGCCGGGACCCGCTGCGGAGGGTCGCTGACGCTGACCAGATCCAGGACGAGGTACGGCAGGGCGCGGAGCTGGGCAGCTGGGAGGGCACCGGGAGCTGGAGGAGAGGAGCGTTCGCCGCTACCACAGGGGCGATGGGCAGGGAGTGGGAGCCCCAGGGGACCGCTGGCGTCATCTGGGCTGGCCTCCTGTGTCACGCCCCCAGATAACTCCTAGGGCAGAGCTTGCAGACCACCACCCAACCCGGATTTAAACACTCCACCACCGCCCCGGTACCTTGTCCCACCGGTGAGAAATGTAGCCTCATTTCCTGTCTGCCTTAGTCTGACTTCAGCTTCCAGCCCTGGGATCCTGGCGGCCCTTCCTCTGTGTCACGGAGGGTGGGGGAGTCAGGTCCTGCACCCCTCTTCCCGGGATTCAATGTGACTCTCAGCCAGCCAGTAGAACAGAAGGTTTATTAGGGTTGCCAGGAAAGAGTCCAAACAGAGCTTGTAAGTATGACCAGGACCCCTCAGCTGGGCCCTTCTGGGGGGCAGGGAGCTTAGAACCCAGCTCCGGGGCTCCCTGCGTTTCACCACCCAGCTCCAAACTGAAAACCAAACCAGCCAAACCTCCAGCAGGTTCTTCCCCTCCCCCGGGGCCCCTCCTCTCGCCTTTGACCATTCTCCCAGCCAAAGGTGTCACCTCCCAACCCCCGTCCTGGCTCATGTTACAGCCCCAGGTAAAGTCTCACACTCCCAATGCAGCCTGTCCCAGGGAACCTCCCCCGCAAGCCTCCCAGGTCAAATCCATCTCGCTCCCTACACCGAAGGGCCCGTTATCAAATCTTCGTTCCTTGTGCAGGTGCTCACAGAGTGTGCTCCACTCGCCCCGGACCTGCTCGCTGTGAGCAAATAGACAGGCCGTCTGCGTGCTGGGCAAACCCCACTGGAAACATTTGGTTTTCCATAGACTAACAGAGGTATTGAAGCATAAGCTTTCGTGGGTCAATACCCACTTCTTCGGATGCAAGCAGTGGAAATGGACATCTGCCTCTGGACATTTCCACTGCTTGCATCCGAAGAAGTGGGTATTGACCCACGAAAGCTTATGCTTCAATACCTCTGTTAGTCTATAAGGTGCCACAGGACCCTTTGTCGCTTCTGCAGATCCAGACTAACACGGCTACCCCTCTGATACTTGGTTTTCCATATAGTTCCTAAGGCCTCCGCTTCTCCTTGGTTAGAGCACGGCTGTGGGGAGGGGCCGGTATCTGCAGGCCAGGCATTGGTCACCAGCTGGGTTTCCCCCACTCCACTGTCTCCGCTTCCCTCTGCCAGCGATTAGCGCCCGGCCTCCGCCAGGCCGGGCAGAATGCTGTTGAAAGGCAGAGCAGGGGAGGCTGGGGAGCTGGGGTCTGTCTGGATGAGGAGACAGCTCCTTGCTCCAGTATCTGTCCCCAAGACAGTCCAGACAGGCTGGAGAGGAGTTAGCAGCAGGGCCAGGGGACTGGGGACCTGTGCCGGGGTGGAGGATGCTCTGGGTACGGCTTTACCTGGCAGGTTGCGCTTTCTGCAGCACAAGGCCTTGGGAACTGCGTCAAGGGGAGAACAACAGAACGATGGCGAGAGGGAGGGAGACAGACACGGCCACGGCCTAGCAGCCTTGTGCGCTCCTAAGGCAGAGCTCCCATTGGCTTCCGTAGCTGCTGACCCTGCGAAAGGAGCTCAGGATCTGACCCCTACAGAGAAGGGGACAAAGAAGGCAAAGGGCTGGTGGGCATGTTCCTTGCTTTATAGGAGCTCATGTAGGAATTGCCAGACTCGATCGGACCCTCCGTGTCCATTAAGGGGGGATACGACTGAGGTCTATAAAATCCTAACTGGGGTGGAGAAAGTGAAGAAGGAAGTGTGATTTACCCCTTCACATAACACAAGAACCAGGGGTCACCCAATGACATTAACAGGCAGCAGGTTTAACACAAACCAAAGGAAGTATTTCTTCACACAACGCACAGTCAACCTGTGGAACTCCTTGCCAGAGGATGTTGTGAAGGCCAAGACTATAACAGGGTTCAAAAAATAATTAGATGAGTTCCTGGAGGATAGGTCCATCAATGGCTATTAGCCAAGATGGTCAGGGATGTAACCCCATGCTCTGGGTGTCCCTAAACCTCTGAATGCCAGAAGCTGGAACTGGATGACAGGGGATGGGTCACTCAAAATTACCCTGCTCTGTTCATTCCCTCTGAAGCACCTGGTTCCAGCTACTGTTGGATGACAGGTTACTGGGCTAGATGGACCCAACATGACCGTTCCTATGTTCAATTGAGCTTTTTGAGTCTTTCAATATAAGGCAGGTTTTCTAATCCTTTGATCATTCTTGTGGGTCTTCTCTGAACCCTCCCCAATTTAGCGACATCCTTGAATTGTGGATGCTAGAACTGTACCGTACGGTGTCCCAGCAGCGGTCACACCAGTGCCAAATACAAAGGTACAAGAACCTCTCTGCTCCCACTCGAGAGTCCCCTGTTTATGCATCCAAGGATCCCATTAGCCCTTTGGCCACCACATCACACTGGGGCTCATCTTCAGCTGATTCTCCCACCCTGGCCCCTAAATCTTTTTCAGAGTCGCTGCTTCCCAGGGTAGAGTTCCCGCCCTGTGTGCTTTGTTCCTGTATATATACATTGACATTTAGCCCTATGGTTTGCTTGCACCCAGTTTACCAAGCGATCCCGGTCGCTCTGAACCAGAATTTCCATCTGAATGTACCACGCCCCCAATTCTTGGGTCACTTGCAGAGGTGATCAGGGTTCTGCTTTTCTGATGATGGTCACTTTGATGATTTTATGTTTTCTTCTGGTTATTGATAAAAATGTTAAAGAGCATAGGGCCAAAGACCAGTCCCTGGGAGACCCCCCTGGGAACCCACCCGCTCAATGACAATACCCCGTCTACAGCGACATTTTGAGACCGAGCAGTGGACCAGTTTTCAGTCCATTTACCGTGTGCCACGGTCATTTTATGGCATTCTAGTTTTGTAATCAGTGTCGTGCGTCACCAAGTCAAACTCCTTACAGACGTCTCAGTCTCTGTCAACGCTCATCTTGATCAGCCAAGCTCGGAATCGCATCAAAAAAAGACATCATTAGTTTGACAGGATCTAGTTTCCATAAAGCCATGCTGATTGGCATGAATTACATTACCCGCCTTTACTTCATTATCAATTGAGTCCCATGTCAACCGCTCTGTTCTCTTGCCCGGGGTCGAAGTCAGCCTGACAGGTCTGTAATTACCCGGGTTGTCTCCCCATCTTCGTGACCTCGCCCAGGGCTGCAGGAAGAGAACTCCAGGGACATCTCAGCCAGCACAGCCTGTGCACTGGAGCCATGTGTGGGGCCTGCGGGCTTAGTCACGGGGCCGGGCCGAGCCTGGTCCCAGGGCATTGGCAGGGTGTGGGGGGGCCACGACCTGGGTCTTTTTGATGGGCAAGTTCAGGTGCCATCACCGCATCCTTAAAAGGCTGGAGTTTGCGGGGAGAGGTTGGGCTGAGCCCTGTCTGGGACACAGGCCTGGGCTTGGGAGCGTCTCACATTGTTTAACGGTGTTGGGAGCGGGTGAAACCTAGCGGTGGAATCAGGCTGGCGTCTTTAAGAACACCCAGACTCGCTGATGTACGTCACTCAGAGACTACACCGATATTTGCAAAGCAAGAGCGAACGATTATCCCGGGAAATACCTCGTCCCACTGGGGTGAGCCAGAGGCGGGGTGTCACGGAGTGTGGGGGAGTCAGCACCTGCACCCCTCTACCTGGGATTCAATGTGACTCTCAGCCAGCCAGTAGAACAGAAGGTTTATTAGAGATGCCAGGAACACAGTCCAAACAGAGCTTGTCAGTGCAACAGGACCCCTCAGTCAGGCCCTTCCGGGGGGCAGGGAGCTTAGACCCCAGCCTGGGGCTCCCTGCGTTTTACCCCACAGCTCCAAACGGGGGGGGCAGGGAGGCCAGACTCGGTCTGCACCTCCCCCCTCTTCCTTAGCCGGCTTCCAACTGAAACTCTCCAGCCCCTCCTCTGCCTTTGTCTCCTTCCCGGGCCAGGAGGTCACCTGATCCCTTTGTTCCAACACCTTCAGCTCCCACCTTTGCAGGGGAGGGGCCCAGACCATCAGTTCATAGAATCATAGACTATCAGGGTTGGAAGGGACCTTTGGAGGTCATCTAGACCAACCCCCTGCTCAAAGCAGGACCCATCCCCAATTTTTGTCCCAGATCCCTAAATGGCCCCCTCAAGGATTGAACTCACAACCCTGGGTTTAGTAGGCCAATGCTCAAACCACCAAGCTATCCCTCCCCCTGCCAGGAGACAGGGTGTCGGCCATTCTCTGTCATCACTGGCCCTGTAGGGCTCTGCGATTACACCGTTTATCCCACCACCTAGAGACTTAGCACATGCCTCGGGGAAACTGAGGCATAGAAACATTACGAACAGTCCCATTCCGTCACACGGGGTAACGTGACCCTTGTCCTGGACTGCCAGTATTGGCTTCACGCTGTGCGACCCGAGCCGTTGAGTCGGTCTCAGCGACTTCCCTCACCTCTGACAGCGAGATGCAGCTGCATCTTCACTGCCGGTGTTAGCCAGCCTGTCCGGGGCTCACGCTGGACTGTCCACCTCGCGTAATGCCCGGGGCGATATGTCGGACAAGCCTTCCTCGTCGATGGCGTGGCTCCAGTCAGCGATCCCCTACATCAGATGTTACACCCCCCCACGATGAGGGACTGGTTGGACTTGGGGGAGTCGGCTAAGATTGGCCTCCATGTTTCGTGGTCCGAGACAAAGCTGCAAATCTAGGACCAGGTCCACCCACAACTCCAATCTCTTTGAATAACGACCCCGTCGAAGCAGTCTCCAGCTTTTGCTATTTGGTTTCTATACTCCCCCGTTCCTCCCACTCCCACACGGAGGGTCTCCGCTGGATTGGCATCGCAGCGTCTGCCAGGGGCCGTTTACACCAACTACGGAATCAGCGTCATCCACCAAGTCCAGGATCTAGTCGAGCTGTGTCCTCGCCGTACTGTTGGACGCCGGGCTGCTCAGTCCGGGCAGAGCTGGAGGCTTTCCACACCACACGCCAGCGTCGTACGTTGGGCATAAAGCGGGAGGATTTCATCTGTCATGCAGATGTTTATGGTCGCTGGGGTCTACAGACTCCCGGGGCCGTTGTCCGCAGACGGTGCCTTACGCTTTTCGGACACGGCGCGAGGATGCCACCAGACATTCCAGCGAACGTCGTTCTCCAGGCGGCTCGTAACAGCTGGGATAAAATCCCACCAGCCGAGGGGTGGAGGCAGCTCAGAGGCCGGCCCGTTACAGGGTGCATCAAGGCTGTTCTGATGCCGGCGAGCGCTCCCTCTGTGGGGAGGTGGGGAGAGGAAGGTGCTGACAGCAGCCGGCTCTTCACCAGAAAAAGGCCCGAGAAAGAGGCACCGGCTGGGAGCTGAAGCTAGACCAATTCGGCCTGGCAGCGAGGGGCAGGTTTTAACGGGGTGGTTAGCCAGGGAACAATTTGCCGAGGGTCGGGGTGGGCTCTCCTGCTCTGGAGATCTCCAGTCCAGCCTGGCTGGAACACGCTTTAGCCAAGCGCCTGCCGCGGGGCTCAGCCCAGGGGTGGCTGGTCTGCATACGTAGGAGCTCAGACGAGATACTCTAACGGCCTCCCTTGCCTGGATCTATGACTTGAGCCTCCCTCAGAGCCCTGGGGAGGGGAACAATCAGACACGTGGAGGGGCGGGGCTATAGGTTCCCTTCACCGTAGTCACCCCCTGTGATATCACCATCCTGACACCGGGTACGTGGGGGGGAGGGTGCCAGCCACAGCCGTCCGGCTCCATGCGGCTGATGGGTTGAATCGGGGCTCGGGGGTCAGGCCCCGCCTGGAGCTGTTCCTGCCCCTTCACCCTGGCGTCTGCACAGGCCACACCAGGGCTGGGGAGCTGGCAGAGCGGTGCTGGACCCAGGGCTTACAGCAGGGGACGATGCTGGGGGGAGGAAGGGCAGATGCTGGGGGCGGGGAGGGGTCTCTCCAGGCTGCCAGCCAGCGCATGGCTCCCGGCCTTTGGAGGCCGCGCTGGGCGGTCCAGGCCTCACGCTGCCTAGGGCCTTGTTCTGTGTTCCAGGTCAACCGGCAGGTGGCCCAGTGCAGCTGTGCCAAGCGTTTCCAGGTGGAGCAGATCAGTGCCAATCGGTACCGGGTAAGTGCCGCCCCCGGGCCTGGGCTGCCTCCCGCCTGCCCTCGGCAAGCTGGGACTGCCAGAGCCTGGCGTGTCCCTGCCCGCTCGGACGCCTGGGTCCATGAGCGTGGCCACCGCGCTTATCCTGAGTCTCCCTCAGCCCTGACCCCTCTGCCGGGGAGCCGGGAGAGGTTCAGCCCGCTTGGCCAGAGCTGAGAGCCTGGGGCTGGGGGGTTGGAGCAGGACCATGATCATCTGGCTCCTCACAGGTGTCCCGACCCATGTAGGTGCTGGATCAGCCTAGACGTGCCCAGCACGGCCCTGCAGACACCTGCCCCAGGCCATGGCTGGCTGGCTGCCACTGGAGCACAAGGGGCTGTCGGCCCTACTGCTGGGGGACCAGAGACAGTCCCACTATTCGGGGCTTTGTCTCAGCTGGGTGCCAATTCCCCACCCCCAACCCGATTTGTCCCACTGCTGTCTGGTCACCCTCCTCCCCTGGGGCCAGGCCCTGGCTGCAGGCTGGGAAGGGGCTCGGGCGAGACAGACCTCGGGCCGCGGCCTCGCTCCAGACCCCGGCCCCTCATGCCGCCCCCCTGCCTTGCCTCTGCAGTTCGGGGAGTCGCAGCAGCTGCGCATGGTGCGGATCCTACGCAGCACCCTGATGGTGAGAGTGGGGGGAGGCTGGATCGCGCTGGACGAGTTCCTGGTGAAGAACGACCCCTGCAGAGGTAGGCGGAGCGGGGGGGCCTGGGCTCCCTGCAGCACATGGGGCAGAGCCAGAGATCTTGGGGGGGCCACCCCCGGCTGCAGGGGAACCTGGGGGGCCTGTGTGCCTGGAGAGTGAGGTTGACCGGCTGGCAGGCTGGGAACGGCTCAGGCTGTCCCCTCCCCAGGGGCCTGGCGTTCCTGTGGGTCCAGGGCCGGGCTGCCTTCAGGGGGCAGGGGGGCTGCAAAAGGCCCGGTGGCCTCCTGGGCGCATGGAGAGCCCGGCTCAGCTCCCGGCTGCTCCTCGCCAGGGCCCTGCAGCCTGTTGCCTGCGTTTCTCACTCCACAGGGCTCGGTGCAGAACGGGAGACCCCTGCCACGGGCCCCCCTGCGTCCCACTCACAGCAGTGCCTGGGAGGGGCCCGGCTTGCTCAGCTCTCGCCCCCCTAAGGTAGCAGCCCCCAGGGCCCCTCACCAGCCCCCCGGCTCCATTTTGCGCACCCTAAACGCTTGGGTCCCCGGCCCCACTGCTTACCCGGTCACCCTACCCAGTAGTGAGAGGAGGGGACCCAGGCTATGGGGCCAGGGCCCTCCCGCCTGCCCTGTGCCCGCTGGGGAGCCCCGGCCCGGCCTGCTGTCGGGTGCCCCAGGCTGTGTGGCTGGACTGGAGCCCCTAGGAAGCAGCAGGGGAAGGGGAACTGGCTGTGACTAGCAGGGTTTCACCCCCTGCCCTGTTGGGCTCCAGGGTGGGGGCTTCACTGACTGGCTGAGCAGGGCAGGGGGTAGCTGGGCCCGAGCTCCCACACCCCGGTGACCCTGGGCTGCCCCCAGAATGGCCGGAGCTGGGTAGCATGGAGCTAGGGCGAGTGTGGGGCTCGGTGTCTGTGCTTTGCCTGTGCCCGCCAGCAGGAGGTGCCCCAGGCCGAGGGATGGGAAGGCTGCGTCCCAGCAAAACAGTGGCCCCGGAAGTCGAGTGTCCCAAAGCTGGGAGCGTCCCAGTGCCCACCGGACAGAGAGAGATTCCCTCCCGCCGGCCCGGAGCCACAGGCCAGAGCCGGGGAGAGAACCCAGGAGTCCTAGCCCCCAGCCGTAACCCCCACCCCTCCCGGAGCCGGGGAGAGAACCCAGGAGTCCTAGCCCCCAGCCGTAACCCCCACCCCTCCCGGAGCCGGGGAGAGAACCCAGGAGTCCTAGCCCCCAGCCGTAACCCCCACCCCTCCCGGAGCCGGGGAGAGAACTCAGGAGTCCTAGCCCCCAGCCGTAACCCCCACCCCTCCCGGAGCTGTGGAGAGAACCCAGGAGTCCTAGCCCCCAGCCGTAACCCCCACCCCTCCCGGAGCCGGGGAGAGAACTCAGGAGTCCTAGCCCCCAGCCGTAACCCCCACCCCTCCCGGAGCCGGGGAGAGAACCCAGGAGTCCTAGCCCCCAGCCGTAACCCCCACCCCTCCCGGAGCCGGGGAGAGAACTCAGGAGTCCTAGCCCCCAGCCGTAACCCCCACCCCTCCCGGAGCCGGGGAGAGAACCCAGGAGTCCTAGCCCCCAGCCGTAACCCCCACCCCTCCCGGAGCCGGGGAGAGAACCCAGGAGTCCTAGCCCCCAGCCGTAACCCCCACCCCTCCCGGAGCCGGGGAGAGAACTCAGGAGTCCTAGCCCCCAGCCGTAACCCCCACCCCTCCCGGAGCCGGGGAGAGAACCCAGGAGTCCTAGCCCCCAGCCGTAACCCCCACCCCTCCCGGAGCCGGGGAGAGAACTCAGGAGTCCTAGCCCCCAGCCGTAACCCCCACCCCTCCCGGAGCCGGGGAGAGAACCCAGGAGTCCTAGCCCCCAGCCGTAACCCCCACCCCTCCCGGAGCCGGGGAGAGAACCCAGGAGTCCTAGCCCCCAGCCGTAACCCCCACCCCTCCCGGAGCCGGGGAGAGAACCCAGGAGTCCTAGCCCCCAGCCGTAACCCCCACCCCTCCCGGAGCCGGGGAGAGAACCCAGGAGTCCTAGCCCCCAGCCGTAACCCCCACCCCTCCCGGAGCCGGGGAGAGAACCCAGGAGTCCTAGCCCCGAGCCGTAACCCCCACCCCTCCCGGAGCCGGGGAGAGAACCCAGGAGTCCTAGCCCCCAGCCGTAACCCCCACCCCTCCCGGAGCCGGGGAGAGAACCCAGGAGTCCTAGCCCCGAGCCGTAACCCCCACCCTTCCCGGAGCCGGGGAGAGAACTCAGGAGTCCTAGCCCCCAGCCGTAACCCCCACCCCTCCCGGAGCCGGGGAGAGAACCCAGGAGTCCTAGCCCCCAGCCGTAACCCCCACCCCTCCCGGAGCCGGGGAGAGAACCCAGAAGTCCTAGCCCCGAGCCGTAACCCCCACCCCTCCCGGAGCCGGGGAGAGAACTCAGGAGTCCTAGCCCCCAGCCGTAACCCCCACCCCTCCCGGAGCCGGGGAGAGAGCCCAGGAGTCCTAGCCCCCAGCCGTAACCCCCACCCCTCCCGGAGCCGGGGAGAGAACCCAGGAGTCCTAGCCCCGAGCCGTAACCCCCACCCCTCCCGGAGCCGGGGAGAGAACCCAGGAGTCCTAGCCCCGAGCCGTAACCCCCACCCCTCCCGGAGCTGGGGAGAGAACCCAGGAGTCCTAGCCCCCAGCCGTAACCCCCACCCCTCCCGGAGCCGGGGAGAGAGCCCCGCTTTACCCACTCGACCTTGCTGAAATTCACGTCTCATAGACTCTGCAGCCCAAACCCAGCTGGCCCCTGGGAATGACCCGCTGGGCAGCCGCCGTCCATCCCAGCTGTGGCTGCCCCACCGGCAAACCAGCCAGGCCCAGGGCCAGCTGTTAGCCCTGGGGACTCCCTCGCAGGCGCCTCTGCCCGATTCCCTGGCACGCCGCGGGTAGGCCATGCCCCTGCCGCCCACGCCCGGTGCTCAGCCGCTGCCCACCGCCTCTCGCTCACCGTGCCTGTCTCCCCTGGGCAGTGAAGGGACGGACCAACCTGAAGATCAATGAGAAATACCTGTCCCCAGACGCCTTAGGGGCCGCGGCCGCCTGTGCCGGCAGCCAGTCAGCCCCCGCCTCCAAAGTGCTGTCCCCCAGCCGCTCCAACTCCAGCCTCAGCCTCTACAGCAGCGCCTCGGCCCCCAGCAGCCCCCTGGCCAGGAAGGTAAGAGCCGCCGGGCCGAGCAGCCCAGGGAGCGCCGGGAGGGGGACCCATGGCAAGGCAGGCCAGGGCCCCATGGGGAGGGCAGGGGCCCTGGAGCCTGTGACCACACGAGGGCTGGATTCCCCACCCTGGCTCTGTCTGGCCACAGCCCTGCAGGGAGCTCCTTGGAGTAACCGCCTCCCCTCTGCCCAGGCTGTCCTGCGCCGGACGCGCTCCGGAGACCGGTGCCCCCGTTCCCGCAGCTCCCTCCTGGCCGACGGGGCTGAGCTGAGCTTCTCCGCGGCCCAGGCCGGGGCTGAGCTGAGCTTCTCCGCGGCCCAGGCCGGCACAGAGGCTGCGCCACCAGGTGAGAGCCCAGGAGCACCGGGAGGGACTGAGGCATCCCACCCTTGGGCCGGCCCCTGCTGCCAAAGCTGCTCTTGGACCAGGCCCTCTCTCTGCTTTGCTTCCAGAGCCCCCCGAAGGCCCCCCCACATGAGAGCGCAGCCCGAGAGCCCCCGTCAGAGCGGCCCCCCCTCCCCGGCACAGCCGAGCCCCACTCCGGATGGTCTGCCCTTCCCGATGGCTGCGCCAGCAGAGTGGTTTCCACGCCGGGGATGTGGCTCCAAGGCTGGAGAGGATGGAAGACCCTGGCCCAGCCCTTCAGCAGAGAGCTGTGTGTGTGTGTGTGTGTGTGTGTGTGTGTGTGTGTGCGCCTCGCGGGGTGTGTACCTGCGTGGGTTCCTCATGGGGTCTGTGTGTGTACCTGTGTGTGTACTTCGTAGGGCGGGGGTGTACCTCGGGGGACATGTATCTCATGGAGGTGTGCTTGGGTGTGTAACTCGCAGGGTGTGTGTTCTTGTGTGTGCGTACCTCAGGAGAGTGTGTGTGTGTACCTTCGTGTGTACCTTCTGGGATGTCTCTGTGTGTGTACCTTGGAGGGGTGTGTGTGTGTGTGTACCTCGTGGAGTGTCTGTGTGTGTACCTGCGTGTGTACCTTGGGGTGTGTGTGTACACCTTGGGGTGTGTGTGTGTGTGTGTGTGTGGGTGTGTATACACCTCGGGGTGTGTGTGTGTGTGTACACCTTGGGGGGTGTACACCTCGATGTGTGTGTGTGTGTGTATACCTCGGGGTGTCTGTGTGTGTGTACCTCAGGGGGGGGGGTGTACACCTCGGTGTGTGTGTGTGTGTGTACCTCGGGGTGTGTGCGTGTGTGTGTACACCTCGTGTGTGTGTGTGTGTGTGTGTGTGTACACCTCGGTGTGTGTGTGTGCGCGCACACCTCGGGGTGTGTGTGTGTGTGTGTGTACACCTCGGTGTGTGTGTGTGCGTGTGTGTGTGTGTGTGTACATCTCAGTGTGTGTGTGTGCACCTCGGTGTGTGTGTGTGTGCGCACACCTCGGGGTGTGTGTGTGTGTGTGTGTACACCTCGGTGTGTGTGTGTGCGTGTGTGTGTGTGTGTGTGTACATCTCAGTGTGTGTGTGTGCACCTCGGGGGTGTGTGTGTGTACACCTCGGGGTGTGTGTGTGTGTGTGTGTGTGTGTGTGTACACCTCGGTGCGTGTGTGTGTGTGTGTGTGTGTGTACACCTCGGTGCGTGTGTGTGTGTGTGTGTGTGTGTGTGTACACCTCGGTCCGTGTGCGTGTGCTCTGCTGAGGGCTCTGCCCGTGCCCGGCTCGCAGGCAGGAAGCCGGATCCCGCGGACGAGGCTCTGCTGTGTCCGTCGGTCGTGCCGCTGGGCCTGGCCCAGGACATATGCAAACACCCCCATGAAACACACCAGACTGCCCCCCCCGGGCACTGGCTAACCCCCCCTCCCCCCGGTGCAGCGGGGAGACAGCTCAGGGTGATGGCAAAGGCCCCCCCAGCCCCCGACGCCTGGACACAGACCCTGGGGTCTCACCCGGCCATGAAGACTCTGCCCTCAGCATCCCTGGTGCAAGGACCAGCCCGGGTCACCGTGGGCGGCTTCTGCTCCGGGGCTGCACTGTTAAACCTGGCCCTGCAGGAGCTGGGAGCCCCCCCAGCCAGCGCCCTGCCCCCCCCAGCACCCCCTCCTGGGAGCCCCCCAGCCAGCGCCCTGCCCTGCACCCCCAGCACCCCCTGCTGGGACCCCCCCAGCCAGCGTTCCTGCCCTGCCCCCCCAGCATCCCCTGCTGGGAGCCCCCCAGCCAGCGCCCTGCTCCGCCCCCCCCAGCACCCCCTGCTGGGACCCCCCCAGCCAGCGCCCTGCTCTCCCCCCCCCAGCACCCCCTGCTGGGACCCTCCCTGCCAGCGCCCTGCCCCCCCAGCACCCCCTGCTGGGAGCCCCCCAGCCAGCACCCTGCCCCCCAGCACCCCCTGCTGGGCGCTCCCCAGCCAGCGTTCCTGCCCTGCCCCCCCAGCCAGCGCCCTGCCTGCTTTCCCCCCCCCCGAGTACCCCCTGCTGGGAGCCCCCCAGCCAGCATTCCTGCCCTGCCCCCCCCAGCCAGCACTCCTGCCCCACTCCCCACAGTTCCCCCTGCTGGGAGGCTGGGCTCTGCGTTCCCGCTGTCACCGAAGCTGCTGCCTGACTCCTCCCCTCCGTGTGGGGTAGCCAGTAACAGCCCCAGGGTGGGGGTATCAGCCCCCAGCCCTGCTGCCTGCGCTCCGGGAGTCAGACACGAACCCTGAGCCCGCGGCAGGGCTGGGGCCGGCAGAGCCTGGAGTCCCAGCCCAGCCGCGGGGCCCTGTCTGGTGCTAACCCCTCTCTGGCCCCCTTGGGGGTGAGCGGCAGCCTCCCCCCCCCCCCCCCCCCCCCCGCTGAGCTAGGGCGACCAGCCACCCTCCAGTCTCCCTGCTGCACCCACAGTGGGTCCTGTATGCTGCCCCCCCTGCCTGCAGCACTGACCCCTGGCAGCAGGGCCCCGTCCCCCCACCCCTGCCTGGCGCCTGGTCTGGCGCCCTAGCTGAATGGAACCGCGGCCACGGACAGGGACAATAAAGAGATTTTCTATCGGCCCCTCGGCGCCTTTCTCCGTTCGGCTGCTCCGGCTCCCTCTCCGCCCGGCGCCTGCCAGACGGGCGGCAGGAAGCAGAGGCCGGGTCACGGCGGCCTTTGGGGGTGACGCTGCTCAGCGCCCCTGTAACAGCCTCGGTTCAGCCGGCTCTGCCCTGGGCCCGTGGGGAAGCCGGGAGGGCAGGGCAGGGGGCGGGGAAGCCCTTGGCGATGCCACTGGCCTTCGGGCACCGCACCCCACGGAGCCCCGGGGCTCGGCTCAGGGATGCCTGGCCCCTGCCTGCAGCCCGGAGCTTGGTCAGCGCCGTGCTCACACACGCTGGTGCCCATCGGGGCTGGCACTGGGACGGGCTGCCAAGCCCCAGGGCGGGAGGCTGGTGCGGACCTGCTCGGCGGCTCTTATTCATCCCGCTGCCAAGGCAAACATCGCCGGGATTCCTGCGAACGAGGCGTGGCCGGAGCTCCTGCGCCTCGGGCCCCGTGGCTGCGCGGCCCTCGCCCCAGAGCTGACAGCTCCCCGCCCGGGACAGGAACCCGAGCTGGGCACGGCCTGGAACCCCGGCGGCCTGGCCCCAGCGCCAGCCCCGCTGTGTCTCCCACCCGCCTGGCAGCACAGCAGGGACAAGGGGCCCAGGACTTCATGGGGCCTAGGGGCAGCCTGGTCCACCCGGCACCAAGGCTCCAACAACCCTTCAGGGGTCAGCAACAGTTCTGCTCCCGGTGAAACCTCCTGCCGACGATTGAATTACCCGACTGGCCGCTAATGGCACTGGCTGGGCAGCGCGCCGGGGGGCAGCTGCCAGGGGGCAGCCGGGCCTGGGGGGTGCCAGGGGGCTGCTGGGGCTTCCGTGGGTCTGGCGGAGCGGGTGCAGCAGGGGGGAGGTGGGCAGGATCAGGCCCCTCGGCCGCGCTGGGCAGGTCCCAGGAGCGGGGGGGGCTGCAAGCCAACGGCGGCTCCCTTCCCGCGGCGCCGCTTGCTGGGGCCAGGGGTCCTGCTCTCAGCGTCCCCCTGGGCTGGGCACCTGCCCCCAGCCAGAGCCCAGCAACGCCCCGCCCCCGCCCGGCAGCTGCCTGTACTCTAGGGCCCGGCCCCATGGCCCCCAGGCAGCACGGGGGAGTGAGCGGGAGGCGAGCGGGCGGTGCCCGAGGAGGAACGTCCCGCCTGGTGCACACGGTGCTTTGGGATCGTCACACGTGCGGGTCTGTAATGACACGTGTCATTGCTGCAGCCACACAGACCCCCGGACCTGAGCCTGGCTTGCACCACGCCCTGCCGGGCAGTGACGGGCGACTCCAGCCCCGCCTGGGAACCGCCCAACCCCCCAGGCAGGGCCCGTGCGCACCCCCACCCCCACCCCAGTCATTATTCTGGGTCTTTCCATCCTGGCCCCTCCCAAGCACACAGCCCGGCGCTGGCTCTCCTGGCCAGGGTCGGGTCAGCCCCAACCAGCCCATCGCCCAGCTCTGCGCCCCTCTGCGCTGCAGGGCCCCGGCACTGGGCCGTTCCCCAGCCCCCTTCACTGCCCCCTTCCCTGTGCCAGCCCCTGCCTCCTTCACTGTGCCAGCCCCTGCCCCCTTCCCTGTGCCAGCCCCTGCCCCCTTCTCTGTGCCAGGCCCTGCCCCCTGTGCCAGTCCCTGTGCCAGCCTCTGCCCCCTTCTCTGTGCCAGCCCCTGCCCCCTTCTCTGTGCCAGCCCCTGCCCCCTTTTCTGTGCCAATGGCGATGCAGCCCCATGCTGGCTGGCCTTGCGATGCCCTCAGAGACGGCTTCATTGCTAAGGCGGTTCCTCGCCTGGCTTCGCTGCGAGCCCTGCTAGGCCCTGCTCACCAGAGGGGTTCATGTTTGTGCAGCGCTGGGCAGGCCAGGCCAGGCAGCTCTGGAGGGCAGGTGCCCGCGCCCCGCCCTGCTGCTGGGAATCACAGGCCCAGCTCGCTACTCCTGGCACCGGCTCCCACACAGGGCGGAGTGAGAACGTCAACAGCCGCTGGCATGTGGCAGCCTGGCCGCTCGCCGGGCTCGGGAGACGGGTCTTGGGCCGCTGCCGGCACCTGCAGACCACGCCCGTGGGTCTGGGGCGGGGGGGCGGGGGGCAGTCACTGAGCTGGCCCCACACCCTGGGCTGCAGAGGCCGGTGAAAACCCCCCTGGGGGGCGCCAGGGAAGGTCACAGCCGCGTGGGGGCAGGCGGGTGCTGCCAGGCCCAGAGAGGATGAGTCTCAGCCCCAGAGCAGGGGAGCAAGAGCCAGCGGCCCCACCGAGCACGGCCCCCCCCGCCAGGTACCCCATCCGCACCGAGCACTGCCCCCCCCGGTACCCCATCTGCACAGAGCAGTGACCCCCCCCAGCTCCCGCATTCGCACCGAGCACTGCCCCTCCCCAGGTACCCCATCTGCACAGAACAGTGACCCCCCCCCAGGTACCCCATCTGCACTGAGCAGTGACCGCCCCCCGCAGCTCCCGCATCCGCACCGAGCACTGCCCCCCCAGGTACCCCATCTGCACAGAACAGTGACCCCCCCCCAGCTCCCGCATCCGCACCGAGCACTGCCCCCCCAAGGTACCCCATCTGCACAGAACAGTGACCCCCCCCCAGGTACCCCATCTGCACTGAGCAGTGACCCCCCCCCGCAGCTCCCGCATCCGCACCGAGCACTGCCCCCCCCAGGTACCCCATCTGCACAGAGCAGTGACCCCCCCCCCCAGCTCCTGCATCCGCACCGAGTACTGCCCCCCCCCGGTCCCCCATCTCCACTAAGCAGTGACCCCCCCGCAGCTCCCGCATCCGCACCGAGCACTGCCCACCCCCAGCTCCTGCACCGAGCACGGCCACCCCCCAGGTACCCCATCTGCACAGAGCAGAGACCCCCCCCGCAGCTCCCACATCTGCACCGAGCACTGCCCCCCCAGGTACCCCATCTGCACAGAGCAGTGACCCCCCCCCAGCTCCCGCATCCGCACTAAGCACTGCCCCCCCCCGCAGGTACCCCATCTGCACTGAGCAGTGACCCCCCCCGCAGCTCCCACATCTGCACCGAGCACTGCCCCCCCAGGTACCCCATCTGCACTGAGCAGTGACCCCCCCCGCAGCTCCCGCATCCCCACCGAGCACTGCCCCCCCCCAGCTTCTGCACCGAGCACTGCCCCTGCCCCCCCCCCCCCATCCCTCACACTGACAGCCCGGGCAGTGCGCCTGAGCATGGGTCACAGCTGGGCCCCCCCGCACTGACAGCCCAAGCTCTCAGCCTCAGGGCAGAGGAGAGGGGCTGCCGCTGTGAGCCCTGGACGTTATGTCTACACAGGTGCTGTGTTGCCCTGACTACATCCCCCAAGCGCTGAGCTGCTCGCGGGGGGGGGCATTATTAGGTTGCGGCAGCAGGCGACGTACGGGGGCGAGCGTCCCACTGCAGTGTGGACCCCCAGAGCGTGGGGCACGAGCGGCTGGACCGTGCAGACCGGCCGGAGGCTCCCGGGCCGCACGCGGCTCCTTAACATGGCTCCTGCGGCGCATGGCAGCACGTGGTGGTAAAACACCGTGCGGTTTAGTTATTAACCTGCCTCCGCGGTTAGCCAGTCAGGAGGCTTTTAACTCTGTTATGAACCAATTGTAGCGGATACAATAATACTACTTGGCCAGTCACTTTGCTGTGAGAATAGACAGAGATCAAACGACCCGTTTCCCCGTCACACGCGAATCGCTGGCGCTCTAGTTAACGACACCCCGGCCTCCCACAGCCAGGGCTCGTTTGAGCACCGCTGGTCACTAGCTTGGCTCCCCAGCCACCGAGTCTGAGTATCTCTGGGCCATTGAATTCCAGCCCACCGCTCGCTCCCGTCTGCCAGGTCAGCCAGAGCTTCCTGAATTCCCCCCGGCCCCCCGGGATTGTCCAGGCCTCCCGGCTTCCCATCGGCCCGTGCACGCTCCTGCTACTGACTGAGACTGGGCCCCAGGCCAACCCTTGGGAAACTCCCCCGGTCACCTCCCTGCGGGGTGACACTTCTCTACCCTCCTGGGCCGGTTCTCTCAGCCCTCTGGGACGGCAGGGACCCAGTGCCCCAGAGCTGAGCGCATTAAACCCCACCGCCGCTGTCGGCGTTTCCATTTGTGCCGCTGTCCAGCCTCATGTGCATGGTCCGTGTTCTCGTCCGGACTGAGAACCCAGCCACGCTGTTCATTGAGGTTTTGGGCCATACCTAGGGTGTCTTTAATCTCCTCCCAGCCCCCCACCGCAGGATGGCCCAGGCTCATCCTTCCTTATTCCTTTGTTATTGGTGGGACAAAAAACCCTCTATGTGCGTGTGTGAATTTCCTTGGCAAGAGCTAATTCCACCTGACTTCCAGCAGTCCTCCCTACTCCTCCCAACCCCCACAATTACCCTTCTTTGCTGATTGACCCCCTTTTTCACTCCCCAGAGACTCTGCTGACTCCTGACAACCATGGGAGGTGGGCCTGGAGCCCCTCCCGACACACTTTTTGTCACGGGGCGACGCTCTGGAGCTGCTTGTGACGAACTAGGACTGTTGTTAATGTTTTCCCTGAGTACTGTGTGGGTGCCTCAGTTTCCCTATGCAGGGCTTGAGTATCTAGCTGGTGGGACAACGGTGCATGATTGTTACAGAGCCCTAGGGCAGGGGCCTGGACACAGAGACCCGGGCCAGGAGGTCACCTGATCCCTTTGTTCCAACACCTTCAGCTCTCACCTTTGCAGGGGAGGGGCCGGGCCATCCGTTGCTAGGGGACAGAGTGTTGGCCATTCTCTGTGTACATAGTGCAGGGGGGGGGGGCTGGTCACCGACCCCCCCCTCCAGCACCGTTGTGCAGCCCAGTAACACCCTGCTTCAAGACACTTTGCCTGTCCTCCCACTGAAGGGAGCGGGAATCTGTCTACAGGGGCTGGGGGAGGGGCTGAGGGAGTATCTGGGGGAGGGGCTGAGGGGCTCTCATAAGAACATAAGAACATAAGAGTGGCCGTACTGGGTCAGACCAAAGGTCCATCAAGCCCAGTATCCTGTCCACTGACAGTGGCCAATGCCAGGTGCCCCGGACTGAGTGGACCTAACAGGTAATGATCAAGTGATCTCTCTCCTGCCATCCATCACCCCCCTCTGACAAACAGAGGCTAAGGACACCATTCCTTACCCATCCTGGCTAATAGCCATTAATGGACTTAACCTCCATGAATTTATCCAGTTCTCTTTTAAACCCTGTTATAGTCCTAGCTTCACTCCTTAGGCAAGGAGTTCCACAGGTTGACTGTGCGCTGTGTGAAGAACTTCCTTTTATTTGTTTTAAACCTGCTGCCCACTAATTAAACCTGCTGCCCACTACATGCTAAATTCTTCTTATGTACTATTTGTATGACAGCAGTCCTACTGAGATCAGTGCCCCATTGTGGTAGGCGCTCTACAAACACAAAGTAAGAGAGAGTCCCTGCCTCAAAGATCCTACAATCTAAATAAACAAGACAGACAAATGGGTGGGAAAAAAGGAAAGTTATTAATATCCCCACTTTACAGATAGGGAACAGAAAGGCAGAGATTAAATTACTCGCTCCTCAAGGAAGTTTGTGGCAGGGACAGGAATTGAACCCACCTCTAAGGCCAGTCCAGTACCTTAAATCACCAGGGCATCTTTTCCTATTGAATGTACAGACTAAATGTGGTAGCTTTGAATAGAAACTGTCAGAAAGGGATTTCAGTTGCTAAGAGGCATGGTTTGTAGCCAGAAGTGTTATGTGGTCAGTATTAGGGTTGCTTTAATCTGAATAGCCTTGTTCCTGTGGTTCCAATATTGATTAAATAGTGAATCTAGTGGTGGGTAATCAGTGATTGGAGTTAAATTCAGATGTTTTAAGGATTTTTCAAAAGAATGGCTGAACTATCAGGTTTACAAACAACGCTGGGTTGGAAAATTTCATGAAAACAGGCTCACTTGCAGATATGTACTTCTGGCTACCGGCTGGGCTGAAAACACAGCAAGGGAAATCCTCCCCCACCCCCACCCCACCCCGGCATCCCATTGCTTTAATTTTCTACACCCCGACAAAACCTGAAAGTGACAAGTCAGGCAAAAATAGCAAGCAACAGAGAAAAATAAAATACCTGAACCTCACAAATCAGTGTGTTTAACATGGGGGCAGTGGGTGATCTTTATGCCTTCCAACCTAACTCACCCGTTCTTTAATGTAATGAAATACAAACTAAGGTTATGCTGTGAATGCTTTGTGCAAAGAAGGCCCATTGATTTTACTGGGAGTTGCACAGGCAGAGAACGTACACGTTTGGGCACTAAACGAACACGTTACCTTATGGGAAGGGAGCGTCATCGAATGGCTAGGACACATCTGTGAGAAGTAGAGATTCTGACTATCATTACTGGCTCTGCCGATGACTCATTACGTAGCCTCAGACTTGACCTCCGTGCTCTAGACTCCCCACATGTAAAATGGGGATAATACTACTCATGGGATTGTTGCAATGCTTAACGAATGCATTTAGACATCGTTTCAAGAGAGGCATTCTATAAATGTTAAGTGATACTATTCCATCTTTCTCCCTTGCTTCCCAGCAATTGTTCTATTGACCTAGACTCCATTATAGGTTCAGAAAAATGTTGATTACAATGATAGCTCCAAGGTGGTACATTTCTCTCCTCTCTGCTGGAACCAAGATTGCTCTCATTGATTTTTTCCCCTTCAATCAAAAGTTTGTATTCAAATCTACAGAGGGGGTATATATATATGTAAATAAATAAAAGAGCAAATGTCATTACCCCACCACGTAAGAGCTTTGTTCCCAAATCAAGATCTTTCCATTACAATTGACACATTCATTAGCTTGTCAGTTTCCATTGGGCCTTTCAAGCCAAAGAATGTCAATACAAGATAAATGCTGTTCAGTTAAGGTCTCATCCAAGAACTCATCAAAGTCAATGGGAATCTTTCCATTTATTACAGTGGGCTTTGGATCAGATACTTAATGTTTTGGGCCTGATCCTGCCAGACCTATAATCACAAAAACTCCTGATTGATTCCAGTGGGAGTTCTGCATGCAAAGGTATTTACAAGATCTGACTGCCTGTGTTGAAACACTTTTAGAAGAGGCAAATTGATACAATTGCAAGGTAATGAGCTGCATCTGCAGAGAATTTGATTTAAAGTTAAGGCCAAAATATAAATATGAATCTGCCTTAGAAGTGAAATCATCCAGTCTTCCTCACTGCATTGCACATGCATGCAAAATAACAAAATCTGGGTCACTCTATATCAGTGGTTCCCAAACTTTAACAACCTTTAACAACTCTCAGGGGCTGGGAGTATCTGAGGGAGGGGCTGAGGGGCTCTCAGGGGCTGGGGGTATCTGAGGGAGGGGCTGAGGGGCTCTCAGGGGCTGGGAGTATCTGAGGGAGGGGCTGAGGGGCTCTCAGGGGCTGGGGGTATCTGGGGGAGGGGCTGGCAGGATTTGGGGGGTTCTGGCTATGCCAGGGATCAGGAATCTGTCTACAGGGGGTGGGGGAGGGGTGGGTTTTCTCATTGACACGTGCTGCCCCTTAGCCCAGGGGCAGGGGGGTGGCCTCCCTGGCCGGGTGAATTTGTGGGCGCAAACTCATTGCCCTGTGGCCCCGGGTGCTTGGGGGGAGGGGAGCCCTGTGCGGGGGTTGGTGGCCTCTTCCCACAGAGCCACGTCTGGAGACTGCAGCACAACTGTGCTTGGGGACACAACACAAGAGTGCTTGGCCCTTGGCCCGCTCCAGCCTGGCTCGGCAAGGGGGCTGCGGCCAGCAATAGCGCTTGGCTTCCAGGTCCTGTGCGGGGCAGAGAACCCAGCCCAGCCCTGCCGGCTCCAAGGCCCTGCTGGGAGAAGTGGCCAGAACAGACAGCAGCCGAGCAGCGGCCGACCCGTGGGCTCGGGGGGGTGGGGGGCAGGAAGGAAACGGCCGCTAGCAGAGGGGTCCGTCCAGGGCCGGCTCCAGGCACCAGCTTGCCAAGCTGCTGCTTGGGGCGGCAGGCGAGAAGGGGGCGGCAGTCCGAGTCCCGCGGCGGCAGTTTGGCGGCAGGTCCGCTCTTCCCGCCGCCGAATTGCTGCCGCAGGATTCGGACTGCCGCCCCCGTCTCGCCTCCCGCAGCGGCCATGGGGCAGCAAGTCCGCCGCTCTCCCCTTGCCGCCGCGGACTGGGACTGCCTGCGTCGGGGGCGGGGCCGCCCCCCTGCTTGGGGCGGAAAAATTGTGAGAGCCGCCCCTGGGTCCGCCCCAGAGAATGGCACCGGCAAGCCAGTGCAGGCAGGTGCCGGGGCATTGCCAGACCGGGGGAGGGCAGGACCCCACATCCCCGACCCAGGGCAGGGGCAGGAGGTGCTGTAGCTCCCTGTCCCTGGGCACAGCCGCTGCGGAGGGCCAGCGCCCAGGGCGGATACCAGCTGCCGCGTCCCGCAGGGCTCAGGGGGCCAGGCTGCTGTTGGGACCAGGACACAGGGACGGACGATGGGCGACTGGCTGGGAACCAAGAGCCGGGGCACGGCAGGAGCCAGGCCACATTCCCTCTGGGCCGTGGTACCGCCCCAGCCTGGCACAGCAGCAGTCAGGAGCGAGGCCGAAGGGCCCACGGTGCCCAGCCAGCCTGAGCTGCTGCGTGCCCCGGCCAGCGCCCCAAAGCCGGCGAGGTCTCCGGCAAGCCCGCGGCACCTAGCCCTGGCCAGCGCGTCTGGCTCCCAGGCCTGCCCGCAGCAGCGCTCTGCCCAGCACGTCAGGCCCGAGGCCCCGGGTGGGCAGCAGAGGGTCTGGCATTGTCCTGCCCACGCATCCCGGTCCCGCCCCTGCCCCAGGCAGTGTACGGGCGCTGCCAGGTGGAGCCGGCACATACGGGGGCGTAGCAGCTAAAAGCCACTAACCCAGTGGCTCCATAGCAGGACACACAACCCGACCCCAGCTGGGACCCCCCCCCCCCGACACGTGGGAAGCCGGGGGCCAGGTGGCTGCAGCTCCCGGGCCTGGCGCTGGAGGGGCAGTGGGGCAGTGGGGCAGGAAGCTGGGTGCTGGGTGCTGAGCAGTGGCTCTTGGCCCTGCGCCAGGAGGTGGGACGGGGGCAGGGTACAGCAGTGGCAGGTGGTGACACAGTCCAAGGACGCCGGTCCCTGCTGAGCCCAGCTCCGGGGGGAGGGGTTGGCTGGGGCGCGCGCTGGGGGGAAGGTCCCAGGCAATCCGTATTCCCTGGCTGAGAGCGCTCGGGCCGGGGGTTACGAAGAGCAGAGCATCGCTAGGGAGAACGGGAGTGGGGGCAGGGATGGCACCAGGACTCCTGGGTTCTATTCCTGGCTCTACCACTAACCCGCTACCAGACTTTGGACAAATTACTTCCCCTCGGTGTCGCCTCTTGTCATAAATATGAAGGGAAGGGGGAGAGGGTCTGATGCAGTGCTATAAAATCCTCTTTCCAGTAAAGGGTTAAGAAATGCAGGTAGCCAGACTGACACCTGACCGGGCTGGGCTCTGACCAATAAGGGGACAAGATACTTTCAAACTTTGGGAGGAGGTAAGGTTTTAGTGAGTGTCTTTGTCTGAGAGAGGGTGATCTTAAAAAACAGAAGGCACCTACAAAAAATCAAACCTCCCTTTTCTAAAGTAAGTTTAAATAGCATAGCGTATAGATTTCTGTTTATTTTTGCTTGGTGTATCCCCTGTGTTAAAAAGGGCAAGGGGGGGGGGGTTATTCATGGTTTTCTGTAACGTTAAGGTTTTGTCCAGAGGGGGAAATCTCTCTAAGTTTAAAAATATAGTGCCCTGTAAAATAGTTACCATCCTAATTTTACAGAGATGATTTTACCTTCTTTATTTTTAATAAAATCCTTCTTTTAAGAAGTTGACTGTTTTCTATGGTGTTAAAACCCAGGGGGTGGGTTTTTAGATCACTGTGTAACCAATTGGTTGGGAAATTGTTCTCAAGCTTCCCCAGGAAAGGGGGTGTATGGCTTGAGGGGGTAGTTTGGGGGGGAGGGAAGTTCAAGTAATTCCTTTCCTGAATTCCTGTTAAACATTTAATGGTGGCAGCAAAAAGCATTTCTCGGGGTGCAGGGAATTTTGTACCTTGGGGGGTTTAACCTAAGCTGGTAAAAATAAGCTTAGGGGCTCTAAATGCGGGTCCCCACGTCTTTACCCTAAAGTTTAAAGTGGGAAGAAAACCCTAACACCTCTGTAAAATGGGGCCAAACCAGACACCCCGAGAGCGGGGGAAGGAGGCTGAGCACGTCAATGGGTGGAGCCCTGGAGACAGGGGCTGTGGGCGTGAGCTCAGGGCTGGGTAGGGCTGGAAGCTGGTTAATTACTGTTCTGTTATAATGTATCACTTCTGTAGCGCCACACCTGTCTCCACTGGCAAACGGAGCAGAGCCCAGCCCCCGGAGCTCAATGCAAAAAATTGCAAACTCATGGGTGGGTGACAGGAGAGGCCCTGGAAGACTGGAGAAGGGCTAATGTGGTGCCCCTCTTTAAAAGGGGGGGAGGGAAGGAGGAGCCGGGGAACTATAGAGCAGTGAGCCTGACCTCGATACCTGGGAGCTGCTAGAGCAATGGATAAAACATTTCATTTGCAAATCCCTGGAGGATGGAGGGGTAAATCGCTAGCAACCAGCATGGATTTACCAGGAACAAATCACGCCAAACCAGCTTGATTTCCTTCGTTGACAGGGTAACTGGTTTGGTGGATGGAGGAATGTGGTGGAAATAATATACCTGGACTTCAGCCAGGCTCTTGACAGTCCCACGTGACATACTGATAAGTTAGCTGGAGAAATGCAGGCTTGGCAGAACTACGATTTAGTGGCTACAGAACTGGTTAAACAACCGCAAAGGAAGAGACGCTGTTAATGGGATGAGGTCGGATTGGAGGGAGGTTTCAAGTGGGTTCCACAGGGATCTGTTCTGGGTCCGGTGTTATTCAACATCTGTATCGATGACCTGGATGTAGGACTCGAGAGCATCCTGATCTGGTTTACAGATGACACAAAGCTGGGAGGGACCAGGGGGGCGGAGGGGGGACTGCCAACACTGTGGAGGATAGAGCTAAAAAATTCACCGGGATCTTGATAAACTGGAGAACTGGGCTAGACAACAAACTGAAATTCAACAAAGACAAACGTAAGATGCTCCACTTAGGGAAGAAAAACCAAATGCACAAATACACACTGGGGGGATCACTGGTTTGGCAGCAGCACGGCTGAGAAGGATCTGGGAGTTGTGGTGGATCACAACCTAACATGAGCCAGCAACGTGAAGCTATTGCAAAAGAAGCAAACGCTATTTTAGGTTCCATTCACGGAGTCATAGCCGGCAAGTCACACGAGGCGATAGTGCCGCTCTACTCGGCGCTGGTCAGGCCTCAGCTGGAGAGCTGTGTCCAGGTCTGGTCCCCAATGTACAGAACGGATGTAGAGAAACTGGAAAGGATCCCGGGGCGAGCGACAAGGATGGTCAAAGGGGTGGAGCACAAGCCAGATGAGCAAAGGCTGAAGGACCTGGGTATGTTTAGTTGGGAAAAGAGGAGATTAAGGGGCAGCACGATCGGGGTCTTCAGATACTTGCGAGGCTGCCATCAAAACGATGGAGAAACGTTGTTCTCTCTGGCCCCAGAGGGCAGGACAAGAGGCGATGGGTCAAACTCCAGCAGAGCCAGTTTAGATTAAATCTCAGGATACACTTCCTAAGTGTAAGAGCAGTCGGACAATGGGACAGAGCAGAGGCCTGGGGAGGTTGTGGAAGCGACTTCGCTGGAGGTTTTTGAAGGAGGCTGGAGCTGTCTGTCTGGGATGGTTTAGACCCAACCAAACCTGCATCTTGGCGGGGGGCAGCGGCGCCAGAACTGGGGGGGTCCAAGGGGCTTGGCTGGCCCCTCCACTTTTTGCCGGAGCAGACCCTGCCCCGGCCTGTGTCCCCACCCCCTGGGCCCCGGCCTGTGTCCCCACCCCCTGGGCCCCGGCCTGTGTCCCCACCCGCTGAGCCCCAGCCTGTGTCCTCACCCCCTGAGCCCCGGCCTGTGTCCTCACCCCTGGGCCCCGGCCTATGTCCCCACCCCCTGGGCCCCGGCCTGTGTCCCCACCCCTGGGCCCCGGCCTGTGTCCTCACCCCTGGGCCCCGGCCTATGTCCCCACCCCCTGGGCCCCGGCCTGTGTCCCCACCTCCTGGGCCCCGTCCTATGTCCCCACCCCCTGGGCCCCGGCCTGTGTCCCCACCCCTTGGGCCCCAGCCTGTCCCCACCCCCTGGGCCCCAGCCTGTGTCCCCACCTCCTGGGCCCCAGCCTGTGTCCCCACCCCCTGGGCCCCGGCCTGTGTCCCCACCCCTGGGCCCCGGCCTGTGTCCCCACCCCTGGGCCCCGGCCTGTGTCCTCACCCCTGGGCCCCGGCCTATGTCCCCACCCCCTGGGCCCCAGCCTGTGTCCCCACCCCCTGGGCCCCGGCCTATGTCCCCACCCCCTGGGCCCCGGCCTGTGTCCCCGCCCCCTGGGCCCCGGCCTGTGTCCCCACCTCCTGGGCCCCGGCCTATGTCCCCACCCCCTGGGCCCCGGCCTGTGTCCCCACCCCTTGGGCCCCAGCCTGTCCCCACCCCCTGGGCCCCAGCCTGTGTCCCCACCTCCTGGGCCCCGGCCTGTGTCCCCACCTCCTTGGCCCCGGCCTGTCCCCACCCCCTGGACCCCGGCCTGTGTCCCCACCCCCTGGACCCCGGCTTGTCCCCACCCCCTGGGCCCCGGCTTGTCCCCACCCCCTGGGCCCCGGCCTGTCCCCACCCCCTGGGCCCCGGCCTGTGTCCCCACCCGCTGGGCCCCGGCCTGTGTCCCCACCCCTGGGCCCCGGCCTGTGTCCTCACCCCTGGGCCCCGGCCTATGTCCCCACCCCCTGGGCCCCGGCCTGTGTCCCCACCTCCTGGGCCCCGTCCTATGTCCCCACCCCCTGGGCCCCGGCCTGTGTCCCCACCCCTTGGGCCCCAGCCTGTCCCCACCCCCTGGGCCCCAGCCTGTGTCCCCACCTCCTGGGCCCCAGCCTGTGTCCCCACCCCCTGGGCCCCGGCCTGTGTCCCCACCCCTGGGCCCCGGCCTGTGTCCCCACCCCTGGGCCCCGGCCTGTGTCCTCACCCCTGGGCCCCGGCCTATGTCCCCACCCCCTGGGCCCCAGCCTGTGTCCCCACCCCCTGGGCCCCGGCCTATGTCCCCACCCCCTGGGCCCCGGCCTGTGTCCCCGCCCCCTGGGCCCTGGCCTGTGTCCCCACCTCCTGGGCCCCGGCCTATGTCCCCACCCCCTGGGCCCCGGCCTGTGTCCCCACCCCTTGGGCCCCAGCCTGTCCCCACCCCCTGGGCCCCAGCCTGTGTCCCCACCTCCTGGGCCCCGGCCTGTGTCCCCACCTCCTGGGCCCCGGCCTGTCCCCACCCCCTGGACCCCGGCCTGTGTCCCCACCCCCTGGACCCCGGCTTGTCCCCACCCCCTGGGCCCCGGCTTGTCCCCACCCCCTGGGCCCCGGCCTGTCCCCACCCCCTGGGCCCCGGCCTGTGTCCCCACCCGCTGGGCCCCGGCCTGTGTCCCCACCCCTGGGCCCCAGCCTGTGTCCCCACCCCCTGGGCCCCGGCCTGTGTCCCCACCCCCTGGGCCCCAGCCTGTCCCCACCTCCTGGACCCCGGCTTGTCCCCACCCCCTGGGCCCCGGCCTGTCCCCACCCCCTGGACCCCGGCCTGTCCCCACCTGCCCTGGGCTCCCCGCCTGGCCCAGGGCAGGTGGAGGGTCGGTGACTCCGTGCTGGCTCCCCACAGCTGCCCACGCGGCTCTCCCCAACCCAGCTCCGACCGGGGGCGCGGCAGCCTAGGAGCTGTAGCCCAGCCGTGGTAAGAGCTGCGCCGCGGGCAGCTGTGGGGAGCCGCGGACCCTCCCCCTGCCCTCAGCCAGGGGTGGGCACATGGGCTGGGGGCTGCTCTCAGTGCCCCCCCCGCCCCCGCCTGAGTCAGGTGAGGGGCCATGGCTCCCCACAGCTGCCTGCGCAGCTCTGATCATGGCCAGGCTGCGGCTCCGAGGCCCCCTCCCCAAAGCCAGAGCCGGGTCAGGGTAAGAGCTGTGTGGGGAGCCTGGGTTCCTCCACCTGCCCTGGGTGACGGGTCCGGGGGGGGGGACACACGGGCAGGGGGCTTTCAGCCCCCACCCAAACCCGGGAGGGTAGGGGGGAGACGGGCTCCCCGGCCCCACCCTGGCTTCCAGCTTGGCCAGGGGTGGGGCCTGTGGGGGGAGAAGAGGGGCTGGGGGGGCCCATCCCCCCACTTTTGGGAAGGTTCCAGGGCCCCTGGCCGGGGTTGGACTGGGTGGCCCCCGGCTCTGGGAGTCCACGACTCTCTCGTGCTGCAGCAGAGCAGAGAAGCAGGACGCGGCTCTGGCAGCGGGAGGGGCCCAGCCAGGACGTGCTAGAATGGGCTGATAAATTAAAGGCAAAAGTCGCCCGCCACGAGGCTCCCGCCGGCTGTGCAGGGCAGCCCGAAGCGGCTGAGCTGCTGCCGACAATACGCAGGTGTAGCCCACGCACCTCCTGGGGGTGCTGCTCTGTCCCCTCTAGGGCACCGAGACCACCTAGAGATTAACGAGTCTGCCTCAGCCTTAGCTACGGGCCCTGTGGCTTCTAGCTCATGCAGTAGAGGCTCGTGCATTTAGCTCCAGAGCTCCCAGGTTCGATCCCCTCGCTGGCAGGGATGTGGGGGGACACACAGGCAGGGCAGCGCTGAGCACCGGGGGAGCAGAGACCCCAGCTGAGTGGGGGGACACACAGGCAGGGCAGGATGGCTGCCAACCAGGCTTGCCTGGTCCAGAGGTGCTGCCAGGAAGTGATTCCACGGCAGGGAGGGAGCCACCAGGGACAGGACTCAGTGGGGCGGTGACCCCAGACCTGGCCAGTGAGCTGCAGAGGCATCCCGCCTTGGAGAAGCTAAGGGAACTTGCTGGCCACAGCGCTGCAAACCCCCTTGGGGAAGACTGCAGAGACAGATCCCTGTGGGAGAAGGGATTCCTGTGCCGGGAATGGGCCCCCCAAGGGGAAGTAGAACTGTGGGGAAGCAGGAGGCAGCCGGTGGGGCCCCAGAAGTATCATCATCGGCTATTGTACCTGGCCCGGGGTAAGGGAGAAGATCCCTGGAGGTCCCTGCCCATCAGAGAGGAACCTTTCCAGAAGGTGGCTATGAATAGGGTGGGGCCCCTCAGCAGGGCAACCTGGTCAGGGAAGAAATGCATCCTGGTGGTGATGGATTTCGCCACCCGCTACCCAGAGGTAGTGGCTCTGTCCTCCACCGGGGCAGACACCGAGGCAGATGCGCTGCTGACCATCTTCAGCAGAATGGGGGTCCCCAGCGAGGTCTTTACAGATCAGGGATCCGAGGTCATGTCAGCCCGGCTCCGGGGCGTGTGGGAGAAAGGTGGGGTCTGGCCCACCTGGGCCTCTGCATATCACCCTCAGTCCAACGGGCTGGTGGAGAGAGTTCAGGGGACCGTGAGGCTGATGCTGAGGACTTGCATAAATCAGCATCCACAGGACTGGGACAAGTACCTGCCCCACCGATGGCACAGGGAAGTTCCCCAGGAATCACCAGGGGGCTTCCCTTTCAAGCTGTGGTATGGGAGGAGAGTAAGGGGACCCCTAGAACCGGTAAGGGACGATTGGGAGGAGAAGGGGGAAGACCCCCTGGTGGATCTCTCCCCTGAGATGGGAGCCCATCCTCCCATCAGGTGTCCCCCATTCAGAGTAACTGGGAAAAGAGCCCAGAACCTGGAGAGAGAAGCCAAGGACAGGCTGGCTTTAGAGGTGAACCAGTCATTCAGCAGCCCAGGGCTGGCCAAGGTGGAGGCGATCAGAGATTGGCCTGTTCCCCAGACCAAGAAACAGGTCCAGGCCTTTAGCGGGATGGCGGGGTACTACCAGAGGTTTGTACCCCCCTTTAGCTCCCTAGCTGCCCCCATCACAGAACTAGGTAAGAAGGGGAAGCCAGACGAGGCAGTCTGGACCGAGCAGGGCCAGAGGGCTCTCTGTGTGCTGAAGGAGGCTCTAATCCAGGGGCCGATAAATTGAGTAAACCCAGACCGGGCCAAGCCCTGTACAGTGTTCACCGAAGCCTCAGACACAGGGCTGGGCGCGATGCTGATGCAGGCCTATGCGAAGCGGGGGAGACACCCCATCGGGTATCTGAGCAAGGAGCTGCTGCTCTGGAGGCAGAACGGTCAGGCCATAGAGAGGGAATGCCTGGCCATGGGGCAGGCCCTTAAGAAGCAGCAGCCGGATCTATTTGGGTGGCGCTTTACGGTGTATATTCACCACTTTGCCCCGACGTGGCTGCATCCAGGAAAAGGGGCCGATGCCGAGTGGCTGGTGACACAGACACATGGTCAGTGAGGGGACCAGATCAAGAGGGAGGCTCTTAACCAAGAGAGCCCGAATTACAGCCCTCCAGACTAGAGCGCTGGGAGAAGACCTGATCTCAGTTTGAACCCCAGGGGTTTTGGGATGGGAAAAGGGCACGGGCCACATAAACCTTCCTACATGTGGCCTGCGGGTGCCATCAAGCACCCCAAACCTAAGGGAGGACGTGGAACTGGAACGGCCTGGTGTGACCAGGTTCGAACTTCCCCAGGTCACTGGCTAAAGTGACCCCGCTCAGTTCGGTCTCGAAGGAGGGAGAGATGTGACGAACTAGGACTGTTGTTAATGTTTTCCCTGAGTACTGTGTGGGTGCCTCGGTTTCCCTATGTAGTGCTTGAGTATCTAGGTGGTGGAACAAGGGTGCATGATTGTTACAGAGCCCTAGAAGGCAGGTGTGGGCAGGGGCCTGGACACAGAGAATGGCCCTGTCTCCTGGCCCAGCCCCTCCCCTGCAAAGGTGCGAGCTGAAGGTGTTGGAACAAAGGGATCAGGTGACCTCCTGGCCCGGGAAGGAGACAAAGGGGGAGGAGGGGCTGGATAGTTTCAGTTTGGAGCTGGCCGGAGAGGAGGGGAGAGAGGCAGACAGGGTCTGGCCTCCCTGGCCCCGTTTGGAGCTGTGGGGCGAAATGCAGGGAGCCCCAGGCTGGGGTTTAAGCTCCCTGCCCCCCAGAAGGGCCCGACTGAGGGGTCCTGGATGTACTGACAAGCTCTGGTTGGACTGTGTTCCTGGCATATCTAATAAACCTTCTGTTCTACTGGCTGGCTGAGACTCCCAGTGAATCCGGGGAAGAGGGGTGCAGGCGCTGACTCCCCCACACTCCGTGACAATTCCATTTAACCAATTCTAGCTCTCACCTAGACCTTTTCCCTTTTATGAATAAACCTTTAGATTTTAGATTCTAAAGGATTGGCAACAGCGTGATTTGTGGGTAAGATCTAAATTGTATATTGACCTGGGTCTGGGGCTTGGTCCTTTGGGATCTGGAGAACTTTTTTCTTTTCTGGGGGCATTGGTTTTCATAACCAGTCATCCCCATAACGAGTGGCACTGGTGGTGAGACTGGGAAACTGGAGTGTCTAAGGGAATTGCTTGTGTGACTTGTGGTTAGCCAGTGGGGTAAAACCAAAGTCTCCTCTGTCTGGCTGGTTTGGTGCCTTAGAGGTGGAAAAACCCCAGCCTTGGGCTGTAACTGCCCTGCTTGAAGCAATTTGTCCTGAATTGGCACTCTCAGTGGGGTCCCGCCAGAACCAGCATCGTTACATATGGTTTGTCTCTTTCCTGGGCAAACAGGTCACCTGGTCTGCACCTCTCTCTTTGTTCTCCAACACCGCCGGCGGACTCCTTGCAGAGGACAGGCTCTGGCCATCAGTTGCCAGGATACAGAGTATCAGCATCACACCTGCCCTCTAGGGGTCTCTGCAGCGATCACACACCCTTAGTCCATCACCTAGACACTTGAGTAACACATCGGGGAAACTGAGGCACACACACACCAGTCAGAGAAAACATTAAACATGTTCCCACTTTGTCGCGTCTGTGACTCCATGACAATGGGTTTATGGAAAATAGATCTTATCAAACTAACTGGATATCTTTTTTTTGATGATATTACAAGTTTGGTTGATACAGATAATAGTGTTGACATCACAGATTTCTGTAGGCGTTTGACTTGGTATCCCATGACACTCTGATTAAAAAACTAGCATGCTATCAAATAACCATGGCCCACATTAAATGGATAAAGAACTGGCTGACTGACAGGTCTCAAACTGTAACTGTACCGGGGAATCATCATCCCACGGGTGTGTTTCAGGGTGAGGGTGTATCTGGGTGTATCAGAGGCCCGGTATGAGGCCTAAGGCCTGAGCTGAAGTAATGGTCAAGACTTTGCTAGAATAAAGCAAAGTTAAGCTGTGAGCCAGAGGCAGGCCCTGCTCACAGGAGCTGGCAAGGAAAGGGCTGAGGTTGCAAAAGTACACACACCTAAAAGGTCCTGTACACTAGAGATATAAACATGTGCCAGGATGATACCAGAACACTCCGATACTTGCACATTCCACACAGATAACAAGGAACAGGCCGACCCATCCTAAAGACGCGGGCAGGAGGGTAATATGATGATTAGAGTTGTTTTGTTCAAACCAACACGTACCAGGCGGCACCTTGCTACGTAGAGGGGTTGCACCTCAGAATGTCAGGAATGATGTGTAACTTGTTTGTACCTGTGAATAAGAACGCAGCCCTGGGGAGTTGTCTTGGTCTGGCCTAGGGGGCAGTGGAGAATCCCGCCACTGACTGAGCCGGTCCATTCTCAGGGAGCACGTATGTACTAGCAGAACTGTAGACATCTGATCCGGTGAGCTAGAGGCTGTGTTTCGTTTGGCAATAAACCTGGCCGGGTGCCTTTGTACCTTATCGGAGTCCGTGGTCATTGGGCGGTTCGCTCGAGATCTGCTGTGTCGGCGGTCTGCTCAGAGCCGGGGCAGCACACAGAGGGAACACGCACGCAGCCGACTGTTGTCCACATTGAACAGAGCAGAGCACCACACCCGTGACGTCTGACAACACCTACGAGGGGAACAATGATTTGATATTAGGCCATTCAGTCTAGCAGAGGAAGGTCTAACAGGATCCAATGGCTAGAAGTTGAATCATAGAATCATAGAATCTCAGGGTTGGAAGGGACCTTAGGAGGTCATCTAGTCCAACCCCCTGCTCAAAGCAGGACCAGCCCCAACTAGATCATCCCACCCAGGGCTTTGTCAAGCCTGACCTTAAAAACCTCTAAGGAAGGAGATTCCACCACCTCCCTAGGTAACCCATTCCAGTGCTTCACCACCCTACTAGTGAAAAAGTTTTTCCTAATATCCAACCTAAACCTCCCCCTCTGCAACTTGAGACCATTACTCCTTGTTCTGTCATCTTCTACCACTGAGAACAGTCTAGATCCATGCTCTTTGTAACCCCCTTTCAGGTAGTTGAAAGCAGCTATCAAATCCCCCCTCATTCTTCTCTTCTGCAGGCTAAACAATCCCAGTTCCCTCAGCCTCTCCTCATAAGTCATGTGCTCCAGCCCCCTAATCATTTTTGTTGCCCTCCGCTGGACTCTTTCCAATTTATCCACATCCTTCTTGTAGTGTGGGGCCCAAAACTGGACACACTACTCCAAATGAGGCCTCACCAGTGCCGAATAGAGGGGAATAATCACGTCCCTCAATCTGCTGGAAATGCCCCTACTTATACAGCCCAAAATGCCGTTAGCCTTCTTGGCAACAAGGGCACACTGTTGACTCATATTCAGCTTTTCGTCCACTGTAACCCCTAGGTCCTTTTCTGCAGAACCGCTGCCCAGCCATTCGGTCCCTAGTCTATAGCACTACATGGGATTCTTCCGTCCTAAGTGCAGGACTCTGCACTTGTCCTTGTTGAACCTCATCAGATTTCTTTTGGCCCAATCCTCTAATTTGTCTAGGTCCCTCTGTATCCTGTCCCTACCCTCCAGCGTATCAACCACTCCTCCCAGTTTAGTGTCATCTGCAAACTTGCTAAGGGTGCAGTCCACACCATCCTCCACGTCGTTGATGAAGATATTGAACAAAACCGGCCCCAGCACCGACCCTTGGGGCACTCCACTTGATACCAGCTGCCAACTAGACATGGAGCCATTGATCACTACCCATTGAGCCCGATCATCTAGCCAGCTTTCTATCCACCTTATAGTTCAGTCATCCAATCCGTACTTCTTTAACTTGCTGGCAAGAATACTGTGGGAGACCGTATCAAAAGCTTTGCTAAAGTCAAGATATATCACGTCCACTGCTTTCCCCTCATCCACAGAGCCAGTTATCTCATCATAGAAGGCAATCAGGTTGGTCAGACATGACTTGCCCTTGGTGAATCCATGTTACCTGTTCCTGATCACCTTCCTCTCCTCCAAGTGCTACAAAAGGGATTCCTTGAGGACCTGCTCCATGATTTTTCCAGGGACTGAAGTGAGGCTGACTGGTCTGTAGTTCCCCGGATTCTCCTTCTTCCCTTTTTTGAAGATGGGCACTACATTCGCTTTTTTTCAGTCGTCCAGGACCTCCCCCGGTCACCACGAGTTTTCAAAGATAATGGCCAATGGCTCTGCAATCACATCAGCCAACTCCCTCAGCACTCTCGGATGCAGTGCATCCGGCCCCATGTGTCATGGAGTGTGGGGGAGTCAGCGCCCTGCACCCCCACTTCCTGTGCTTCACCGTGACTCTCAGCCAGCCAGTAAAACAGAAGGTTTACTGGACAATAGGAACACAGCCTAAAACAGATCTTGTAGGTACAGGAAACAGGACCCCTCCATCAGGTCCATCTTGGGGGGCAGGAAGGTCAGACTGTCTCTGCACCTCCCCCCATGTCCCCAGCCAGCTCCAAACGGGGGGCAGGGAGGTCAGACTCTCTCTGTGCCTCCCCCCCATGCACAGGCGCCGACTTCCCGTGGCGCCGGTGGGAGCTCACGCCCAGTGTCGGGGGCGGGGCCCAGCTCCCGACACCAGGCCCCGCCCCCGACGCCGGGTGATGTTGCGGGTCCCCGCCCCCGACGCCGGGTGACATTGTGGGGCCCCGCCCCCGACGCCAACGCAACGTCGCCCAGCGTCAGGGGCGGGTCCCCGCAACGTCTCCCGGTGCTAAGGTGAGTTTGCGGTGGGTCCTGGGGTTGGCGGGGAGCTGGCCGCGGGTCCCAGGGATGGCGGGGAGCTGCCGGTGGGTGCAGAGCACCCACCAATTTTTCCCCGTGGGTGCTCCAGCCCCGGAGCACCCACGAAGTCAGCACCTATGCCCCCATGTCCCCAGCCAGCTTCAAACTGACTATCTAGCTCCTCCTCTGCCTTTGTCTCCTTCCCGGGCCAGGAGGTCACCTGATCCCTTTGTTCTAACACCTTCAGCTCGCACCTTTGCAGGGAAGGGGCCCAGGCCATCAGTTGCCAGGAGACAGGGTGTCGGCCATTCTCTGTCCTCAGTCCAGCCCTCTCCAGCTCTGCAACAATCCCCCCTTATTCCCACCACCTAGAGACTTAAGAAATGCATCGGGGAAACTGAGGCACCCACACAGTATTCAGAGGAAACATTAAGAACAGTTCCATTCTGTCACACCATGGATTTGTGCATGTCCAAGCTTTTCTAAATAGTCCTGAACCTGTTCTTTCACCACAGAGGACTGGTCACCTCCTCCCCATACTGTGTTGCCCAGTGCAGCAGTCTAGGAGCTGACCTTGTCTGCGAAGACCGAGGCAAAAAAAGCATTGAGTACACTAGCTTTTTCACATCCTCTGTCACTAGGTTGCCTCCGTCATTCAGTAAGGTGCCCACACTTTCCCTGACCTTCTTGCTCACATTTCTGTAGAAACCCTTCTTGTTACCCTTCACATCCCTTGCTAGCTGCAAATCCAATCATAGCCTTGGCCTTCCTGATTACACCCTGCATGCTTGAGCAATATTTTTATACTCCTCCCTAGTCATCTGTCCAAATTTGAACTTCTTGCAAGCTTCTTTTTTGTGTTTAAACTCACCAAAGATTTCTCTGTTAAGCCAAGCTTGTCACCTGACAGGTTTGCTATTCTTTCTGCACGTCGGGATGCTTTGTTCCTGTGCCCTCAACAAGGCTTCTTTAAAATACAGCTATTGAAGCTAGACAAGTTCAGACTGGAAATAAGGCGTGACTGTTTAACAGTGAGACTAATCTTTCCTTGTCAAATCCAGACTGGCTGTTTTTCCCCGGTCTGCTCTTATCTGGCCTGTGTCTTAGGGGAGGTCAGAGGCAGATGATCACAAAGGGTCAGTTCTGGCCTTGGAATTTAGAACCGGCTTTAATTATATTCCCTGGTTGCACCCGTCTCAGCCTCTCCGTGACAGTGTCCAGGGTCCATGCCTGGCTAACTGGCCTGTAGTTGTGCATTTCTCCTGGTTAAACACTGGCCTTGAGTGGCTTTTCCCCAGGGAGGTGGCTTTGTGTCCTTGGTGACAGACAGGAGCCGCCAGGCATCTCTGCTGACAGGAGCAAGTTCGCAGTGTTTTCCAAAGTGCCCTGGAAAGGGTGAAGTGGATCAGTCACTGTGCCCCCCAGGGCAGGGCAGGGCGTCTGGAGTCATCAGAGAACCTACACTGCACCCACCCCGCGGGCCTGGGCCGCATCCTTCCCTACAGACTCTGTTCCAGGCTGCAGACAGGCTAGCGTTAAACATCCCCAGCAAAGCGGTTCCCACGCCTTCCCCCGGGGGATGATCCTCCAGCCAGAGCCCTCACGTTTCCTGGGCTTTCCTGTGTTCTGCTAAACACCCCTGTAGCTGCACCCCACTGGTCCAGGTGCTGTCCTCAGGCACCCCCCAGCATGTCCCCCACGCCTGGCTGGTCACACCCTGTTCTCCCTGCGGAGCCCGTCACACCACGGCTCCCCTCCCCCGAGTAACGCCCCCCATGCCCAAGTCACCGCCCCGCCCAGTTACCCACGTCTGGGTCTTTCTGTCTTTCCCTCCGGGCCAAGCTGGCTGGGCAGCTCCTTGGCTGGGGAGCATGGCACGAACACGGCAGTGTCTGCCGGGAGGGTGGGCGCGGGGCACCTCCCACCCGCCAGCCTCCACAGTTCCCATCACCTGATAATTCGCGTCCCGGCCGCACCTTGGCTGTGGCTGGGCACTGCTCACTGGGCGGCACCATGTGCCGCTCCAGAGTGAACTGAAGAGCTCACAGCCCCAGCTCGGCCCCCGGAGAGCCCCCGAAGGGCGGGTGCTGGCCCTGCGGGAGGGGAGCCCCCGCCTTGGGGCTGTTGTGCTCAGACTGGCGCAGCCCGGACCGTCAGCCAGCTGGCCTAGGCTGCCACTGCCCGGGAACGCGGGGGGAAGGCGGGGGGGCAGAGTGGCTCTTGGAGCCAGGGGATGATGCTGGGTTTGTTCCCCCGTCTGTCAGCGACCGTCCATCTGTGCCTCTCCCCCGGCGTCGCTTGCAGCTCGCAGCTCGGCTCACGGGCTGCGCGTGCCCCCTGCACCGTTGCAGGGGATGAGCTCACAGCTCTGCTCCCTGCGTGCGGGGCCCAGGGTAGAGACAGCAGCGCTGGCAGGGGGCTGCAAAGTCCCCACCACTGCCAGGCCCCCGCCTGGCTACCGGCAGCACGCCGGAGACACGACTGCCGGAGCCAAGCTACACACCGGCCCCCAAGCACAGGGGCGGGGAAACCCCCCTCCCAAAATGCGGATGGCTCTCTGGATTGGGGGATGGGTGCAGGGGCTGTGACGGGCGCGGGGGGATGGGCGCAGGGGATGGGGAGCAGGGCACAGGGGCTGTGACGGGCGCGGGGGGATGGGAGGCAGGGTGGGGGATGGGGGATGGGCGCAGGGGCTGTGACGGGCGCGGGGGGATGGGAGGCAGGGCGGGGGATGGGGGATGGGCGCAGGGGCTGTGACGGGTGCGGGGGGATGGGAGGCAGGGCGGGGGATGGGGGATGGGCGCAGGGGCTGTGACGGGTGCGGGGGGATGGGAGGCAGGACGGGGGATGGGCGCAGGGGGCTGTGACGGGCGCAGGGGATGGGGGCGGGGCAGCTGATGGGGGATGGGCGCTCAGTGACTTAGGGGGGATGGGCGAGACAATCTCTCCCACTCCCCGCCGTACCACCGCCTGGTGTCAGGTCTCAGTATTGCAGGGCCCTTTGCCTGGAGCCCGTCTCAGCTCCTTGGCACGGCAGTGGCCTGTTTCGCTCCATGCCTTGTCCCTCCAGCTCCCGTCACCTCTGGTCTGGGCTCCTCCTGGGTAACACGAGCCCAACTAACAGGGCCAAGGTCCCCACACAGATCCCCCAACCCCTCCGAGATTACGCCTTAACCCACCCTGTGAGCTCAGTTTTCAGCCCCACTGGGCTCAACAGTCCCTGTGTTGGGGTCTGTTCTTGAGGGCTGGGGGGGGAAACCCAGACCTCCGCCCCCTCTGCCCTGGGCTGCAGCTCTCGGCCCCGTCTTCAGCAGCTACGTCTGGTCCTTCAGGGGCACTGCTGCTCCCTGGGCCCATCCTGCCTCCTCTGGTCCCCAGCCTCTGGCCTCGCCCTGGGTCCTCCCGGCTCCACGCTCCTAGAAGGACCCGGGGGAAGTTCTCTGGCCTGTGTGACACGGAGGTCAGGCCAGACAACTAAGCTGAGACCAAAACGGGAGGGTGGGAATGAGGGAAGATCTGAGCCCTCAGCACAAAACCCAGATGTTGAGAAGAAAGTTAATTAACTCGGAAGGTGTTGCAGGCAACATGGAGGAATGCTGTATGAGACCTTGTTCTAACAGATCGAGAGGAACTGATCACAGAACTAACACACGATGGTAGCTTAGGTACAAGTGAGCATGACTCAATCACATTTATAATGTGCATGCAGAACAAAGTCCTGACCAGTAACATAGACACTTGCTGCTTTAACAAGGACAATTTCACAAAGCTGAAAATTAATTATGAGCCAAATCAGCTGTGAGGAAGAATTTAATCAGAAAAATGTCAGTGATAATTGGAAATCATTTAAGACCATATTACTAGAGGCCCAAAAAGCCACAGTCCCACAATCAAGGAAGAAGGCTGTGCAAACAGTAAAAAACAACAATATATAAATTGATAATAATGAATATAAATCAATTAGGAATTGTAGAACATGGATAAGGGAAGCCAAGGGACACAAGGAGCAATCTATGGCCAGCAGAATTAAGGACAATTAGAAGAAGTTTTTTTAATATATTAGGAACAAAAGTAATCCTGACAATGATTTTGGTCCATTACTAGATGGAAATGGTAGAATTATCAATAATAATGCAAAAGTAAAGAAGTGTTCAAGAAATATTTCTGTTCTGTATATGGGAGACAACAGCTTATATAGTCTCCTCATATAGTGATGATAATACTCTTTCTATTTCACTAGTATCTCTGGAGGATGTTATACAGAAGCTACTAAAGGTAGACATTTTAAAATCAGATGGTCCAGATAACTTTCATCCAAGAGTTTAAAAGAGCTGGCTGAGGCACTTGTGGGACCTGTTGATTTTTAGTAAGTCTTGAAGCACCAGGGAACATTCAGAAGACTGGGAGAAAGTGAATGTTGGGCCAATATTTACAAAGGATAAAAAGGATGACCCGGGTAATTATAGGCAAGATAATGGAGCAGCTGACATGAGATTTGAGTAATAAAGAACTAAAGGTGGGTAATGTAATTAACGCAAATCAAATGGGTTTATGGAAAATAGATCCTGTCACACTAGCTTGATATCTTTCTTTGTTGAGGTTACATGTTGGTTGATAAAGATAATAGTGTTGATGTAACATATTTAGACTTCTGTAAGATGTTTGACTTGGTACCACATGACATTTTGATTAAAAAACTAGCACGATATCAAATTACCATGGCACACATTAAATGGATTAAAACCTGGCTGACTGATAGGTCTCAAAATATAACTGTAAATGGGGAATTGTCATAGAAAGGGTCTGTTCCAACAGGGTCCCACTGGGATTGGTTCTTGGCCTGATGCTATTTAACATCTTTATCAATGACCTGGAAGAAAACATAAAATAATCACTGATAACGTTTGCAGATTATGCAAAATTGAGAGATTGGTAAATAACGGAGAGGACAGGTCACTGATTCAGGACGATCTGGATTGCTTGGTAAACTGAATGCAAGCGAACAAGGTGTGTTTTACTACAGCTAAATGTAAATGTATCCATCTGGAACAAGGAATATTGGTTGTACTTACAGGCTCGGGGACTCTATCCTGGAAAGCAGCAACTCTGAAGAAGATTTGGGGGTCATGATGGATAATCAGCTGACTGTGAGCTCCCAGTGTGACACTGTAGCCAAAAGAACCAATGTGATCCTGGGATGTATTAACAGGGAATCCTTGAGTAGGAGCAAGAGGTTATTTTACCTCTGCCTTTGGCACTGGTGCGACCACTGCTGGAGTCCTGGGTCCAGTTCTGGTGCCCCCGGTTCTAGATGAATGTTGGTAATTTGGAGACGGTTCAGAGAAGAGCCACAAGAATGATTACAGGACTAGAAAACCTGCCGACGGTACAGTGTTGGATTCAAGGAGCTCCGTCTATTGAGCTTAACAAAGAAAAGGTTAAGAGATGACTTGTGTAACCCCTGTGCCAGGTGCAGCCAGGTTCAATGTCTAGGCATTTCTGTTAACAACATAAAATAGAATGGGCTTGAATTCCCACCCAGTAATCTGGGAAACTAAACACCACCTCTGGTCACCTCTACCAGGCAAGCGCGACCAGATTTACAAGCTCTGACTCTGTGTACAACAAATACAACTTTTATTAAAAGGGAACAAGGGACCCAACATTAATTTGAGAAAATATCACAACGACAATTCAATAATATGCAACCACAAGCAAGCCCAGAGGCGCTGGCTCTGTGGGTGCTCCGGGGCTGGAGCCCTGGGGATCAGCTCCCCCGCTCCCTCCCAGTGCCTCCTGCCCACCGCGATCAGCAGAGGTGTGCAAGAGGCGCTGGGGTGGAGGGGGAGGAGCAGGGGCAGGAAGAGGTGGGGTGGAGTTGGAAAGAGGCGGGGTGGGGGTTTTGGGGAAGTGGGGGCAAGGCCTGGGTGGAGCGGGGGTCTGGCATGCATGGAGAAATCACACGGTGCCTCTGAGCAAACCTGCCCCAGTGTGTTGGCAGTGTCCTTTGCCTCAGGTTCCTGCCTTGCAGTGGGGAAGTCCAACCAACGACTGTCCTTCAGCTCACCACTGCCCCCTCCCTCCGCTGCAGGCCAGTCACTGCTGGCTGGCCTTGGTCAGAGAAGACTCAGAGTTGAGAAGCGCGTTCACGGGGTTCGCCTCGCGGGCTCGGGGTGGGGAGAGGCACTAAGCAATGCCTCTGCTGTGGCCACCTCTCAGCTGGCTGCCAGCTCTCTGCCATCACTGGGCACCGCGCGTTCTCTGCCACCGCGTGCGGCTCCCACTGCCCCGCTGGCTGTGCCCAGGGCCGGCCCCAGGCCCCGGCCGACCAAGCGCGTGCTTGGGGCGGCACCTTCCAAGGGGGCCAATCTTGGAGCGGCGCTCGGGTTTGGGGGATTCTTTACTTTGGCAGGGCAGTGTGGCGCTCGGGGGGGGGTTGTTTTCTGTTTTTGTTTCGACGTGGCGGCGCTCGGGGGGGTTTGTTTCGACGGGGCGGCGCTCGGGGGGGGTTTGTTTCGACGGGGTGGCGCTCGGGGGGGTTTGTTTCGAGGGGGCGGTGCTCGGGGGGGTTTGTTTCGACGGGGTGGCGCTCGGGGGGGGGGTTTGTTTCGACGGGGCGGTGCTCGGGGGGGGGTTGTTTCGACGGGGTGGCGGTCGGGGGGGGGTTGTTTTTCTGTTTTTGTTTCGACGGGGTGGCGCTCAGGGGGGTTTGTTTCGACGGGGTGGTACTCGGGGGGGTTTGTTTCGATGGGGCAGCGCTCAGGGGGTGGTTGTTTCGGCGGGGCGTCGCTCACAGGGTTGTTTCGATGGGGCGGCGCTCGGGGGGGTTGTTTCGACGGGGCGGCCCTCAGGGGGAGTTTGTTTCGGCGGGGCGGCACTCGGGCGGGGGGTGTTTAGGTGGGGCAGCACTCGGGAGGGTTTGTTTCGACAGGGTGGTGCTCGAGGGGGTTTGTTTTGGCGGGGCGGCGCTCGAGGGGTGGTTGTTTCGATGGGGCGGCGCTCGGGGGGGTTTGTTTCGACGGGGCGGTGCTCGGGGGGTGGTTGTTTCGATGGGGCGGCGCTCGGGGGGGTTTGTTTCGACAGGGTGGTGCTCGGGGGGGTTTGTTTCGGCGGGGCAGCGCTCGAGGGGTGGTTGTTTCGATGGGGCGGTGCTCGGGGGGGTTTGTTTCGACGGGGCGGGGCTCGGGGGTGTTAGTTTCGATGGGGTGGCGCTCGGGGGTGGTTGTTTCGGCGGTGCGGTGCTCGGGGGGGTTGTTTCGGCGGTGCGGTGCTCGGGGTGGTTGTTTCAGAGGTGCGGTGCTCGGGGGGGTTGTTTCGACGGGGTGGCCCTCGGGATGGTTTGTTTCGACGGGGTGGCGCTGGGGGGGTGGTTGTTTCGACGGGGCGGCGCTCGGGGGGGGTTGTTTTTGGCGGGGCGGCGCTCGGGGGGGTTGTTTCAACGGGGCGGTGCTTGGGGGGAGTTTGTTTCGACGGGGCGGCGCTCGGGGGGTGGTTGTTTAGACGGGGCGGCGCTTGGGGGGTGGTTGTTTCGACAGGGCGGCGCTCGGGGGGGTTGTTTCGACGGGGCGGCGCTCGGGGGGGTTGTTTCGACGGGGCGGCGCTCGGGGGGTGGTTGTTTAGATGGGGCGGCGCTTGGGGGGAGTTTGTTTCGGCGGGGCAGCACTCGGGGGGGGGTTGTTTAGGTGGGGCAGCACTCGCGGGGGTTGTTTTGGCGGGTGGCGCTCGGGGGGGTTGTTTCGACGGGGCGGCACTCGAGGGGTGGTTGTTTCGACAGTGTGGCGCTCAGGGGGGTTTGTTTCGACGGGGTGGCGCTCGGGGGGGGTTTGTTTCGATGGGGTGGCGCTCGGGGGGGGTTGTTTCGGCGGGGCGGCGCTCGGGTGGGGTTTGTTTCGATGGGGCGGCCCTCGAGGGGTGGTTGTTATGATCGGGTGGCGTTTGGGGGGGGTTTCGACGGGGTCGCGCTCAGTGGGGTTTGTTTCGACGGAGCGGCGCTTGGGGGGGTTTGTTTTCCGCAGGGCGGTGCTCGAGGGGTGGTTGTTTCGATGGGGTGATGCTCGGCGGGGGGGTTGTAGCGGCGGGGCGGCGCTCGGTGGGGTGGTTGTTTCGACGGGGTGACGGTCGGTGGGGTGGTTGTTTCGACGGGTGGCGCTCGGGGGGGTTTGTTTCGACGGGGCGGCGCTCGAGGGGGTTTGTTTCGACGGGGTGACGCTCGGGGGGAGTTTGTTTCGGTGGGGTGATGCTCGGGGGGAGTTTGTTTCGATGGGGTGATGCTCGGGGGGGTTTGTTTCGACGGGGTGACGCTCGGGGGGAGTTTGTTTCGATGGGGTGATGCTCGGGGGGGTTTGTTTCGACGGGGTGACGCTCGGGGGGAGTTTGTTTCGATGGGGTGATGCTCGGGGGGGTTTGTTTCGACGGGGTGACGCTCGGGGGGAGTTTGTTTCGACGGGGTGATGCTCGGTGGGGAGTTTGTTTCGATGGGGTGACGCTCAGGGGGAGTTTGTTTCGATGGGGTGATGCTCGGTGGGGTGGTTGTTTCGACGGGGTGACGCTCAGGGGGAGTTTGTTTCGATGGGGTGATGCTCGGTGGGGTGGTTGTTTCGACGGGGTGACGCTCGGGGGAGTTTGTTTCGACGGGGTGATGCTCGGTGGGGTGGTTGTTTCGACGGGGTGACGCTCAGGGGGAGTTTGTTTCGATGGGGTGATGCTCGGGGGGGTTTGTTTCGACGGGGTGACGCTCGGGGGGAGTTTGTTTCGACGGGGTGACGCTCGGGGGGGTTTGTTTCGACGGGGTGGCTCTCAGGGGGGGTTTGTTTCGACGGGGTGGCTCTCAGGGGGAGTTTGTTTCACCGGGGTGACGCTCGGTGGGGTTTGTTTCGACGGGGTGACGCTCGGGGGGGTTTGTTTCGACGGGGTGATGCTCGGGGGGGTTTGTTTCGACGGGGTGGCGCTCAGGGGGAGTTTGTTTCGATGGGGTGACGCTCGGGGGGGTTTGTTTCGACGGGGTGGCTCTCGGGGGGGTTGTTTCGACGGGGTGACGCTCGGGGGGGTTTGTTTCGACGGGGTGATGCTCGGGGGGGTTTGTTTCGACGGGGTGGCGCTCAGGGGGAGTTTGTTTCGATGGGGTGACGCTCGGGGGGGTTTGTTTCGACGGGGTGGCTCTCGGGGGGGTTGTTTCGACGGGGTGGCTCTCAGGGGGAGTTTGTTTCGATGGGGTGACGCTCGGGGGGGTTTGTTTCGACGGGGCGGCGCTCGGGGGGAGTTTGTTTCGATGGGGTGACGCTCGGGGGGGTTTGTTTCGACGGGGTGACGCTCGGGGGGGGTTTGTTTCGACGGGGTGGCTCTCAGGGGGAGTTTGTTTCACCGGGGTGACGCTCGGGGGGAGTTTGTTTCGATGGGGTGACGCTCGGGGGGGTTTGTTTCGACGGGGTGGCTCTCAGGGGGAGTTTGTTTCGATGGGGTGACGCTCGGGGGAGTTTGTTTCGACGGGGCTGCGCTCTTTTTGTTTTGCTTGCTTTGGGGGTGCTCGTTTTTGTTTTTTTTTGCTTGAGGTGGCAAAAAAGTTAGAGCCGGCCCTGCCCCCAGCCCAGCCCTGGAGAGGTCTCCCGGTGTCCCCATCTGCCCCCAGAGGTGCCTGCCTGGGGGCAGGGAGGAGGCAGCCCAGGTGGGCCAAGGTGCAGAGGTCGGAGGTTTATGGCTGGCAGCAGTAGGCCCCTGTCCTGGGCTGGCTGAGGGAGCGGAGTGGTTCCCTGCCTTGCTAGCAATGGGGCCCGGCTGATGTGTCATCCCCAGGGGCGGGGAAGGGAAGGGTTTAAATCAGGCTCCGGCCCAGGGCCCAGCCTGGCGTAGCAGCAAGACAGAGAGCACCTGCCAGCGTCTCAGCCTCTCCGCGCCCAGCCCAGCAGGTAGGACAGAGCCGGGCGGAGCGGGGGTTGGGGGCTCCTGCCAGGGCCGAATGTTCAGGAGGAACCAGCTGGGGCAGGGCTGGGGTCTGACCCCAAAGGGGCCTGAGGTGGAGGCTCCTAGGCCATGGGTCTGGCAGGGCCCTGGTGGGTCGTGAGGTCCCGCCCTGCTATTCGCAGGCAACCCCGTCATGTCACCCTGCCCCGAACTCTCATTGGCCCCACAACCCCGGGGAGCCTCACGCCTGGGGCAGAGGGAGGGGGCCGGCCATGGCTGTGCATAATGCTCGACAAACCCTGTCAAACAACGGACGTCTGGGGAGTGGGGCTCAGACCCAAGGGCAGGTCTGGCCGGGGAGCTGGGGCTCAGAGCCAGGGGGCAGGTCCGGCCGGGGAGTGGGGCTCAAACCCAAGGGCAGGTCTGGCCAGGGAGCCGGGGCTCAGAGCCAGGGGGCAGGTCCGGCCGGGGAGTGGGGCTCAGACCCAAGGGCAGGTCTGGCCGGGGAGCTGGGGCTCAGAGCCAGGGGGCAGGTCCGGCCGGGGAGCCGGGGCTCAGAGCCAGGGGGCAGGTCCGGCCGGGGAGCCGGGGCTCAGAGCCAGGGGGCAGGTCCGGCCGGGGAGCCGGGGCTCAGAGCCAGGGGGCAGGTCCGGCCGGGGAGTGGGGCTCAAACCCAAGGGCAGGTCTGGCCAGGGAGCCGGGGCTCAGAGCCAGGGGGCAGGTCCGGCCGGGGAGTGGGGCTCAGACCCAAGGGCAGGTCTGGCCGGGGAGCTGGGGCTCAGAGCCAGGGGGCAGGTCCGGCCGGGGAGCCGGGGCTCAGAGCCAGGGGGCAGGTCCGGCCGGGGAGCCGGGGCTCAGAGCCAGGGGGCAGGTCCGGCCGGGGAGCCGGGGCTCAGAGCCAGGGGGCAGGTCCGGCCGGGGAGCCGGGGCTCAGAGCCAGGGGGCAGGTCCGGCCGGGGAGCCAGGACTCAGAGCCAGGGGGCAGGCTCTGGGAGGCAGTGGAGAGGCTACAGACGTGCGTGCCCATGAGGCCCCAGGTTCCCCCATGCTCTTGGGAGCTCAGGCGGGTGCTGGTCATTTCCCTGTAGGGAACAGGCCCATCTGCTTAGCACGGCTGGCTGCACGTGTCACGCCTGTGCCCAGCCAGCTCCTCTGCTCCCACTGACGGGGAAACGGGCCACTGTTTCCTTCCAGCCCCTTTGCCACCTGCCGCTCCCGCCAAACAGACCTGGGGCCACATGCTGCTCCTACTGACTGTGACTGCCCCGTGCCCCTGCTGCTCACCCCCCCCCCGTGCCCCTGCTGCTCACCCCCCCCGTGCCCCTGCTGCTCACCCCCCCCCGTAACCCTGCTGCTCACCCCCCCCCGTGCCCCTGCTGCTCACCCCCCCCCCGTGCCCCTGCTGCTCACACCCCCCCCGTAACCCTGCTGCTCACCCCCCCCGTGCCCCTGCTGCTCACCCCCCCGTGCCCCTGCTGCTCACCCCCCCGTGCCCCTGCTGCTCACCCCCCCGTGCCCCTGCTGCTCACCCCCCCCCGTGCCCCTGCTGCTCACCCCCCCGTGCCCCTGCTGCTCACCCCCCGTAACCCTGCTGCTCACCCCCCCCGTGCCCCTGCTGCTCACACCCCCCCCGTAACCCTGCTGCTCACCCCCCCGTGCCCCTGCTGCTCACCCCCCCCCGTGCCCCTGCTGCTCACACCCCCCCCGTAACCCTGCTGCTCACCCCCCCGTGCCCCTGCTGCTCACTCCCCCGTGCCCCATGCACCTGCTGCTCACTCCCCTGTGCCCCATAACCCTGCTGCTCACCCCACGCTGTGCCCCTGCTGCTCACCCCCCCCCCCCGTGCCCCTGCTGCTCACCCCCCCGTGCCCCTGCTGCTCACCCCCCCCCCGTGCTACTGCTGCTCACCCCCCACTGTGCCCTGGCAGCTCACTCCCCCGTGCCCCTGCTGCTCACCCCTCCGGTGCCCCTGCTGCTCACCCCCCCATGCCCCTGCTGCTCACCCCCCCTGTGCCCCGGCAGCTCACTCCCCCCGTGCCCCGTGCCCCTGCTGCTCACCCCCCCCATGCCCCTGCTGCTCACCCCCCCGTGCCCCTGCTGCTCACCCCCCATGCCCCTGCTGCTCACCCCCCCGTGCCCCTGCTGCTCACCCCCCCTGTGCCCCGGCAGCTCACACCCCCACATGCCCCTGCTGCTCACTCCCCCCTGTGCCCCGGCAGCTCACACCCCCCGTGCCCCTGCTGCTCACCCCCCCCCCCGTGCCCCTGCTGCTCACCCCACGCTGTGCCCCGGCAGCTCACTCCTCCCTGTGCCCCGGCAGCTCACACCCCCGTGCCCCATGCACCTGCTGCTCACTCCCCGGTGCCCCGTGCACCTGCTGCTCACTCCCCTGTGCCCCGTAACCCTGCTGCTCACCCCACGTTGTGCCCCAGCAGCTCACTCCCCCGTGCCCCGTGCACCTGCTGCTCACTCCCCCGTGCCCCATGCACCTGCTGCTTGCTGCCCCGCTCCCGTGTCCCTGATGCTCACTACCCCGCTCTCATGCACCTGCTGCTAGCTCCCCCCATTCCCCGTGCTCCTTGCTCCCCCTGTGCCTGGACCCCCCGTACTTATTTTACTAGTGGAGCTGACTGAAAAATGTCTCTCAGAACAGAATGCCAGCGTGCTGCCCCCTGGCTGTCGGCTGGCGTGCGTGCGCGTGCTTTCTCCGTGCACTGTGCAGGGAACGGGTGCCACAGACCCGACAGTACTACCCCATTGGTTACATGCTGAAAGCTGGAATGGCGTCTGAGTAACGGCCGCCCAGCGCTCGTGCTTGGAGCTCTGATGTTATCACTATTACCAGCGGATACGGCAGCCGGCTCATTCGGCAGCCCGCACTGCTACTCATAAAGAATGACCTCAGGCATGGTTTAGTGACGAAGGCACCCAGGCAGGTTGGTTGCCCCCTAGGCACAGTCCCAGCGCCCTGTCTCCGTGGTTACAGGCACACTGACACATGAGTGCTTAGTGGCAAGGAGTGGCTCACTCAGCAGCAGGAATTTCTTCATCCCTGTTCCTTGATCTGTTAAACCATCGTCACTTGTACCAGCCGGGGATGCGTCTGGACTCACGGGAACAGCTTCATGGAAATAGCTGGTGCCTAGCAATTGGCCAACTTTACGTACTGGGCAGTGAACCTGCGAGCGTCTGCTTTAATCCACGGCCAGACGCTGGTTCACAGCCTCTGGTTCAGCCTCAGGCCTTGCCCCAGGCCCAGTGCTCCAGGCTCCCTCTCCCTATACACCTCTGTGGATGTGTCAGGCTGCGTGGCAGCAGGGCAGGAAAGGCAGGTGGGGCTGTCCCAGGCTGAGGGGCCCATTCCCATGTGACAGCAGCCAGCACCATCTTTTGTTCCCTACTGGGCTGTCCCGCCTGCTCCAGACTCTGCCACGCCCCATCCTTGTGTGACCCCCAGGGCAGACCGTGGGGCAGCAGGTGAGTGCATGAGCCTGAGACTAGCATATCAACGGCACAGCCAGCCAGGGGTCCGGGCCCCACCCCTCCCCCACCCAGCATCACCCCCTTCCCTGAGCTCCCCGCCCATGTCACATTTCCCCTGTCCCTCCCCGATCCAGCATCACCCCCCTCCTCTGACCCTCATCCCCTTCTCTGCGTTCCCCCCACATCAAAGCTCCTCCCCTGCCCCTCCCCATCCAACATCAGCCCCCTCTGCTAAGACCCTCCCCTCCCCCCACTTTCTCAGCAATGGGCTTAAATTGCAGCAAGGGAGGGCTAGGCTGGACTTTAGGAAAAACTTCCCGTCAGGGTGGTGAAGCCCTGGAATGAATTGTGGTGGTGGAAGCTCCAGCATGGGAGGTGTTTAAGAGCAGGCTGGATGAACCCCTGTCAGGGAGGGTCTAGAGATAATATTCAGTCCTTCCGTGAGCGCAGGGGACGGGACCAGACACCTCACGAGTCCCCGCCAGTCCCACGAGTCTACGATTCTCCATGGCTGCCCATCAGGAGTCCCGGGGGCTCCAGGCATTACGAGGGCAGGGCTGTGCCGGGTGCTGCCCTGGCCGCCAAAGCAGCACCCCCAACGGGCCCGTCTGGCCGGGTCCTGGGAACAATCCGGGCCCACATGCACCCTCCTGGGAGCAGCCTGGGCGACTCTGCCCCGCGCCCTGCACCTGAGGGAGTGGCAGCTGCCGGCAGCCTTTGAAGCCCAGCCAGTAAATTCCCTCATTTCCTAGGAACGGTCAATGATTGAACATTTCCACGGGGCCGACGCCCTTCGAGTGCGTTGAGAAGCATCCGCCCCCATCCAGCACCTCCCTAGCACCCCGCTCCCCGCCATCGCCTGGGACTTGGCAGGCAGCCTGCTCTGCAGCGCTGCAATGGGAGAGCCGGCCTGAGCCCGCGCCATTCCCAGCCTCACTGCTGGGCCCGGGGTGCCCTGCCGGGACTAGCCGGGGGGTCCCTGCAGCCAGGTCCCTCCGCTGGGAGAGGCCGGGGCTGGAATAACCGGGAGCTGCCCCGCCCTGCCCCGCTCCTATCCTGCCCTCTACAGCGCCCCCTGCTGGGAACTCCCCCTCTGCCCCATGCTCCTGCCCCGCTCCCCACAGAGCCCCCTGCCGGGACTAGCCGGGGGGTCCCTGCAGCCAGGTCCCTCCGCTGGGAGAGGCCGGGGCTGGAATAACCGGGAGCTGCCCCGCCCTGCCCCACTCCCCACAGTACCCCCTGCTGGGAACCCCCCAACCCGTACTGCTGCCCTGCCCCCCCACAGCGCCCCCTGCTGGGAACCCCCCAACCCATACTGCTGCCCTGCCCCCCCACAGTGCCCCCTGCTGGGAACCCCCCAACCCATACTGCTGCCCTGCCCCCCCCCCCACAGTGACCCCTGCTGGGAACCCCCCAACCCATACTGCTGCCCTGCCCCCCCCACAGCGCCCCCTGCTGGGAACCCCCCAACCCATACTGCTGCCCTGCCCCCCCCACAGCGCCCCCTGCTGGGAACCCCCCAACCCATACTGCTGCCCTGCCCCCCCCACAGTGCCCCCTGCTGGGAACCCCCCAACCCATACTGCTGCCCTGCCCCCCCACAGCGCCCCCTGCTGGGAACCCCCCAACCCATACTGCTGCCCTGCCCCCCCACAGCGCCCCCTTCTGGGAACCCCCCAACCCATACTGCTGCCCTGCCCCCCACAGCGCCCCCTTCTGGGAACCCCCCAACCCATACTGCTGCCCTGCCCCCCCCACAGTGCCCCCTGCTGGGAACCCCCCAACCTATACTGCTGCCCTGCCCCCCACAGTGCCCCCTGCTGGGAACCCCCCAACCCATACTGCTGCCCTGCCCCCCCACAGCGCCCCCTGCTGGGAACCCCCCAACCTATACTGCTGCCCTGCCCCCCCACAGCGCCCCCTTCTGGGAACCCCCCAACCCATACTGCTGCCCTGCCCCCCCACAGCGCCCCCTGCTGGGAACCCCCCAACCCATACTGCTGCCCTGCCCCCCCACAGCGCCCCCTGCTGGGAACCCCCCAACCTATACTGCTGCCCTGCCCCCCCACAGCGCCCCCTGCTGGGAACCCCCCAACCCATACTGCTGCCCTGCCCCCCCCACAGCGCCCCCTGCTGGGAACCCCCCAACCCATACTGCTGCCCTGCCCCCCCCACAGCGCCCCCTGCTGGGAACCCCCCAACCCATACTGCTGCCCTGCCCCCCCACAGTGCCCCCTGCTGGGAACCCCCCAACCCATACTGCTGCCCTGCCCCCCCCACAGTGCCCCCTGCTGGGAACCCCCCAACCCATACTGCTGCCCTGCCCCCCCACAGCGCCCCCTGCTGGGAACCCCCCAACCCATACTGCTGCCCTGCCCCCCCACAGCGCCCCCTTCTGGGAACCCCCCAACCCATACTGCTGCCCTGCCCCCCCACAGCGCCCCCTTCTGGGAACCCCCCAACCCATACTGCTGCCCTGCCCCCCCCACAGTGCCCCCTGCTGGGAACCCCCCAACCTATACTGCTGCCCTGCCCCCCCACAGCGCCCCCTGCTGGGAACCCCCCAACCTATACTGCTGCCCTGCCCCCCCACAGCGCCCCCTGCTGGGAACCCCCCAACCTATACTGCTGCCCTGCCCCCCCACAGCGCCCCCTGCTGGGAACCCCCCAACCCATACTGCTGCCCTGCCCCCCCCACAGTGCCCCCTGCTGGGAACCCCCCAACCCATACTGCTGCCCTGCCCCCCCCACAGTGCCCCCTGCTGGGAACCCCCCAACCCATACTGCTGCCCTGCCCCCCCACAGCGCCCCCTGCTGGGAACCCCCCAACCCATACTGCTGCCCTGCCCCCCCACAGCGCCCCCTTCTGGGAACCCCCCAACCCATACTGCTGCCCTGCCCCCCCACAGCGCCCCCTTCTGGGAACCCCCCAACCCATACTGCTGCCCTGCCCCCCCCACAGTGCCCCCTGCTGGGAACCCCCCAACCTATACTGCTGCCCTGCCCCCCCACAGTGCCCCCTGCTGGGAACCCCCCAACCCATACTGCTGCCCTGCCCCCCCACAGCGCCCCCTGCTGGGAACCCCCCAACCCATACTGCTGCCCTGCCCCCCCACAGTGCCCCCTGCTGGGAATCCCCCAACCCATACTGCTGCCCTGCCCCCCCACAGCACCCCCTGCTGGGAACCCCCCAACCCATACTGCTGCCCTGCCCCACTCCCCACAGCGCCCCCTGCTGGGAACCCCCCAACCCATACTGCTGCCCTGCCCCCCCACAGTGCCCCCTGCTGGTTCTGAGGTCTCACACTGTCACTGCCTGACCTCCTCACCGCTCCGTGTGGTTAGAAGGTTGTCTAGGAACGGGGGGGGGGGGCAGGGTTAGCTCACAGAAGCTCCCCCCCACTGATCCTATCCGCCCCCACAGTCCTAGTGCAGCTGCAGGAAGAGCCCGTAGCTGAGCCTGCACCGGGCAGCAGCTGGCAAAGTCCCCCTGGCCCAGCACGGCCCTCGTGGCATCCAGGTGCCTGGGGCGGGCGCCATGCACAGGGCGCGGTGCCCAGGCCAGAGGCTGGCAGGCCAGTTGGGCATCGAGCCTGCTCCTGCGTCCGTCACTGGAAGCTTCACATCGCTGTAGCCGCAGTCCATGGGGCACAGGGAGGCCCCTGACCAATTCCAAGCTTGCCCCCCGCCCTGCCCTGCCTTCGTCCCGTCCCTGCAGGGTGTCGGGCTGGGGCCGAGGCTGCGCGGGGGTCATGGGGCTCCCTGAAATGGACTCACACTAAGATGGCGCTGGGCTGGTGACAGCCTGCTGCAGACGCGTTCATGGGCTTGTGCATCTAGCCGTGTGCCAGTGCCGGCCATGTCTGCACGGGGCTGTTTACACAGCACACGCTGGGCTGTTACAATGGCAGCAACCGACGGCACCGCCCATCCGACACGGAACCAGGCCACAGCCCTGAGCAAGCACGGCCATTCCCGCCCTGGGGATCCCCGTAGCACAGCCCCGATTCTGCAGCACAGAGACCAGGGACTTGCCCAGCACCACAGCCGGAAACAGAACCCAGGAGTCCTGGCTCCCAGCCCCCTCTGCTCTACCTACTAGACCCCACTCCCCTCCCAGCGCTCGGGATAGAACCCAGGAGTCCTGGCTCCCAGTCCCCTCTGCTCTACCTACTAGACCCCGCTCCCCTCCCAGCGCTCGGGATAGAACCCAGGAATCCTGGCTCCCAGCCCCCTCTGCTCTACCTACTAGACCCCACTCCCCTCCCAGGCCGGGAGAGAGAACCCAGGAGTCCTGGCTCCCAGTCCCCTCTGCTCTACCTACTAGACCCCACTCCCCTCCCAGCGCTCGGGATAGAACCCAGGAGTCCTGGCTCCCAGCCCCCTCTGCTCTACCTACTAGACCCCACTCCCCTCCCAGCGCTCAGGATAGAACCCAGGAGTCCTGGCTCCCAGCCCCCTCTGCTCTACCTACTAGACCCCACTCCCCTCCCAGCGCTTGGGATAGAACCCAGGAGTCCTGGCTCCCAGCCCCCTCTGCTCTACCTACTAGACCCCACTCCCCTCCCAGCGCTTGGGATAGAACCCAGGAGTCCTGGCTCCCAGCCCCCTCTGCTCTACCTACTAGACCCCACTCCCCTCCCAGAGCTCGGGATAGAACCCAGGAGTCCTGGCTCCCAGCCCCCCCTGCTCTACCTACTAGACCCCACTCCCCTCCCAGCGCTCGGGATAGAACCCAGGAGTCCTGGCTCCCAGCCCCCCCTGCTCTACCTACTAGACCCCACTCCCCTCCCAGCGCTTGGGATAGAACCCAGGAGTCCTGGCTCCCAGCCCCCCCTGCTCTACCTACTAGACCCCACTCCCCTCCCAGCGCTCGGGAGAGAACCCAGGAGTCCTGGCTCCCAGCCCCCTCTGCTCTACCTACTAGACCCCACTCCCCTCCCAGCACTCGGGATAGAACCCAGGAGTCCTGGCTCCCAGCCCCCTCTGCTCTACCTACTAGACCCCGCTCCTCTCCAAGCGCTCGGGATAGAACCCAGGAGTCCTGGCTCCCAGTCCCCTCTGCTCTACCTACTAGACCCCACTCCCCTCCCAGCACTCGGGATAGAACCCAGGAGTCCTGGCTCCCAGCCCCCTTGCCAGCCAGGCTCTCATGAAGTCTCCAGGCCGGGCGTGCGCAGGGAGGCTCTTGTAAATATTCTCTGTGATCTGCACGGGGCAAACCCAGACATGTTCTGGCCACGAATGGGGCATGCACAGGATTGCAGGGCTTGTATCACTGGGGGCTGCCATAATCCCCACCCCCACCCCCGGGGAGCTTCCCCAGAGAGATCCAGGGCTTCCCATTTACTGGGGGGGGGGGGGGAGAGACAGGGAAAAGGAGCGAGAGTACACCCTTGCCCCGCCCCTCCTCTGAGGCCCCTCCTGTGCCCTGCCTCTTATCTGAGGCCCCACCCCCACTCACTCCATCCCCCCTCACTCTGTTCCTCCCTCTCCCCATCTTCACTCACTTGCTCATTTTCACCGGGCTGGCTCAGGGGGCTCAGGGGTTCCAGGGTGGGGCCAGAAATGGGGGGTGCAGGGTGCAGGATGGGGCTCTGGGCTGGGGCAGGGGTTTGGGGTTTGGGGGTGTGAGGGCTCCAGCTGGGGGTGCGGGCTCTGGAGTGGGGATGAGGGGTTGGGGGTGCAGGAGGGGGCTCCGGGCTGGGATTGAGGGGTTTGGAGAGCAGGAGGGGGATCAGGGCTGGGGCAGGGGGTTGGGGTGCAGGAGGAGGTCAGGGGTGCTGGCTCTGGCTGGCGCTTACCTCAAACAGCTCCCAGAAGCAGCAGCATGTCCCCCTCCGGCTCCTACGTGGAGGCGCGGCCAGGTGGCTCTGCACGCTGCCCCCTCAGCCGGCGCCACCCCCGCAGCTCCTGTTGGCCGCAGTTCTTGGCCAATGGGAGCTGCGGGGGCGGTGCTTGGGACGGGGGTAGCGTGCAGAGCCCCCTGGCTGTCCTTACATGTAGGAGCTGGAGGGGGGACATGCCGCTGCTTCCCGGGAGCTGCACAGCGTGGAGACTAGCAGGGAGCCTGCCAGCCCTGCTGCCCGGCGCCACCGACCGGAGAGTCAATGGCCCAGTCAGCGGTGTTGACCGGAGCCACCAGGATCCCTTTTTGAGCAGATGTTCCGGTCGAAAACTGGTCAGGGCTGCCAGTTGTCCAGGTTTTGACCGGAACGCCCAGTCGAAAAGGGACCCCGGTGGCTCCGGCCAGCACCGCTGACTGGGCTGCTAACAGTCCGGTCGGCGGCACAGTGGAGCTACGGCCGGCTCCCGGCCGGCTCTGGCTCCGCGCAGCTCCCAGAAGCGGCCGGCATGGCCGGCTCCTAGGAGCAGGCATGGCCGCGGGAGTCTGCGTGATGCCCCCGCCCAAGCGTCGGCTCCGCAGCTCTCATTGGCCGGGAACCATGGTCAATGGGAGCTGTGGGGGCAGAGCCTGCGGGCAGCATGCAGAGCCTCCAGCCCCTACACCTGGGCCAGGGAGGGGCCAGCCTCTCTGTACAACTCAGGGCATCCTAAGGTCAGTTATGGCGATGAACATACGGTTCCAACTGGGGAGATCAGTGCCCCCCCCCGCCCCGCCCCCCCCCCCGACCAGTAGCCAGACCCCGCCCAAGAGAACCCAGATCTAGGGTCAGGCAGGACCCAGCAGGTGGCAAAGAGATGGGGGGTGGGGGGCTCTGGACTGGAGGAGGGGGCGACAGCCGTTCTGGGGGTCTCCATGCAGCGGGGAGAGGCCCTGGGGCACGACCTCCAGGCAGCTGCGGGGGCTGAGCCGGGAGAGCAGCATCCCTGTGGCTGGGTGCAGGGGGGTTGGGAACGGGAGCTGCTCTCCGGGCCATGGCTCCGGCTGGGCACGTCTGCCCCCCAGTGAGGGGCAGGGACTCAGCGGTGCCGGCGGGAATGGAGCCCAGCTGGCTGGTGCCCATCTCCAGCCCTGGTGGCGCCTGAGACCCTGCAGCGTGCCCGGCTCGGGCCCCGCCCGCAGGCCGAGCGGCACCAGTTCCGAGCGGGCGTCTCCCTGCAGCGTTCCTCACCCGAGACAATCTTAAATCTGCAAGTCCTGGGGCCTTGGACAGCCCTGGAGTGTTGGCAACCCCGGCAGCCGCGCCGGCTCTGCCCTACGGAGCAGGGAGCCGGCCCGCGGGGACGACCCATTGCCCTTTGCCGGGGGACGCGCAGGCCGGCTAACGGCAGCTGCCTAAGCAGGCGCCCTCCCCTGTGTCTCTCTCAGGTCCCATGGGTGGCTACAGGACAACGGGCTCCTGGTGAACAGGGCTTGGGGGCATCTCCTCCCAGCATCCCGTCCCTTCCCCGACGCTCCCTGCACAGGGGCGGATCGCCGGGCTCCCTGCGCGGGGCCGATCCCCGGGTTCCTTGCACGGGGGCGGATCACCAGGCTCCGTGCGCGGGGCCGATCCCCGGGTTCCCTGCACGGGGGGGATCGCTGGGCTCCCTGCGCGGGGCCGATCCCCGGGTTCCCTGCACGGGGGCGGATCACCAGGCTCCGTGCGCGGGGCCAATCCCCGGGTTCCCTGCACGGGGGCGGATCGCCGGGCTCCGTGCGCGGGGCCGATCCCCGGGTGCCCTGCACGGGGGGGATCGCCGGGCTCCCTGCGCGGGGCCATTCCCTGGGTTCCCTGCACGGGGGGGATCGCTGGGCTCCCTGCGCGGGGCAGATCCCCGTGTTCCCTGCACGGGGGGGATCGCCGGGCTCCGTGCGCGGGGCCGATCCCCGGGTTCCCTGCACGGGGGGGATCGCCGGGCTCCCTGCGCGGGGCCGATCCCCAGGTTCACTGCACGGGGGGGATCGCCGGGCTCCCTGCGCGGGGCCTATCCCCGGGTTCCCTGCACGGGGGGGATCGCTGGGCTCCCTGCACGGGGCAGATCCCCGGGTTCCCTGCACGGGGGGGATCGCCGGGCTCCCTGCGCGGGGCCATTCCCTGGGTTCCCTGCACGGGGGGGATCGCTGGGCTCCCTGCGCGGGGCAGATCCCCGTGTTCCCTGCACGGGGGGGATCGCCGGGCTCCCTGTGTGTGTTCGCCAGGTTTCCTGCGTGGGACCGATTGCTGGGCTGGATTAATCTTTTGTGGGCCCGGCACCAAACATATTTGTGGGCCCCCATGGAGGCAATGGGGCCTGGCGCGGGGAGGTCGGTCCCCAGAGCGAGGGGCCAGCCAGGAGCAATGGGGCCTGGCATGGCAGGCGCAGCCCCGCTCCGCCCAGCCCAGCGCGAGGGCGCTAGTTACAAACCGGCAGTTGCCAGAAGCCCAAGTTTCCTTCCTCTCGGGGGTGGGCCCATGCCACACCACACAGCGCCCCCCCCCAACACCTCCGAATTCCCTATGGCCAGAGGCCCCCTGGACCCACTATGCCCAGCGCCCCCCCACACACCCCTCCACAAATGCACAGCGCCCTGCACACACCACCCCATCCCAGCACCCTCCTGCCCATAACCCCACAACTGCCCAGCACCCCCCAGGGAACCCCCACTCCCTACTGCCCCAACCCACACAGATCCCCTGCCCCCTCACAGCCCAGCACCCCCCCCAGAACCCCCATTCCCTACTGCCCCAACCCACACAGATCCCCCGCCCCCTCACAGCCCAGCAACCCCCCCAGAACCCTCAATCCCTACTGCCCCAACCCACACAGATCCCCCGCCCCCTCACAGCCCAGCAACCCCCCCAGAACCCTCAATCCCTACTGCCCCAACCCACACAGATCCTCCTGCCCCCTCACAGCCCAGCACCCCCCCCCAGAATGCCCATTCCCTACTGCCCCAACCCACACAGATCCTCCTGCCCCCTCACAGCCCAGCACCCCCCCAGCACCCCCAATCCCTACTGCCCCAACCCACACAGATCCTCCTGCCCCCTCACAGCCCAGCACCCCCCCAGAGAACCCCCGCTCCTTACTGCCCCAACCCACAGAGATCCCCCCACCCCCTCACAGCCCAGCACCCCCCACCAGCACCCCCATTCCCTACTGCCCCAACCCACACAGATCCTCCCCGCCCCCTCACAGCCCAGCACCCCCCCCAGAGAACCCCCGCTCCTTACTGCCCCAACCCACAGAGATCCCCCCACCCCCTCACAGCCCAGCACCCCCCCCAGAACGCCCATTCCCTACTGCCCCAACCCACACAGATCCTCCCCGCCCCCTCACAGCCCAGCACCCCCCCCAGAACCCCCATTCCCTACTGCCCCAACCCACACAGATCCCCCGCCCCCTCACAGCCCAGCAACCCCCCCAGAACCCTCAATCCCTACTGCCCCAACCCACACAGATCCTCCCCACCCCCTCACAGCCCAGCACCCCCCCCAGAACCCTCAATCCCTACTGCCCCAACCCACACAGATCCTCCTGCCCCCTCACAGCCCAGCACCCCCCCCAGAGAACCCCCGCTCCTTACTGCCCCAACCCACAGAGATCCCCCCACCCCCTCACAGCCCAGCACCCCCCACCAGCACCCCCATTCCCTACTGCCCCAACCCACACAGATCCTCCCCGCCCCCTCACAGCCCAGCACCCCCCCCAGAGAACCCCCGCTCCTTACTGCCCCAACCCACAGAGATCCCCCCACCCCCTCACAGCCCAGCACCCCCCCCAGAACGCCCATTCCCTACTGCCCCAACCCACACAGATCCTCCCCGCCCCCTCACAGCCCAGCACCCCCCCCCAGAACCCCCATTCCCTACTGCCCCAACACACACAGATCCTCCCCGCCCCCTCACAGCCCAGCACCCCCCCAGAACCCCCATTCCCTACTGCCCCAACCCACACAGATCCCCCGCCCCCTCACAGCCCAGCACCCCCCTCAGAACCCCCATTCCCTACTGCTCCAACCCACACAGATCCTCCCAGCCCCCTCACAGCCCAGCACCCCCCCAGACCCCTAAGAGGCCCCCTCCCCCACACCCTGCCTCCCGGCCACACTCCCCGGCCCTGCTGGGAGGCAACTGTGCCGGGCTGAGCCGGCCGCAGCCAGGGCTGGTCCCAGGGCGGGGAATCGCTCCGGCCCCTCGGGAGTGGCGTGATCAGCCAGGCGGGGGCCTGCCCCAGCCAGGCTCCCTGTGGACCCACTTGCCTGGAGGGGCCCAGCCAAGCCCCCCCCCCCCCCCAAACACTCTCCCCCCCCACTGTCACCCTCTCCCCACCGGCTGAGACCTGAGGCTGGCCAGGCTTCTGCACCAGTCCCAAGCGGCTCAGCTCTGGGGTAACAGGGGGTGGGAAGCAGAGACTGCCCGGAGCCGGAGGTGCGCCGGGGTCTGGCCTGGGGGCAGAGAGGAGCAGGGGGGTGGGGACGGGGCGGAGAGGAGCCCTCGGCCGGCCAGCGGGCAGGCTGAGAGGAGCAAGTGGTGGGTGGGGGGAGCCAGTGGGGTGTCGGGGCGCAGCGCAAGCGGAGCAGGCCGGGGCCCCTGCTGAGCATGGGCCTGGCTCACTGCCTGTGTGGGGTGGAGATGGGGTGACCAGACAGCAAGTGTGAAAAATCGGGATGGGGTGGGGGGCAATAGGCGCCTATGTAAGAAAAAGACCCAAAAATCGGGACATCTGGTCACCCTAGGTGGAGATCGCTGGGCTCCCTGTGAGGGGGGGGACAGGGGGATTGCTGGGCTCCCTGCCTGGGGCGGGAGGGGATCGCTGGGCTCCCTGTGAGGGGGGGGGGGCAGGGGGATTGCCGGGCTCCCTGCCTGGGGCGGGAGGGGATCGCTGGGCTCCCTGTGGGGGAGGGGGGAGGGGGATTGCTGGGCTCCCTGCCTGGGGCGGGAGGGGATCGCTGGGCTCCCTGTGAGGGGGGGGGGGCAGGGGGATTTCTGGACTCCCTGCCTGGGGGCGGGAGGGGATCGCTGGGCTCCCTGTGAGCGGGGGGGGGGCAGGGGGATTGCTGGGCTCCCTGCCTGGGGCGGGAGGGGATCGCTGGGCTCCCTGTGAGGGGGGGGGGCAGGGGGATTGCTGGGCTCCCTGCCTGGGGCGGGAGGGGATCGCTGGGCTCCCTGTGAGGGGGGGGGGCAGGGGGATTGCTGGGCTCCCTGCCTGGGGCGGGAGGGGATCGCTGGGCTCCCTGTGAGGGGGGGGGCAGGGGGATTGCTGGGCTCCCTGCCTGGGGGCGGGGGGGAATTGCCGGGCTCCCTGCATGTCTGCCAGGAGGGGGGGTGGATCCCCACAGTGGGCGGCTGCGCCTCTCCCCGCCACTCCTGAATTCCAGGCCTCTGTGCACACAGCTCCTCTCCTTGTGGGGCAGACAGTGTGGGGCTGGGAGAAGCCTGGATTCCCCCCCCTCACCCCCCTCACCAAACCTTCGGCAAACAGCAGGCCAGAAATGGGGTGGAAGCAGGGCGGGGGGGAGGGGAGCGGAGTGTGAGTGCAGCACCTGGCCCACCTGCCCTTGCTGCTGCCCCAGAGACCTGGCCCCAGGCAGCCCCCCCCGGGTAGGTCTCAGGGGTGGGGGGCCTGTGCCAGGGCCCAGCGTGAAGCAGGTCTCCCAAGAAGGCAGGGGCCTGGGAGCCGGGCCAAGGGGCTGGGGTGGGGGGTGGCGCAGGCTGGCCAGGGGCCGGCTGGAGACTCCTGGCTGCAGTTGGGTGAATTCCAGGTTATTTCCCCTTTCTACGGAGAGCGGAGACGCACCCACCCGAGGAAGGGCTCAGATAAAACCCTGCCCGGGCTGGGCTGGGCAAGGGGCTGCCCCGACTCCATCCCCAGGAACGTGTACGCCGGCCTTGCTCTTCTCTTTCAGAGCTTCCTCTCCCCCCGCCCATGTGTGACGAACTAGGACTGTTGTTAATGTTTTCCCTGAGTACTGTGTGGGTGCCTCGGTTTCCCCTATGCAGTGCTTGACTATCTAGGTGGTGGAACAAGGGTGCATGAGTGTTACAGAGGGGCCTGGACACAGAGAATGGCCGACACTCTGTATCCTAGCAACCGATGGCCCCGGCCCCTCCCCTGCAAAGGTGAGAGCTGAAGGTGTTGGAACAAAGGGATCAGGTGACCTCCTGGCCCGGGAAGGAGACAAAGGGGGAGGAGGGGCTGGAGAGTTTTCAGTTTGGAGCTGGCCGGAGAAGAGGGGAGAGAGGCAGACAGGGTCTGGCCTCCCTGCCCCCGTTTGGAGCTGTGGGGTGAAATGCAGGGAGCCCCAGGCTGGGGTCTAAGCTCCCTGCCCCCCGGAAGGACCCGACTGAGGGGTCCTGGATGTACTGACAAGCTCTGGTTGGACTGTGTTCCTGGCATCTCTAATAAACCTTCTGTTCTACTGGCTGGCTGAGACTCCCAGTGAATCCGGGGAAGAGGGGTGCAGGGCCTGACTCCCCCACACTCCGTGACACCATCCCACAGGGCTTCTGCCTTTCTCTCCCCAGTGCCCCATCCCCATCCCCCCTCCCCCCCTCCCCCCCGCTGCTGCTGAGCTCCCCATTCCCATCCCCCCCCACTGCTGCTGAGCTCCCCATCCCCCCCCCCCGCTGCTGCGGCGCTCCCCATCCCCATCCCCCCTCGCCCCTCTCCCCCCCCCACTGCTGCTGCGCTCCCCATCCCCATCCTCCCCGCTGCTGCTGAGCTCCCCATCCCCATCCCCCCTCGCTCCCCTCCCCCCCGCTGCTGCTGAGCTCCCCATCCCCATCCCCCCCGCTGCTGCTGAGCTCTCCCCCCCTCCTCCTCCCCCGCTGCTGCTGAGCTCCCCATCCCCACCCCCCCATCAGGGAGAGACACTTGGGGGGAGGGATAGCTCAGTGGTTTGAGCACTGGCCTGCTAAACCCAGGTTTGTGAGTTCAATCCTTGAGGGGGCCATTTGGGGATCTGGGGCAAAAATTGGGGATTGGTCCTGCTTTGAGCAGGGGGTTGGACTAGAACCTCCTAAGGTCCCTTCCAACCCTGATATTCTGTGATTCTATGATTCAGCCTGAGGCTGCTGCTTGTACAGGGCAAAGGGGTCAGCGAGCCCCGTCCCGCTCATCTCTGACGCCTCTGGGCCGCGCCGGGTCACGTCTCTGGCCACGCTGGTGGCTACGCAGGAGCAGGGCTTGTGGGGAACGGGCGCCTCCACACAGGGCCCCCCAACAGGCTCCTCGCACGGCTGCCGATGGGGCAGCAGGCACATGTCAGTGCGCTGGGCCAGCAGGTGCCATGCGAGGGCGGGGGCGAAGGGCGAAGGGGTGGCACAAGAGAAGGGCCTCAGGGGAAGGGGCAGGGCTTTTGGGGAGGAGGCGGGGCTTTGGGGTATGGGGCGGGGCTTCAGGTGAAGGGATGGGGCTTCAAGGGGAGGGGTGGCACGGCCACAGTTCGGGCACCGGTGGCCCCGCCATGTTTAGGGCACTTCTGCCGTTCCTGCTGCTAATCCAGCCCCCGGGGAGAGGGAGAGTCTTGCCTCTGGCATTTCTCGTCGCGGGCTCTCCCTGTTGTCTGGATGCCCCCAGCCCAGGGGCCTGCATTGGCTTCGCTCCCTGGCACGGTGCCTGCGGAGATACTTCTCTTGTCCACGTGTACCATGAAAACTGCACGCGCCTGTGTCTCACGGAGCCTCTTCTCTCTCTGCAGAGCCCCGGGCGCCGCCCCAGGAGGTGAGAGAGGCCCCACCCAGCACCGGAGGGGAGCGCCGCGCGATAAGGCAGGCGGCATGGAGCACACGCAGGCAGTGAATGGCCATGCCAGCCCCACAGCTCACCCGGAAGACCCCCTGGGAGGACGTCCCGTCCAGCGGGGCATGCAGCCTGGCAAGCAGGGGCAGACGGGTGTGGAGCCGCACGGTGTCAGCGAGCCCCTGGCGGGGACTGGGGCCATTGCTGGGGTGTACGTGGAGGCTTCCAAGAAGACCCTGAGCTTTTATGATGCCACCAGGGAGCATTTCCTGATGTCTGAGCCGGCACTTGCTCTGCTGGAGGCTCAGGCAGCCACAGGCTCCCTCATTGACCCGGTGGAGAACAAGCGGCTCTCCGTGGCGGAGGCCGTGAGGCTGGGGCTGGTTGGCCTGGAGCTGAAAGAAAAGCTGCTGTCTGCAGAGAGAGCCGCGACTGGCTTCACGGACCCCTACACGGACGAGAGGATCTCGCTCGCTCAAGCCATCCGCAAAGAGCTGCTGGGGCGGGAGCAGGGCGCCCGCCTACTGGAGGTCCAGCTCTCCACCGGCGGCCTCGTGGACCCAGCCACCAGCCGCCGCGTCCCCATGGAGGCTACCTACGAGCAGGGACACTTCGGTGCCGAGATGAGCCAGCTCCTCTCTGACCCCAGCTCTGCTGCTGCCCGGGGGTTTCTTGACCCAAACACCAGCGAGAGGGTCCCCTACCTGGAGCTGAAGAAACGGTGCGTGATCGATCCGGCCACCGGGCTCCTCCTCTTGCCTCTGAAAATCACCTTCCCGGGGCTGAGCGGGAGAGTGAGCAGCCGTGAGCTGCTGAGCTCCAGCATCATCGACAGGGACACGTTCAGGGCCCTCGAGGAAGGCCGGGTCTCCGTCCAGGAGGTGGCAGAGAGGGACCATGTTAAGCGGTACCTGGAGGGCACGGGAAGCATTGCAGGTGTTGCCCTCCTGCCTGCCGGTGAGAGGAAGAGTCTGTACCAGGCGCTGACAGAGCATCTCCTCATGCCAGGCACAGCACTGGCCCTCCTGCAAGCCCAGGCTGCCACTGCCTGCCTGACAGAGCCCACCAAGAACCAGAGACTCTCAGTCGATGATGCTGTCAAGGCTGGTGTGGTGGGGCCGGAGCTCTACGAGAAGCTGTCATCCGCTGAGAGAGCCGCCACCGGGTACCGAGACCCCTGCACTGGGGAGCTGCTCTCTCTGTTTCAAGCCATGAATAAGAGACTCGTTGCCAGGGACCAGGGGACGTACCTACTGGAGGCCCAGCTGGCCACCGGTGGCCTCATCGATCCAGTCCGCAATCACCGTGTCCCAGTGGAGGTGGCCTGCCAACGGGGCTACCTCGATGAAGAGATGAAGCGGCTCCTCTGCCATCCCACCCCTGACATCAAAGGGTTCTTCGACCCCAACGCGAAGGAGACCCTGATGTACGCAGAGTTGCTGGAAAGGTGCGTCACTGACCCAGACACCGGTCTCCGCCTGCTGCCGCTCTCCAGAGATGATGGGGAAGGGTCTCGGGGCGTGCACTCCTTCATTGACCACAAGACCCGAAAGGCTTTGGAAAACACAACAGTGCCCGTGGCCTGTGGCAAATTCAAGGGGAAGTCGGTGTCGGTCTGGAAACTCCTCTTCTCAGACTACTTCACAAGTGCGCAAAGGGCCACGCTTGCCCAGCAGTGCCGCACCGCGACGCTATCCCTGCAGGAACTGGCTAAGGCCGTCAGCACCACCGTTCAGCAAATGGCTTCCGCCGCCAATATCACCTTCGAAGGCCTGAGGCACAAGGTGACCCCCAGCCAGCTCCTGAGCGCTGAAATCATCACCAGGGATTTGTTTGAGAAGCTGAGCCAGGGGGAGACGTCAGCCAGGGACGTCGTCGGCATGGACACCGTCAGGAAGTACCTGGAAGGGACAGGCAGTATCAGTGGGCTGCTGCTGCCCGATTCCCAGGAGAAAGTCAGCATCTACCAGGCAAAGAGGAAAGGCCTTCTCAGGCCAGGGACGTCCCTCATCCTCCTCGAGGCACAGGCTGCCACTGGATTCATCATCGACCCGGCCGCAAACAGGAAATACTCCGTGGAGGAGGCTCTGCGAGCCAACGTCATCGGCCCAGATCTTTACAACAAGCTGCTGGCAGCAGAGAGAGCAGTCACTGGCTACAGAGACCCCTACACCGGCAACAAGATCTCCCTCTTCCAGGCCATGAGCAAAGGCCACATCGTCAGAGACCACGGCATCCGCCTGCTGGAGGCCCAGATCGCCACCGGCGGCATCGTCGACCCCGTGCACAGCCACCGAATCCCCGTGGAGGTGGCTTACCAGCGGGGCTACTTCGACAAGAAGATGAACCGCATCCTCTCTGACCCCAGCGACGACACCAAGGGCTTCTTCGACCCCAACACTCACGAGAACCTCACCTACCTGCAGCTGAAGGAGAAGTGCATCACAGAGCCCTCCACCGGACTCTGCCTCCTGCCTCTGAACAGCAAGAAGCGCCAGTTCATCAACGACACCACCAAACAAGCCTTCAGGGGCACCGGGCTGCTCGTGAAGTACGGGAGGTTCCGGGGAGAAAGGGTCTCTGCGTGGGACCTGTTGAACTCTGAGTATTTCAGCGAGGGAAAGCGGCGGGAGATATTTAACCACTACCAGCTGCGGAAGCTCACCCTGGAGCAGATCAGACTCATGTTGGAGGAAGAGATGAAGAAATGGGCCCACATCAAATTCCCAGCCATGAGAGGCAGCGTCACGGCCTACCACCTGCTAGAAACTGGCATCATAGACAAGGCCCTGTTCGAGAGAGTGCTGGAGGGAGCCGTGAGCCCGGAGGACGTCCTGCGCATGGACTCTGTCCGGAAATACCTCTATGGCTCCGGCAGCATCGGGGGGATCGTGCTCCAGCCATCAAACCAGAGAATGAGCATCTATGAAGCCATGAAGCAGAAGATTGTCATGCCAGGGGTGGCTCTCCCGCTGCTCGAGGCCCAGGCCGCTACTGGCTTCGTCATCGACCCCGTGAATGACCAGAAGCTGTGCGTTGATGAAGCCGTAAGGGAAGGGGTTATCGGGCCAGAACTCCATGAGAAACTGCAGCACGCGGAAGGAGCCGTAATGGGCTATAAAGACCCTTTCACTGGGGAAAAGATCTCCCTCTTCCAAGCCATGAAGAAGGGCCTCATTACCGACAAACAGGCTATTCAGCTCATGCAAGCCCAGATTGCCACAGGAGGCATCATTGACCCCCACCGCGGCCACTACGTCCCTGTGGAATTTGCCCAGAAACAAGGCTACTTGGACGAGGACATGAGCAAAACCCTCTCGAGTGCCTCTGACAATACCAGGGTCTACTGCATCCCCAACAGCAAGGAGCCTGTGACCTACGCTCAGCTCATCGCGTGCTGCCAGAAGGACGAAAACTCTGGCCTCCGCTTGCTGCCTTTGCCCCAGACAGCTGTGCCTGTCCGCACAGATGAGCAGATCCAGCAGCTATTCAAGGAGACCATGGTGAAGGCGAAAGGGGTCTCCCTCTGGGAGCTGATCCACTCTGGCTACTTCACTGAGGAGCAGAGAAATGACTTTGTGGAGAAGTACCGGTCTGAGGACATGTCTGTCGGGCAGCTGGTCACTCTTGTCCTGAAGCTTGTTGAGGAAATAGAGATGAAAGCCCACACCTACATCACCTTGGAAGGCCTGCGGGGCAGCGTGCCGGCTGTCTGGCTGCTTGATGCTGGCATCATTTCCGAGAAGACATTCGAGGGGCTGGCTCAGGGAACACAAACGGCTGGAGAAGTAGCTGAGATGGAGAGCGTGAAGAGATACTTGCAGGGCACGGGGAGCATTGCTGGGATTTTCATACAGGCCTCCAAGAAGAAGATGAGCATTTACCAAGCAATGAAAAACAATCTCCTCCTGCCAGGGACAGGGGTGTTGTTGCTAGAGGCTCAAGCAGCTACAGGAGCTGTTATAGACCCAGTAACAAACCAGAAACTTGCTGTGGAGGATGCCATCAAAGCAGCCATTGTGGGTGAGGAACTCACGGAGAAGCTGCTTCTAGCAGAGAGAGCAGTGACTGGTTACACAGACCCGTACACGGGGAACTCAATCTCAGTCTGTCAAGCAATCAGGAAAGGCCTCATTCCCATGAGCGATGGTGTCCCCTTAATAGAGGCCCAGCTGGCTACAGGGGGAGTTATTGATCCCATCCACCATCATCATCTTCCTCCTGCTGCTGCCTACATGCACGGCTTTTATGATGAAGAAATGAACCAGGCCGTATCCCAGCCCACTGACAACACCAAAGTCTTCTTTGATCCAAACACAAAGGAAAACTTGACCTACCAGCAGCTGAAAGACAGGTGTGTCCCTGATGCTGAGACAGGTCTCTGGCTACTACCTCTGTCTGAAACCGCAGCATTCTATGTGGACAAACACACCATGGAGGTGCTGAAATCTGTGACCGTCTGTGTCGCAGTAGGACGGTTTGAAGGGCAGACGGTTTCCCTCTGGGACCTTCTCAACTCGGAGTATGTCACAGACTGCAAGCAGCGAGAGCTGGTGGAACTATACAAAGGGGAGAACGCTGTGGCCCTGCGAGAAATCATCACCACCGTTACCACAATCATTGAAGAAACTGAGAAGCAAGGCAAGAGGTTCACGTTCAAGGGCCTGCGGAAGCAGGTGTCTGCCAGCGACCTCTTCCAGTCTCAGCTGATAGACAAGAAAACCCTGGATGAACTGAAGCAGGGACAGAAAACGGTCAAGGAAGTCACGGAGATGGACTCCGTCCGGAGATACCTGGAGGGGGGTAACTTCATAGCTGGGGTGCTGGTGCAGCCAGCCAAGGAGAAGATGAGCATCTACCAGGCCATGGCGAGAGGCATGCTGCGGCCGGGCACCGCGCTGGTGCTGCTGGAGGCGCAGGCGGCCACCGGGTTTGTTCTCGACCCGGTAAAGAACAAGAGGCTGTCAGTGGAGGAGGCACTCGCTGCTGGGCTCATTGGGCCAGAGATCTATGAGAAGCTGCTCTCTGCAGAGAGAGCCGTGACCGGATACACTGACCCCTACACAAAAGGCCAAATCTCCCTCTTCGAAGCCATGAACCAGGGGCTGATCCTCAAAAGCCACGGGATCCGCCTGCTGGAGGCCCAGGTCGCCACCGGCGGCATCGTCGACCCCGTGCACAGTCACCGCCTCCCCGTGGAGGTGGCTTACAAGCGGGGCTACTTCGACCAAGAGATGAACCGCATCCTCTCTGACCCCAGCGACGACACCAAGGGCTTCTTCGACCCCAACACTCACGAGAACCTCACCTACCTGCAGCTCCTGGAGAGATGTGTCCAAGACCCCGAGACTGGCCTGTACATGCTCCAAATAGTCAAGCATGGGGGAAGATACTTCTATATCGATGAGTCAGTGAAACAATTTTTACGCTCCAAACCCATTCAAATGCAAGTCGGGAAGTTCAAAGGCCAAACGGTGTCGCTCTGGGACCTGCTCTGCTCTCAGTACATCTCAGAACAGAAAAGAAAAGAACTAGTGAAGCAATATAAATGTGAAACCCTGACAATAGAACAGCTCATCACAGCCGTCACCGCCATCATTGAGGACATGGAACTCAGAACCCAAGCCTTTAAGGTTAAAGGACTCAGAAGAGATGTATCAGTGTCAGAGTTGTTCAACGCTGAGATAATTGACAAGACAACGCTGGACAATCTGCGAAAAGGAACTCTCACTGTCCATAAACTCACCCAAATGGACCATGTCAAGAGGTATCTGGATGGAACAGGCTGCATTGCTGGGGTTCTGCTGCCAGCCAAGAAAGAGAAGATGAGCATCTACCAGGCCCTAGAGAGAGGTCTCCTCACACCAGAATCAGCGCTGGTGCTGCTGGAGGCGCAGGCGGCCAGCGGCTTTATCACTGACCCGCTGAAGAACGAGAAGCTGTCCGTGGATGAAGCCGTCTCCGCCGGCCTGGTGGGCAGTGAGCTTCACGAGAAGCTGCTCTCTGCAGAGAGAGCCGTGACCGGATACACTGACCCCTACACAGGCAACAAGATCTCCCTCTTCCAGGCCATGAAGAAAGATCTGATCGTCAAAGACCACGGCATCCGCCTGCTGGAGGCCCAGATCGCCACCGGCGGCATCGTCGACCCCGTGCACAGTCACCGCCTCCCCGTGGAGGTGGCTTACAAGCGGGGATATTTGGACGATGACACATTTCTCCTTCTTTCTGACCCAGAACATGGCAACAAAACATTTATGGATCCTAACACCCATGAAAAACTCAGTTATGCTCAGCTCCTGCAGAGGTGTAGCAAAGACCCAGACACAGGACTGTGCCTCCTCCAGATAATCGAAAAGAAGGAAGACTATTTCTACATTGATGAGCAAACAAAAAATACAATGTTATCCACCATGGTTGCAGTCCCAGTAGGAAAATACAAAGGACGTAATCTGTCTCTATGGGAACTCCTCTGTTCTGAATATGTCAGTGAGGAAAAGAGGAAGGAACTAGTAAAAATATACAAAAAAGAATCCACAGCTATTCTAAAAAAGATCACTGATACAATCTTAACGATGATACATGAAAAAGAGAGGAGCAGAAAAGATATATGGTTCCAGGGAATCAGACAACAAATCACTGCATCAGAACTACTCAACGCACAGATAATTACCAAGGACACAATGGAAAAGCTAGAGGAAGGAAAACAGACTGCGAAAGATATAGCAAAGATGGACTCCGTAAAGAGATACCTGGAAGGAACCAGCTGCATTGCCGGAGTCCTTGTGCCATCCACCACAGACCCGTCCAAGACGGAGAAGATGAGCATCTACCAGGCCATGAGGAAGGGGATTCTGAGGCCGGGCACCGCGCTGGTGCTGCTGGAGGCGCAGGCGGCCAGCGGCTTTATCACTGACCCGCTGAAGAACGAGAAGCTGTCCGTGGATGAAGCCGTCTCCGCCGGCCTGGTGGGCAGTGAGCTTCACGAGAAGCTGCTCTCTGCAGAGAGAGCCGTGACCGGATACACTGACCCCTACACAGGCAACAAGATCTCCCTCTTCCAGGCCATGAAGAAAGATCTGATCGTCAAAGACCACGGCATCCGCCTGCTGGAGGCCCAGATCGCCACCGGCGGCATCGTCGACCCCGTGCACAGTCACCGCCTCCCCGTGGAGGTGGCTTACAAGCGGGGCTACTTCGACCAAGAGATGAACCGCATCCTCTCTGACCCCAGCGACGACACCAAGGGCTTCTTCGACCCCAACACTCACGAGAACCTCACCTACCTGCAGCTCCTCAGCAGATGCGTCCCAGACCCAGACACGGGGCTCCTTATGCTTCAGCTGATGCACAAAGGTTCTGTGCTCTTCCAGCTAGATGAAAAAACACGACTCTCCTTACAGTCCGCCCCTGCCACCGTCAGCGTGGGACTCTTCCAGGGGCAGAACGTCACCGTGTGGGAGCTTCTCTTCTCCAGATACGTCCCTGACCAAAAAAGGCAGGAGCTTCTGAAGCAGTACAAAGCGGGGACGCTCACCATTCAGGAAATGACAACCATCATCACCACCCTCATCACCGAGGCAGAGCAAAAGAGCAGCAGAGAGCCCAGGCACGGGAAAAGTTCGAGCGCGCAAAAGGCAACGTCACAGAAAGCCGAGGCTGCCCGTTCGCAGAGGGATGAAAAACGGGAAAAGGCCTTAAAGACGACGACAGTCGAGGGGCCGGCGGGCGAGTTCCAAGGGCGAAAGGTCTCTGTGTGGGATCTGCTCGTCTCCAAATACGTCCTTGAAGAGAAAAGACAAGAGCTTCTAAAGAAGTACAAAGCAGGGACGCTAACCATTCAAGAAATGATAACCGTCCTCACCACCGTCATCATCACCGAGACCGAGAAAAAGAGCGGCAAACAGCCCAGAAGTGTGGAAGGCCCCTGCCGAGAGGAGAGAACGTGCGGGAGCGCTGCCGGAGCCCCTTCTCCACGGGACGAACAAGCGGAAAAGACTCTCCGGCTTGCGACCGTCGATGTATCGGTGGGCGAGTTCCAAGGGCGAAAGGTCTCCGTGTGGGAACTTCTCTTCTCCAAGTACCTCTCGGAAGAGAAAAGGCAGGAGCTCCTGGAGAAGTACAGAGGAGGGACCGTGACTCTGGAGGAGCTGGTCACAATCCTCACCACCATCGTTGAGGAGACAGAAGAGAGAAGCAGCAAACTGAAGTTCTCAGGCCTCAGGAGGCAGGTGACTGCCTCAGAGCTGTTCAACTCCGACATTATTGACCAGGACACGCTGACTGAACTCACCCAGGGCACCAAGACGGTGCAGGAGATCACGGAAATGGACTCCGTAAAGAGATACCTGGAAGGAACCAGCTGCATTGCCGGAGTCCTTGTGCCATCCACCACAGACCCGTCCAAGACGGAGAAGATGAGCATCTACCAGGCCATGAGGAAGGGGATTCTGAGGCCGGGCACCGCGCTGGTGCTGCTGGAGGCGCAGGCGGCCAGCGGCTTTATCACTGACCCGCTGAAGAACGAGAAGCTGTCCGTGGATGAAGCCGTCTCCGCCGGCCTGGTGGGCAGTGAGATTCACGAGAAGCTGCTCTCTGCAGAGAGAGCCGTGACCGGATACACTGACCCCTACACAGGCAACAAGATCTCCCTCTTCCAGGCCATGAAGAAAGATCTGATCGTCAAAGACCACGGCATCCGCCTGCTGGAGGCCCAGATCGCCACCGGCGGCATCGTCGACCCCGTGCACAGTCACCGCCTCCCCGTGGAGGTGGCTTACAAGCGGGGCTACTTCGACCAAGAGATGAACCGCATCCTCTCTGACCCCAGCGACGACACCAAGGGCTTCTTCGACCCCAACACTCACGAGAACCTCACCTACCTGCAGCTCCTCAGCAGATGCGTCCCAGACCCAGACACGGGGCTCCTTATGCTTCAGCTGATGCACAAAGGTTCTGTGCTCTTCCAGCTAGATGAAAAAACACGACTCTCCTTACAGTCCGCCCCTGCCACCGTCAGCGTGGGACTCTTCCAGGGGCAGAACGTCACCGTGTGGGAGCTTCTCTTCTCCAGATACGTCCCTGACCAAAAAAGGCAGGAGCTTCTGAAGCAGTACAAAGCGGGGACGCTCACCATTCAGGAAATGACAACCATCATCACCACCCTCATCACCGAGGCAGAGCAAAAGAGCAGCAGAGAGCCCAGGCACGGGAAAAGTTCGAGCGCGCAAAAGGCAACGTCACAGAAAGCCGAGGCTGCCCGTTCGCAGAGGGATGAAAAACGGGAAAAGGCCTTAAAGACGACGACAGTCGAGGGGCCGGCGGGCGAGTTCCAAGGGCGAAAGGTCTCTGTGTGGGATCTGCTCGTCTCCAAATACGTCCTTGAAGAGAAAAGACAAGAGCTTCTAAAGAAGTACAAAGCAGGGACGCTAACCATTCAAGAAATGATAACCGTCCTCACCACCGTCATCATCACCGAGACCGAGAAAAAGAGCGGCAAACAGCCCAGAAGTGTGGAAGGCCCCTGCCGAGAGGAGAGAACGTGCGGGAGCGCTGCCGGAGCCCCTTCTCCACGGGACGAACAAGCGGAAAAGACTCTCCGGCTTGCGACCGTCGATGTATCGGTGGGCGAGTTCCAAGGGCGAAAGGTCTCCGTGTGGGAACTTCTCTTCTCCAAGTACCTCTCGGAAGAGAAAAGGCAGGAGCTCCTGGAGAAGTACAGAGGAGGGACCGTGACTCTGGAGGAGCTGGTCACAATCCTCACCACCATCGTTGAGGAGACAGAAGAGAGAAGCAGCAAACTGAAGTTCTCAGGCCTCAGGAGGCAGGTGACTGCCTCAGAGCTGTTCAACTCCGACATTATTGACCAGGACACGCTGACTGAACTCACCCAGGGCACCAAGACGGTGCAGGAGATCACGGAAATGGACTCCGTAAAGAGATACCTGGAAGGAACCAGCTGCATTGCCGGAGTCCTTGTGCCATCCACCACAGACCCGTCCAAGACGGAGAAGATGAGCATCTACCAGGCCATGAGGAAGGGGATTCTGAGGCCGGGCACCGCGCTGGTGCTGCTGGAGGCGCAGGCGGCCAGCGGCTTTATCACTGACCCGCTGAAGAACGAGAAGCTGTCCGTGGATGAAGCCGTCTCCGCCGGCCTGGTGGGCAGTGAGATTCACGAGAAGCTGCTCTCTGCAGAGAGAGCCGTGACCGGATACACTGACCCCTACACAGGCAACAAGATCTCCCTCTTCCAGGCCATGAAGAAAGATCTGATCGTCAAAGACCACGGCATCCGCCTGCTGGAGGCCCAGATCGCCACCGGCGGCATCGTCGACCCCGTGCACAGTCACCGCCTCCCCGTGGAGGTGGCTTACAAGCGGGGCTACTTCGACCAAGAGATGAACCGCATCCTCTCTGACCCCAGCGACGACACCAAGGGCTTCTTCGACCCCAACACTCACGAGAACCTCACCTACCTGCAGCTCCTCAGCAGATGCGTCCCAGACCCAGACACGGGGCTCCTTATGCTTCAGCTGATGCACAAAGGTTCTGTGCTCTTCCAGCTAGATGAAAAAACACGACTCTCCTTACAGTCCGCCCCTGCCACCGTCAGCGTGGGACTCTTCCAGGGGCAGAACGTCACCGTGTGGGAGCTTCTCTTCTCCAGATACGTCCCTGACCAAAAAAGGCAGGAGCTTCTGAAGCAGTACAAAGCGGGGACGCTCACCATTCAGGAAATGACAACCATCATCACCACCCTCATCACCGAGGCAGAGCAAAAGAGCAGCAGAGAGCCCAGGCACGGGAAAAGTTCGAGCGCGCAAAAGGCAACGTCACAGAAAGCCGAGGCTGCCCGTTCGCAGAGGGATGAAAAACGGGAAAAGGCCTTAAAGACGACGACAGTCGAGGGGCCGGCGGGCGAGTTCCAAGGGCGAAAGGTCTCTGTGTGGGATCTGCTCGTCTCCAAATACGTCCTTGAAGAGAAAAGACAAGAGCTTCTAAAGAAGTACAAAGCAGGGACGCTAACCATTCAAGAAATGATAACCGTCCTCACCACCGTCATCATCACCGAGACCGAGAAAAAGAGCGGCAAACAGCCCAGAAGTGTGGAAGGCCCCTGCCGAGAGGAGAGAACGTGCGGGAGCGCTGCCGGAGCCCCTTCTCCACGGGACGAACAAGCGGAAAAGACTCTCCGGCTTGCGACCGTCGATGTATCGGTGGGCGAGTTCCAAGGGCGAAAGGTCTCCGTGTGGGAACTTCTCTTCTCCAAGTACCTCTCGGAAGAGAAAAGGCAGGAGCTCCTGGAGAAGTACAGAGGAGGGACCGTGACTCTGGAGGAGCTGGTCACAATCCTCACCACCATCGTTGAGGAGACAGAAGAGAGAAGCAGCAAACTGAAGTTCTCAGGCCTCAGGAGGCAGGTGACTGCCTCAGAGCTGTTCAACTCCGACATTATTGACCAGGACACGCTGACTGAACTCACCCAGGGCACCAAGACGGTGCAGGAGATCACGGAAATGGACTCCGTAAAGAGATACCTGGAAGGAACCAGCTGCATTGCCGGAGTCCTTGTGCCATCCACCACAGACCCGTCCAAGACGGAGAAGATGAGCATCTACCAGGCCATGAGGAAGGGGATTCTGAGGCCGGGCACCGCGCTGGTGCTGCTGGAGGCGCAGGCGGCCAGCGGCTTTATCACTGACCCGCTGAAGAACGAGAAGCTGTCCGTGGATGAAGCCGTCTCCGCCGGCCTGGTGGGCAGTGAGATTCACGAGAAGCTGCTCTCTGCAGAGAGAGCCGTGACCGGATACACTGACCCCTACACAGGCAACAAGATCTCCCTCTTCCAGGCCATGAAGAAAGATCTGATCGTCAAAGACCACGGCATCCGCCTGCTGGAGGCCCAGATCGCCACCGGCGGCATCGTCGACCCCGTGCACAGTCACCGCCTCCCCGTGGAGGTGGCTTACAAGCGGGGCTACTTCGACCAAGAGATGAACCGCATCCTCTCTGACCCCAGCGACGACACCAAGGGCTTCTTCGACCCCAACACTCACGAGAACCTCACCTACCTGCAGCTCCTCAGCAGATGCGTCCCAGACCCAGACACGGGGCTCCTTATGCTTCAGCTGATGCACAAAGGTTCTGTGCTCTTCCAGCTAGATGAAAAAACACGACTCTCCTTACAGTCCGCCCCTGCCACCGTCAGCGTGGGACTCTTCCAGGGGCAGAACGTCACCGTGTGGGAGCTTCTCTTCTCCAGATACGTCCCTGACCAAAAAAGGCAGGAGCTTCTGAAGCAGTACAAAGCGGGGACGCTCACCATTCAGGAAATGACAACCATCATCACCACCCTCATCACCGAGGCAGAGCAAAAGAGCAGCAGAGAGCCCAGGCACGGGAAAAGTTCGAGCGCGCAAAAGGCAACGTCACAGAAAGCCGAGGCTGCCCGTTCGCAGAGGGATGAAAAACGGGAAAAGGCCTTAAAGACGACGACAGTCGAGGGGCCGGCGGGCGAGTTCCAAGGGCGAAAGGTCTCTGTGTGGGATCTGCTCGTCTCCAAATACGTCCTTGAAGAGAAAAGACAAGAGCTTCTAAAGAAGTACAAAGCAGGGACGCTAACCATTCAAGAAATGATAACCGTCCTCACCACCGTCATCATCACCGAGACCGAGAAAAAGAGCGGCAAACAGCCCAGAAGTGTGGAAGGCCCCTGCCGAGAGGAGAGAACGTGCGGGAGCGCTGCCGGAGCCCCTTCTCCACGGGACGAACAAGCGGAAAAGACTCTCCGGCTTGCGACCGTCGATGTATCGGTGGGCGAGTTCCAAGGGCGAAAGGTCTCCGTGTGGGAACTTCTCTTCTCCAAGTACCTCTCGGAAGAGAAAAGGCAGGAGCTCCTGGAGAAGTACAGAGGAGGGACCGTGACTCTGGAGGAGCTGGTCACAATCCTCACCACCATCGTTGAGGAGACAGAAGAGAGAAGCAGCAAACTGAAGTTCTCAGGCCTCAGGAGGCAGGTGACTGCCTCAGAGCTGTTCAACTCCGACATTATTGACCAGGACACGCTGACTGAACTCACCCAGGGCACCAAGACGGTGCAGGAGATCACGGAAATGGACTCCGTAAAGAGATACCTGGAAGGAACCAGCTGCATTGCCGGAGTCCTTGTGCCATCCACCACAGACCCGTCCAAGACGGAGAAGATGAGCATCTACCAGGCCATGAGGAAGGGGATTCTGAGGCCGGGCACCGCGCTGGTGCTGCTGGAGGCGCAGGCGGCCAGCGGCTTTATCACTGACCCGCTGAAGAACGAGAAGCTGTCCGTGGATGAAGCCGTCTCCGCCGGCCTGGTGGGCAGTGAGATTCACGAGAAGCTGCTCTCTGCAGAGAGAGCCGTGACCGGATACACTGACCCCTACACAGGCAACAAGATCTCCCTCTTCCAGGCCATGAAGAAAGATCTGATCGTCAAAGACCACGGCATCCGCCTGCTGGAGGCCCAGATCGCCACCGGCGGCATCGTCGACCCCGTGCACAGTCACCGCCTCCCCGTGGAGGTGGCTTACAAGCGGGGCTACTTCGACCAAGAGATGAACCGCATCCTCTCTGACCCCAGCGACGACACCAAGGGCTTCTTCGACCCCAACACTCACGAGAACCTCACCTACCTGCAGCTCCTCAGCAGATGCGTCCCAGACCCAGACACGGGGCTCCTTATGCTTCAGCTGATGCACAAAGGTTCTGTGCTCTTCCAGCTAGATGAAAAAACACGACTCTCCTTACAGTCCGCCCCTGCCACCGTCAGCGTGGGACTCTTCCAGGGGCAGAACGTCACCGTGTGGGAGCTTCTCTTCTCCAGATACGTCCCTGACCAAAAAAGGCAGGAGCTTCTGAAGCAGTACAAAGCGGGGACGCTCACCATTCAGGAAATGACAACCATCATCACCACCCTCATCACCGAGGCAGAGCAAAAGAGCAGCAGAGAGCCCAGGCACGGGAAAAGTTCGAGCGCGCAAAAGGCAACGTCACAGAAAGCCGAGGCTGCCCGTTCGCAGAGGGATGAAAAACGGGAAAAGGCCTTAAAGACGACGACAGTCGAGGGGCCGGCGGGCGAGTTCCAAGGGCGAAAGGTCTCTGTGTGGGATCTGCTCGTCTCCAAATACGTCCTTGAAGAGAAAAGACAAGAGCTTCTAAAGAAGTACAAAGCAGGGACGCTAACCATTCAAGAAATGATAACCGTCCTCACCACCGTCATCATCACCGAGACCGAGAAAAAGAGCGGCAAACAGCCCAGAAGTGTGGAAGGCCCCTGCCGAGAGGAGAGAACGTGCGGGAGCGCTGCCGGAGCCCCTTCTCCACGGGACGAACAAGCGGAAAAGACTCTCCGGCTTGCGACCGTCGATGTATCGGTGGGCGAGTTCCAAGGGCGAAAGGTCTCCGTGTGGGAACTTCTCTTCTCCAAGTACCTCTCGGAAGAGAAAAGGCAGGAGCTCCTGGAGAAGTACAGAGGAGGGACCGTGACTCTGGAGGAGCTGGTCACAATCCTCACCACCATCGTTGAGGAGACAGAAGAGAGAAGCAGCAAACTGAAGTTCTCAGGCCTCAGGAGGCAGGTGACTGCCTCAGAGCTGTTCAACTCCGACATTATTGACCAGGACACGCTGACTGAACTCACCCAGGGCACCAAGACGGTGCAGGAGATCACGGAAATGGACTCCGTAAAGAGATACCTGGAAGGAACCAGCTGCATTGCCGGAGTCCTTGTGCCATCCACCACAGACCCGTCCAAGACGGAGAAGATGAGCATCTACCAGGCCATGAGGAAGGGGATTCTGAGGCCGGGCACCGCGCTGGTGCTGCTGGAGGCGCAGGCGGCCAGCGGCTTTATCACTGACCCGCTGAAGAACGAGAAGCTGTCCGTGGATGAAGCCGTCTCCGCCGGCCTGGTGGGCAGTGAGATTCACGAGAAGCTGCTCTCTGCAGAGAGAGCCGTGACCGGATACACTGACCCCTACACAGGCAACAAGATCTCCCTCTTCCAGGCCATGAAGAAAGATCTGATCGTCAAAGACCACGGCATCCGCCTGCTGGAGGCCCAGATCGCCACCGGCGGCATCGTCGACCCCGTGCACAGTCACCGCCTCCCCGTGGAGGTGGCTTACAAGCGGGGCTACTTCGACCAAGAGATGAACCGCATCCTCTCTGACCCCAGCGACGACACCAAGGGCTTCTTCGACCCCAACACTCACGAGAACCTCACCTACCTGCAGCTCCTCAGCAGATGCGTCCCAGACCCAGACACGGGGCTCCTTATGCTTCAGCTGATGCACAAAGGTTCTGTGCTCTTCCAGCTAGATGAAAAAACACGACTCTCCTTACAGTCCGCCCCTGCCACCGTCAGCGTGGGACTCTTCCAGGGGCAGAACGTCACCGTGTGGGAGCTTCTCTTCTCCAGATACGTCCCTGACCAAAAAAGGCAGGAGCTTCTGAAGCAGTACAAAGCGGGGACGCTCACCATTCAGGAAATGACAACCATCATCACCACCCTCATCACCGAGGCAGAGCAAAAGAGCAGCAGAGAGCCCAGGCACGGGAAAAGTTCGAGCGCGCAAAAGGCAACGTCACAGAAAGCCGAGGCTGCCCGTTCGCAGAGGGATGAAAAACGGGAAAAGGCCTTAAAGACGACGACAGTCGAGGGGCCGGCGGGCGAGTTCCAAGGGCGAAAGGTCTCTGTGTGGGATCTGCTCGTCTCCAAATACGTCCTTGAAGAGAAAAGACAAGAGCTTCTAAAGAAGTACAAAGCAGGGACGCTAACCATTCAAGAAATGATAACCGTCCTCACCACCGTCATCATCACCGAGACCGAGAAAAAGAGCGGCAAACAGCCCAGAAGTGTGGAAGGCCCCTGCCGAGAGGAGAGAACGTGCGGGAGCGCTGCCGGAGCCCCTTCTCCACGGGACGAACAAGCGGAAAAGACTCTCCGGCTTGCGACCGTCGATGTATCGGTGGGCGAGTTCCAAGGGCGAAAGGTCTCCGTGTGGGAACTTCTCTTCTCCAAGTACCTCTCGGAAGAGAAAAGGCAGGAGCTCCTGGAGAAGTACAGAGGAGGGACCGTGACTCTGGAGGAGCTGGTCACAATCCTCACCACCATCGTTGAGGAGACAGAAGAGAGAAGCAGCAAACTGAAGTTCTCAGGCCTCAGGAGGCAGGTGACTGCCTCAGAGCTGTTCAGCTCCGACATTATTGACCAGGACACGCTGACTGAACTCACCCAGGGCACCAAGACGGTGCAGGAGATCACGGAAATGGACTCCGTAAAGAGATACCTGGAAGGAACCAGCTGCATTGCCGGAGTCCTTGTGCCATCCACCACAGACCCGTCCAAGACGGAGAAGATGAGCATCTACCAGGCCATGAGGAAGGGGATTCTGAGGCCGGGCACCGCGCTGGTGCTGCTGGAGGCGCAGGCGGCCAGCGGCTTTATCACTGACCCGCTGAAGAACGAGAAGCTGTCCGTGGATGAAGCCGTCTCCGCCGGCCTGGTGGGCAGTGAGATTCACGAGAAGCTGCTCTCTGCAGAGAGAGCCGTGACCGGATACACTGACCCCTACACAGGCAACAAGATCTCCCTCTTCCAGGCCATGAAGAAAGATCTGATCGTCAAAGACCACGGCATCCGCCTGCTGGAGGCCCAGATCGCCACCGGCGGCATCGTCGACCCCGTGCACAGTCACCGCCTCCCCGTGGAGGTGGCTTACAAGCGGGGCTACTTCGACCAAGAGATGAACCGCATCCTCTCTGACCCCAGCGACGACACCAAGGGCTTCTTCGACCCCAACACTCACGAGAACCTCACCTACCTGCAGCTCCTCAGCAGATGCGTCCCAGACCCAGACACGGGGCTCCTTATGCTTCAGCTGATGCACAAAGGTTCTGTGCTCTTCCAGCTAGATGAAAAAACACGACTCTCCTTACAGTCCGCCCCTGCCACCGTCAGCGTGGGACTCTTCCAGGGGCAGAACGTCACCGTGTGGGAGCTTCTCTTCTCCAGATACGTCCCTGACCAAAAAAGGCAGGAGCTTCTGAAGCAGTACAAAGCGGGGACGCTCACCATTCAGGAAATGACAACCATCATCACCACCCTCATCACCGAGGCAGAGCAAAAGAGCAGCAGAGAGCCCAGGCACGGGAAAAGTTCGAGCGCGCAAAAGGCAACGTCGCAGAAAGCCGAGGCTGCCCGTTCGCAGAGGGATGAAAAACGGGAAAAGGCCTTAAAGACGACGACAGTCGAGGGGCCGGCGGGCGAGTTCCAAGGGCGAAAGGTCTCTGTGTGGGATCTGCTCGTCTCCAAATACGTCCTTGAAGAGAAAAGACAAGAGCTTCTAAAGAAGTACAAAGCAGGGACGCTAACCATTCAAGAAATGATAACCGTCCTCACCACCGTCATCATCACCGAGACCGAGAAAAAGAGCGGCAAACAGCCCAGAAGTGTGGAAGGCCCCTGCCGAGAGGAGAGAACGTGCGGGAGCGCTGCCGGAGCCCCTTCTCCACGGGACGAACAAGCGGAAAAGACTCTCCGGCTTGCGACCGTCGATGTATCGGTGGGCGAGTTCCAAGGGCGAAAGGTCTCCGTGTGGGAACTTCTCTTCTCCAAGTACCTCTCGGAAGAGAAAAGGCAGGAGCTCCTGGAGAAGTACAGAGGAGGGACCGTGACTCTGGAGGAGCTGGTCACAATCCTCACCACCATCGTTGAGGAGACAGAAGAGAGAAGCAGCAAACTGAAGTTCTCAGGCCTCAGGAGGCAGGTGACTGCCTCAGAGCTGTTCAACTCCGACATTATTGACCAGGACACGCTGACTGAACTCACCCAGGGCACCAAGACGGTGCAGGAGATCACGGAAATGGACTCCGTAAAGAGATACCTGGAAGGAACCAGCTGCATTGCCGGAGTCCTTGTGCCATCCACCACAGACCCGTCCAAGACGGAGAAGATGAGCATCTACCAGGCCATGAGGAAGGGGATTCTGAGGCCGGGCACCGCGCTGGTGCTGCTGGAGGCGCAGGCGGCCAGCGGCTTTATCACTGACCCGCTGAAGAACGAGAAGCTGTCCGTGGATGAAGCCGTCTCCGCCGGCCTGGTGGGCAGTGAGATTCACGAGAAGCTGCTCTCTGCAGAGAGAGCCGTGACCGGATACACTGACCCCTACACAGGCAACAAGATCTCCCTCTTCCAGGCCATGAAGAAAGATCTGATCGTCAAAGACCACGGCATCCGCCTGCTGGAGGCCCAGATCGCCACCGGCGGCATCGTCGACCCCGTGCACAGTCACCGCCTCCCCGTGGAGGTGGCTTACAAGCGGGGCTACTTCGACCAAGAGATGAACCGCATCCTCTCTGACCCCAGCGACGACACCAAGGGCTTCTTCGACCCCAACACTCACGAGAACCTCACCTACCTGCAGCTCCTCAGCAGATGCGTCCCAGACCCAGACACGGGGCTCCTTATGCTTCAGCTGATGCACAAAGGTTCTGTGCTCTTCCAGCTAGATGAAAAAACACGACTCTCCTTACAGTCCGCCCCTGCCACCGTCAGCGTGGGACTCTTCCAGGGGCAGAACGTCACCGTGTGGGAGCTTCTCTTCTCCAGATACGTCCCTGACCAAAAAAGGCAGGAGCTTCTGAAGCGGTACAAAGCGGGGACGCTCACCATTCAGGAAATGACAACCATCATCACCACCCTCATCACCGAGGCAGAGCAAAAGAGCAGCAGAGAGCCCAGGCACGGGAAAAGTTCGAGCGCACAAAAGGCAACGTCACAGAAAGCCGAGGCTGCCCATTCGCAGAGAGATGAAAAACGGGAAAAGGCCTTAAAGACGACGACAGTCGAGGGGCCGGCGGGCGAGTTCCAAGGGCGAAAGGTCTCTGTGTGGGATCTGCTCGTCTCCAAATACGTCCTTGAAGAGAAAAGACAAGAGCTTCTAAAGAAGTACAAAGCAGGGACGCTAACCATTCAAGAAATGATAACCGTCCTCACCACCGTCATCATCACCGAGACCGAGAAAAAGAGCGGCAAACAGCCCAGAAGTGTGGAAGGCCCCTGCCGAGAGGAGAGAACGTGCGGGAGCGCTGCCGGAGCCCCTTCTCCACGGGACGAACAAGCGGAAAAGACTCTCCGGCTTGCGACCGTCGATGTATCGGTGGGCGAGTTCCAAGGGCGAAAGGTCTCCGTGTGGGAACTTCTCTTCTCCAAGTACCTCTCGGAAGAGAAAAGGCAGGAGCTCCTGGAGAAGTACAGAGGAGGGACCGTGACTCTGGAGGAGCTGGTCACAATCCTCACCACCATCGTTGAGGAGACAGAAGAGAGAAGCAGCAAACTGAAGTTCTCAGGCCTCAGGAGGCAGGTGACTGCCTCAGAGCTGTTCAACTCCGACATTATTGACCAGGACACGCTGACTGAACTCACCCAGGGCACCAAGACGGTGCAGGAGATCACGGAAATGGACTCCGTAAAGAGATACCTGGAAGGAACCAGCTGCATTGCCGGAGTCCTTGTGCCATCCACCACAGACCCGTCCAAGACGGAGAAGATGAGCATCTACCAGGCCATGAGGAAGGGGATTCTGAGGCCGGGCACCGCGCTGGTGCTGCTGGAGGCGCAGGCGGCCAGCGGCTTTATCACTGACCCGCTGAAGAACGAGAAGCTGTCCGTGGATGAAGCCGTCTCCGCCGGCCTGGTGGGCAGTGAGATTCACGAGAAGCTGCTCTCTGCAGAGAGAGCCGTGACCGGATACACTGACCCCTACACAGGCAACAAGATCTCCCTCTTCCAGGCCATGAAGAAAGATCTGATCGTCAAAGACCACGGCATCCGCCTGCTGGAGGCCCAGATCGCCACCGGCGGCATCGTCGACCCCGTGCACAGTCACCGCCTCCCCGTGGAGGTGGCTTACAAGCGGGGCTACTTCGACCAAGAGATGAACCGCATCCTCTCTGACCCCAGCGACGACACCAAGGGCTTCTTCGACCCCAACACTCACGAGAACCTCACCTACCTGCAGCTCCTCAGCAGATGCGTCCCAGACCCAGACACGGGGCTCCTTATGCTTCAGCTGATGCACAAAGGTTCTGTGCTCTTCCAGCTAGATGAAAAAACACGACTCTCCTTACAGTCCGCCCCTGCCACCGTCAGCGTGGGACTCTTCCAGGGGCAGAACGTCACCGTGTGGGAGCTTCTCTTCTCCAGATACGTCCCTGACCAAAAAAGGCAGGAGCTTCTGAAGCAGTACAAAGCGGGGACGCTCACCATTCAGGAAATGACAACCATCATCACCACCCTCATCACCGAGGCAGAGCAAAAGAGCAGCAGAGAGCCCAGGCACGGGAAAAGTTCGAGCGCGCAAAAGGCAACGTCACAGAAAGCCGAGGCTGCCCGTTCGCAGAGGGATGAAAAACGGGAAAAGGCCTTAAAGACGACGACAGTCGAGGGGCCGGCGGGCGAGTTCCAAGGGCGAAAGGTCTCTGTGTGGGATCTGCTCGTCTCCAAATACGTCCTTGAAGAGAAAAGACAAGAGCTTCTAAAGAAGTACAAAGCAGGGACGCTAACCATTCAAGAAATGATAACCGTCCTCACCACCGTCATCATCACCGAGACCGAGAAAAAGAGCGGCAAACAGCCCAGAAGTGTGGAAGGCCCCTGCCGAGAGGAGAGAACGTGCGGGAGCGCTGCCGGAGCCCCTTCTCCACGGGACGAACAAGCGGAAAAGCCTCTCCGGCTTGCGACCGTCGATGTATCGGTGGGCGAGTTCCAAGGGCGAAAGGTCTCCGTGTGGGAACTTCTCTTCTCCAAGTACCTCTCGGAAGAGAAAAGGCAGGAGCTCCTGGAGAAGTACAGAGGAGGGACCGTGACTCTGGAGGAGCTGGTCACAATCCTCACCACCATCGTTGAGGAGACAGAAGAGAGAAGCAGCAAACTGAAGTTCTCAGGCCTCAGGAGGCAGGTGACTGCCTCAGAGCTGTTCAACTCCGACATTATTGACCAGGACACGCTGACTGAACTCACCCAGGGCACCAAGACGGTGCAGGAGATCACGGAAATGGACTCCGTAAAGAGATACCTGGAAGGAACCAGCTGCATTGCCGGAGTCCTTGTGCCATCCACCACAGACCCGTCCAAGACGGAGAAGATGAGCATCTACCAGGCCATGAGGAAGGGGATTCTGAGGCCGGGCACCACGCTGGTGCTGCTGGAGGCGCAGGCGGCCAGCGGCTTTATCACTGACCCGCTGAAGAACGAGAAGCTGTCCGTGGATGAAGCCGCCTCCGCCGGCCTGGTGGGCAGTGAGATTCACGAGAAGCTGCTCTCTGCAGAGAGAGCCGTGACCGGATACACTGACCCCTACACAGGCAACAAGATCTCCCTCTTCCAGGCCATGAAGAAAGATCTGATCGTCAAAGACCACGGCATCCGCCTGCTGGAGGCCCAGATCGCCACCGGCGGCATCGTCGACCCCGTGCACAGTCACCGCCTCCCCGTGGAGGTGGCTTACAAGCGGGGCTACTTCGACCAAGAGATGAACCGCATCCTCTCTGACCCCAGCGACGACACCAAGGGCTTCTTCGACCCCAACACTCACGAGAACCTCACCTACCTGCAGCTCCTCAGCAGATGCGTCCCAGACCCAGACACGGGGCTCCTTATGCTTCAGCTGATGCACAAAGGTTCTGTGCTCTTCCAGCTAGATGAAAAAACACGACTCTCCTTACAGTCCGCCCCTGCCACCGTCAGCGTGGGACTCTTCCAGGGGCAGAACGTCACCGTGTGGGAGCTTCTCTTCTCCAGATACGTCCCTGACCAAAAAAGGCAGGAGCTTCTGAAGCAGTACAAAGCGGGGACGCTCACCATTCAGGAAATGACAACCATCATCACCACCCTCATCACCGAGGCAGAGCAAAAGAGCAGCAGAGAGCCCAGGCACGGGAAAAGTTCGAGCGCGCAAAAGGCAACGTCACAGAAAGCCGAGGCTGCCCGTTCGCAGAGGGATGAAAAACGGGAAAAGGCCTTAAAGACGACGACAGTCGAGGGGCCGGCGGGCGAGTTCCAAGGGCGAAAGGTCTCTGTGTGGGATCTGCTCGTCTCCAAATACGTCCTTGAAGAGAAAAGACAAGAGCTTCTAAAGAAGTACAAAGCAGGGACGCTAACCATTCAAGAAATGATAACCGTCCTCACCACCGTCATCATCACCGAGACCGAGAAAAAGAGCGGCAAACAGCCCAGAAGTGTGGAAGGCCCCTGCCGAGAGGAGAGAACGTGCGGGAGCGCTGCCGGAGCCCCTTCTCCACGGGACGAACAAGCGGAAAAGACTCTCCGGCTTGCGACCGTCGATGTATCGGTGGGCGAGTTCCAAGGGCGAAAGGTCTCCGTGTGGGAACTTCTCTTCTCCAAGTACCTCTCGGAAGAGAAAAGGCAGGAGCTCCTGGAGAAGTACAGAGGAGGGACCGTGACTCTGGAGGAGCTGGTCACAATCCTCACCACCATCGTTGAGGAGACAGAAGAGAGAAGCAGCAAACTGAAGTTCTCAGGCCTCAGGAGGCAGGTGACTGCCTCAGAGCTGTTCAACTCCGACATTATTGACCAGGACACGCTGACTGAACTCACCCAGGGCACCAAGACGGTGCAGGAGATCACGGAAATGGACTCCGTAAAGAGATACCTGGAAGGAACCAGCTGCATTGCCGGAGTCCTTGTGCCATCCACCACAGACCCGTCCAAGACGGAGAAGATGAGCATCTACCAGGCCATGAGGAAGGGGATTCTGAGGCCGGGCACCGCGCTGGTGCTGCTGGAGGCGCAGGCGGCCAGCGGCTTTATCACTGACCCGCTGAAGAACGAGAAGCTGTCCGTGGATGAAGCCGTCTCCGCCGGCCTGGTGGGCAGTGAGATTCACGAGAAGCTGCTCTCTGCAGAGAGAGCCGTGACCGGATACACTGACCCCTACACAGGCAACAAGATCTCCCTCTTCCAGGCCATGAAGAAAGATCTGATCGTCAAAGACCACGGCATCCGCCTGCTGGAGGCCCAGATCGCCACCGGCGGCATCGTCGACCCCGTGCACAGTCACCGCCTCCCCGTGGAGGTGGCTTACAAGCGGGGCTACTTCGACCAAGAGATGAACCGCATCCTCTCTGACCCCAGCGACGACACCAAGGGCTTCTTCGACCCCAACACTCACGAGAACCTCACCTACCTGCAGCTCCTCAGCAGATGCGTCCCAGACCCAGACACGGGGCTCCTTATGCTTCAGCTGATGCACAAAGGTTCTGTGCTCTTCCAGCTAGATGAAAAAACACGACTCTCCTTACAGTCCGCCCCTGCCACCGTCAGCGTGGGACTCTTCCAGGGGCAGAACGTCACCGTGTGGGAGCTTCTCTTCTCCAGATACGTCCCTGACCAAAAAAGGCAGGAGCTTCTGAAGCAGTACAAAGCGGGGACGCTCACCATTCAGGAAATGACAACCATCATCACCACCCTCATCACCGAGGCAGAGCAAAAGAGCAGCAGAGAGCCCAGGCACGGGAAAAGTTCGAGCGCGCAAAAGGCAACGTCACAGAAAGCCGAGGCTGCCCGTTCGCAGAGGGATGAAAAACGGGAAAAGGCCTTAAAGACGACGACAGTCGAGGGGCCGGCGGGCGAGTTCCAAGGGCGAAAGGTCTCTGTGTGGGATCTGCTCGTCTCCAAATACGTCCTTGAAGAGAAAAGACAAGAGCTTCTAAAGAAGTACAAAGCAGGGACGCTAACCATTCAAGAAATGATAACCGTCCTCACCACCGTCATCATCACCGAGACCGAGAAAAAGAGCGGCAAACAGCCCAGAAGTGTGGAAGGCCCCTGCCGAGAGGAGAGAACGTGCGGGAGCGCTGCCGGAGCCCCTTCTCCACGGGACGAACAAGCGGAAAAGACTCTCCGGCTTGCGACCGTCGATGTATCGGTGGGCGAGTTCCAAGGGCGAAAGGTCTCCGTGTGGGAACTTCTCTTCTCCAAGTACCTCTCGGAAGAGAAAAGGCAGGAGCTCCTGGAGAAGTACAAAGGAGGGACCGTGACTCTGGAGGAGCTGGTCACAATCCTCACCACCATCGTTGAGGAGACAGAAGAGAGAAGCAGCAAACTGAAGTTCTCAGGCCTCAGGAGGCAGGTGACTGCCTCAGAGCTGTTCAACTCCGACATTATTGACCAGGACACGCTGACTGAACTCACCCAGGGCACCAAGACGGTGCAGGAGATCACGGAAATGGACTCCGTAAAGAGATACCTGGAAGGAACCAGCTGCATTGCCGGAGTCCTTGTGCCATCCACCACAGACCCGTCCAAGACGGAGAAGATGAGCATCTACCAGGCCATGAGGAAGGGGATTCTGAGGCCGGGCACCGCGCTGGTGCTGCTGGAGGCGCAGGCGGCCAGCGGCTTTATCACTGACCCGCTGAAGAACGAGAAGCTGTCCGTGGATGAAGCCGTCTCCGCCGGCCTGGTGGGCAGTGAGATTCACGAGAAGCTGCTCTCTGCAGAGAGAGCCGTGACCGGATACACTGACCCCTACACAGGCAACAAGATCTCCCTCTTCCAGGCCATGAAGAAAGATCTGATCGTCAAAGACCACGGCATCCGCCTGCTGGAGGCCCAGATCGCCACCGGCGGCATCGTCGACCCCGTGCACAGTCACCGCCTCCCCGTGGAGGTGGCTTACAAGCGGGGCTACTTCGACCAAGAGATGAACCGCATCCTCTCTGACCCCAGCGACGACACCAAGGGCTTCTTCGACCCCAACACTCACGAGAACCTCACCTACCTGCAGCTCCTCAGCAGATGCGTCCCAGACCCAGACACGGGGCTCCTTATGCTTCAGCTGATGCACAAAGGTTCTGTGCTCTTCCAGCTAGATGAAAAAACACGACTCTCCTTACAGTCCGCCCCTGCCACCGTCAGCGTGGGACTCTTCCAGGGGCAGAACGTCACCGTGTGGGAGCTTCTCTTCTCCAGATACGTCCCTGACCAAAAAAGGCAGGAGCTTCTGAAGCGGTACAAAGCGGGGACGCTCACCATTCAGGAAATGACAACCATCATCACCACCCTCATCACCGAGGCAGAGCAAAAGAGCAGCAGAGAGCCCAGGCACGGGAAAAGTTCGAGCGCACAAAAGGCAACGTCACAGAAAGCCGAGGCTGCCCATTCGCAGAGAGATGAAAAACGGGAAAAGGCCTTAAAGACGACGACAGTCGAGGGGCCGGCGGGCGAGTTCCAAGGGCGAAAGGTCTCTGTGTGGGATCTGCTCGTCTCCAAATACGTCCTTGAAGAGAAAAGACAAGAGCTTCTAAAGAAGTACAAAGCAGGGACGCTAACCATTCAAGAAATGATAACCGTCCTCACCACCGTCATCATCACCGAGACCGAGAAAAAGAGCGGCAAACAGCCCAGAAGTGTGGAAGGCCCCTGCCGAGAGGAGAGAACGTCCGGGAGCGCTGCCGGAGCCCCTTCTCCACGGGACGAACAAGCGGAAAAGACTCTCCGGCTTGCGACCGTCGATGTATCGGTGGGCGAGTTCCAAGGGCGAAAGGTCTCCGTGTGGGAACTTCTCTTCTCCAAGTACCTCTCGGAAGAGAAAAGGCAGGAGCTCCTGGAGAAGTACAGAGGAGGGACCGTGACTCTGGAGGAGCTGGTCACAATCCTCACCACCATCGTTGAGGAGACAGAAGAGAGAAGCAGCAAACTGAAGTTCTCAGGCCTCAGGAGGCAGGTGACTGCCTCAGAGCTGTTCAACTCCGACATTATTGACCAGGACACGCTGACTGAACTCACCCAGGGCACCAAGACGGTGCAGGAGATCACGGAAATGGACTCCGTAAAGAGATACCTGGAAGGAACCAGCTGCATTGCCGGAGTCCTTGTGCCATCCACCACAGACCCGTCCAAGACGGAGAAGATGAGCATCTACCAGGCCATGAGGAAGGGGATTCTGAGGCCGGGCACCGCGCTGGTGCTGCTGGAGGCGCAGGCGGCCAGCGGCTTTATCACTGACCCGCTGAAGAACGAGAAGCTGTCCGTGGATGAAGCCGTCTCCGCCGGCCTGGTGGGCAGTGAGATTCACGAGAAGCTGCTCTCTGCAGAGAGAGCCGTGACCGGATACACTGACCCCTACACAGGCAACAAGATCTCCCTCTTCCAGGCCATGAAGAAAGATCTGATCGTCAAAGACCACGGCATCCGCCTGCTGGAGGCCCAGATCGCCACCGGCGGCATCGTCGATCCCGTGCACAGTCACCGCCTCCCCGTGGAGGTGGCTTACAAGCGGGGCTACTTCGACCAAGAGATGAACCGCATCCTCTCTGACCCCAGCGACGACACCAAGGGCTTCTTCGACCCCAACACTCACGAGAACCTCACCTACCTGCAGCTCCTCAGCAGATGCGTCCCAGACCCAGACACGGGGCTCCTTATGCTTCAGCTGATGCACAAAGGTTCTGTGCTCTTCCAGCTAGATGAAAAAACACGACTCTCCTTACAGTCCGCCCCTGCCACCGTCAGCGTGGGACTCTTCCAGGGGCAGAACGTCACCGTGTGGGAGCTTCTCTTCTCCAGATACGTCCCTGACCAAAAAAGGCAGGAGCTTCTGAAGCAGTACAAAGCGGGGACGCTCACCATTCAGGAAATGACAACCATCATCACCACCCTCATCACCGAGGCAGAGCAAAAGAGCAGCAGAGAGCCCAGGCACGGGAAAAGTTCGAGCGCGCAAAAGGCAACGTCACAGAAAGCCGAGGCTGCCCGTTCGCAGAGGGATGAAAAATGGGAAAAGGCCTTAAAGACGACGACAGTCAAGGGGCCGGCGGGCGAGTTCCAAGGGCGAAAGGTCTCTGTGTGGGATCTGCTCGTCTCCAAATACGTCCTTGAAGAGAAAAGACAAGAGCTTCTAAAGAAGTACAAAGCAGGGACGCTAACCATTCAAGAAATGATAACCGTCCTCACCACCGTCATCATCACCGAGACCGAGAAAAAGAGCGGCAAACAGCCCAGAAGTGTGGAAGGCCCCTGCCGAGAGGAGAGAACGTGCGGGAGCGCTGCCGGAGCCCCTTCTCCACGGGACGAACAAGCGGAAAAGACTCTCCGGCTTGCGACCGTCGATGTATCGGTGGGCGAGTTCCAAGGGCGAAAGGTCTCCGTGTGGGAACTTCTCTTCTCCAAGTACCTCTCGGAAGAGAAAAGGCAGGAGCTCCTGGAGAAGTACAGAGGAGGGACCGTGACTCTGGAGGAGCTGGTCACAATCCTCACCACCATCGTTGAGGAGACAGAAGAGAGAAGCAGCAAACTGAAGTTCTCAGGCCTCAGGAGCCAGGTGACTGCCTCAGAGCTGTTCAACTCCGACATTATTGACCAGGACACGCTGACTGAACTCACCCAGGGCACCAAGACGGTGCAGGAGATCACGGAAATGGACTCCGTAAAGAGATACCTGGAAGGAACCAGCTGCATTGCCGGAGTCCTTGTGCCATCCACCACAGACCCGTCCAAGACGGAGAAGATGAGCATCTACCAGGCCATGAGGAAGGGGATTCTGAGGCCGGGCACCGCGCTGGTGCTGCTGGAGGCGCAGGCGGCCAGCGGCTTTATCACTGACCCGCTGAAGAACGAGAAGCTGTCCGTGGATGAAGCCGTCTCCGCCGGCCTGGTGGGCAGTGAGATTCACGAGAAGCTGCTCTCTGCAGAGAGAGCCGTGACCGGATACACTGACCCCTACACAGGCAACAAGATCTCCCTCTTCCAGGCCATGAAGAAAGATCTGATCGTCAAAGACCACGGCATCCGCCTGCTGGAGGCCCAGATCGCCACCGGCGGCATCGTCGACCCCGTGCACAGTCACCGCCTCCCCGTGGAGGTGGCTTACAAGCGGGGCTACTTCGACCAAGAGATGAACCGCATCCTCTCTGACCCCAGCGACGACACCAAGGGCTTCTTCGACCCCAACACTCACGAGAACCTCACCTACCTGCAGCTCCTCAGCAGATGCGTCCCAGACCCAGACACGGGGCTCCTTATGCTTCAGCTGATGCACAAAGGTTCTGTGCTCTTCCAGCTAGATGAAAAAACACGACTCTCCTTACAGTCCGCCCCTGCCACCGTCAGCGTGGGACTCTTCCAGGGGCAGAACGTCACCGTGTGGGAGCTTCTCTTCTCCAGATACGTCCCTGACCAAAAAAGGCAGGAGCTTCTGAAGCAGTACAAAGCGGGGACGCTCACCATTCAGGAAATGACAACCATCATCACCACCCTCATCACCGAGGCAGAGCAAAAGAGCAGCAGAGAGCCCAGGCACGGGAAAAGTTCGAGCGCGCAAAAGGCAACGTCACAGAAAGCCGAGGCTGCCCGTTCGCAGAGGGATGAAAAACGGGAAAAGGCCTTAAAGACGACGACAGTCGAGGGGCCGGCGGGCGAGTTCCAAGGGCGAAAGGTCTCTGTGTGGGATCTGCTCGTCTCCAAATACGTCCTTGAAGAGAAAAGACAAGAGCTTCTAAAGAAGTACAAAGCAGGGACGCTAACCATTCAAGAAATGATAACCGTCCTCACCACCGTCATCATCACCGAGACCGAGAAAAAGAGCGGCAAACAGCCCAGAAGTGTGGAAGGCCCCTGCCGAGAGGAGAGAACGTGCGGGAGCGCTGCCGGAGCCCCTTCTCCACGGGACGAACAAGCGGAAAAGACTCTCCGGCTTGCGACCGTCGATGTATCGGTGGGCGAGTTCCAAGGGCGAAAGGTCTCCGTGTGGGAACTTCTCTTCTCCAAGTACCTCTCGGAAGAGAAAAGGCAGGAGCTCCTGGAGAAGTACAGAGGAGGGACCGTGACTCTGGAGGAGCTGGTCACAATCCTCACCACCATCGTTGAGGAGACAGAAGAGAGAAGCAGCAAACTGAAGTTCTCAGGCCTCAGGAGGCAGGTGACTGCCTCAGAGCTGTTCAACTCCGACATTATTGACCAGGACACGCTGACTGAACTCACCCAGGGCACCAAGACGGTGCAGGAGATCACGGAAATGGACTCCGTAAAGAGATACCTGGAAGGAACCAGCTGCATTGCCGGAGTCCTTGTGCCATCCACCACAGACCCGTCCAAGACGGAGAAGATGAGCATCTACCAGGCCACGAGGAAGGGGATTCTGAGGCCGGGCACCGCGCTGGTGCTGCTGGAGGCGCAGGCGGCCAGCGGCTTTATCACTGACCCGCTGAAGAACGAGAAGCTGTCCGTGGATGAAGCCGTCTCCGCCGGCCTGGTGGGCAGTGAGATTCACGAGAAGCTGCTCTCTGCAGAGAGAGCCGTGACCGGATACACTGACCCCTACACAGGCAACAAGATCTCCCTCTTCCAGGCCATGAAGAAAGATCTGATCGTCAAAGACCACGGCATCCGCCTGCTGGAGGCCCAGATCGCCACCGGCGGCATCGTCGACCCCGTGCACAGTCACCGCCTCCCCGTGGAGGTGGCTTACAAGCGGGGCTACTTCGACCAAGAGATGAACCGCATCCTCTCTGACCCCAGCGACGACACCAAGGGCTTCTTCGACCCCAACACTCACGAGAACCTCACCTACCTGCAGCTCCTCAGCAGATGCGTCCCAGACCCAGACACGGGGCTCTGTTTGCTGAAGGTGGGGATGGACTAATTATATTAATCTTATCACTCTCGTGCCTGTTTTCTTTTGTTTTGCATATAGCCCATTCCTCCCTTTGTCTCCAGTCATTGTGTCTCTGTGAGCACCAGAGTTCTGTCCCCCTTATTGTTTGGTAAAGTTCCCAGCGTGCTTTGCGGGAGAAAGGTCTCAGTGATGCTTCTCTTTATCACCCCCTTTTACCCATGTCTCTCTGCTAGCTGCTTGCTGTGGAATATCATGTTATTTGTCTCCCAGGTTGTCAGGGATATTGTATCCCTGGTATTGCACAGCCCTCTGGGTCATGCGGGAATCGCACTGAATAATCTCAGGGAATCTCAGGGTAACGTGCAATCCCTCTGATGCTCCTGGACCAAACAATGCCTTGTGACCACTGTGGGAAGGAAAGGTGCCAAGCGTACGCTAGGGTAAGGGAGGAAGTGCCTTGCTGGGTCTTCTCTTTCCAGTTTCTGCTCCGGGTAGCTCTAGACCTGGAATGCCAAAGTTCATGCAGGTCAGAGTTGAGGCGCATGAGCTGAGTCATGTGTGGGCTAGCCCGGGACTGGAGTGGCGGGGGAGCCTGCAGATCTGGGTCGAGGAATGTCAGCAGAGCAGCGTGGAGGAACTGGAAGACCATGGGGACTTGGCAGGGGACTGTGGTGCACTGGCAGAGGGTCGCACAGCATTGGCCTGCGCTATTCTAGTCGATTTGATTTAGTGTCTCCAAGTGCAATGCTCCCTGAGCGATCCAATGCTATGGGAGTCCGTAGCTGGGGGTATTGTGTCCCTCCCGTTACGAGCACTAGACTCACTCACAAACACAGTAGTATGTTGTTTTCAAAGTCCCCCTTCCCGCCTGCCAGCTGCCCTCCAGCCGAGGTCTGTGGAATCTAGCCAGGAGCTGAGGAGTCACGAGGCAGATTTTCATAAGGGTTTGTTTATTCAAAATTGGGTTTGCAACATGAACTTTCCGGGGAGCAGCCAGCGATAAAGGGGCCTTTCCCCTCTGACAGGGCATTTCCGGACAGCTCGATCCCAGGTTCAGCTCCTCTCCTTCCAACTCCTGAGCTCGCTTTGCCAATGTTCTATGCCTGCTTGAAGCCTCTATGGGGCAAGGTCCATGCGCTGCCTGTGGTGTGTTTGCCGGGAAGAAATCTTTGTTACGGGGGTGCCCAGGCGCTGACTAGCTCTCCTGACTCAATAAAGGGAATCTTTAAAAACCTGCAGAGGATGACGTGAGCAGAATGGATCTTTGTCTGAATTAACCCACCCAAAGTGGCCTCCGCAGCTGTATGATGGAAAATGGATTCACCCCCAGGACTGCGAAAGCTGCCGCTGGATAAAGGACAGAGCGTCAGTGCTCGGATCCAGATCAAGCCCAGAGCCGGGGGAGAGCAGAGATCTTAGCAGAAGGGGAGGCAGCTTTGTTCCAGTAGGAAAACTGTCTCCCTATTATAGACCCTGAGACCCTCAGAAGCTAATGCTGAGCATTGTCCGTGAACGAACCCCGAGCGATCTGGGGCGCAGGGAACAGGCCCAGAGTTGCCCTATTACAGTGACAGCAGCAGGATGCAGCACTGTGAGTATGGAAGGTACTTTACGGGTTAACTACCCGATTAGTCCCTGGCCCCTCCCTCCACCCGAGGCAGGTCGGTCCCTGCCCCCATCCCCATCCCGAGGATAAGGACAGGGAGGTGACTTGCCCACAGCGTCAGTGTAGAAATCAGGGTGGTACCTGGGGGTCCCAGCACCCAGGAGGCTGAACCACACCTGTCTGTGCTGGGATTAGGGCCGGCCAGTCCTCGCAGCCTAGTCTGTGGCAGTGCAATGCCATCTGCAGGGAGCCGTAATTCCTGAGCTCCTGCAAACTGACAGCTTGGAAACCATCCCTCCGGCTTGCCGTGAGCTCTGTGCTCCGCCTGTCCCTGGGGATGGAGACAGCCCGGACGCTGCCCTTACTACCTGTGTGCTGGGAGCCTCTAAACTGCCGACGGTTACCGGGCTTCCTCCGGAGTGAGCCCCCCCGTGAAATTAGCAGCTGGTCGGGGCTGGAGCACACCAAACCCCCGGGGTGCCAGCAGCAAGGCAGGGGCACCCGGACTCAGGCAGCCCTGTGGGCACGTCCTAGCCCTGGTGGGTGCTGACCCCGCAGAGCCAAGGCTCGGGGAAAGCGTTGTACTAGGGCTGGCGGGACAGGGGAAAGGCTGCAGCTGCTCAGACAGTTACAGTTCGTGGTGAGCCGCGGTGGGGCCGGTCCAGCTGAGTCGGGGCTTCTCCGGCCTAGCGTCTGGGCGGCCCTTTCCAGGCCTGTGTCTGCGCAGTCTCCAGGCCGGGCTCAGTTCGGGTCTCTCATTGGGGGCCGCTGCTCCCCCATCGGTCCCATGCCCCAGGGCTACGGCCGGGCTTTCCCGGACCAGCCTCGTCTTCGGGCCTCCGCCCAAACCGCAGGCAGACCAGACAAGCTGCAGCTCAGAAAGAGCCCCGATTGGCCCGCTTCCCGAGTGGTCCCTCCCCTGCCGATCGGTCATTTCCCCTGCGAGCCCCAGCTGCTGGATCCTGCCCACCCAAGCCCCAGCTCCCAGCCCGGAGCCCATTCCTGCACCCCAACCCCCTCCCTCCTGCACCCCAACCCCCTGCCCCAGCTCCCAGCCCGGAGCCCCCTCCCACACTCCGAACCCCTCAACCCCAGCCCAGAGCTCGCACCCCCTCCTGCACCCCAACCCCCTGCCCCAGCTCCCAGCCCAGAGCCCCCTCCTGCACCCCAACCCCCTCCCTCCTGCACCCCAACCCCCTGCCCCAGCTCCCAGCCCAGAGACCCCTCCTGCACCCCAACCCCCTCCCTCCTGCACCCCACGCCCTGCCCCAGTTCCCAGCCCAGAGCCCCCTCCCACACTCCAAACCCCTCAACCCCAGCCCAGAGCCCGCACCCCCTCCTGCACCCCAACCCCCTGCTCCAGCTCCCAGCCCAGAGCCCCCTCCTGCACCCCAACCCCGTGCCCCAGCTCCCAGCCCGGAGCCCCCTCCTACATCCCAACCCCCTGCCCCAGCTCCCAGCCCAGAGCCCCCTCCTGCACCCCAACCCCCTCCCTCCTGCACCCCAACCCCGTGCCCCAGCTCCCAGCCCGGAGCCCCCTCCTACATCCCAACCCCCTGCCCCAGCTCCCAGCCTGGAGCCCCCTCCTGCACCCCAACCCCCTGCCCCAGCCTGGAGCCCCCTCCTGCACCCTTCACCCCCTGCCCCAGGCTCAGCCTGGAGCCCCCTCCCACACTCTGAACCCCTCAACCCCAGCCAAGAGCCTGCACCCCCTCCTGCACCCCAACCCCCTGCCCCAGCTCCCAGCCCGGAGCCCCCTCGTGCACCCCAACACCCTCCCTCCTGCACCCCAACCCCCTGCCCCAGCTCCCAGCCCAGAGCCCCCTCCTGCACCCTTCACCCCCCTCCCTCCTGCACCCCAACCCCCTGCCCCAGCCAGGTGAAAGTGTGGGAGGATGGGGGAGAGCGAGCGAGGGAGGATGGAGTGTGTGGGGCAGGGCCTTGGAAAAGGGGCAGGGGGCGGGGCAAGGGTGTTTGGTGCAGTAAGATGAGGCCCAGTATGAGGCCTAAGGCCTGAGCTGAAGTAATGGTCAAGACTTTGCTAACATAAAGCAAAGTTAAGCTGTGAGCCAGAGGCAGGCCCTGCTCACAGGAGCTGGCCAGGAAAGGGCTGATGTTGCAAAAGTACACACACCTAAAAGGTACCAGAACACTTGTACATTCCACACAGATAACAAGGAACAGGCTGGCCCATCCTAAAGACAGGGGCAAAAGGGTAATATGATGGATGGAGTTGTTTTGTTCGAACCAACATGTACAAGGTGGGAGGCGGCACCTTACTGCGTTGAGGGGTTGTACCTTGTTACGTAGAAGGGTTGCACCTCAATACGTCAGGAGTGATGTGTAACTTGTTTGTACCTGTGTATAAGAACGCGTCCCTGGGGCGGTGTCTTTGTCTGGCCTAGGGGGCAGTGGAAAGTCCCATCACTGACTGAGCCGGTCCATTGTCAGGGGGCACATATTCGTAGTATGCCCTGTAGAGTCTATGGGAGTCTATCACTGTGCTTCGTTTGACAAGAAACCTGGCCGGGTGCCTTCGTACCTTATCAGAGTCTGTGGTCTTTGGGGGGTCTCTCGGGGTCTGGTGTGCCAGCTATCTGCGCAGAGCTGGGGCAGCACACAGAGGGAACACGCACGCAGCCGACGGATATCAACATTGAACAGAGCAGAGCACCACACCGGTAGCTGTCTGACAACGTTTGGGTTTGTGTGATTAGACAGTTGGCAGCCCTCGCTCTGGGCCAGGGCTCCCACCGAGCTCGGCCCAACACGACTCCCAGGCACTGCAGTGCTACCCCGACAGGCCGCGCAGTGACCCCACGGCGCAACGCCCCCCTGCCCATGCAGTGCAACAGTGGGGCAGGGAAAGCACTGGACTGAGAAGAGAGAGACGGTGACAGGAGTGAAGGGGGGGCAGATGGGGGGAGAGGGAGCACCTGCCAATCTGTCACAGCACAGAGAGCTGGGGGAACTCCAGCAAAATCAACCCCCAGAGCCCCCAGCTCCACAGCCTGACCCCCACCCCAAGCCATGGGGCCGGATCCCCCAGACTGACCCCCCCCACCCCAAGTCATGGGGCCGGATCCCCCAGACTGACCCCCCCACCCGAAGTCATGGGGCCGGATCCCCCAGAGCTGACCCCCCCTGACCCCAAGCCATAGGGCCTGATCCCCCAGAGCTGACCCCCCTGACCCCAAGCCATGGGGCCGGATCCCCCAGAGCTGACCCCCCCCCTGACCCCAAGTCATGGGGCCGGATCCCCCAGAGCTGACCCCCCTGACCCCAAGCCATGGTGCCTGATCCCCCAGAGCTGACCCCCCCCCGACCCCAAGCCATGGGGCCGGATCCCCCAGAGCTGACCACCCCCCTGACCCCAAGCCATGGGGCTGGATCCCCCAGAGATGACCCCCCCACCCCAAGCCATGGGGCCTGATCCTACAGACTGATCCCCCCCAACCCAAGTTATGGGGCCGGATCCCCCAGAGCTGACCCCCCTGACCCCAAGCCATGGGGCCAGATTCCCCAGACTGACCCCCTCCCTCATTCCAAGTTATGGGGCCAGATCCCCCAGACTGACCCCCTGACCCCAAGCCATGGGGCCGGATCCCCCAGACTGACCCCCCTCATTCCAAGCCATGGGGCCAGATCCCCCAGACTAACCCCCCCCCATCCCAAGCCATGGGGCCGGATCCCCCAGACTGACCCCCCTCATCCCAGGCCATGGGGCCGGATCCCCGAGACTGACCCCCCTCATCCCAGGCCATGGGGCTGAATCCCCCAGATTGACCCCCCTCATCCGAAGTTATGGGGCCGGATCCCCCAGACTGACCCCCCCCACACACCAAGCCATAGAGCCTGATCCCAGAGCCGACAGCCCCTTGTGAGGTCAGAGGTGTGAGTCTGTGGCAGGGTGTCCCCAGGGCACTGGCGACATCCCTTTGCAGAGGGGCAGAGACTGACCAGCTGGATACGGTGCAGAGCCGGCCGTGCTGAGCAGTGGCCATGCGTGTGCTGAGCCCACCCAGGGGGACGCTGCCGCGGGTCTGTCCCCCGGCTCGGCTCAGAAGCGGTACGTGCCAGTAGGAGCCGAGTGTCACAGAGGCCAGTCTCGGGGGGGGGCGGGGGGCGCTTGTGGGCCATTGGGGCGTGTCACCAGGGCAGGTGTTGGGGGGGCTGGGAGTAGGGGGATTGTGGACACCCCTGGGGGGCCATGGCATGACAAGGAGTCCCAGCACCCCCCCTCGTGTATTGCACTTTGAGACTGGGTGCCCCTTGCACGGGCAGAGCGCACTGGGCCGTCGAGGCTGACCAGCAGCAGTGAGGGCAGGTGGCCTCGTCTGGCTGTCAGCCTGGCGTGGGGGGGGAATGCACTAACCCACAGCGGGGCCTGGGCTTGACACAGGGAGACGCTGTCTGCGCAGCGGAGCCGCGATCCCGAGCCGCCCCCGGCTAATACAGCGCGTGCTCCTCACCGGGGCCCCCGCTGGGCAGGAAGACACGCAGGAGAATGACGCTGGACTGTCCCGCCGCATCTGCCCAGCAGATCTCCCAGTCTGACCTCCCGCGTGTGGCAGGCCATCACCCCCGGCCGCAGGCTAGCCCAGCACCTGAAATGAGACCCGAGTCTCGGCCCTGGGGAGAGGGGGAGATCACAGGGGAGGGGATGATTTTCATACACACCGAAGAGAAAACCGAGGGGGAAGGTTAAACCGAGACGCACTCGCAGAGCGATGCTTGCACACTGCTAGTGTAACCCATTGACAAACAGCGTGTTGGGCCATGCGTTGCTCTCTCGTGGCTGGCCCACTGGAGGGTAACAGCCTCCTGCTGCTACTGGTGCACAAGGTTACTCCTTTAGCTCGGGCACTAGAGGTCTGGCGTGGGCTGCTACAATGCTGGAGGCACCAGGTTCTGCAGCTCTGCCCTCCCGTGGTGAGCCGGGCCCCGGGCCCCCAGATGCCCAAGGTAACAACGGTCCAGTTTGGCCTGTTACATACAATCATTATGAAAGTCAGCACCCACCGGAGACCAGCCAGATGGATTAACTGGGCTAAGGGGCCCTCAGGTGCTCGGCAAATCCCCGGGATGAGGTTGCCAGCCCTTCTGAGACACTGGTTACGTGGGGAGCATCAGAAGCGCCTGCGTCTGGCGGGCCAGGGGCGGTAGGAACAGGCCACCCCCTCCTGTGGGTTGGTGAGCTGGGGTGGGAGAGACAAGCAGATAGGAGCGGTAGGGATGGGCCATTCCCTTCCATGGGCTGGGGCTACAAACAGGTCAGGGCAGGAGGAACGCGCCACCTCCTCCTGGTGCCGGCAGCCAACAGCGGAAGGGACCCGCTGTTCCTTCCTGTGGCAGGCAGGGCGAGGGCCGGAGGGACGGGCCGCCCTGTCCTGGGGATGCGGTTACAGATGGGCCTGGGGCAGGGCAACAGGCAGTCGGAGTGGGAGGGACGGGCAGCCCCCTCCTGGGGCTGGGGTTACAGAGAAGCTGGGGACGGGGGATGGGAGGGTGGGCGCAGCCGGGTGTGTGTGGGGGGGGAGGATGAGGGGCAGGGCTGGACATGCTGAGCTGCTGGCTACAGCCCCCCACAGGCACCAGGCGGGGAGGGGGCCAGCTGCCCACAGTCTCCCATGGTCCCAACACCTTCTGCTGTGTCCTGCCCTCTAACCGGCTGCTGGGCCTGCTGTCTCCCCACCCCCCCTTGAGTGAGGGAGGATTGCCAGGGTGACTCGCGGTGGGGGGGTTGTGTACCCTTTCCCTTCCCCTGCGCTGGCCAGGCAAGGGCTCTCATGGGGCCCCCCAGGGGTGTCTCTTCTCTTGGGGCACCGCCCCCTTGCCTGGGGTGGGAGCAGCCTCCAGCAGTGCTGAGCACCCGCCTGCCTGCAGATTGCAGCTCCGAGCACCCGGCCCGTGGCGTGAGCCTGCCAGGGCTGCCCATTGCCCTCTGCTGCCTGGTTCTTCCCAGGTGAGCCCCAAGAGCTCCCCACCACCAGCCCCGCCAGGCCGCGCCGGGAACGAGAGCAGGCTTTTAAGGAACGCTTGAAGGTGAGAAGGCAGCTCTGTTCCAGGCCAAGCGGGGGAAGCAGCCTCCGGCAGTGTGACAGGTTCGGTCACAGAGACCCCCTTGGGACTGTCACCTGACATGCTGAAACTACCTCTGAGCCCATTTTCCCTGCCAGATTCAGACTCCAGAACCTGCCTTGTTGAGCCAGACACGCCAGCCTGCTGCAAACACAGACCCAGGTCTGGTCCACACCCCCAAAGCTGCAAACCTAACTGAAAACCACTCAGCAGGTACTTCTGTCTTCAGCACCCAGACACCCAGCTCCCAATGGGGCCAAACTCCAAATAAATCCGTTTTACTCTGTGTAAAGCTTATACAGGGTAAACTCATAAATTGTCCAACCTCTATAACACTGATAGATATGCCCAGCTGTTTGCTTCCCCCAGGTATTAATACTTGCTCTGCGTTAATTAATAAGTAAAAGGTGATTTTATTAAGAATAAAAAGTGGGATTTAAGTGGTTCCAAGTAATAACAGAGAGAACAAAGTAAGTCACCAAGTAAAATAAAGCAAAAACACAAAAGTCTAAGCCTAATACATTACGAAATTGAATACAGGTAAATCTCACCCTCAGAGATGTTCCAATAAGCTTCTTTCACAGACTAGACTCCTTCCTAGTCTGGGCCCAATTCTTTCCACTGGTACAGACCTTGTTAGTTCCAGCTCAGGTGGTAACTAGGGGATTTCTCATGACTGCAGCCCCCTTTGTTCCGTTCCACCCCCTTTTATAGCTTTGGCATAAGGCAGGAATCCTTTGTCTCTCTCTGGGTTTCCAGCCTTCCTTCTAAATGGAAAAGCACCTGGTTTAAGATGAATTCCAGTACCAGGTGACATGGTCACATGTCACTGTAAGACCTCATCCTCCATTCTTTCAGGGTTGGCCTGCACGCACCCAGGAAGGTTTGCAAGTAAACAGAGCCATTTACAACCGATTGTCCTAGTTAATGGGAGCCATCAAGATTCCAAACTATTATTAATGGCTCACACTTTGCATAATTACAATAGGACTTCAAAGTAATACTTTATATTTCTAGCTTTAGATACAAGAATGATACATTCATACAAATAGGATGACCACACAGTAGATTATAAGCTTTGTAATGATACTTTACAAGAGACCTTTTGCATGAAGCATATTCCAGTTACATTATATTCACACTCATTAGCATATTTCCATAAAACATATGGAGTGCAACCTCACACCCTCCTCCTGAACACTGCCAGAGTCTTGGACACTGTCCAGGGCGGAGGCAGTACCTGTAAAATCCCTGTTTGTCTCTGGTTACACACCCTCCCAGTACCTTTAAACCCTATGATGTCACTCATAGGTGTTCTAGCAAAGTTCTGGGCTCCTGGTGCCTGAAAACAGGTTGGGGCGCAGTATTGTTAGCAGAATGCAAACAGCAATATCTGTTAAAGTGTAGGTGTCTTGGCAGTTAGCCACCAATGCTATGAGGCGGCGTGCCTCAGTTTCCCCTTCCACACAGTAGTGTAGGGCTGTTATGCTTTTGCTGCTGTGCCAAGCTCTAAGCCTGTTTACAGGAATAGGCTGAAAAGCAACATGCTGTGGGACTGTCTTGTTACCATCCCTAGCATGTACAAAAGTTCTTTCCACAAATCAGGCATGTCCCACATCTTTAAAAGATTTACCACCAGTATTAACTCCTTTGTCTTGACCCATAGGTGGAGCAGCAAAAGACACGTGATTAACACTCAACTTATGACGGACAGACTCCGTTCAGACAGCCTGGCTTGCCCAGTGTCCACTGCATTTCCCAAACCCTGTGTGTACCATGGTAGGTGCTTAGACCCAGATCCTTCTGCCTCTTTGAAGAAGACTCTCAATTCAGGCATGTGTTTTGGGTCCTGGCAAGGACAGGGTGCACAGCAACCATGCCTGCCCTCGTCTCCTCCCTCTGGAATTTCTGTGTTGGGTCCCACCCGCTTGTGAAGCTTCCCAAATGCAAAGTTTTTCCTCCTCCTGCCTTGAAGAGACAGTTTTATCTCTTACAAGGGTAGCAGGAACAACATCTTTTAATGGAGTGCTTTGGATTGGTAAGATCCCCTCGGACACCTCACTCTCTGCTCCCAAAAGGCCAGCTGGGAGGACTCTCCCCTCCAGGTGATCTGACTCACAGTCTTCCCTTAAAACCTGACCCTGTGACGAACTAGGACTGTTGTTAATGGTTTCCCTGAGTACTGTGTGGGTGCCTCGGTTTCCCTATGCAGTGCTTGAGTATTTAGGTGGTGAGACAAGGGTGCATTATTGTTACAGAGCCCTAGGGCAGGGGCCTGGACACAGAGAAGGGCCGACACTCTGTAGCCTAGCAACTGATGGCCCCGGCCCCTCCCCTGCAAAGGTGAGAGCTGAAGGTGTTGGAACAAAGGGATCAGGTGACCTCCTGGCCCGGGAAGCAGACAAAGGGGAAGGCGGGGCTGGACAGCTTTGGTTTGGAGCTGGCCGGGGAAGAGGGAAAAAGGGCAGACAGGGTCTGGCCTCCCTGCCCCCGTTTGGAGCTGTGGGGTGAAATGCAGGGAGCCCCCAGGCTGGGGTCTAAGCTCCCTGCCCCCCGGAAGGGCCCAGCTGAGGGGTCCTGGATGTACTGACAAGCTCTGGTTGGATTGTGTTCCTGGCATCTCTAATAAACCTTCTGTTCTACTGGCTGGCTGAGACTCCCAGTGAATCCGAGGAAGAGGGGTGCAGGCGCTGACTCCCCCACACTCCGTGACAACTGGTGGCAGAGGTGGGATGGTCTGCACCCCATGAACGACGCTTCCTGCAGTAAGTAACTGGGGAGCAGTAGAACAAAGGGGGGCTAACGAAGACCAGGCGTGCTGAAGGCTCACAGAGGAACGGTTTCGGGGAGCGGAGGAGCTACGCTTAACCCCTGGGAGTGTGTGACCAGCGAGAAGGACTGTGTAATGATGGGGTCCCCCTGGGGGCTGCTGTGAGCAGTCCCAGGGGCGGAGGAGCCTGCGGCTTGGCCCTGGGAGAGAGAAGGATTTTTGCAGTGACAGGATTCCCCTGGGGGTGCCATGAGTGGACCCAGGGGCGGAGGAGCTGCAGCTCGAACCTGGCAAAGAGGCGGTGACCTGGAGAAGGGCTGGCACACTTGGGGTTCGTCCTGGAAACCGTGGGGAGCTAAGAGCACACAGGCCTGCGAACCCACAGCAACTTGGAAGCAGTGAAGTGATGGCGTATCACTTTCTCCTTAAAAGAAGCATTGTAACCCTGTGCAAAAAGACAGGGATACGCATTGGAAAGCTCACTAAAGTGCAGTTAATCGTGCAGCTGGAGGAGGATGACCATTCTAAGGAGCAGATTCCTGACCCCGATGGGGCTACAGCAGGATCTGGGAGCAGCTGGAGTGATAGCCTGGCATCCCCAAGAGTCTGGTCCCCAACCAGACGGGGGTCTTCACGATCGGGTTCCCCAGCAGGGGATCGGAGATGGATGGGACTGGAGCTGAGTCCAAGAGAGCAAGAGGACTGTGAGAGACAGCGAGAGCCCGAGAGAGACCTACAGGAGAAGCAGCAGCAGCAGCATGAACTGGCGGTGGTGAAACGGAGAGGCATAGGGGACTGGACAGGGGTGAATCAGGATGTGGAGGCCCACCTCACTGTCTTTGAGCAGGCTGGCGATTTGAACCAGGGAGACCCTGCGGAAAAGCCCCGGGATCTAGCTCCCTTGCTGGGTCCCAAGGCCGTAAACTCCGTCAGCCAGATGGGGGGGATGGTGGATGGATTTCCACTCCTGGCCCCAACCTATATGTCTGCGTGGAGTCTCATGGGCTCAAGCCCTACGGACCCCCAGTGGGAGCGGAAGGTGATGGTCAATGGAGAGACATTCCGGGGGTGGTGAGACCCTGGGACAGAGAGAACGGTGGTCAGGCCCCGGGTGGTGTACCCCCACCAGATGCTGAGGGGCTGTGTGACCTGGGTGAGGGTCCCAGGGATGGACCCATTTGCTCTGCCTATGGCCCAGATCCCTGTACAGACCCAGGAGGGGTCGGGCTGGCTGGTGGTTGGGGGTCTCCAGGATATCAGCGGTGAGGTGCTGTTGAGGGGTGACTGTGTATCTTTGGGACAGGATCCAGGCCCTGGCCCTGTAATGGCCGAGGATTTGAATTTGAACTCAGGGAACCAATTGGCTAAGAGGGAAATGGTCAGTGAAAATGCAAATGACCTGGCAGGCAGGGGGAGGAGCTGCCAGGCACGGGATATCTGCCTGCCTGTAACCAGACCCCTAGGGCGGGGTGGGACAGAGAGATGCTCTCCACCCCCCTGCACAATGGAGAGCGGGCTCAGGCTGGCTCTGATGCTGTTACCAAAGCAGGGAGCTCGCTGCCTGGCCCCACAGGGACAGCCAGGGCAGCGCTGAGCACGGGGGGAGCAGAAACCCCAGCTGAGTGGGGAGACACACAGGCAGGGCAGGACGGCTGCCAACCAGGCTTGCCTGGTCCAGAGGTGCGGCCGGGAAGTGATTCCATGGCAGGGAGGGAGCCACCAGGGACAGGGCTCAGTGAGGCGGTGACCCCAGGCCTGGCCAGTGAGCTGCAGAGGGATCCCGCCTTGGAGAAGCTAAGGGAACTTGCTGGCCACTGCGCTGAAAACCCCCTTGGGGAAGACTGCAGAGATAGATCCCTGTGGGAGAAGGGATTCCTGTGCCGGGAATGGGCTCCCCAAGGGGAAGTAGAACGGTGGGTAATCAGGATGCAGCCAGTGGGGCCCCAGAAGTATCATCACCGGCTATTGTACCTGGCCCTCTTCAGCAGAGTGGGGGTCCCCAGCGAGGTCCTTACAGACCAGGGATCCGAGGTCATGTCAGCCCTGCTCCGGGGCGTGTGGGAGAAAGGTGGGGTCTGGCCCACCTGGGCCTCTGCATATCACCCTCAGTCCAACGGGCTGGTGGAGAGAGTTCAGGGGACCGTGAGGCTGATGCTGAGGACTTGTATAAATCAGCATCCACAGGACTGGGACAAGTACCTGCCCCACCGATGGCACAGGGAAGTGCCCCAGGAATCACCAGGGGGCTTCCCTTTCAAGCTGTGGTATGGGAGGAGAGTAAGGGGACCCCTAGAACCGGTAAGGGACGATTGGGAGGAGAAGGGGGAAGACCCCCTGGTGGATCTCTCCCCTGAGATGGGAGCCCATCCTCCCATCAGGTGTCCCCCATTCAGAGTAACTGGGAAAACAGCCCAGAACCTGGAGAGAGAGGCCAAGGACATGCTGGCTTTAGAGGTGATCCAGTCATTCAGCAGCCCAGGGCTGGCCAAGGTGGAGGCGATCAGAGTTTGGCCTGTTCCCCAGACCAAGAAACAGGTCCAGGCCTTTAGCGGGATGGCGGGGTACCACCAGAGGTTTGTACCCCCCTTTAGATCCCTAGCTGCCCCCATCACAGAGCTAGGTAAGAAGGGGAAGCCAGACGAGGCAGTCTGGACCGAGCAGGGCCAGAGGGCTCTCTGTGCGCTGAAGGAGGCTCTAATCCAGGGCCCAATAGATCGAGTAAACCCAGACCGGGCCAAGCCCTGTACACTGTTCACCGAAGCCTCAGACACAGGGCTGGGCGCGATGCTGATGCAGGCCTATGCGAAGCGGGGGAGACACCCCATCGGGTATCTGAGCAAGGAGCTGCTGCCCTGGAGGCAGAACGGTCCGGCCATAGAGAGGGAATGCCTGGCCATGGTGCAGGCCCTTAAGAAGCAGCAGCCGGATCTATTTGGGTGGCGCTTTACAGTGTATATTCACCACCTCGCCCCGACGTGGCTGCATCCAGGAAAAGGGGCCGATGCCGAGCGGCTGGTGACACAGACACGTGGTCAGAGAGGGGACCAGATCAAGAGGGAGGCTCTTAACCAAGAGAGCCCGAATTACAGCCCTCGAGACTGGAACGCTAGGAGAAAACCTGATCTCAGCTTGAACCCCAGGGGTTTTGGGATGGGAAAAGGGCACGGGCCGCATAAACCTTCCCACATGCGGCCTGCGGGTGCCATCAAGCCCACCTGACCTAAGGGAACACGTCGAACTGGAACGGCCTGGTGTGACCGGGTTCAAACTTCCCCGGGTCACTGGCTAAAGTGTCCCCGCTCAGTTCGGTCTCGAAGGGGGGAGAGATGTGACGAACTAGGACTGTTGTTAATGTTTTCCCTGAGTACTGTGTGCCTCGGTTTCCCTATGCAGTGCTTGAATATTTAGGTAGTGGGACAAGGGTGTATGAGTGTTACAGAGCCCTAGGGCAGGGGCCTGGACACAGAGAAGGGCCGACACTCTGTATCCTATCAACTGATGGCCCCGGCCCCTCCCCTGCAAAGGTGAGAGCTGAAGGTGTTGGAACAAAGGGATCAGGTGACCTCCTGGCCCAGGAAGCAGACAAAGGGGGAGGAGGGGCTGGACAGTTTCGGTTTGGAGCTGGCTGGGGAAGAGGGAAAAAGGGCAGACAGGGTCTGGCCTCCCTGCCCCCGTTTGGAGCTGTGGGGTGAAATGCAGGGAGCCCCCGGGCTGGGGTCTAAGCTCCCTGCCCCCCGGAAGGGCCCGGCTGAGGGGTCCTGGATGTACTGACAAACTCTGGTTGGATTGTGTTCCTGGCATCTCTAATAAACCTTCTGTTCTACTGGCTGGCTGAGACTCCCAGTGAATCCGAGGAAGAGGGGTGCAGGCGCTGACTCCCCCACACTCCGTGACAGACCCACAGGTGAGGGGTCTGGCATTTCAGATGCAGATCCTTCACCCTCCTCCTGGGGAAAAGCCTCCCTACAAAGGTGGGCAGACCCTCCTGTCCCCTCTCACCTTCCGTCTGCACTTCCCTCTCTGGGCTCCCCTCTGAAGCAGACACTCCTGTGTCCCCCAAAAGGGAAGGTGACCCCGATCCAGCTGTGGGCTTACAGCTACCAGCTATGACAGACTCTTCCCTGGCCAGCATCATTCCCCCCCCCCCCACTCTGGTTGGGCTTGCTTTAAGCTACAGAGTCCTTGGGGTCTGTTCCCATCACAGCGGTCATCAGGACCCCGATTTCCATCTCCGGGAAGATGCATCTCTATGTCTCTGTGCACCCCAAGGCAGGACCTGTCCCCTGCTAACCTGCAACTTCCTGGCAGTCAGCAGCTGGGACGGCCTCCCTGTTACAAGATGGAGCATCCCCCTCCCCCAGGGAGATGATCACAGGACAGGAGATGGCTTTATCCAGCTCTTCCCAGGGACTTGCCTTGAGCCCCGGGCTACAGGCACTGGTTACAACCATCTCTTCTGCTACCGAGGAATTAGAGACAGGTTTCAGAGTAGCAGTCGTGTTAGTCTGTATCCGCAAAAAGAACAGGAGTCCCTGTGGCACCTTAGAGACTAACAAATGTATTTGGGCATAAGCTTTCGTGGGCTACAGTCCACTTCATTGGATGCATAGAATGGAACATACAGTAAGAAGATATTTATACATTCAGAGAACATGAAAAGGTGGAAGTTGTCATACCAACTCCAAGAGGCTAATTAATTAAGATGAGCTATTATCAGCAGGAAGAAAAAAACATTTGTAGTGATAATCAAGATGGCCCATTTCAGACAGACAATTGACAAGAAGGTGTGGGGATACTTAACATTCAACTTGTGTAATGACCCAGCCATTCCCAGTCTCTATTTAAACCTAAATTAAATTAATGGTATCTAGTTTGCAAATTAATTCCAACTCAGCAGTTTCTCCTTGGAATTGGAATTGGCCAGCCGCAGGGAATGCTGGGATTGGGAATTGGCCAGGCGCAGGTGTGACGGAGTAGAGAGCGAGATGGATCTGACCTGAGAGGCTTGTGGGGGAGGTTCACTGGGACCTGCTGCATCGGGAATGCGAGACTTTACCTGGGGCTGTAACATGAACCAGGACGGGGCTTGGGAGGTGACACCTTTGGCTGGGAGAATGGTCAAAGGCTAGAAGAGGGGCCCCGGCGGAGGGGAAGAACCTGCTGGAGGTTTGGCTGGTTGTTTTTCAGTTTGGAGCTGGGTGGTGAAACGCAGGGAGCCCCAGGCTGGGGTCTAAGCTCCCTGCCCCGCAGAAGGGCCCAGCTGAGGGGTCCTGGTCATACTTACAAGCTCTGTTTGGACTCTTTCCTGGCAACCCTAATAAACCTTCTGTTCTACTGGCTGGCTGAGAGTCACATTGAATCCCGGGAAGAGGGGTGCAGGACCTGACTCCCCCACACTCCGTGACAACTGGTGGCAGTGGTGGGATCTACTGTACCCCATGAACGGCACTTCCTGCAGTAAGTGACTGGAGAGCAGTAAAACGAAGGGGGATTGACGGGGAGCAGGTTGCTGAAGAGGGAGAGAGAAACGGTTTCGGGGGGCGGAGGAGCTACGCTTAACCCTGAGGGGTGTGACCAGTGAGAAGGGCTGGCACACTAGGGGTTCCTCCTGGAAGCCGTGGGGGGCCGAGACCACACAGGCCTGCGAGTGGCCAACAGGAAGATGTATGCTAAGCGCCGTAAGAACGACCTGGTGGAGCTGTGCAGGCAGAGGGGGCTGCGCGTTGGGAGGTCCACCAAAGACCAGCTGATTGCGCAGCTGGAGGAGAAGGATCGCTTGGATGACCCGATCCCTGTCCCTGGGGGAAGCCGCCCGGCAGACGCAGCATGGGCCCCAGGGCCTGACCTGGCTGGGAGGGGTCAGACTGCTGCCGAGGAATCCCAAGACCCCTCTCGCCTCTGCACAGGGGAGGGGTTGGGGAAAGCCCAGCAAATACCGAGGGCACCTTGACCCCGGCGGCCAGCAGGGGATCTTCCCGGAGGAGCTCCCCATCCCAGCAGTGGAGGCGGCTGGATTGGGAGAGGGAGATAAAACTGAAAGAGCTCGAGTTGAGACAGCAGGAACTGAAGGAGGAGCGGGAAGAACGGGAAAAACAACCAGCCAAACCTCCAGCAGGTTCTTCCCCTCCCCTGGGGCCCCTCCTCTAGCCTGTGTCCATTCTTCCAGCCAAAGGTGTCACCTCCCAGCCCCCATCCTGGCTCATGTTACAGCCCCAGGTGAAGTCTCCCATCCCCAATGCAGCAGGTCCCAGTGAACCTCCCCCACAAGCCTCTCAGGTCAAATCCACCTCGCTCCCTACTCCGTCACAGCAGGGAATGCTGGGATTGGTGCACGGGATGGGGCCTGGCACAGGGAATGCTGGGACTGGTGCACGGGATGGGGCCTGGCACAGGGAATGCTGGGACTGGTGCACGGGGCGGGGCCTGGCGCAGGGAATGCTGGGATTGGTGCACGGGATGGGGCCTGGCGCAGGGAATGCTGGGATTGGTGCACGGGGCGGGGCCTGGCGCAGGGAATGCTGGGATTGGTGCACGGGGCGGGGCCTGGCGCAGGGAATGCTGGGATTGGTGCACGGGGCGGGGCCTGGCGCAGGGAATGCTGGGATTGGTGCACGGGATGGGGCCTGGCGCAGGGAATGCTGGGATTGGTGCACGGGGCGGGGCCTGGCGCAGGGAATGCTGGGAGTGGGGTTATCACTTGCTGGATACCCACTGGCTGATGTACATATCGTTCCCCTGAGAGGTGTGCTCTTACCTCTGACAGCGGGTGTCTGGGCCTGGGGACGGGAGGGCCCCGCCATGCCCGTGGGCCGTGGGCGCCAGCTCGTAGGCTGCAGAAATTGCCCTTGGAGCTGGATTTTGTCCTGGTCACTCAGGAGCTGTTTGCCCACGATTAGCTGCACGAGGCTCAGGCCCCACTGCCTGAAAAATGAGGGGACACGTTAGCACCTGAATGTCAGACAGGGCAGCTGGACTCTAACTAGCCATGAGAAGCTGCCTGGCAGGAGTGACAGGGACGCAGAAAGGACGGGGGGGGGGGGGCTGGCAGCCAACCCCATCAGCAACGGAAGGGACCCTAGTGTTACTCTGATTTCTTATTGTCTGCAGCCCCCGGGTGCAGCCCCTGTTGTGCTGGGAGCCCACCCACGTGTATGAGAGACAGAGGCTATTTTATCCACCCCCAGTGTCTTTGTCTGCGCAGCTCCATGGCCGCTGCTGCTGCTGGCTGGGGGGCTGCAAAGAGGAACATTCTCTCCAGCCGGGAACCTGGGAAAGCAAACTCAGAGCATTTCCGGAAGAGCCTGGAAAGGGCTCAACGGAGCCGCTACTGGCCGGGCAGAATGCTGGAGTCCCTGCAGAACCAGATAGGGACACGTTGGTTGGGTCCCTCCCGGCCCAGGCCTGCAGTGCCCCGATGCGTGAGAGAGGCAGCCAGGCCCCAGTTCTCATGAGTCCCATGCAGGGGGTGGGGTGCTCTGTTTCCCTTGTGTTCGGAGTTGTGAAATCTTGTTTCCCAGAGCCAGGGAGTGACGGGAGTTTGCTCCGTCTGCCCACGTCTCTCCCGAGCCCTAGACCCTGCTGGAGGAGGAAAAAGGGGGTTGGGGTTTTTTTTTGGGGGGGGGGCTGTAAAACGTATGTGATTGCACTTAATCAAGTGGAGTTTAAACCGGAAAGCAGCAAATACCCACAGGCGTTAACAGCTTCACCTGCTAAAGCTGCCTGCCACCCGTTCGCCTTTCTAAGGCTTTGGCTACCCTGGAACTTCTTCAGCAAAACTCTTGTCGTTCAGGGGTGTTAAAAAAGCGCACACACCCCCAAACGACAAAGGGTGGTGTTGCTCCCTCTGGGGGTGGAGGCCCCAGGGGCCTAGAGCGAGTGGACTCCCTGAGGGTGTTGACTGGTCAGTAAGACCGACAGAGAACCAGTCTAAAGGAACGTCGTCCTACCCGCATCTATCATCGGGGTTTGCTGTCAGCCCCTAAAAAAACCAAGTAAACCAACTAGGATGTGTGGGTGTAAACAGCCAAGGTATTTATTAGACCATCAACAGTTCTAAACATGGTGACACAAATGACTAGGAACACAGGTAAAGCAAGGACCCCAACAACAGGCGGTGTAAGGTAAGTAAAGGCCCGGCAGTGCGATGATTGTGACAGAGGGTAAGTTCCCTCCCCTAGGACGGGACCCAGGTAAGAGGATGGAGGATCAATGGACCGTGACCCTGTCTTGAGCTCTGAGGACCCTCACGATGACGGGACAGCTCCAGACTCGCCCAGGTAGGTGGACCCCACAGGTACGGAGTGGTCCTCAGGGTCAGGCGAGGACAGCTCTCCCCAGAGATGATTCGGCTTGTGCTCTCCCTGTGCCGTCGTGGGGTGTGTTTGTCCTCAGAGAACGAGGGGTGGCTGGTGACACACTGTAGGCCAGTGAGAATCACCCTCCCGCAGCCAGGCGAATGAGCGCGGTGCTCAGCGTACTCCTCTGAGGCCACCTAGCGGAGATGGCGGCTGTGCTTTCCAATGGCTGCAGCAGCAGCAGCACCTCCAGGCTCTGCCGCTCTGAAGGGCAGCCCCTTCCCTCCGCTGTGCTGGCCCTTACAGGCCCTGCTCTTACTGGCAGGTCACAGGTCACGTGGTTTCCCGCCTTTCAGCAGAAAGGGCAAGAATCGATACCTGAGGAGGGGGAAGAAGGGCAGCCGAGATGGATTCCTAGTGTTTGTTTGGGCATTCCAAGATGGCGCACCGATGCTGTTAAGCACCGAAGTTTTTCCCCTACAAGGGGGCCCACGGCCAAGACGGGCATGCTGAGGGCTCAGAGAGGTGCAGTTCCAGGAGGCGGAGGGGCCTACGGCTTAACCCCGAGAGAAAGCGGACCCGCAAGAAGGGCTGTCACGCTGAAGGGGGTTCCTCCCAGGGACCATACAGAGCCGAGAGAGCATGAGTCCTGTGTGTCCGTGACACAAGCCACACACGCCCAGTCTCTGCTTAGAAGGCAGATTTCCATTGCTCTCATCAGCCTCGCAGCCCTGCTTTGCGCCTGCCTTGGGGGCTTCCTGCCAGCTCTGGCACGGATTCTACTTTCCGCTGCTTTCTCCGCACCCTTGCAGTGCGACGGAGAGTTATCGAAGAGTTCACATGCAGCAGACATGGCTGGGCTGCCCAGTCTGATACCGCTGCACAATGCATGGGGCTTTGCCCACTGGCAATGACGCTGCACCAGGCGCCCAGAGAGGCATAGAGATAAAGGACATATCTCACCACCTCACCCCTTGATTAATTGCACCCTCAGCAAGTTCGCGGATGACACTAAGCTGGGGGGAGAGGTAGATACGCTGGAGGGTAGGGATAGGGTCAAGAGTGACCTAGAAAAATTGCAAGATTGGGCCAAAAGAAATCTGATGAGGTTCAACAAGGACAAGTGCAGAGTCCTGCACTTAGGACGGAAGAATCCCATGCAGTGCTACAGGCTGGGGACTGACTGGCTAAGCGACAGTTCTGCAGAAAAGGACCTGGGGATTACAGTGGACGAGAAGCTGGATATGAGTCAGCAGTGTGCTCTTGGTGCCAAGAAGGCCAACTGCATTTTGGGCTGCATTAGTAGGAGCATTGCCAGCAGATCAAGGGAAGTGATTATTCCCCTCTATTCGGCACTGGTGAGGCCACACCTGGAGTACTGCGTCCAGTTTTGGTCCCCCCACTACAGAAAGGATGTGGACAAATTGGAGAGAGTCCAGCGGAGGGCAACAAAAATGATTAGGGGGCTGGAGCACATGACTTACGAGGTGAGGTTGAGGGAACTGGGGTTATTTAGTCTGCAGAAGAGAAGAGTGAGGGGGGATTTGATAGCAGCCTTCAACTACCTGAAGGGGGGATTCCAAAGAGGATAGAGCTCGGCTGTTCTCAGTGGTGGCAGATGACAGAACAAGGAGCAATGGTCTCAAGTTGCAGTGGGGGAGATCTAGGTTGGATATTAGGAAACACTATTTCACTAGTAGGGTGGCGAAGCACTGGAATGGGTTACCTAGGGAGGTGGTGGAATCTCCATCCTTAGAGGTTTTTAAGGTCAGGCTTGACAAAGCCCTGGCTGGGATGATTTAGTTGGGGTTGGTCCTGCTTTGAGCAGGGCGCTGGACTAAATGACCTCCTGAGGTCCCTTCCAACCCTGATCTTCTATGATTCTATGACCTCAGCTCTAGGGAAGGAGGTTTTCCCAACTCAAATACCCAAAAAGGACACACCCATGCCACAGAGCGCTTGAGAAACCAGAGTCTCCGCAAAGTTCTCTCTCATGTTGTTCCAGGCTCCTGCAGCCTGGGGCGTTCTCAGCAGCACCTCCTGTCCTGCATGACTCACCCACCCACTGCAGACGGGCTGCGAACAGGCCTCCCTGCCCTGCTTGCTGAGGCCTCGAAAGGAGCCAGCAGCTGATGCGGGAGATTTGCCGAGCACTGTGCAGAGGCCTGGTCTGGATGAACGTGCCTACAAAGCAGGGTCCGGCTACACCCTATTGAGATGTAAAGTGCGCTCCGGCCATGCACCAGCTGCAGGGATCCCCCACCTCCTCATATCCACCTTTCACTGCAATGTTACACCTACTGCATCCTTGAGCTTCAACCCGCTTCAACTTTCTCTACCTGAACGTGACAGCTAAGTACAGAGCACAGGGCCCCCAGATCGTGCAACCACACAGGAAAGCCAAAGCATTAGCTGCAGTCCCCCCACCCCACGGGCTGCAGCTGACAACAGAGGAGGCCACTGGACTAGCTGCTCCCAAACCACAAGCCTCTGCAGAGAACTGCCACGTGCTGACGTGGGTCACTTGACATGGCTACACTCTGCCTTCTCGCTCGGTGTTCGGTGTTCTAGGGCAGTGTCCGCACAGCAGCCAAGTGCCAACGCCGGCCCCGGATAAGCCAGTGTCAGTTACAAGTATTCAAGCTTTCGAGCTACACAGGGCTGGGAAAGGTGCCCAGTGCGTCACCACTAAATACAAGGGGACAGATTGTTTAGCATGCGTAGTTAACACAAGGTCTACCCGTTTCTGCTAAACAATCTGTCGCCCCTTGTATTTAGTGGTGACACACGAGAACAGCTCTGTGTAGCTTGAAAGCTTGTCTCTCTCCCCAACAGAAATGGGTCCCATAAAAGAGATTCCCTCACACACCTGGTCTCTCTAATATCCTGGGACCAACAAGGCTACAACACTGGAAACAACAACCAGGAGGTTGATCAGAGATGTGGTTCTAGACTGAGACCCCCATCAAGCACTGAGCAAAAGAAGGTTTCAGTGATGGAGGGGGTCAACAAGCATGTGGACCAAGGGGATCCAATGGTGTGACAAACTAGGACTGTTGTTAATGTTTTCCCTGAGTACTGTGTGGGTGCCTCGGTTTCCCCGATGCAGTGCTTGAGTATCTAGATGATGGGACAAGGGTGCATGATTGTTACAGAGGGGCCTGGACACAGAGAATGGCTGACACTCGGTCTCCTAGCAACCTATGGCCCCGGGCTCTCCCCTGCAAAGGTGGGAGCTGAAGGTGTTGGAACAAAGGGGTCAGGTGACTTCCTGGCCCGGGAAGGAGACAAAGGGGGAGGAGGGGCTGGATAGTTTCAGTTTGGAGCTGGCTGAAGAGGAGGAGGAGAGGCAGACAGGGTCTGGCCTCCCTGCCCCCATTTGGAGCTGTGGGGTGAAACACAGGGAGCCCCAGGCTGGGGTCTAAGCTCCCTGCCCCCTGGAAGGGCCCGACTGAGGGGTCCTGGATGTACTGACAAGCTCTGGTTGGATTGTGTTCCTGGCATCTCTAATAAACCTTCTGTTCTACTGGCTGGCTGAGACTCCCAGTGAATCCGAGGAAGAGGGGTGCAGGGCCGGACTCCCCCACACTCTGTGACAACTAGGACTGAGACCCCCATCAAGCACTGAGCAAAAGAAGGTTTCAGTGATGGAGGGGGTCAACAAGCATGTGGACCAAGGGGATCCAATGGATATAGTGTACTTAGATTTTCAGAAAGCCTTTGACAAGGTCCCTCACCAAAGGCTCTTAAGCAAAGTAAGCTGTCATGGGATAAGAGGGAAGGTCCTTTCATGGATTGGTAACTGGTTAAACGATAGGAAACAAAGGGTAGGTATAAATGGTCAGTTTTCAGAATGAAGAGAGGTAAAGAGTGGTGTCCCCCAGGGGTCTGTACTGGGACCAGTCCTATTCAACATATTCATAAATGATCTGGAAAAATAGGTAAACAGTGATGTGGAAAAATTTGTAGATGATACAAAAACTACTTGAGATAGTTAAGTCCCAGGCAGACTGCGAAGAGCTACAAAATGATCTCACACAACTGGGTGACTGGGCAACAAAATGGCAGATGAAATTTAATGTTGATAAATGCAAAGTAATGCACATTGGAAAGCATAATCCCAACTATACATATAAAATGATGGGGTCTAAATTAGCTGTTACCACTCAAGAAAGAGATCTTGGAGTCATTGTGGGTAGTTCTCTGAAAACAAGTATCAGAGGGGTAGCCGTGTTAGTCTGGATCTGTAGAAGCGCCAAAGGGTCCTGTGGCACCTTACAGACTAACAGAGGTATTGGAGCATAAGCTTTCGTGGGTGAATACCCACTTCATCGGATGCAAGCAGTGAAAATGTCACTCAATGTGCAGCAGCAGTCAAAAATGCTATCAGAATGTTGGGAATCATTAAGAAAGGGATAGAGAATAAGACAGAAAATAGAATATTGCCTCTATATAAATCCATGGTACACCCACATCTTGAATACTGTGTGCAGATGTGGTCGCCGCATCTCAAAAAGGATATATTAGAATTGGAAAAGGTACAGAAAAGGGCAACAAAAATGATTAGGGGCAGGGCCGGCTCCAGGCACCAGCAAAACAAGCTGGTGCTTGGGGCGGCACGTTTCTAGGGGCGGCATTCTGGCGCCAGCCAGGCCGCCCCTAAAAATGTGCCCCGGCCGCCCTAGCTCACCTCCGCTGCCGCCGCTGGCTCGCACACCTACAGCTGATTCGCGCGTCGCTGCTGGAGGGGGAGATCCCGAGTGGCCGCAGCGCGCGAACCAGCTGATTCGCGCGCTGCGTCTCCCCCTCCTTCCCTCCCTCCCTCCTTCCTAGGCTTGAGAGCCTGGGGGGAGGAGGCAGGGCTGGGGATTTGGGGAAGGGGCGGAGTTGAGCGGGGGTGGGGTAAGAAAAAAAAAAGGGGGTGGCGCGGCCAAATTTGTTTTTGCTTGGGGCGGCAAAAATCCTAGAGCCGCACCTGATTAGGGGTATGAAATGGTTGCCATATGAGGAGAGATTAATAAGACTGAGACTTTTCAGCTTGGAAAAGAGACAACTAAGGGGGGATATGATTGAGGTCTATAAAATCATGACTGGTGTGGAGAGAGTAGATAAGGAAGTGTTATTTACTCCTCATAACACAAGAACTAGGGGTCACCAAATGAAATGAATAGGCAGCAGGTTTCAAACAAACAAAAGGCAGTATTTTTTCACACAAACACACAGTCAACCTGAGTAACTCTTTGCCAGAGGGTGTTGTGAAGGCCAAGACTATAACAGGGTTCAAAAAAAGAACTAGATAAGTTCCTGGAGGACAGGTTACAAGTCGCAGCCTTCGTGAAGGACATTTCAGTCTGCAGCCCAATCCCATTACAAAGAGCACAACGCCCTCCTGCCCCCAACACTGGCTACAGAGAAATCCTAGACCCTGGACAAATAAACCCCAAGCAGAACAGAGCATCTCCATGACACAGCCACACTTGCCCCAGGAGTAAATCTGTCCAGTGATCCCTGGCGCCCGCGCTCTGACAGCAGCCCCAGGACAGAACATGCCGCTGCAGATGCTGGCTGTGCACCTGGATGAGAAACATAGGAGCCGACTTCCGTTGGCTCCGCTGGGTGTGTCGGGGCGGGGCCCCGCAACGTCACCCGGCGTCGGGGGCGGGGCCCCGCAATGTCGCCCGGCATCCGGTGCAAGGTAAGTGCTCCGGTAACGGGCGCGGGGCTGGCGGGGAGCTGCCGGTGGGTGCTCTGCACCCACCAATTTTTCCCCGTGGGTGCTCCAGCCCCGGAGCACCCATGGAGTCAGCGCCTATGCTGAGAACAGTCTCACACATCTACGCATGGCAGCCGAGACTGGCCTGGGCTCAGCCCAGGCCCTTCCCACGGGACACGCACCAGGGTGGTGGATGTTTGGAGACCGAGCAGCTCACTGCAATAACCAACACAGCAATGGCTGCTGGATCTGCGCAACGGTCCGGCACGTCAGCTGGTGCAATCCACGCTCTGGGCTTCCAGCAGCAAGAGTTCACCCAGGGGGAGGTGAGCCTTTTAAATCACCAGCAGCCCCCACCACAACCTGGGGCGTGGCTTGATCTGCCAGGTGCAAACCACAGAGTGGGCAGGGCTGGCTCAGGAGGGGGCGGGGCCAGGCTAGCAGAGCATGTGGCAATTCATTGCCTCACCTGAGCAGCGGATTATAAACTGCCTTCCCGTGGTGGTACTGCTGCCGTCTCCCACCCCTCCAAGTCTGGGGCGTGTGTGCTTCACATACACATGCACACACAGTGAATCAAGCCCTCAAGGGCAACAGTGAGACCCCAACTTCAGGAGAAGAACAGGGCTGGACGCCTGGGGCCACAGTCATGAGAACATAAGAACGGCCATACCAGGTAGGGTGACCAGACGTCCCAATTTTATAGGGACAGTCCCAATTATGGGGGCTTTTTCTTATATAGGCCCCTATGACCCCCCCACCCCCATCCCGATTTTTTACACTTGCTGTCTAGTCACCCTAATCATAGGCGCCGACTTCGTGGGTGCTCCGGGGCTGGAGCACCCACGGGGAAAAATTGGTGGGTGCTCCGCACCCACCGGTAGCTCCCCGCCATCCCCGGGGCCCGCCGCCATCTTACCTTAGCACCGGGAGACGTTGCGGGGCCCCGCCCCCGACGCTGGGTGACGTTGCGCCCCGCAACATCACCCGGCGTCGGGGGCGGGGCCCCGCAACGTCACCCGGCGTCGGGGGCGGGGCCCGGCGTCGGGAGCGGGGCCCCGCCCCCGACGCTGGGCGTGAGCTCCCACCGGCGCCACAGAAAGTCGGCGCCTGTGACCCTAATACCAGGTCAGACCCAAGGTCCATCTAGCCCAGTATCCTGTCTTCCGACAGTGGCCAATGCCAGGTGCCCCAGAGGGAATCATCAAGCGATCCATCCCCTGTCGCCCATTCCCAGCTCCTGGCAAACAGAGGCTAGGGACACCATCCCTGCCCATCCTGGCTAATAGCTCATGAGGGTCAAAAGTATAATTTACTTACCTACGAGTAATTCCCCCCTTTTCTGAAGTAGGCCCTGGTGCTCTTTGAAACCCCTACCCAGGGAGACACCGAATTTCCATGTATTCTAGTTGGAAGGGAAATCTCAGTCCTTCTGTCACAGTTACATGGTGAGCTGTGTTTAGTCCCCTTTTGTCCTTCTTGAGAGCGTCCTCAGGCAATACATGAAGTGGTCTGAAAAAAAGTGAGGGTCTATCATAATCTGGGACCAGCAGCTTTGGTACGACAGTTCTTAAAGTGTGCCCCCCCAGCAACCAGCCTGAGTTTAAATGAATACGTCTGCTGGGTCTGACACCCCCCAGCCTCCCACCACTTTAATCCCGGCCATCCAGTGACAGGCCTGGCTTCCTTCACCTCTCTCAAGGGTGGACCCATGTGGTTCAACTACTCCGGGACTGGATCTCCGAGACAATCTATCCAAGCTACATCATCCTAGAAGATAAAGCCAATCTCCAGTTGCAGACTTGGTAGCAGAGATAACCCTCAAAAGATGGAGACAATGGCCAAAAAACTAATGGCTTGAAGAGGTCCTAGAAAGACGGTGGTTCTGAATAGCCCTATAGCACAGAGCAAACTTCTAGACCTTGAGCCAGAGAGGTTACATTGCCTGCCCCTCCACCAGCAATATGTGCTTCCATCTCTTACAAGGAGAGATGGGCCTTATTGATGAAAGAGCTCTGGAAAGGGCATCTTATCACCACCCCAGACGGTTCAGAGTCCAAACCCTGAGTCCAGGTCTCAGATCTTACAAGCAGATGAACCCCAAGAGATGGTGCCAGTTCCTGAGATTCCAGACAGAGGAATCTCTTTGTCACAGGGGAGAGCAGAATCTGCCACGAGCCGCCGCTGGCAGCTGGAGAAGAATGACTAAACAGCGTCAGTAGTCACTAAGGCCAGGTCTACTCTGGCAATTGAACAATAAGACTCCCGTCCCTCAGAGGTATTAAAAACACACCACCCTGAAAGACAAAATCCCTGCCGCAGCAAGTGCCAGTGTGACCAGCGCGTCACTCGTTGGGGGTGGACGTTTTTTCTCGGCAGGAGAGCCGACGGCTACGCTGCGTGACTTTTAGCGGCACGGCTGTGGCGAGACAGCCACGTCGCTAAAAGCTGTGCAGTGCAGACATAGCCCAAAACGACCCTGTGCCCCTCTGGATCAGTACATGCCCAGATGGATCCATGGTGTCTCCTATCACTCAGATCTGGAGAGTCTGTAGTCAGGGGTGTGGGGTGGAGAGGGATGGAGACTGAAGCCAGCCTTCAGTCAGATTGGCAGCTCAAAGCTGCTGAGCACTTCTGCTTCAGGAACCTCAAAACAGAGTTTGTGTCAAGCAGGTGCTTGGATGGGGGCACGAGAAACTGAACACATGAGGCCAATTCCAACAGAAAAGTCTTCAACTGGTTCTCAGCCTTTCCTTGCTTTGCATACAAATAGAGCAGCCCAGGGAGGGGAGGGGAGGTCCCTCTCAAAGGCACTCGAGCAAGATGTGCAGAGACAAGCTGTCTTTCAAGGGGCACACTATTTGACACTTCAGTGCCATGAGGACCTAACCGCAGAAGTGTGTGGAACTAGCCAGGACTGCAGGCACTACTCAGAACGAGCTGCACCACGGGAGGCGTCTTTTTTAAAATAAACTTACCAACCTCAACTGTTAACAGCACTAAACAAAACAGGTAACAAGCTCCTCAAGGTAAATACAGAAGACCCAAACTCTGAAGTTCTTTATCACAGGGTGGGGTCAAGGCCACAGTACATATATCCTCAAGTCTGAATGTTCCAATCCACTAGCTAGCACGCATGTGGTCCCAACAGAGACTGCTTTTAGAGAGAGTTTCTGCTTTCCATATAGCGCATACCTACATGCCATATGTGGGGATCTATAGGCGCAATCCTTTAAAGAGAAACAAAAAGTTGATTGCAGGCCAAAAATAAATGTACTTTGAGGCAGTTCTTTTTGTGAAAATCAACCAGCTCTATTACACATTCAGAACAGCCTGTCACCTCATGTAGCATAGCATTCAGTGATTACGTTGGCAACTACAGACGGATGAGGGGAAACAGCAATATCTTTCAAGAGCAGCAGAATTCCAAAAGCAACTTGATCATTTCCGTCACGGCTGGAGTCCAATGGAAGGGTCAGTGCCTTCTAGCCCACTGCAGTGAGGTTTAGTGTATGTCCAAGTACAATCTTAAAACACATTGTAAAATTACATAAACCAGGAGCTAAAATACAGTTTGAAAAATCTACTCCCAGAGCTTCTCCATCAACCCCTTTTCTTCATGCTACATGCTAGTCACTCCCAAGTCCATAGATTCCTGAGCCTGCTTTTATTTATATATTATAAATTATGTACTTTATTTTAGCAGGGCCATTGCAAGTTTGAGCAAAGAACAGTTTGATTCCGTAATCATAATTTGTGCTGTTTCCTGGGGAATCTTAAGAACATAAGAACGGCCCTACTGGGTCAGACCAAAGGTCCATCTAGCCCAATCTCCTGTCTTCTGACAATGGCCATCGCCAGCTGCCCCAGAGGGAATGAAAAGACCAGGGAATCATCAAGTGATCCATCTCCTGTCACTCTTTCCCAGCTTCTAGCAAACAGAGGCTAGGGACACCATCCCTGCCCATCCTGGCTAATAGCCATTGAGGGACCAATCCTCCATGAACTTATCTAGTTCTTTTTTGAACCCTGTTATGGTCTTGGCCTTCACAACATCCTCTGACAAGGAGTTCCACAGGTTGACTATACATTGTGAGAATAAATACTTCCTTTTAATTGTTTTAAACCTGCTGCCTATTCATTTCATTTGGTGACCCCTAGTTCTTGTGTTATGAGAAGTAGTAAACAATACTTCCTTATATACTTTCTCTACACCAGTCATGATTTTATAGACCTCAATAATATCTCACCTTAGCTGTCTCTTTTCCAAGCTAAAAAATCCCAGTCTTATTAATGTCTCCTCATACGGAAGCCATTCCATACACCTAATAATTTTTGTTGCCCTTTTCTGAACCTTTTCCAATTCCAATATATATTTTTTGAGATGGGGCGACCACATCTGCACTCAGCATTCAAGATGTGGGCGTACCATGGATTTATATAGAAGCAACATGATATTTTCTGTCCCATTATCTATCCCTTTCTTAATTATTCCCAGCATTCTGTTTGCTATTTGACGGCCGCTGCACCTTGAGTGGATGTTTTCAGAGAACTCTCCACACTGACTCTAAGATCTCTTTCTTGAGTGGTAACAGCTAATTTAGACCCCATCATTTTATATGTATAGTTGGGATTATGCTTTCCAATGTGCATTACTTTGCATTTATCAACATTAAATTTTATCTGCCATTTTGTTGCCCAGTTTTGAGAGATCCTTTTGTAACTCTTCGCAGTCTGCCTGGGACTTAACTATCTTTAGTAATTTTGAATCATCTGCAAATTTTGCCACCTCACTGTTTACCCCTTTTCCAGATCATTTATGAATATGTTGAATAGGACTGGTCCCAGAACAGACCCCTGGGGGACACCACTATTTGCCTCTCTCCATTCTGAAAACTGACCATTTATTCTTACCCTTTGTTTCCTATCTTTTAACTAGTTACTGATCCATGAGAGCACCTTCCCTCTTATCCCGTGGTGGCTTACTTTGCGTAAGAGCCTTTGGTGAGGGACCTTGCCAAAGGCTTTCTGAAAATCTAAGTACACTAAAGCCACTGGATCCTCTTCATTCACATGCTTGTTGACCCCCTCAAAGAATTGTAGTAGATTGGTGAGGCATGATTTCCCTTTACTAAAACCATGTTGACTCTTCCTCAACAAATTATGTTCATCTATATGTCATCTACACTGCTCACTGTCAGCCATTTTCTCCAGCCCTCCAATCATTTCTGTGGCTCTTCTCTGCCCCTCTCCAATATTCCAACATCCTTTTAAAATGTGGACACACGAATTTTAGGCAGGCCCTGAACCAGGGCCTCTCTCCTGGGGTATCCTACAGGAATCTAGCGACTCCCTGTGCATCTGACTCCCTCACCCCTCTGCCTGGGCATTACCAGGGGTGCCATTTAGGGGGAAGAAGGCGGGGCTTTGCCTTCTCCTCCTGGAATTTCATACAGGAGGTGTGCTCCCAAGTGGAGCTCTTAACTGCACAGAAGGGCAACTAAAATGATTAGGGGTTTGGAATGGGTCCCATATAAGGAGAGATTAAAGACGCTAGGACTTTTCAGCTTGGAAAAGAGGAGACTAAGGGGGGATATGATAGAGGTATATAAAATCATGAGTGGTGTGGAGAAAGTGAATAAGGAAAAGTTATTTACTTGTTCCCATAATACAAGAATTAGGGGCCACCCAATGAAATTAATGGGCAGCTGGTTTAAAACAAATAAAAGGACGTTCTTCTTCACACAGCGCAAAGTCAACCGGTGGAACTCCTTGCCTGAGGAGGCTGTGAAGGCTAGGACTAGAACAGGGTTTAAAAGAGAACTGGATAAATTCATGGAGGTTAAGTCCATTAATGGCTATTAACCAGGATGAGTAAGGAATGGTGTCCTTAGCCTCTGTTTGTCAGAGGGTGGTAATGGATGGCAGGAGAGGGATCACTTGATCATTACCTGTTAGGTCCACTCACTCCGGGGCACCTGGCATTGGCCACTGTCGGTGGACAGGATACTGGGCTGGATGGACCTTTGGTCTGACCCAGTACGGCCATTCTTACGTTCTTAGTATGAGTGTGGAATATGAGATCTGTAGAGGGGAGGTCCTGCTCCCAGCTTGTGCTCCGGGGCAGGGAGTCAGTATTTTGTTTACAAACAGAGGCAGGGTGATTAAGATAAGACAGGGCTTCTAATTAAATTAAGGATCTCAAAGTCCTTAGATGAGCCTGTAAAACAGGAATCCCTCTGTGGGGTGTATAATTATTGAGCACATGTTAATATCGGTGAGTGGAGGCACTGATGGCAATGGAAGCTTTACCCGATTAAGGACTAGAAGATTTCACCCTCCAACTTTCTTTCAAGCGGAAGAGCTGCCCTGAGCTCCTGTGCCTGTTTATTTTCCTTTCCTGCCTGCAGAGGCCCTGAAATACCTCACAAGTCTCCATTTTTTTCACAGCTTTAAATTGTGGAAGTTTCTTGGTGTTTGGTTTTAAATATTCCCCTGTGAGAACTGCAGCTCGGTCGCTGTCGTGTGGTGTTTAAGAGCCTCCTGGGAAGTAACTAGACTTTAAACAGACGTGAAAGCCGTGTGGCCAACTCTCCTCATTCTGCCATGAGTCTCATAGTAACTATTGTTTTGCTTAAAGCCCCAGCTCCTGGAGTCAAGTGATCTGTGATGATTTCAGCCTTCGTTCTTAAAGAAAAAGTACATTTCTAGCCCTTGTGGCTGTGGAGAAAGCTTCAAAATGTGACCCCAGGGCACCCAAAAGTCTCAAAAAGCAGAAGGCCAATAAAAAGATCCCCAAATCTGTTATTTTTACATAACGTCTGTAATTGTGATGTTGCACTCCATATTTTTATTAAAATATGTTTATAAGTGCATATGATGTAACTGGAATATGCTTTATGCAAAAGGACTCTTGTAAGGTATCATTACAAAGCTTATAATCAACTGTGTGTGTTCATCCTATTTGTATGAATGTATCATTTGTGTATCAGAAACCATCTTTAACCTGGTGCTTTTCCATATTGTAATTATGGAAAGTGTGGGCCATTAATAATAGCTTGGAATCTTGATGGCTTCCATTAACTAGGACAATTGGTTGTAAATGACTCTGTTTACTCGGAAACCTTCCTGGTACCTGCAGGCCAACCCTGAAAGAATGGGGAATGAGGTCTTACGGTGACATGTGACCATGTCACCTGATACTGGAATCCATCTTTAACCTGGTGCTTTTCCATTTAGAAGGAAGGATGGGAACCCAGAGCAAGACCAAAGATTCCTGCCTTGTGCCAAAGCTATTAAAGGGGGTGGGACAGAACAAAGATGGTCTCAGTCATGTGGACTCTCCGGCTTTTCACCTAAGATGCCTGCTGGAACTAACAAGGTCTGTCCCAGGGGAAAGGATTGGGCCCAGACTAGGAAGGAGTCTAGTCTGTGAAAGAAGCTTATTGGAACATCTTGAAGGGTAAAATTTACCTGTATTCAGTTTCTTAGATGTATTAGGCTTAGACTTGCGTGTTTTGTTTTATTTTGCTTGGTAACTTACTTTGTTCTGTCTGTCATTACTTGAAACCACTTAAATCCTACTTTGTATACTTAATAAAATCACTTTTGTTTATTATTAAATCCAGTGTAAGTGATTAATACCTGGGGGAGCAAACAGCTGTGTATATCTCTCTCTCAGTGTTATAGAGGGCGGACAATTTATGAGTTTACCCTGTATAAGCTTTATACAGAGTAAAATGGAATTATGTGGGGTTTGGATCCCATTGGGAGCTGGGTGTCTGGGTGCTGAAGACAGGAACACTTTCTGAGCTGTTTGCGGTTTAGTCTGCGGCTTTGGGGACATGGTTCAGACCCTGGGTCTGTGTTGCAGCAGGCTATTGTGTGTTGCTCAACAAGAGAGGGTTCTGGAAGTCCAAACTGGCAGAGAAAACGGGCTCAGAGGTAGTCTCAGCACATCAAGTGACAGTCCCAAGGGGGGCTCTGTGACTGAACCCGTCACAGTACATAATCTCATGATTTTAAAGCCAATCTCATGATTTTTGGTGACCCTGACTCATCATTTTTGAACATTTGGGGTTGTGAATACTATGAAAGTGACTTGAAAGTGCCAATTTCACTTGTGTTTAAAGTCAATTTCTGCTCTATTATTTGTAGTGGGGTAACATCCCACTAGAATCCCCAGGCAGGGGCCGTGTAAACTCACGAGGCCTTGTCCTGGTAGGATGTTTCCAAAAGTTAAATGATCTATTCCAAGCTTGGGGAAGTACAAAAAAGTGGTCGGAAGTAATCTAGATTTTTCTACAATTGTTTCAATTGTTGTATTCAAGAGTTAGTAACAAAGTAATGTGACAAAGTTCCTCTTCTGCCGTGGTGGGTCCTGCGCTTATTGGCGGATTTGCTCGCCTCAGAGATTCACGGCAGCCCTCAGTTTGTCCACTTTTGCTAGTGGCTCAAACCTGCTGTTCACTCAGCTAACCTCATCATTGCCCAGCATGGGGAAAGGGAGGAGAACAATTCCCGCAGTCTCTGCTGACCCACCTAGTGGGTCGGGGGACAGGCCAGGGACTTTCCCCTCTTGTGGGACTCACAGTTCAGGTCAAGTCCTCTTGTATCAAAATAGGGAGTTGGGGGATGGAGGGAACCCGGGCCCGCCCTCTACTCTGGGTTCCAGCCCAATGCCCTGTGGATCACAGCTGTCTGCAGGGTTTCCTGTAACAGCTGCGTGACAGCTACAACTCCCTGGGCTCCTTCCCTATGGCCTCCTCCTAACGCTTTCTTTATCCTCACCACAGGACCTTCCTTCTGATACCAGATAGTGTTTTACTCCTCCATCCTCCAGCAGCACGCCCTCTCACTCTCATCTCCTTGCGCGCCCCTCACTGACTGAAGTGAGGTCCTTTTTAAACCAGGTGCCCTGATTAGCCTGCCTGTCTTAATTGATTCTAGCAGCTTCTTAATTGGCTCGAGGTGTCCTAATTAGCCAGCATGCCTTAATTGGTTCCAGCAAGTTCCTGATTGTTTTGGAACCGTCCCTGTTACCTTACCCAGGAAAAAGGGACCTGCTTAATCTGGGGCTAATATATCTGCCTTCTATCACTCTCCTGTAGCCATCTGGCCCGACCCTGTTCTGTGACAGAAGATGTCAGAACATGTTAGTATTGGAGCTGAGTGGGTCTAATATTTATTTAAATTTTCTTTTTAAAGGATATTAGATACAATGCTCCTGCCAGCTAATTGCTAAGTTATTATCTTCAAAATAAAAATAAACAAAAAACAAAAAAACAAAACCAAGAGTTTTCATGTGCCCCAGTAACCCCTGGAATCACGGTTAAAGTACCCCCACCCTAATCTGAAATGGCGCCCCGAGGCATTACCAAGAGTCTCTCTGCAGACTGGCTCTCTGCAGGCCTGTCCTACCCCACCATCTGGCAGAGATCTCTCTGCTTCCCTCCTCTGCCCTGCCCTTTACATCCCAGCAGGCCTGGCTCTGAGTCACGGTCTTCTACCATTTGGCCCCAGGCCTTGCCCCTTCCCCTGGGGAGGTGGGCTGAGCCTGAACCAGGGTACCGCCGGGCCCCAGCCCGCCTGTGGAGAGTGGTGATGCAGGCAGTCACCAGTGGCAGAGCCCCGGAAGGCAGGCAGAGGGGGCAGGATGTGCGTTTGGACGATGGGCTTTTGCGACTTACCCAACAGCTCACAAGGAGAGTCGCTGGTAGGGAGGGACGGGTGTTGTCATGGCAGGCACTGGGCTGAGTCTGGAGGCTTGTCCCTGTAGCTGGGCAGGAGTAGGTGAAATGCTGCTTCCGAGGGTGCTGCCCTCACCTGCCTGGCCCTGACCCGCCGCGGGCACCGCCGGCCCTCGGGGGGAGCATGTCCAAGGGTGGGCAGCTGCTGCAGCTCCTGCTAGTGGAGACAGTGGGGTCAGGAGCCACAGAGGCTCCGCCTGCCCCATCCACACAGGCCTCTGGAGCCCCCGGCATTAGCGTGGCTGAAGCAGAGCATGGCTGACATTATCCAGACAGGGCAGGCGAGGTAACATCATCGATTGCTGGGGTGGCCAACATGGGGGTCCGGAGCCACGTGCGGCTCTTCAGAGGTTAACATGTGGCTCCTTGTCTAGGCACCGACTCCGGGGCTGGAGCTACAGGCGCCAACTTTCCAATGTGCCGGGGGGGGGGGGGGGGGAGACTCACTGCTCAACCCCTGGCTCTGACACAGGCCCTGCCCCCGCTCCACCCCTTCCTGCCCCCTCCCCTGAGCCTGCGGTGCCCCCACTTCCCCCTCCCCAAACCTCCTGCACACCATGAAACAGCTGATCGGGAGATTCGGAGAGGGAGGGAGGGAGGCGCTGATTGGTGGGGCTGCCGGTGGGTGAGAAGCGCTGGGAGCGAGCGGGGGGAGATGATGGGGAGCTGCTGACGTATTATTGTGGCTCTTTGGCAATGTACATTGGTAAATTCTGGCTCCTTCTCAGGCTCGGGTTGGCCTCCCCTAGTCTATTGGACCAGCTCTGCTGGTGAAATTCGAGTCCCTGAAATCCAGCCATCAGATGGTGACCAAACCAGCCCTTGTAGTTCTCAGCCATGATGACTATGTCAGCAAGGCCCACCGACAACTCCCTGGCACTGCTGACGATAAAGACCCTCACACCTCACTTCACCCAGGAATTTTAGGGTATCATCAAAGCCTTCCCCAAAGAACTCTAAGAGAAACTCTGCGACCTCGTCCCCCCCAAACCATGCCAGGGAACTTCTGCCTGCTTCCCAAGATACACAAACAAGGGAACCCAGGCAGACGAATCATCTGGCCATGGGATTATCACTGAAGGAACATCACAACGCATAGAAACCATCCTCAAACCACACACCAAACAAAGGGCTGCTTCCTCCAGACCACAACCAACTTCCTCCACAAACACCGCAACATTATCCACCTCCCTTGGAGCACCGGCCTCACCTCCATGGATCACCTCCCCATACACCCACATCCCTCACAATGGCGGCACTTCTGCTGCCTGAAACATCTACAGGACAATGGACAACACTCCAGTATCCACCCCAAACACATCGCCAAACTCACCCATAACAATGATACATTCAACAAACACCTTCCCCAAACCACAGCAACAGCCCTGGGCACTAGGACGGCTCCCCAATATGCCAGGCTCTTCATGGGCCACCAGGAAGAAGAATTTCTGGACAAATGCAGCACAGAAAGGATGATACACTGACGATATTTTCATTCTCTCAACAGATGACCTAAACTCCCTCACTGATTTCCACCACAACTTCAGCAACCACCACCCGCCCACTAAACTCTCTCTAGAACCATACCACACCAGCATCATAGAATCATAGAATCTCAGGGTTGGAAGGGACCTCAGGAGGTTCTAGTCCAACCCCCTGCTCAAAGCAGGACCAACCCCAACTAGATCATCCCAGCCAGGGCTTTGTCAAGCCTGACCTTAAAAACCTCCAAGGAAGGAGACTCCACCACCTCCCTAGGTAACCCATTCCAGTGCTTCACCACCCTACTAGTGAAAAAGTTTTTCCTAATATCCAACCTAAACCTCCCCCTCTGCAACTTGAGACCATTACTCCTTGTTCTGTCATCTTCTACCACTGAGAACAGTCTAGATCCATCCTCTTTGGAACCCCCTTTTAGGTAGTTGAAAGCAGCTATCAAATCCCCCCTCATTCTTCTCTTCTGCAGACTAAATAATCTCACTTCCCTCAGCCTCTGATCAGCGACTTCTGATCAGCTACAACAGTGGAACCCTGTAGACAACCATATACAGGAACCTGCGGATCACCACACTGACCACCAGAGATCCAGTAAGCACACCAAAAAAATCTGTTATCTACCTCCAGGCTCTCAGACACCACAGAATGTGCCCTGAGGAGAAAGTCCAGGATACACTCTTTAAAAACACTTAAAATTGCCTTCACCCAACAAGGACACGCCACCATGATGTGATCTACATGGGCCACCCATGAGAGAACCTGCTTCAGTACAGGAATACAAACAAAAACGCTCCAACCGCACACTGCTAGTAGAAGCGACAAAGAGTTCTGTATCAGAGGGGTAGCCGTGTTAGTCTGGATCTGCAGAAGCGACAAAGGGTCCTGTGGCACCTTATAGACTAACAGAGGTATTGAAGCATAAGCTTTCGTGGGTGAATACCCACTTCGTCGGATGCAAGCAGTGGAAATATCCAGGGGCAGATATAAATGTGCAGGGAAGAGTCAGGCTAGAGATAACGAGGTTAGTTCAATCAGGGAGGATGTAGTTACTCACCACCCCACACTGGAACCTATACAGGGAATCATCAATTACAACCCATACTCGATGGAGCCCACAGCCTGAAAGAAATCTTTCCCAACCCCCTCTTCTGGCCTTCACACAATGCCCCATCCTCATCAAGCTCATCATCAGAAGCAAGCTCCCCACAGGCCAACTCAAAATGGCACCAGATCCTGCCAGAACAACAGATGCAAAACCTGCGACATACAACGATCAACCCCCTCACACACAACACGCTTTCAAGATCCATGGATCCTACACAAACCTCTCACATGTAGTGTACCTCTGTGAGGTTGCACTCCATATGATTTTATGAAAATATGCTCATGAGTGTGACTATGATGTACCTGGAATATGCTTCACGCAAAAGGTCTCTTGTAAGGTATCATTACAAAGCTTCTAATCTACTGAGTGTGGTCATCCTATTTGTATAAAAGTATCACTCTTGTATCTGAAACTAGAAATATGAAATATAACTCTGAGATCCTATTGTAATTATGCAAAGTGTGGGCCATTAATGGTGGCTTGGAATCTGGATGGCTCCCATTAACCAGGACAACTGGTTGTAAATGGCTCTGTTTACTTGTAAGTCTTCCTGTATATGTGTGTGCTGGCAAGTGGGTAATGAAGTCTTACAGTGACCTGTGATCATGTCACCTGAACTGGAATCCATCTTTAACCTGGTGCTTTTCCATTGAGAAGGAGGGGTGGGAATCCAGAGAGGGACAAAGGATTCCCGCTTTGTGCAAAAGGTATATAAGGGAGTGGAACAGAACAAAGAGGGCTGCAGTCATGAGAAATCCCCTAGCCACCACCTGAGCTGGAACAAGGGCTGTACCAGGGGAAAGGATTGGGCTTAGACTAGGAAGGCATCCAGTCTGTGAAAAAAGCTTATTGAAACATCTCTGAGGGTGAGATTTTATCTGTATTCAGCTTCTTACTGTTTTAGGCTTAGACTTGCGTGTTTTATTTTATTTTGCTTGGTAATTTACTTTGTTCTGTCTGTTATTACTTGGAACCACTTAAATCCTACTTTTTGTATTTAATAAAATCACTTTTTACTTATTAGTTAACCCAGAGTAAGTAATTAATACCTGGGGGAGCAAACAGCTGGGCATCTCTCTCTCTCAGTGTTATAGAGGGCGAACAATTGATGAGTTGACCCTGTATAAGAGTAAAATGGATTTATTGGGGGTCTGGATCCCATTGGGAGCTGGGTGCCGGAGACAGCAGCACTTGCTGAGCTGTTTTCAGTGAAGCCTGCAGCTTGTGGGGGACGTGGTTCAGACCTGGGTCTGAGTTGCAGCAGGCTGGTGTGTCTGGCTCAACAAGACAGGGCACTGAAGTCCCAAGCTGGCGGGGAAAACGGGCTCAGAGGTAGTCTCAGCACATCAGGTGGCAGCCCCAAAAGGGGTTTCTGTGACCAACCCGCCACAGCCTCATCCAGTGCAATAAATGCTCCAACCACCACCATGCGAGTGAAACCAGATAATCAGTATGCTCTTGAATGAACCTGATAAAAGACAAAAACACCCTATCACCAATGTTCCCTCTAATTTTTGACAGGCCGTGTGCGCAAAAAATTTCTTCTGTGCAAATTTTTGTGCGCGCAGTGTTTCTCTGTGTGCGCAGGGTTTAGGATCTGTGTGCGCGCGCACATGTGCACAGCTTAGAGGGAACAGTGCCTATCACCCGGGGGTGAACACACTTCACAAAGCCATCACTCCACGTCTACACCAGGGGCTAGGTGGGTAGCTACGACTCAGGTTTTTCACACCAGAGAGACATAGCTGTGCCAATGTAAATGCCTGGTGTAGATCAGGCCTCGGGCAGGACCAGAGAGGGCTGCTAGGCCCTTCAGAGAGCCCTACCCAAGCTAGGTGAATGGGCACAATTAAATTCAGCGTTGATCCATCCAAAGTCATGCCCCGTGGCGGGGGACAGGATGAATCACTCCGCCCCTTAAGGTTCTCAGTTAACTGCATCAACTCGAGAAGGGACGTGGGCAACACTATGGAAGCTCAATGGAGACCTCGGCTCAATGTGCAGCCATGCTCAGACAGGTCACAAGCTGTGAGCAGGTGTACACTACAGAGCACAGCGCGATGCCGTTTATCATTGCTGGTGCAGCCTCGTCGGGACCCTGTGCACTACCGGTCACTCAGACAGGGCATCGCTTAACTAGAGGGCATCAAAACAGGACAACAAGGAAGATGCGTCGCTGGAAAGGCTCTCATCTGAAGAGATTGTAACGACTGGGATTGTTCCCTTACAGAGAGAGACCAACAAGAGGAGACATGAATGATAACAGTCTACAGAGTAACGACTGGCCTAGAGAAGGGTGAATGGTCTGGCTGAAGAACTTCTCTTCTCTTGGTCTCATAACACAAGAACAAGGGGACAGTCTATCACATTAAAGGTGGGAAATCCAAACCAATGCCAGGAAATACTTCACACAGTGCGTGATTGGCCTGTGGAACGCGCTGCAACACAGAGTCGGTGAGGCCGAGACTTTAGCAAGGGATTGGACACTTTGTGGACAGCAAGAGTGAGAACAGTTCCGGCTGACCCAGATTTTGGAAGGGATATTCAACCTCCTGCTTCACAGCGCAAGCCTGTCTCTAATGAAAGGCAATAGGGTGAGATCTAGCCTGGGATGCAGTTCACGGCACCACCGTTACCGCAGGGTTCTTCACACCTTGTTCTGAAGCACCTGGCACTGGACTGTGTCAGAAAGAGGAGCTGCTCTGATTCAGTCTGGCCCTTCCTGTGTTCCTAGGAGCTGCTTTTCTGGGCTGCCAGCCACAAAGGCCTGGCCTGCGCAGGGATCAGAATGCAGAGTAATAAGTGTCATAGCAATAGACAGGATCATCATGACCAACTAGTCTGGCTTCCCATGTGGCACAAGCCAGAGGACCTCGCCCAGTGAGTCCTGCATCAAGCTTCTGCCTCCAGGCCTCAGGGTCTGGCCCTAGGACAGCGTTTGACTCTGTCTGAGTCCGGGACTAAATCTTAAATTCCAACAAAGTGCACTTAAAAACAACATATGAGGTCATTAAACCCCTGCCCCAACCCATCAATTGCAGGAGATAAATAAACTGCAGGCAAAGAGAGGCTGGGACTGGACGATCGGGGACGGATCACTTGAAATCACCCTCTTCTGTTCATTCCCTTTGGAGCGTCTGGCCTTGGCCACTGTCCGGACACTGGGCTAGACCACGGCTCTGACCCAGAGTGGACGTTGTGATGAGCCTCGGCCTGACCTTCTGCACCAGAAACATCAGCGACCTTCCAGCCCTGCAGCCCCAACGTCTAACCAATCCAATGACGTGCCGGGATCGGGTCCTGCTGTCACCCTCGCATGGTGGCGTGTTCACCGGGTAGAAAAGCTCCTGCGGGGTGTGAGTCCTATAGGTTGCCTTGGAAAAGACAAACATCAGGAGAGACCAGGTGTGGGCGGTAACAGCTTTTATTGGACCAACTTCTGTTGGTCTGTAAGCAACAGAAGTTGGTCCAATAATTGATATATCTCACCCACCTGGTCTCTCTAATATCCTGGGACCACCAACAACACTGCATCTGATCTTTGACAGGCGCACACAACCTCACAGATACACAGAGCCACACACAGAGTCTCAGACACCAAAACAAAGTCACCGTTTATTCTGGAAGCAAGGCAATGGAGCCCGCTCTGAGCGCAGAGACCGCCCGGCTGGCTTCAAGGCCAGAGAACACTAAATTCCCATTCCCCAGCAATAAAACTATTCGCCATCCAATCCAGCCCATTCTGCCACCCAGGAGCAAAGCCAGGGGCCCCCGCTACTCCACCTGGGACAAAGCCCCAGTGCAAATCCCACACTGCCAGCACTTTGCAAGCACGTTCCCTGTGCGCCCAGGAACTCCCACATTGGCATCTGGACTGGGCCAATTCTCCGCAATGAGCAACAGCTAGAGAGGAACATTTTACTCCTGGTGCCATGTCAAGGAAAGCAGCAAACACCTCCTAGGGGATCAAACATCGCAGCCAAAGGAAAGCACAGTTCACCCCTAGGCAGCGTCCCTCTTTGGTGGCAATGACTCCTCCTGCCTCCTGAGCAGCCACCCCCAACCAACAGGAGTCACTGGGACAGGCAGATCAAAGACAACAAGGAGCTGGCTGGCTCCAGCCACTTCTTTGCTTCTTTGTTGTATTCCTTCCTAGAAATTATTGTTATAATATTGTCTGCGGCTGCAGCTTCCTCGGGCACAGCTCCCATGGGGGACGCGGGAGCCACAAACCCAGAGCCAGGCAGAGCTGTGCCTGGCACTTGGGGCGGGCGCGCGTCAGAGGGAGGCTGCTCACCCCACACGAGGGAAGGGAACGAGTCGGAGCAATGCGTCCGGTCATGGGGGGCGAGGGGGAGGAGAGCCCCGGCGGCTGGCTGGGAGGAGGCCCGCAGAGATGGTAGTGAGCCGTGCCAGCGGCGTGGTGGGCAGAGGGCAGGGACCCAGGCAGTGCTTGGAGAGCGCGTGTGCAGGGTGTTTGGAGGGGACGGGAGGAGTGGGAGACCCAGGCCAGCTGGCACTGAGTGGCTGGAGCCAGAGGGGAGGAGGAGAGTCAGAGAGAGGACCAGGGAGGGGGCCACAGGGAGGACACAAGCATCAGTGGGGGGCTTCTGGAAACCCTCTCATGGTTCTCCACCTCCACCCTGCCCCCGGGGGCAGAACCCATGTCCTCACTAGCCAAAGAACCACCAGACTGTGCACAGGCCTCACCTGACCCCCCGTCCTTTGTGGGCTTAGCACCCCCATCCCGCCAGCCCCGCTCTCCACATAGGCTGACCCCTCCCAGCGCACCAGGCTGGAGCTCCCTGGCTGGTTGCTTTGCAAAGCGCCCAGCACACGCTGGCTGCTGGCACAACCCCACTCATTAGCCCAGCAGTGCAGCTTGTCAGCTCGGCTGGCTTTAGGGTTGTGTTCAGGGCTCGGGCTGGGCCGATGTGTCATCCCCGGGGCGGGGAAGGGACGGGTTTAAATTAGGCTCTGTCCCAGTGGCTCAGCCTGGCAGAGGTGCAGCAGCAGCAGGACCGAGAGCATCTCCCCGCACCGGCAGGTAGGACAGAGCCCGGCAGAGTGGGGGCCCAGGGGCTGGGGGCTGTGCCCGGTGCAGGGTGTTTGGGTAGTTATGGGGCAGGTGAAGAAGCTGGCATTGACCTCGCCCTGCTGCCTCTTCCCCTAAACCCTGCAGTGGGCGGGAGAAGTCTGGCAAGGCCAAGGGGATCGGGAGAACAGAGCTTCTGCCATTTCCCCATTGTGCCATGGGGTCTCACGTACACCAGCCCCCAAGGCAGGGATGGGGTGGGCTGCTTCATGAGATGGTACCTTTCCTTGGACGATGCTCTTGTGCTCTGGAATCTCAGCTTTCGTTAGAAAGTTACATCTCTGGTCCTTATGGAAGTATCTGAGTGTAACCGATATCGTGGTGTCTGATGTCTGCCTGAGTCTGCAGAGAGCCTGAAACAACAGCTCAGGGAGAACGTCTCTGCGGGACGTTAGCTCTGGCTCCTAATGGGGACAAATTCAATGGCCACGTAATGATTTCCAAACAAGAGGGAGGGTCGGCACAATCGTCTGGGAGCGGCAGCTCCTGGGAGAGCCGGGAGTGGGTGGAGCCAGGCTAGTACCACCTGGTCCTGTGGGCGGAGGGTCTGAGAACGCTCCCATCGGGGCTTTGGGCAGGACCGTTCCAGGTACACTCACCGGTTAAATGCTGAGGTGAGAGGCAGGGAGCCTGCAGTGACGGGCAGAAGGAAGTGAAAGGAGAGAATGCTGCAGTGATGGGGAGGAGGCTGCAGAGATGGGCCAGGGAAGGAACCGGGGAGGAGGCTGCAGGGTGGAGGAGGAGCTGGGGAGGAGGCTGCAGGGTGGAGGAGGAGCTGGGGAGGAGGCTGCAGGGTGGGGGAGGAGGCTGCAGGGTGGAGGAGGAGCTGGGGAGGAGGCTGCAGAGACGGGGGAGGAGCTGGGGAGGAGGCTGCAGGGTAGGGGGAGGAGCTGGGGAGGAGGCTGCAGAGACGGGGGAGGAGCTGGGGAGGAGGCTGCAGGGTGGAGGAGGAGCTGGGGAGGAGGCTGCAGGGTGGAGGAGGAGCTGGGGAGGAGGCTGCAGGGTTGGGGGAGGAGCTGGGGAGGAGGCTGCAGGGTTGGGGGAGGAGCTGGGGAGGAGGCTGCAGGGTTGGGGGAGGAGCTGGGGAGGAGGCTGCAGGGTTGGGGGAGGAGCTGGGGAGGAGGCTGCAGGGTGGGGGAGGAGCTGGGGAGGAGGCTGCAGGGTTGGGGGAGGAGCTGGGGAGGAGGCTGCAGGGTTGGGGGAGGAGCTGGGGAGGAGGCTGCAGGGTAGGGGGAGGAGCTGGGGAGGAGGCTGCAGGGTAGGGGGAGGAGCTGGGGAGGAGGCTGCAGGGTAGGGGGAGGAGCTGGGGAGGAGGCTGCAGGGTTGGGGGAGGAGCTGGGGAGGAGGCTGCAGGGTTGGGGGAGGAGCTGGGGAGGAGGCTGCAGGGTTGGGGGAGGAGCTGGGGAGGAGGCTGCAGGGTGCAGGGAGGAGCTGGGGAGGAGGCTGCAGGGTAGGGGGAGGAGCTGGGGAGGAGGCTGCAGGGTAGGGGGAGGAGCTGGGGAGGAGGCTGCAGGGTTGGGGGAGGAGCTGGGGAGGAGGCTGCAGGGTTGGGGGAGGAGCTGGGGAGGAGGCTGCAGGGTGGGGGAGGAGCTGGGGAGGAGGCTGCAGGGTTGCGGGAGGAGCTGGGGAGGAGGCTGCAGGGTAGGGGGAGGAGCTGGGGAGGAGGCTGCAGGGTTGGGGGAGGAGCTGGGGAGGAGGCTGCAGGGTGGGGGAGGAGCTGGGGAGGAGGCTGCAGGGTAGGGGGAGGAGCTGGGGAGGAGGCTGCAGGGTTGGGGGAGGAGCTGGGGAGGAGGCTGCAGGGTGGGGGAGGAGCTGGGGAGGAGGCTGCAGGGATGGGGGAGGAGCTGGGGAGGAGGCTGCAGGGTGGGGGAGGAGCTGGGGAGGAGGCTGCAGGGTGGGGGAGGAGGCTGCAGGGTGGGGGAGGAGGCTGCAGGGTGGGGGAGGAGCTGGGGAGGAGGCTGCAGGGTGGGGGAGGAATTAGGAGGGAGGCACTGAAGTCCTGCCGCTCCCACTGCAAGCAATGGCCACAGGGCTCTCGGCCCCTAGAAAACACAGAGCACCCCTCTCTCGGTGCCCCTCTCTGGGCACGTGGTGGTGAACGCTGGGCCCCCAGGGTTCAGATACTGGTGCGCGTTTGCTAGGTGGGCACCAGCCACGGCTCCTGCCCGTTCCGCTCTGAAGCTGATCGGACGCTTTCCTCCATTGGAGCTCCAGAGTGCGGCTCTCTGGGCAGGGCCTGCCTGGGTCACTGAGCGGCTCCCGGTGCCAGCGCACGCAGTGATAACAAGGGACTTCCCCAAGGCTGCAGGCGAAGTCTGTGGCAGAGCTGGGAACAGGCCCCTGGTCTGTGATGGGACAGACTCACATCTCCTCTGCCTCGCAGCACCACCGTCTCGCATGCACCTTCTTCGTCTTGCTGTGTGCAAGGGGGGCCAAGCAGTCACCTGCCGGTGTCACACACCTGGCGACAATGCAGCTGTGTGTGCCAGGCCCCCTTCCTGTCGGCCAGCTCCAAACATTCAACAATCAAGAGCCAGGTACAAAAAGCTCCCCTGCGTTCACACCCTACACACTACTGCAATGATCCTTGTACAAAATACGCCTGGGAGGGATCATTTGAAAACGAAGAACTCGCTGGTCAGTACTGTCACGGCGAAACATGGGCAGTGGCATTCGCCGTAAAGTTACGAAATCCCCGTGTGATGTTCGAACCCAGACAGCCCTGCCCTGGCACATGGAGCTGGAACGGGTGTTCATCTCCGTTTACATATACGTAGTAAGCAGGGTCCTTGGGGCAGCGGGGGAGGAGATGGCAGAAGACAAAGCAAATTTGCATTTCAGCAACCGCAGGTGAGAAGAGAGACCCTGGCGCCTCCTTCACCACAAGCCTCCAGGTCGCCTTTGTTAGCGCTGAAGTAAACTTTTCTTTGCGGGGATGAATCCACCTCAGAGTTTCACTGGACTATAATAGAAAGGGACAGAAAACCCCAGCTCGCTCTCTCACCTAAGACGATAAAGGAACCGGCCTTTGACTTTGGAGGCAGATCCTGAGCTGAGAATTTAGTCAGCCCTGTTGCTGGGCCCCACTTTACCCTGACCCACATCTAGCTGGTTACGTTTTAGCCCCTAGGAAGCACTTTCTCTTCATGGCTCATGTAGCCATTTCTGACTTTAGTACCAGACACTTCAATTCTATTATTATCTTCTTCTGTTAATAGACTTGTTTTATTTTTTAATCTGAACCAGTCCAGGATTGGGTTTACACTGACCTGTTTGGCAGCTGCAGTCAAAGGAGCAAACTGTTGCATATTGACCCCTTACGGGGCAATGGACCTTGAATCTCTGGGCTGGCCAGGAGAGGCTGCCCAGGGAAGAGCACACGTTTCTGGGGAAAGCCGGGACGGGGAGTGTGCTGGGGTCACCCTGCAGGCAGTAACCCAGGCTGCTGGGAGCCAGAGTGTGGCTGGTGTTTGCCAACGGACTGTGGGGTCAGAGCTGCTGGCCCAGGGCTGTGGCTACACACAGACACTCAGGCTGGGAGCTACAATAGCAAAGGGTTACGGGGCAGGTGGTGAAACCGCCCCTTCCCGGTCTGGGTTGCACCCTGGAATGTGACTGTGCGATCATCTCCCTCCCCCTCACTGGTTTGCTATTCCCTCCTGCCCACAGTCCAGCTCTCTGCTTGTCTGTCATCAGCTCGTCAGGGCAGGCCTCAGGCCTCCTCATCTATTGGGAAATATTAGAGGTGAAAAACAAACCGAAGATGCACTCAATGGCCTCCTCTCATTAACAAGTTCCTTTCCTGTCTCATTCGCTATATCTACCCCAAATGCGCTCATGGACTGGTGCTCTCGTGGATTGGTAACTGGTTGAAAGAGAGGAAACAAAGGGTCGGTATAAATGGTCAGTTTTCAGAATGGAGAGAGGTAAATAGTGGTGTCCCCCAGGGGTCTGTACTGGGACCAGTCCTGTTCAACATATTCATAAATGATCTGGGAAAAGGGGTAAACAGTGAGGTGGCAAAATGTGCAGATGATACAAAACTACTCAAGATAGTTAAGTCCCAGGCAGAGCTACAAAGGGATCTCTCAAAACTGGGCGACTGGGCAACAAAATGGCAGATGAAATGTAATGTTGATAAATGCGAAGTAATGCACGTTGGAAAACATCATCCCAACTATACATATACAATGATGGGGTCTGAATTACCTGTTACTATTCAAGAAAGAGATCTTGGAGTCAGTGTGGATAGTTCTCTGAAAACATCCACTCAATGTGCAGCGGCAGCCAAAAAAGCGAACAGAATGCTGGGAATAATAAAGAAAGGGATAGATAATAGGATCGAAAATATCATGTTGCCGCTATATAAATCCACAGTACGCCCACATCTTGAATACTGTGTGCAGATGTGGTCACTCCATCTCAAAAAAGATATATTGAATTGGAAAAGGTTCAGAAAAGGGCAACAGAAATGATTAGGGGTATGGAACGGCTTCTGTATGAGGAGAGATTAATAAGACTGGGACTTTTCAGCTTGGAAAAGAGACGACTAAAGGGAGATATGATTGAGGTTTTTAAAATCATGACTGGTGTAGAGAAAGTAGATAAGAATATGTTGTTTACTACTTCTCATAACACAAGAACTAGGGGTCACCAAATGAAATGAATAGGCAGAGGTTTAAACAAACAAAAGGAAGTATTTCTTCACACAACGCACAGTCAACCTGTGGAACGCCTTGCCAGAGGATGTTGTGAAGGCCAAGACCATAACAGGGTTAAAAAAAGAACTAGATACGTTCACGGGGGATATGTCCATCAATGGCTATTAACTAGGATGGGCAGGGATAGTGTCCCTAGCCTCTGTTTGACAGAAGTTGGGAATGGGTGACAGGGGATGGATCACTTGATGATCACCGGTTCTGTTCACTCCCTCTGGGGCACCTGTCATTGGCTACTGTCAGAAGACAGGAGATTGGGCTAGATGGACCTTTGGTCTGACCCAGTAGGGCCGTTCTTATGTTCTTATGTAAATCAGTTCTATACAGCTGGTTCCGTCCAGCAAGTTGGGCTCCCCTTGTCATGAGACAGCCCCCGCTGGCAGAGTTACTCCTTTGTAATGGATGCCTCCTAGTTTACTCCTAGGGGAATTCTCCACCACTGCACAATGCAGAATTTTGCAGAAATGAATGTTGGGGGCGCAGAATTTCCTTTCCCCCCCATAGAAATCGGCTGCAGAGATGTTGGCCGACACTAGGGGCCACTGGACCCGGCAGAGCTCAGCTCGCGAATAGAAGACAAGGCCACGGGGAGGGAAAGGGAATTGGAGGGTTCCCAGCAGCTGCAGTTTCCTGCATGCCCTGAAGGAGGGGGCGGCGTGCAGGACACTTCATGCAAGCCCGGGACCCAGCATCAGGCTGTTTCTCCCTCTGGATCCCTGGGCTCTGGGGGGTAGGGGGTGTGAGTGTCTGGCCTCCTGGCTGGGCTCTACGGGGGAGGAGATGAGATGGGCTGGGCGGGGGTGGGGGCATGACTGGGCTCTTGGGGGTTAGGGTCTGTGAGTGCCTGGGCCAGGGGTGGGGGGCGTAGATGGGCTCGGGGGGTGGGGGGAGTGTGAGTGTCTGGCCCCTCCTGGATGGGCTATAGTGGGGAGGAGGTGAGAGAGTGTCTGGGCTGGGGGGGCCATGGCTGGGCTCTGGGGGGAGGGGGCAGAGAAGCAGGAGCTGGGTTGTCGTAGGAGTTTCTGTAACTCTCTACTCCTGGGGAAATTTTTGTGTCTGTATTGTTACAGACATACTTGCTGATTGGTATTTTGAAATAAATTACCAAACTCATTGAAACTGGTGTGATTATACAGTGTTATTTTCACAAATAAAATGTGCAGAATTTTAAAATATTGTGCACAGAATTTTTAATTTTGGGGCGCAGAATTCCCCCGGGAGTACCCAGCTCTCTTGCTTACAGACTATTGTCCCACGACACCCCAGAGGTCCCCGGGGCAGAGACGTTTACTGGGGGTCTCTGGGTTTTGTAAAGGCTGATGCCTGCATGTGCCCAGGCTGGAAACACAAAGGGGCTCAGGCAAGGAACATCCATTGTTCTGACGCTGATTGGGTCGGCTCTCAGACTCCCCCTCCTCGGGTGACACAGGCGTCTCTCCCAACACATTCACAACACGATACTCTGCACACTACAGAGCTCTAAAACAGTTTCCCCTACAAACACCTCACAGTAACCACGATGATGAGCCAATTCTTAGCTTTGGACAAGAGCCCCACATGCCCCCATTTGGTGAAATATCGAAACGATGTCGGCCACAGGGCAGGGTAATACCCTGCCTGAGCCTGGCTGTGTCCCGTCGTCCGAGGAGCCCAGAGGCAGGCGTTCCCAGGTGACACTCCTGCAGAAGGCAGTGGGGGAAGGCGGGGGGGGAGGGTTTGGCAGGTGCATGTTCTTCAGAGACGGCTGATCACAGCAGGGGCAGCAGTGCGCGGCTCCCTGTCTCTATCTGAATGTTCGCTGTCCTGTCTGGGCAGATATTTCACTTTTACACTTTGTACCAATGCCTGTGTCTCAAGGAGCCGTTTCTCTCCCGGCAGAGCCGCCCCAGGAGATCGGAGAGGATCTGCCCACTACAGAAGCAGCAAAGCGGGAGGGGTCAGCTTCCCAAACGGTGAACCCTGCACAACTAGACAGACGGATGGAGAGCTGGCAGGCAGCAAGTGCCTATGGAGAAATGGGTCCGGGAGGGGCTAATGCCATCGCTGGAGTCCTTGTTCAGTCCAGCAAGGAGAAGATGAGCATCTACCAGGCCATGCTGAGAGGTGTTCTCACACCGGGCACCGCGCTGGTGCTGCTGGAGGCGCAGGCTGCCCTAGGGTTCATCATCGACCCAGTGAAGAACAAGCAGGTGCCGGTGAGAGACGCACTCGCTGCTGGGCTGACAGGTGGAGATTATTACGGGAAGCTGCTCTCTGCAGAGAGAGCCGTGACCGGATACACTGACCCCTACACAGGCAACAAGATCTCCCTCTTCCAGGCCATGAAGAAAGATCTGATCGTCAAAGACCACGGCATCCGCCTGCTGGAGGCCCAGATCGCCACCGGCGGCATCGTCGACCCCGTGCACAGTCACCGCCTCCCCGTGGAGGTGGCTTACGAGCGGGGCTACTTCGATGAAGAGACGAATCGCATCCTCTCTGACCCCCAAAATCACAGCAGAAGCTGTTTTGACCCCAACACTCACGAGAACCTCACCTACCTGCAGCTCCTCAGCAGATGCGTCCCAGACCCAGACACGGGGCTCCTTATGCTTCAGCTGATGCACAAAGGTTCTGTGCTCTTCCAGCTAGATGAAAAAACACGACTCTCCTTACAGTCTGCCCCTGCCACCGTCAGCGTGGGACTCTTCCAGGGGCAGAACGTCACCGTGTGGGAGCTTCTCTTCTCCAGATACATCCCTGACCAAAAAAGGCAGGAGCTTCTGAAGCAGTACAAAGCGGGGACGCTCACCATTCAGGAAATGACAACCATCATCACCACCCTCATTACCGAGGCCGAAGGGAAAAGCAGAAAACTCCTCACAACTAGGAAAACCCACAGCAAAGAGACGAGGACACCATCTGAGAATGACAAAGATGCCCCCTCCCATGAAGAGCAACAAACAGAAAAAGCTTTAAAGTCTACCATGGTGGAGGTGCCGGTGGGCGAGTTCCACGGGCGAAAAGTCTCTGTGTGGGATCTGCTCTTCTCCAAATACATCCCCAAAGAGAAGAGGAAGGAGCTCCTGGAGTTGCACAGAGCTGGGATATTAACCATGGACCAAATGAAAACCATCGTCACCACCATCGTAAGCAAAACAGAGGAGGAAAGTCACCATCTACCAGGACATGGGGAAAGTCCCAGTGCGGAGACAACATCAGAGGAAGCTGAGACTCCCCGCTCACCGTGCGACAAACATTTGGAAAATGCTTTGAGGTTGGAGACTGTCGACGTTCCTGTCGGGGAATTCAAATGGCAGGAGGTTTCCCTGTGGGAGCTTCTCTTCTCTAGCTACATCTCTGAAACCAAAAGACAGGAGCTTCTGAAGAAGTACAGAGCAGGGATGCTCACCATTCAAGAAATGATAGCCATCCTCACCACCAGCGTTACCGAAGTGGGAACGGGGAGCAGGAATCTGTGTATAAACACAGAAGCTCCCAGTAAAGTGGAAGTAACATCAGACAAGGCTGAGGTTGGCAATTCACAAGAGCAACACTTGAGAAAGTCCTTAAAGCGTGTGACCATCTATGTAACTGCTGGTGAGTTCCAAGGGCAAAATGTCTCCTTGTTAGATCTTCTCTTCTCTAAATACACCCCTCAAGAGAAGAGGCAGGAGCTCCTGGAGTTGTATAGAGCAAGGGTTTTAACTATTGAACAGATGATACCCGTCATCACTAGCATCATAACAAAAACAGAAGCTACAAGTAGGCAATTCATGACAAGTGTCAAAAGCCCAAACAGAGAGCAGTTAGCTTCGCAGGAAGCTGTAGCTGCGCATTCTCCACAAGATACACAACTGGACAATATCTTAAAAGCTACAACCCTAGATGGACCTGCCAGTGAGTTCCAAGGTCGAAAGATCTCGGTCTGGGACCTGCTCTTCTCTAACTACATCCCTGAAGAGAAGAGACAGGAGCTCCTGGAGTTGTACAGGGCTGGGATATTAACCATGGACCAGGTGATAACCGTGGTCACCACCCTCATTAAGAAAAAAGAAGCTACAAGCAGGAAATTTGTGATTAATGTGAAAACTCCCAGCAAGGACACGATGACCTTAGTGAAAGCTGAGGACGTTGACTTACATGAAGATAAAAAACTGGAAAAGGCCTTAAAGTCTACCATGGTCGATGTGCCGGCTGGTGAGTTCCAAGGTCAAAAGGTCTCGGTGTGGGACCTGCTCTTCTTGAACTACATCCCCGAAGAGAAGAGACAGGAGCTCCTGGAGCTGTACAGAGCAGGGATATTAACCATGGACCAGGTGATAACTGTCGTCACCAGCATCGTAACCAAAACAGGAACAACAAGGAGAAAACTAGCAACAAATGTGCACAGTCCAAGTGCAGAGTGGGCCCCATCGCAGGAAGCTGACGCTGCCTGTTCAGAGAGAAATGAAAATCCGGAAATGGCCTTAAAGTCCACGACAGTCGAGGGGCCGGCGGGCGAGTTCCAAGGGCCAAACGTCTCTGTGTGGGATCTGCTCTTCTCCAAATACGTCCCTAAGGAAACAAGACAAGAGCTTCTAGAGAAATACAGGGCAGGGTCGCTCACCACTGAGAAAATGATAACCAGCCTCACCACCATCATCTCACACGCTATGGAGGAGGGTCTCTCTCCAGATAATCAACAAATATTGAATCTCCTACAATCTGAGGCATCCTATGTGACAGTTGGCCAGTTCCAGGACCAAAGGGTTTCTGTCTGGGAACTTCTCTCCTCTAAATGTGTCTCCCAGTACAATCGAGAGGTGCACTTGGATACATACAATGCAGGGAGGTTAGCTGTTAATGAGATTACAATCACCACCACCGTCATTACAGGATCAGAGGGTAAGAAAGGGGCTGCCAGGAAGAGTGAACAGCCCTAGTCAGGAGGCGGCATAAGGCTGGGGCTGCCCCCTCCCCGAAGGACACGGGATGGACAACTGCAAAGAGTTTAGCTGGCTCTTCCCATCTTACACAATTAGCAGCAGGGAATAGGAGAGCAGGAAGTCTTAACCCAGCAATGAGGTGTGCAGAGAATGGGAGTCAGTGTCCCGTCCTGGTCCCCGCGGGTCGGGTGGTTACCGTACTGAGCATTACAGTCTGTGGTTTAACAGGGGCAGCACAGGGGTCCCACTCTTCTTGTTTACTAAACATATCAGCTCTTCGCCTGGCCCTGTACAGACACCCCCAAATGCCACTGTCTGTGCCCCAAAGAGCCGACAAGCAGCGGTGCCAGCCGGGAGCACAACGCTAAGCGGGGATCCCCTGTTCGGTGGCTCAGGCAGCTGGAAGGAGGGAACTGGAGTCATTGGAAATGAAAACCGGAAATAGGGGGCACCTGGATTACACAAAGCACCAGCAGTCTGAAAACAGCACCCCAGGGCAGGAGAGGGACCCTCGCCTGCAAAGGGCAGCCAATGACTCTATCTCTCCAAAAGGAGGGACCAGTGCGGGGAGAGGGAGGACAATCCATGGACATACAGTGACATGCTGGGCATTTACATGCGCCTGGCTGGCCAGGCAGAGTTGGCACCTCCCAGTCAGAAGGGCAGGCTGCGGTCTCCCCTCTCTGCACCAGGGGCTGCTGCACCCTGGGGTACACTCAGCCACAGGGCACAGAGGGAGGTCAGTTTTCATGGGGGAGGAGCTCAATGGGGCTGGCGCTTGCTGGGGAGGGGAGAGGGTGTGTGGGGTGGGGTAGCCGCTGGCTTTATTCCCGCAGGTTGTATTTTACTCTGCCCCAGAGTGCGGGACGGGGTCTGTTCTGCACATACCGACTGGAGCTCATCAATAAATGGCCCCACAAGAGTGCAGACCGCGAGCCGACCTGCTGGGCCATTCCTTATCCGGCCAGCGCCATTCCTGGGGAAAGGCTCCCCTGGGCCAAATCAGCACCAGGGAAGTTAGAGACCCCGCTAGGCTGCCAGACCCAGCATTCACACCTGGGAGCTCCCCTGCCCTATGCCTCCCCCCTGACTCCTGCTCACCCAGGCTCTGAAAATCAGGCCCTAGGAGGCGACTTGAGCTGGGCTTCCAAAAATGGAGACACCCAAACTCACACGTCACTGTGGAAACTTTGACCCTGGGCAGATGTGTGAGGCGGGGAGCCAACGGCAGCTGGGTGCCCAGGGACCCTGGCACTGCAGGGGAGGGGTGAGCAGCCTGGGGTACCTGAAAGGAGCCTTTGGGGGATAGGGGGAGTAGAGGCACGCAGGGGGCAGAAGAGCCTGGGGCAGGTGTGGGGGGGTGGGTGGGGTCAGGGCCAGCACTAGGCATCTCCCCCTGCTCCCAGGGTCGTCCTTAGGCATAGGCAACATAGGCAGCTGAGTAGGACATCACTGGGTCTTAGTGTCCACCCTTCCTATCCCTGTTCTGACCCTTCCTGCAGGCTCCCACAGCAGGCTGCTGCAGCCTGGTGAGTCTTCCTCGGGAGGGGATCTAGTAGTTAAAAGTATCAGAGGGGTAGCTGTGTTAGTCTGGATCTGTAGAAGTGGCAAAGAGTCCTGGGGCACCTTATAGACTAACAGACGTATTGGAGCATAAGCTTTCGTGGGTGAATACCCACTTCGTCGGATCCAAGCAGTGGAAATGTCCAGGGACAGATATAAATGTGCAGGGAAGAGTCAGGCTAGAGATAAGTGAAAAGCCTCCAGCCTGCCAGCCCTATTAGCCCAACATTGAAACTGTTAAAGAGCCATTCAAGGGGTAATTCAGACATTTAACAGGCATTTGCCAACCCCCAGGTATATACTCTCAGTTTCTGAATTCACTGACAAAAACAGTTGTGCGTGACTGTAATGCATACCTGAGCCCATTTATCCACCGACTCTTTAAAAACTCCCACACCCCAGTCTGGATCGAGGCTGGTTATGTGATATGTATGTACCTCGTGAACCTTGTAACTGTTACTTGCAATTCCCCATCACCCAAGCCCCACCACAGATGTACAGAACCTTTCTTCTTAACTTGTGTCAATTTGATTTTAAACATTAGCTTTAATAAAAATTTGTACTCCAAACATGTCAGTCTACAGGACCTTAGTTTAAAATTTGCTTTAAAAATATTTCATTAGTGAGTTGGTGAAGATTATAAAATCACATCTCTAAAAAAATCCTTGCAAGGATTTTTAGATGCACAATCATCTTTAGCCTTAAATAGTTGGATCTTCAGACATATAGCTTTTTAAATAAACCCTTCAAAAGACCGCCCTTATCTAAAATACACATTTTAATTACTATAGTAAAAAAAAAACTTGCTTCCAAAGTCTTCCTGTCCATCCTTTCTCCTTCCAGATAGCTGGACAAAGAGTTTCCCTTTCTTTACTTCTATCTGATGAACTAGTTTTAAGAGAACCTCCAGCAAAATCAGTACCTTAGTAAGATATGAAATATTTTGTAATACCTAAAATTGTTGGAAACATATTTTTTAAAGTTGGTGACATTTCATAAGCATGTCTATTGTCATGGAGATCACACAAGTAAATTAGTGTTCCCTTTTCCTAAAAAGAACAGGAGTACTTGTGGCACCTTAGAGACTCAGGCCATGGCTACACTTGCAGATGTACAGCGCTGAGAGTTAAACCCGTCTTCGTACAGCTGAGTAGGGAAAGCGCTGCAGCCTGTCCACACTGGCAGCTGCCAGCGCACTGCACTGTCGTGGCCACATTTGAGGCATTTGCAGCTGTATTGGGAGCGGTGCATTATGGGCAGCTATCCCAGCATTCAAGTGGCTGCAACGTGCTTTTCAAATGGGGGGGCGTGAGGTGGAGTGTGACAGGGAGCGTGTGGGGAGAGAGAGTGGGTTTTTGGGGTATTCCCAGAGTGTCAGCTCATTATCTCCTAAGTTTACACACACACACCTCCCCCGCCTCTCTCTCAGTCATTGAAAGCAAACAGCAGGGGCTTTGGATTTTTTTAGAGCAGATAAGCAGCCGCTTGCCGAAACCCCTTCCCCCTGCCCCCGCTGCCTCTCTCTTCAAGCTACCGTTTGCTGTCGGCACTCCTAACAGAGCCCCCCTGCCTGGCTCTCACTCATTCCAAGCAAACACTAGAGCTGTGTTTGTTTTTTTGATAAGCAGCCCCCAAAACGGAGCTCTGAACTCCAACCCGGAAGTGCCGTTTCAAAACAAAGGGAGCTTCCGGAGCTCAGTCAGTGTGTACTCCCACGACTACATTATAGCAACAACGTCTCAGCCACTACACAACACCTGTTATTCCTCTCGGGGACACGGAGTACCAGCAGCGCTGTAGCCACGGAGATAAAGCGCTGTACGTGCCTTGCCAGTATAGATAGCGAGTGAGGTACAGCTCTCTGGGAGGCTTTATTGCGCTGTAACTCACAACTGTAGCCAAGGCCTAACACATTTATCTCAGCATAAGCTTTCATAGGCTATAGCCCACTTCATCGGATGCATAGAATGGAACACACAGAAGCAAGATGTATATACACACACAGAAAACTTGGACGCTGCCATCCCAATTCTAAGAGGCTATTTAATGTAGATGAGCTATTATCAGCAGGAGAAAAAAAACCTTTTGTAGTGATAATCAAGGCGGCCTATATCAGACAGTTGACAAGAAGGTGTGAGGATACTAACTTCCCGCAGCTCCCATTGGCCGGGAATGGCAAACCGCGGCCAGTGGGAGCTGCGAGCGGCCGTACCTGCAGAGGTGGCAGGTAAACAAACCGGCCCGGCGCGCCAGGGGCTTACCCTGAGCAAGCCGTGGACCGAGTTTGGGAACCACTGTCTAGAGAGTCAGCTGAGTTTTTTCAGAAAAATAGCGAGCATTAGCCAGTCTTGTTCGAAACCAGTGTCCAACTTCAGGATTAACAAGTGACAATGCACTTAACATTGGCCTCCAGTTTGTAGTGTGTGTGGTATCTCTTGCTTAAATAGAAAGTTTGATGCAACAGCCATGTTGGCTCACATAAACTGAGTTGTGTCTCCAGCATTCTTAACAGCCTCAATAAGTTCTTCTAAAATTGGCTTGGACAGCAACTGTCTTATAAGGCTTTCTGCATGTTGATGCAGTCCAGAAGCCTGGTGTTTTGCAGCCTTTTCATGTAGGGTGTCAGTATTGGCTCTGCTGATCAGTCTGGCAAACCAAGCTCCTCCACTCTTACTATTTAAATCCATGACATGCGCACATCTTGAATACTGCGTGCAGTTCTGGTCACCCCATCTCAAAAAAGATACATTGGAATTGCAAAAGGTACAGGGAACGGCAACAAAAATGATTAGAGGTATGGAACAGATTCCATATGAGGAGAGATTAAAAAGACTGGGACTTTTCAGCTTGGAAAAGAGACGACTAAGAGGGGATATGATAAAGGCCTATACAATCTTGACTGGTGTGGAGAAAATGAATAAGGAAGTGTTATTTATCCCTTCACTTAACACAAGAACCAGGGGTCACCCAATGAAATTAATAGGCAGCAAGTTTAAAACAAACAAAAGGAAGTATTTCTTTACACAATGCAGAGTCACCCATGGAACTTTTTGCCAGGGATGTTGTGAAGGCCAAGACTATAACAGGGTTCAAAAAAGAACTAGATAAGTTCACGGAGGACAGGTCCATCAATGGCTATTAGCCAGGATGGGCAGGGATGCAACACCATGCTCTGAGCGTCCCTAGCCTCTGTTTGCCAGAAGCTGGGAGTGGATGACAGGGGATGGATCAATCAATGATTCCCTGTTCTGTTCATTCCCTCTGAAGCACCTGGAATAGGGACTGTCGGAAGACAGGATACTGGGATAGAGGGACCATTGAGCTCATCCAATATGGCCATTCTTACATCAAAATAAATTATAATAATAAAAAAGTTTAGTACAGAACCTTCCCATGATAATGACCACTTGAGATAACGCTGATGTGAGATAACGACCTTGGCAAATAATGCATTTTAAAAATCTTGGCCTATTAGGAAACACATTTATATAAGTTTCCCAGTCACAAATCTAGCATTCTGTAGCAAAGTCACTAAAACATCGTCCAGCGCTCTGGCCGCTGTTGTTTGTCATGTCACCGTTCACTCTACCGCTCCGTCGCCAATGGCCCTGCACCGTCACCTTCTGCTGCCACCGTGACCTGTTCCGCCAGCTCTCAGTGATTTCATCTCTCAGCGGGGGAACCTCGCTGCTAGTGCAGGCTGGGCCGTGTCCTCCACAGAAACACTGTCCCACAGCAGGTGTAAGCACGTAGACCTGATTATCAGCGATTTCCGCTCTAGTGGTCACTTAAACCAAAAGACTCTCTATGGAGCCTAATCAGCTCGGTCTCTAAACAGGAGCGAGGGGCAGGTCAGATAGTGTCTGTGACTCTTAGGCTGAGCCCACACCACCTAGCAAAACACCTGGGCCCCACCCTCTCTCTTCACTAGGACCTGGCATCCAAACCTCCTGCTTAGCGAGTGCAGTTCGGTTGAGGGTGACCAGGGCTTAATTTGTAACGAAAGAGGTGCCGGGGCTCACGCGAGTTTGTTACTCTCATAACAGATGTGACAAGCCCAGAGGTCCCAGGGCTGTGAACTGCCCAGCCTAGAGGTGCCAGGACTCAGCCCTGGCAAGCCCTGGCACAAATTAAGCACGGAGGGAGCCCCCCCTCATTCAGTCAGGCTGAGCACAGTTCTGCTGCCCTTTACTCAATGAGGAGAACAACATTTCATAACCCCACATTTAATACTACAGTGATTTGTAACCCAACACCAGCCAAAACTGATCACTTGGGCAGCACGGCTCAGTCTGCTGGACACCTAGGCAGAGTAGGTGAGTTTGTGTAAATACAGTCTGGTCCCGAAGCTTTTCCACGCCCCCCGTGTGATGAACTAGGACTGTTGTTAATGTTTTCCCTGAGTACTGTGTGGGTGCCTCAGTTTCCCTATGCAGTGCTTGAGTATCTAGGTGGTGGAACAAGGATGCATGAGTGTTACAGAGGGGCCTGGACACAGAGAATGGCCGACACTCTGTATCTTAGCAACCGATGGCCCCGGGCCCTCCCCTGCAAAGGTGAGAGCTGAAGGTGTTCGAACAAAGGGATCAGGTGACCTCCTGGCCCGGGAGGCAGACAAAGGGGGAGGAGGGGCTGGATAGTTTCAGTTTGGAGCTGGCCGGAGAAGAGGGGAGAGAGGCAGACAGGGTCTGGCCTCCCTGCCCCCGTTTGGAGCTGTGGGGTGAAATGCAGGGAGCCCCCAGGCTGGGGTCTAAGCTCCCTGCCCCCCGGAAGGACCCGACTGAGGGGTCCTGGATGTACTGACAAGCTCTGGTTGGACTGTGTTCCTGGCATCTCTAATAAACCTTCTGTTCTACTGGCTGGCTGAGACTCCCAGTGAATCCGGGGAAGAGGGGTACAGGGCCTGACTCCCCCACACTCCGTGACACCCCGGCTCACCACTAGCTCAGTCAGACCTTGCTTATCAATAATAAATTGAAATGATTAGGTTGGTCAATACAGCCGAAACAAATGTGCCGACATTGTCATAAATCACAGCTGTGTGAGGAAGCTAGTCTTTGTTCAGACTTTTCAAACCCATTCTGCTCTCTTAGGTACAAGTATTTTCTCATGTACTGTACATGCTTTTAAATTGCGTATTAATATTTCAATTCAATTTTCCAACCAATGACTAAACTGTCAACACTGCATGTAACTGGGAGGGGGGGGGGGCTTGGGGAGATTCAGGGGGGTTGTACACTTCCCTTGGAGGGAGGGTCTAGGGAAATCCCTGCCCTGGTCCCCTCTCCTGCCCGTGGGGTTACTGGGGCTTGTTCCAGCACCCCGGGAACTCCTGCCCTTCGCAGCGCAGCATGGGGTCTGATCCCTGAAGCTCAGCTTCCTGCCATCTCTGCAGCAGGCCCTGAGTTAGCTGTGGGCCCCGGGGCATGGAAGAGGCTACACGTGCTGAGTCCCTCTGTGCGGCTGGTCCATTGGGCCTGTGAACTCTCTGGGAGAGGGCCCGTCTCTCACTGAGTCCGTGCGTGACTCAGCATGCTGGGGCCCTGCAGACAGTAATACACCCAGTTGGCAAAGGCCAGCCACCTGCAGCTCTCAGCAGCTCCGTACTGTGGTGGCAGGGGAGACAGGGGGCTGGCACACGCAGATAGCCAGAGCGGGGAGCGGGCCGGCACCTCGCAGCCAGGGAAAGGAGCTCGGCCCAGGCAGGCCAAGTGGCGTTTCCTCCGCTAGATGGCGGCACACTCCTCTGAAGCACCGTGCGGTGAGGATGCTGCCCCAGACCGCATGCAGCTGCTCCCCCCCAGGGATTCACACCCAGAGCCCCTCTGCAGGGGGAGCCTCCCAGGCTGGTCAGAGCCTTTCTGAGCCGCAGCCCATCTTTTGCTGCTGGCCGAGGGCTTGCAGGAGCTGGTAGATCCCAGGGGGTCTGGGCACCACTGGAGCGCCTGGGCAGAGCAGAGAGGGCACAAACACCCAGGGCTGAAATGCCTTTCTGGCTTTCTGAGGCTTTAGCCAGATGCAAGTGATCGGGCTCAGTCACTGGCTTCAATGCGCCAGCCTCTGAGACACAGGAAGTCACAATCTCATGGTCACTTCCTGCCTTAATCTCTGTGCATGTGACCTATGCGAGGGCCTAGCTAGAAGACAGTGGGGCCAGAGCAATAAGCAGTGGGGGGAGGGGAAAAGGCGATTATCCACCCCCCTTCCTGCCCCGCACCCAAAAGAAAAACAACACACCAGGCTTCCCAGAAGAGATCATAAGAACGGCCAGACAGGGTCAGACCAAAGGTCCCTCTAGCCCAGTGTCCTGTCCTCCGACAGTGGCCAGTGGCAGGTGCCCCCGAGGGAATGAACAGAACAGGGAATCAAGGGATCCATCCTGTCGCCCATTCCCAGCTAATAGCCCTTGATGGACCTATGCTCCATGGACTTGTCTACTTCTTTTGTGAACCCTGTTGAACCTGATCACTCTGGTTTTAATCTGAATTGCAGGACGGGTGGCTGAAGGTTTTAGATATTGAGGGGAAAATGCCATGGAGTCCAGCCCCAGAGCAGGATGGGTCCCTGCAGTCCGTTTTCCAAAGCACCATCTAATAGCTGCTCCCTGCCACCCTCGCCAGGCCTGGCCTTTGCCACATTGTGCCCGTTGCAGGGCTGCTGACTGGATGCCTCCTTGCACAGGGGAGCAGGGTGCAGTGTCACCCAGCTCCCTGCATATCAGGCCAGCAGCTCCAGAAGCTGCAACAGCCTCGCCTGAGCCAGTCTGCGAATGAACGTGTAGACCAGGGGTGGGCAAACTTTTTGGCCCGAGGGCCACATCTGGGTATGGAAGTTGTATGGCAGGCCATGAATGCTCTCGAAATTGGGGTTGGGGTACAGGAGGGGGTGAGGGTTCTGGCTGGGGGAGCAGGCTCTGGGGTGGGGCCAGAAATGAGGATGTCAGGGTGCGGGAGGGGGGTCCGGGCTGGGGCAGGGGGCTGAGGTGCGGAAGGGGGTGTGGGCTCTGGGGTGTGGCTGGGGATGAGGGGTGTGAGGTGTATGAGGGTGCTTTAGGCTGGGACCAAGGGGCTCGGAGTGTGGGAGGGAGCTTCGGGCTGGGGCAGGGGATTGGGGGCACGGACGGGTGTGAGAGCTCCGGCTGGGGCTGTGGTCTCTGGGATGAGGGAGCTGGTGCAGGAGGGGGCTCTGGGCTGGGATTGAGGGGTTCAGAGGGCAGGAGGGGGATCAGGGCTGGGGCATGGGAGGGGGTACAGGCTCTGGGTGGCGCTTACCTTAAGCAGCTCCTGGAAGCAGCAGCAGCATGTCCCCCCTCTGGCTCCTATGCAGAGGCGCGGCCAAGTGGCTCTGTGCGCTGCCCCGTTCTCAAGCGCTGCCCTGCAGCTCTCATTGGCCGCAGTTCACGACCAATGGGAGCTGCAGGGGCGGCGCTTGCGGACGGGGCAGCGCACAGAGCCGCCTGGCCCCTCTGCCTAGGAGCTAGAGAGGGGCCATGCCGCTGCTTCCAGAAGCGGCGCAGAGAAGAGCACACACCGACCCCTGACCCCACGCCCCAGCTGGAGCGTGGGAGCGGGGCAAGCCCCGGACCCTGCTCCCCAGCAGGAGCTCGAGGGCTAGATTAAATTGGCTGACAGGCCACATCTGGGGGCTGTAGTTTGCCCACCCCTGGTGTATACAGCTGTGTACCCTTAGTTCTGATTGGCGTTAGAACAGCTAATCCTCTCGCATCAGCACAGGTCACCTCTCGCTGTTGGTGTGCTCTGTGCGTGCACACTGCTCTGCTAAACATCGCCTTTCCCAGGGGTTTGCCCTGCAGGCAGATGGACTTGCTCACCTATGAGGTCTGTCCCCAGTCCTGCAGCGAGGAGAAATGCTGCATTAAGTTAGAGGAAATAAAGGGCCCTGTGGCAGGGCAGGGGTAAAATCCCCCTATAAAGCCCTGCCAAACTGCTGGCTGCGGCCTGCTCCCTGGCCAGGGGTAGGGCTGCAGGTATCCAGCAGGCGGCCCAGCTGCGAGCCCTAATGAGGAACAGGTTGAGCTAAGTGCTGGCAGCTGGGTGGAGTCAGGAGGGCTCTAAAGCCCAGGGCAAACCCCAGAGAAGGGGCTAGCCTGAGAGGAGACAGGAAGGGGGTTTGGCTGTCTCCTTACAATGGAGGGAAACCTCAAAGGGCCAGGAGACCCTGGGGAGGGTCTGTGGGGCACTAACTGTTGGGGGATCTGGGAACTGCACACGCACTATAAATACAGACACTGGGGTGAACCGGCAACAGCAGGTGTTGGGACTCCTAATTGCACCAGCCAAACACAGGGCGCAGGGATGAGAGGGAGAAACCTGCGCGGACCCTGTGACACGCCCAATGAGTTAAAGGTATTAACATGACCTTGCAATGCTAACATTAAACTGATGTAATCCATCATCATCATGGTCCTATTTCGCCTCGGGCGCTTAGGGCAGTGACGAAGCTTCTCCACTCTGACCTAAACAGCCCGGTGCTGGTGCAAGTTTGCCAGGTCCGGGCGTGGCTGATCAAACCGTGCTCTGGGCCTCTCTCTCCAGCAGCAAGGCTGCAAGTCCGAGTCAGCACCAGAGACAGATGCTGCCTTTCCCAGCTTTGCTGCTCTTTTCTCTCCCCTTTGGGGCGTCTGTCTTGTTTTGCCTTCAGGAAACCGGATCGGACTTTTAACAACAGCGTCAGCCCCAGCCCAGCTCAGCTCATCTCTCCCCTTTCCCCCAAAGAAGTTATTCTCGTCTCCAGACCATCTAAAAGGCTGTCGGCGGGGGGTTCCTTCCATAAAACTCCCCACAGCTACGGGGAAAGGGAACCAGCAGTGGTGTTAACCAAAGCCTTGCGTAATACTTTACACTTCAAATGCTTTCCCTGGTGTTCTTCCTTTTTCTGTCTCTTTGATACACGGTTAAAAAGCTGCTTAGTAGCGTTGTTAGCACACAACGGGAGTTGCCAGCGGTACCATGACACCCCCCCAGCCCACCCGCCCTGCTGAACGCTGTGGTGGTGAGATGAGTGCTGTGAACATCTCACCCCTTGTTGGGCGAGACACGGCTGTTGCTCCCTCCCACCACGCGTGCGGCCTGGTTCCGCCCCGGGCCGTCGTTCCAGCTGCAGTTCCCTCTGGCAACGTGTTCATCTCTCGGGGGAGCCAAGCAACCCAGTAACCCCAGCTGCTCCCCACCTCCCACGGCCCTGTCTGCAGATGGGTCAGTAGGAGAAAGCAGGCGGGACTGGGACTGAGCCCAGGGAAGAGGAACACTGGGACCAGGCTGCAGGAGCTGAGAGTCGATCCAGTGGACTGAGACTCAAGGGTGAGGGGAGAACCCAGCCCCCAAGGGGTGGGAGATACTGGGGAGCCAGAGCAGCCAAGAGAGACCAGGGGCCAGTGACTCAGAGCAGAGTTTGCCACGGGACAGGGTGGCACACAGGCCAGTGAGGGAGGAAGGGGAGAGACAGTCCCTCTGGGCACAACTCTGGGATGAACGGGGCCTTTAGGGAAATGCCAGGGGTGTGGCCAGGAGGAACAGGCTGAGACTAAAACGGAAACATCAGGCTGAACAGCAGGAACTGGACCTGCCAGCGAGATGCGTGAGGCTGAGGGGCCTGGAGAACAGCAGTGGCTCAGCCTAGGAGCCGTTGCTAAATTAAACGCACTGTCCTACTGCTGAAGGAGAACTAGCTGCTACAGCCCCACTCGGCGCCCAGCACAGCTGGCAGGGAGCCCGGGAACTATTAACAGCTGTTGTTCTCCTCCCTCCAGCTTCCCAGGAGCAGGGCTGCCTGCTCCCAGCTGGCTAGCCCGTGGATTGTGGAAGGGGGCAACCCAGGCTGGGGCTGAGACAAGCCATGTCCCCTTCATGCCAATCCAGCCACAGGCAACAAGAGACAAGAACTCAGTCCCCCGGCTCCTCTGATCAGAGGTGCCACAGCGTCACCCGCTCCCTCCAGTACAGCCGACGCAGGCCGACTAACTCCCCAGTAACACTGATGCAGAACTGACCTGTGAACCCCGATCAGCACTTCCCTCCCCGAAATAGCCACCACCTCAACACATCTTCACCAAACTCTGCTCCCCACACCAGCTCACCCCCTCCACATCAAGCACCTGCTCCCGCCCCCCGCCTCCACCAGACCAGTCCTCCTCCTCGCTCTTCCAGCTCTCAGTCAGTCACTCTCTCCACTCAGCGCTCCTTTGCCCCTCTGGTCTGTCCAGCCCACGCCTCGTGCTGGCCCACTCCCACTCTCCATGTCCTCCACTCGTGCTGCTGAGCCCAGCTGGATATGGCCACGTGAGCAGAGACGCCCCCCGCCCCCAGGCAACACAGAAAGACGCTTTCTCCTCCTCCATAGGGTGACCATACGTCCAGCTTTGGCCGGGACAGTCCCTTTTTTAAACCCTGTCCCGGACGTCCCAACTTTGTTGGCAAACGTGGCCATTTGTCCCGTTTGCTCTCGCTCACTTGATCGGTTGCTAGAGCATACAGGATAAATACCCAGTTTTGTCAAAAAAGTGGGGTGCGGTGTGGAGGAATGTGCGGGGGGTGGGGCGATCAGTGATGCCAGCCCCACACAGGGGGACAGGCAGGGCTCAGGCGGGGGGCAGGCAGGGCTCGAGCGAGCGGCCAATCATGGCCTGGCAGGCCCATATAAGAAAGGGGGCAGGGCAGGGCAGAGGTCAGTAGCTGACTGGAGTTGGAGGGGAGAAGACCAGGCTCCTAGCAGGAGGAAGGAACCCCAGCACCTGGGACAATTTAGTGCTGCAAGCAGGCACTGGGGAAGCTAGAGAGAGCTCCTGGCAGCCTGCTGGGGCCTGAAGGCTGAGACCGGGGGCTGGAGCCACATGGGAAGTGGCCCTGGGACACAGGACTGTAATTGCCACTGGGGTAGTGGCTGGGCGGAGTTTGTGGCTCCCCGAAAGGGGAGTGTGTGGCACAGCCAGAGGGCACGGTCACAGAAGAGGACCCTGCGGTCCTTGCAGGGACACGGGTCCAGGAACAGAGGTGACAGTGGGTGAGACGCCACCAGAAGAGGGCGCAGAGCTAATTCCCGAGACAGCCCGCAGGAGGTGCCACAGTGGTGAGTCGCACTGCGTCACAGTGCCCTATTCCTGGGCCAGGTTTGATCGGTATTTGAGGGCTGGCCCCATGACCCCTATTGACTCTGCAGAGCACAGGTGGCTGTGGCAGGGTACCTGTCCCCTTTACCTCAGGGTGGTGTTTGCTGGGTGTGACCAGCGGTGCGGCTGGCCGTGAGCAGGACTCGGGCGTTATTATATCCTTGGTAACAGCTCCCTTAGCCCTAGAGTTCAGACTCTGCCCTGGGACATGAGCAGATGGACTAGCCATACAACACCCTTATGTCATTGATTTGTCCCTTCGGGTGACCCCCGCCCCCCATCCCTTATTTTGAGATGGACTGAGATGTATTACAATTGTTAAAAAGGCCCATTGCAAACATGACATTGACGCTTATGATAATTGCAGCATATACTTGAGGCCAGCAGAAATGTACATGTAACCCAGGCCTGCTGGTTGTGGCTCTCTGCCCCTCTCTGGTGGCACCGAGACCAGCTAGAGATCGATGAGTCTGCTACAGCCGTCACTAAGCGCCACGTGGCTTTTAGCTCATGCAATGGAGGCTCATGCACTAAGTAGCAAAGGTCCCAGGTTCAATTCCACCCACGGATGAGCGGGGTCTATTGGTGTTACATACGCTTGAGAGAAAAATACACAATATGCCAAGGGCGATGGTGTTTGCCTGGAAAGTCCCTTAAAATAAAGCGCTGTCTCTTATTTTTCATGTGGTTTTCCCTTATTTCCATCCACCAAAGGGGGTCACCCTAAGACATCCCCTCAGTCCTATAACTCCAGAGGTATCTGTGTTAGCAGCTTCAGCAGAGTGTACAGTCACTCTCACTCTCACTCTCACACTCACACTCACACCCATCCACCCACCCCCCACCCCCTCTATTGACTCCAGGAGCGTATGCATGGGTGTAGGGTGGGGCACATGCTTTACCCCGCAGACGCTCACTAACAAACCCACAGGGGAGGGTGTTTGCCTGGTTTGTAGCGTTTAGGAGCATTTGACATGGTCTGGCACCCAGCAGCACTGGCCCTGGAACGGTGACAAAGTGCACGTAGCTTGGTCTGACGTCACTAAATCCCTGCTCCTACCCTTCAGATGCAGATAAATACAAATAAACTACAGACAAAAAGGCTCCGCCAAGCAGGAAAGGGCGAAAGCCAGGGATGGAGGCTCAGCCCAGGCCTCTGCGCCATAAACATAAGTGACCTTCCAGCTGCCGCAGCAATCCCCAAACTGCACACAATGCCTGATTCTGCTGGTGTCCTGCTCACGGCCGAGAGCCCGGCTGCAATAGGCACCCTGGCAGTGGCCTCCCCAGGAATTGAAATTGGGGGTGAGGGGGGTGTTCGAATTTACTGGGGGGGGGTGTCACTAAATTGGCATGTAACTAGTTCACAAAACTGGGGGGGTGTTGGGGAAATTCAGGGGGGGTGTAGGGAAATCACTGCACCCTGGAAAGGGCCAGAACAAGAGATTCCAGACAGAGCTGCAGACTAACCACAGGACACTAGCTTTCATTATAGAGCCATGGAGATCGACCCCACTGTTCGTACCAGGCGCTGTGCATGGGCGGAGCCTGGAGCCCCCCTTTGGGGAGACTAGCCCCCGGCTCTGCCCCTTCTGCCTACACCTACTCCAGCTGGAGCCCCGAGCCCCCTTGCCCCTCCCCCTGCAGCTGGAGCCCCAAGCTCCCCACTGCTGGAGCCCCGAGCCTCCCCCCCCCATGGCCAGAACAATGAGTCCCCCCGCCCCTGGAGCCCCACCTCCCCCTGAACCCCCAGGGTCCCCTGCAGCAGGAGCCCTGAGCCCCCTCGTCTCCCCTGCCCTACCACCGGAGCCCTGTGATCCCCACCCGGAGAAGCCGGAGGCTGGGCAAAGCCCCAGACACTGAGCCCCCCCAACCTGCTGGGAGGAGCCCCAGGCCAGCCCCGCCGCACCTCCCCAGGCCCCAAGCCACCCCGGAAAAGCCGCAGCGTGCAAGCGACTCTTCCTGAGGAGGAACCTGAGCTTTTGCTCTGCCCCAGGCAGGCAGGCTGCGGGCGGCTGAGGAGACGGATTCTGCTACTCAGCTTCCTGGGTTCATCAGTCACCTCCCTGGAGTCCAGAGCGCCAGGACGCTGAGAAGCACATACCCCTCCTCCGTACCCCGGAGCCTGCATGGGGCAAATCAAAAACTTCCCCTGCCAAACCCGCAGCCGGGCATCCCGAGGCAAGTGCCAGGGGCTGCCCATGGGCGCTGCAGAAAGAATCTCTGCACCACAAAGAAATCTCCAGAGATGCAGCCCTGCCCCCCACTCCAATCAAGCTGTTGCCAACCCTCTGACGGTAGAATCCAGCCCAGTCTGCTAGGTGGGGGTGAAGTCCGGGCCCATCTTTAGCTGATTACACTGACCGAGGTAGGAAACCCAGCCCCTCACAGACAGGTCCCCATGTGCCCATGAACCAGGGCGCTGACAGGGAGCAAGCAGACCTGGGACGTCCCCTATTCATCAACAGGCAGAAAAGAACATTCAGTGCCTTGTGCCACCTCAATCAAAGCTCCCTGCACCGCAAACACCAGGGGATCAAAAACCAAATCCAAATGAAAACAGGAGCCACACCTAGAGCAGAACTGCCTGGGCTCAGTCCCCGCAGCCTCCCAGACAGGGCAGCAAACAGCCCTCGATGTTCCAGTTCCACAGGTCCCTGGGGAGGAGAGATCAAAACTAGCAACCCGCTGGATGGCTCCAGACCTGCCCCACGCCCAGAGCCCTCACCAAGCCAGGGCACACGGTCCCCAAACACAGAATCTGTGACCATCAATTAGCAGAGGAAAGTGCAAGACACAAAGCCAAGCACAGACCCAGAAAGGAGCCACTGTGCGGCCAACGGGAAGGAGCAGAGACGGTGACAGAGCATCATTTGTTACTGCAGAGTGCCAAGGAGGAGGGACTCAGAATCAGAGACTTTCCATTGAAAAGTGATGAGGGAAGCTTTGCCCAGCCTGAGGGCGGGGAGAGACGGCCTCGCAGGATGAGCAGCCTGCCACAGGGGGCAGGAACGCACCCAGCAATCAAAGCCGCACATGGGGTGCAGCCCTGTCTGTTTGACAGGGACCTGAGGGCTGTGTCTCTCTGCTACGCTTTAGCAGCGGCTGGCGATCCGGGAGGAAGGATGGCCCCGTGATTTGGATGTGAGTCTAGGACTTAGGTGATGCAGATTCAATCCCCAGCTGCAGCACTCTCTGTGTGACCTGGGCAGGACACTGCTGCAAAAGAGGCGTGTTTTGAAGTGAATGCAGCTGTCTCCTGGGTAAACACCAGGTGCGGGGTACAGAGTCGCCATCGACTAACTACATCAAGGCAAAAGCGATCTGTGTCTTGTCTGCAGGAGGATTTTACCTGGAGACAGCTATCCCCATGGGAAAACCTGCCTTTTTGCAATGAAGGCAAAGCCTGATCTCTCTGCTCTTCCATCCCCACCTATGAAATAGGATAACAGCCCCGCCTCTCAGGCATGTGTGAGGATAAATACATTAAAGATTGTCAGGTGTATGGATACTACAGTAAGGGGGGCATATATGTGCCAAAGGAAGGTAGAGAGATAGTGGGGGGCGGGGTGTCTGGAGACAGATAGCTAGATAGATGGGATGTCTGGCCTGGGATAGAGAGACAGACAGAGTCTCCTTGGTTTAATGTGGGGGTAGTTATTGTCGAGGTAGGGGTGTTACATAGGGCTGGCCTGTGCGTGTCTTTTAGGGGATCCTCCCATATGAATTGGGACTGAGAAGTATGTTTCCCTTCCAGCCACTGAGTGAGTGGCACAATCTGGGCAGTGAACTTGAAGCCTGTCTGGGACTGTTTGCTCCAGTCACTGGGGGTCTGGCTTAGCCAGGGCAGTGGACTTAAGGACCGCCTGGGACGGTGTGGAGGACTCTGATAGTACCCCGGAAGGGGAGGGCGATCATGACTTGGCCAGAGGGCTAAGCCATGAAGACGAGGTGCTGCAGCTCCTGAGGAGTGAGAGAGAGGTGGCAGAGCAAGACAACGGACCAACGAACAAGAAGAGGGTGTCAGGCTGAAAGAGCTAATCCCCCAAGCAGCCAGGAGGAGGTGCCCCTAGCCGTGAGCAGGGGCCCCCAAGCAGCCAGGAGGAGGTGCCCCTAGCCGTGAGCAGGGGCCCCCAAGCAGCCAGGAGGAGGTGCCCCTAGCCGTGAGCAGGGGCCCCCAAGCAGCCAGGAGGAGGTGCCCCTAGCCGTGAGCAGGGGCCCCGGCGATACCTTGTAAATACAGCTCTGTGCTAATATGCATGATGCCATTTGGTTTGTACAACAAGGCAAACCGGCAATAATGCAAAGACTAAGGGGAGCAGGTCAATGAAATGCTGGTACTCTGGGAAAAACTGGCCACAAAAAGAGGGATTGTTATAAATTTAAGGCAGGCCAAGACAGAGGATCACAAAAGTAGGAGCAGAGAAGTTATTGTACCCTGTATGTGGCACTGGTGTGATCGCTGCTGGGATCCTGGGTCCAGTTCTGGTGCCCACAATTCAGGAAGGACGTTGGTAAATTGGGGAGGGTTCAGAGACGAGCCACGAGGATGAGTAAAGGATTGGAAAACCTGCCGTACAGTGATAGACTCAAGGAGCTGTGTCTACTTCGCTTAACAAAGAGAAAGTTAAGGGGTGACTTGATCCCAGTCTGTAAGTATCTACGTTGGGAACAAATATTTAATAATGGGCTCTTCCATGTAGCAGAGGAAGGTCTAACATGATCCAATGGCTGGAAGTTGAAGCTAGACAAATTCGGACAAGAAATAATGCAAATTTTTAATGGTGAAAGTAATCCACAATTGGCACAATTTACCCAGGGTCATGGTGGATTCTCTATCACTGACAATTGTCAAGTCAAGATTGAATGTCTTTCTAAAAGCTCTGCTCTAGGAATTATTTGGGGGGAGTTCTCTGGCCTGTGTGACACAGGAGGTCAGAGCAGATGATCCCAATGGTCCCCTCTGGCCTTGGAATCTATAAAAGTCCCTCACCAAGTTCAGGGAACAGGGGAGGGGCACAACACTGCAGGGGCACAGCCTGGAGGCACAAGGAGCAGCCTGACAGTTTTCGTGCAGACCTGGGCAGTTAATCAACAAACATGGGAGTTGGCTATTGACTGTGTAATGGGAGCTGCACAAGAGTAGTGGACTATGGCTCAAACAACAGCGATTAGCCCAGCCATGCTGATGATGCTAGGGAATAAGGGATTTTAAAAGGAACCCCTAATTAGTCTCAAATGGAGACACTCTGGAGAATGTGCAAATGCCCCCAAACTGGAAAAACTGGGTTTGAAAATTGGGCCTCTGGGATTCAGGCAAGAAGTCTGGATAACCAAGAGAGTGAATGAGCTAATAACCAGTCTGGATTTCTTTAAGGCTAACAACTAAGTAATAAAGGTGTCTTACAAATCGGGCTGTAGAAATTCCATTTAAAGATATGGCCCAGGTGAAACAAATTATTTCTTGTCAATTGGTTTGCAGTGCTCACCCCCAGGGGCAAAAACCTGAACAGCAACAGGCTGCGATTGCTTTCCAGCAAGGGAAAGATGGGGAGAGGCTGAGACCTACTTTGAGACCCAGGGTCTCGGGGGGATTGTAGCTGTTAAAGCTCTTGCAGATCTGAAGCAGGGATAGCCTCTGTTCGTTTGCTGGATGTTTCTTACAAACTGCAAATAGGACAAAGAGCAGTCACAGTTACTAGATCCACTGGGTCCCATTTTGCAAATGCTGGTAAAAGAGAAAACAACAGGGGCTTGTCTAGCCGAACAGCCCACCTCCCGCTAGCCTGATGCATGCTCACTACCTGTGTGCTCCCTCCTGTCTGCCACTGAAAGTTCCTTGTGTGCTTTCATCTGCTGCACTTCCAAATGGCAGCAGATCAAAGGGCCTAGGGAACGTCTAATGCAGGGACACTGGCTGGCAGTGGGTGGCAGGCTAGTCCACGGCAGGTTCACACCCCAGCCTGCCCTGCAGCAAGGGCTCATCTAGACAAGGCCTAAGCGAAGAGTGAAGGTGGAGCTGCCCCAGCACAGCGCTGTATATAGTTCAGTGAGGAACAGCAGGACGGTCTGAGACTTTCTGGTGAGGAACTGGGAATGGCACTTGGTCCAGTAAAAACAACGAGGAGTCTGGTGGCACCTTAAAGACTAACAGATTTATTTGGGCATAAGCTTTCGTGGGTAAAACCCACTTCGTGAGATGCATGGAGTGAAAATTACAGACGCAGGCATTATATACTGACACATGAAGAGAAGGGAGTTGCCTTACAAGTGGGGAACCGGTGTTGACAGGGCCAGTTCAACCAGGGTGGATGTAGTTCACTCCCAATAACAGATGAGGCGGTGTCAATTCCAGGAGAGGCAAAGCTGCTTTTGTAGTGAGCCAGCCACTCCCAGTCCCTATTCAAGCCCAAATTAATGGTGTTAAATTTGCAAATGAATTTTAGTTCTGCAGTTTCTCTTTGAAGTCTGTTTCTGAAGTTTTTTGTTCAATTTTCCTGGACATTTTATAACAGATTTAAAAGTAGCTGTACTTGTCAGCTAGACTTTCAGCTTGTGTAATGCGCTGGCCACATCTGAGGGTCTCTCTCAGGCTGTTATGTCTAGAGGATAACTTGGTGCGAGCTATGACCTTTGAACAGGAACTGATACATTTACAAATGGGTTGTGATAAGCTTAAGGCTGCCAGGCTGAAACTGAGCACCAAGAGATGTGAGTTGTGGTGCTCTACGCAGGGCACACAACCAGTGGGGGTGGGCGGATTTCCACTAACATGAAGAAAATGGAGGGTGTGCAGAATAGGCCAATTCCCCAGACACTGTGATGTGCAACGTTCTGTAGAGCCCTGTCCCCACTAGGGAAGATTTATTTGGGGGTTTGCCAATATTGCAAGGACATTGCATAGGTTGTGAGAAAGGGAAGCCCTTCCATTCGTCAGCAGAGTGTGAGTTAGCACTTTCCGAGTGGAAAAGGGCCCTTGTGACTGCTCTAGTTGTAGCCTCTCTGTGTTTCAATATGAGACACACATGCTGGTGCTGCTTACGGACTGGGGGCAGTATTGGCACAAAAGCAACAAGGACTTGAGAGCACGGTCGCTTATGAGGGCAAAAGAAGCCTACGGTTTCTGGAGAGAAACTATTGCACCTTAAAGGAGCTCTTGGCAGGGATTATGTCTGTACTGGCTCTTTTCAGCACTATGTGTAGGGAGAAAGCTGGTGGTCAGGACAGACCAGGGATCCTTGCAATGCCTCTTTAGACTCAGGAGTGCTCTGGGGCAATGTGCCAGGACGCTGGGAAAACTGCAGCCTTACGATTTCACAGTCACACCCAGGCCGTGGCACAAACATGGTGATACTGATACCTTGTTTAGATGGCCTTGTTGGGAGGCTAATTGCAAACATTGCCCTAAGAAGGAGAGCAAGGAATTTGTTGCTTAAGGGGATGGGCGTGTTCATACTTCGCGTAAGTGCAAATGTTCCGGTTCATCCACTGTCTGTAATAGAAGATATGGGGTTGCACAAATGGACTCCAGAGCAGGTAAAATCTTCCCAAAGAGACACTCTCGCTATCAGAATAGAGTGTGGGTGGAAAATCAATTGGCAAATGCAGCCACCCAGGAGTGTAGTAGCCCTCAGAAAACCACAGTAAAAGCTTTCTGGTCATACTGGGAAAGCTGGGAGTTAAAGATTAAATATTGTAGGAGAGTTTGGAAAAACCACCAGGTGAAAAAGGAGATTCTGAGGTTTTCATGATTTTTAAAACTGCTGGACATTTTGGGGCTGCAAAAACTTTAAGAACATAAGAACGGCCATACTGGGTCAGACCCAAGGTCCATCTAACCTAGTGTCCTGTCTTCCAACAGTGGCCAATGCCAGGTGCCTCAAAGGGAATGAATAGAATGGGTAATCATCAAGTGATTCATCCCGTCGCCCATTCCCAGCTTCTGGCAAACAGAGGCTAGAGAGACAATCCCTGCCTATCCTGGCTAATAGCCATTGATGGACCTATCCTCCATGAACTTATCTAGTTTGTTTTTTAAACCCTGTTCTAGTCTTGGCCTTCACAACATCCTCTGGCAAAGAGTTAAAAAAATTAATAAAAAAAAAAGGTTCCACGGGTTGACTGTGTTGTGTGAAAAAATACTTCCTTTTGTTTGTTTGAAACCTGCTGCCTATTTATTTCATTTGGTGACCCCTAGTTCTTGTGTTATGAGGAGTAAATAACACTTCCATATTTACTTTCTCCACACTAGTCATGATTTTATAGATCTCAATCATATCCCCCCTTAGTCATCTCTTTTCCAAGCTAAATAGTCCCAGTCTTGTTTTATTAATCTGTTCTCATACAGAAGCCGTTCCATACCCCTAATAATTTTTGTTGCCCTTTTCTGAACCTTTTCCAATTCCAATATATCTTTTTTGAGATGGGGCGACCACATCTGCACTCAGCATTCAAGATGTGGGCGTACCATGGATTTATATAGAGGCAATATGATATTTTGTGTCTTATCTATCCTTTTCTTATTGATTCCCAACATTCTGTTCGCTTTTCTGACTGCCGCTGCACATTGAGTGGATGTTTTCAGAGAACTATCCACACTGACTCCAAGGGCTGGTCCACACTGGAGGGGTGGGGGGCGGGTGTCGATCTAAGATACGCAACTTCAGCTACGTGAATAACGTAGCTGAAGTTGAATATCTTAGATCGATTTCAAAAGGTACTTACCCCGGTCCACACGGCAGCGGGCAGGCTCCCCCGTTGACAGCGCTTCCTCCGCTCGCTGAGCAGGAGTTCCGGTGTCGACGGGGAGCGGCTCTGGGATCGATTTATCGTGTCTAGACGAGACGCGATAAATCGATCCTAGAACATCGATAGCTACCCGCCGAATAGGGCGGGTAGTGTAGACGTAGCCTAAGATCTCTTTCTTGAGTGGTAACAGCTAATTCAGACCCCATCATTTTATATGTATAGTTGGCCAACCAAAGAGAATTTATATTGGGTAAAATGCAGAAGAGATGTAGACAATTGGCGCAGGAAATGTGATGTTTGTGTGGTGAAGAAGGATTTCCCCCAAGATAGGAAGATCCCCAGGACAGCAATATCTTATAGGGACACCAATGGAGTGCATTGCTGTTCATGTGCTTGGGATTTTGCCAGAGACAGAGGCTGGCAATCAGTATTTGTTGATAGCCATAGACTGTTTTACAAAATGGCCTGAAGTTTACCCAGTAAGAAACCCAGAGGCTGTGACAGTAGCAGGGATTCTAGCGAATTCATTCTGCCTCCAGCTTTGGTGTCCTGGGCGAGTTTCACACAGATTAAGAGAGAACTTTGAATCCAAAGTGGCTCAGCGGGTTTGTGAGATTCTAGGGATCCACAAAACTCAATATCTGATGGGATGGTGGATCAGTTCAATCAGATTCTGGGGGCTCAGCTGTCTGCCTTGGTAGCATGCCTCTGGTATGGAGGAGTGCCTGTGGAAGTACAAAGGAATTTGGGCTGTGTGGAAACCCTATAACCCAAAATAGAAAAAGCTCCTACATTTGCTGGAGAAAAAGTGAAGCTAGCAGCTGATAAAATGAAAACACTATGATGTAAGGTCATATGCGGACACTCTTACAAAGAGGGGACTGTTTTATTCACGGCATCCAGAGAAGTTAGATAAAAACATAAGGCCTGGTCTACACTACAGAGTTAGGTCCACGCAAGGCAGCTTATGTTGACCTAACTATGGAAGTGTCTACTCTAAAATTTCACTTCCACCAACGTAACTGTCCTGCTAAAGGCGACATCATAACTCCACCTCCATGAGAGGCGTAGAGTCAATGTCGATGTAGTTAGGACAACACAGGGTCAGTGTAGATGCTGCATTGCTTACATTGACTGTTACTGGCTTTCAGAAGTCGTCCCACAATGCTCCACACCGATGGTATGTTCAGTACAAGTGCTCCTGGGGTGGGTGCGCACCACCAACACAAGGAGCAAAGTGTGGACATGCAACAGCGATGTAATTACTACGGCAGCTGTATGCTGACGTAAATTAGGTCGATTTAATTTTGTAATGTAGATATGCCCTGAAAGACTCTTTCTGGATGGTTACAATGTAACACTACTTTATTTCTTAAAATCCAGAACCTTACCACACAAGAACCCAGAACACACAGAGAGAGACAATGAGGGAGGGTCACGCGATTTGTGCCGTTATTCAGTTGCTGGCAACGGCAGAGGCACATGAATGAGTTGGGTGGAATGGTGGGCCGTAGGGGGGTTTTCCATACCGGACTGACCTCCCAGTTTTCAAGACAAAGAGTCTAGGGCCGGGAGGGTTCAGATGGCTTTGGTTTGTATCTGTGAACAATCCAACTGCAGCGATGCACAGCTCACCCCACCTTGTTCCAGGCCGGCTCTTTGCAGGTGGCCTGCTTCTGGGCCCAGACTGCATGTTTCCCAACAGAGGTGCCCGGGCTGCAAGTGGGACCAGGAAAACCCCTGAAATTTAAATGGATAGTTCTGCAACTTTAACGCAGTTTTCAATACACCACACGTCTCCCCTGCACATCCCTTAATTAACAAACAATAAAATCCTCATTTTAAACGGGGGGGGGGGGCGGCTGTCTGTGATTTCACTGCAGCCGGTGGTGCCTGACAGGGAGGGAAAGTGACACCTGACTTCTCCTGTTCCTTATTGACACTGTTTGGATCACACCCCTCCGGAGCAGGCTCCCTCTCCGGTACCACGTGCTCTTCCTTGCTCTAGCCTCAGCCTGGCTCTTCTCCGTGCCCGAGAAGACAGGAGCGGGCTGCCCCCTTCCCCCCAGCCCGGGGGCCGGGAATCCCTCGCCCTTAGAGAGACAGCGGGTGTTTTCAGCGGACACATACCGGGGCTGCAGGGCGGGCCTGGGCCAAGGGGCCGGGAGCCACCAGCAGGACTCCGGGCTGGGGAAATGCCGCACGGCGGGAGCTCGCGTTCAGCTCCCCGGAGCCGCTGGGCCCCGCGTGTGAGCGCTCCGGGCGCCAGCCGGGGGACGAACCGGCGCTGGGAGCGGGCGCCAGTCCCGTTCCAAGGAGGCTCCGGCCCCGGGGGTGACGGGAGGCCGATGGACCCTTGAACCCGCTCCCACGGGGGCTGTGGAGCCGCCTCCCCCGCACGCCGCCCGGCGGGCTGGGGCGTTACGCGGCGCGGTCCGTAACGTTACACCAGGCGGAGGGGGAGGCTCCGAGTCCAGCCTCCCACTGTCGCGGGGGCCCCCGAGGCGGCCGGAGGGGCGGGCCGGGCCGGCCCCCGGGGCGTGACGGGTCCGGGCGGGCTCCACACGGGCTCTGCCCTGCGCCGCCCGGGCTCGAGCCAGGGAGCCCCCGGCGGGCTCGGGGAGCGGAGCCGGGCATGTCGGGGGCCGAGGCCGCGCTGCCGGCCGAGAAGGAGGAGGAGAGCGAGGAGGAGAGCGAGGTGCTGGAGGAGAGCCCCTGCGGGCGCTGGCAGAAACGCCGGGAGCAGGTGGGGCCCGGCTGGGGCGCGGGGGCTGCGGGGAGCCGGGCTGGGGAGCGGGCGGGGCGGGGGCTGCGGGGAGCGGGGCGGGGGCTGCCGGCTTCCTGCGCCACAGGCTCCGCGGCAAAGCGGCTCCGCTCCGGCTCCGGCTCCGGCCCGCCCGGGCCCGCGGGCTCGCTTCCGCCGGGAGCTGTCAGTGCGCGGCCCCTGCCCCGGGCGGGACGCTCCCTGCAGCCGGGGTTACGGGGGGACCCGGCTGCAGCCGCGCGCGGCTCGAGGGAGATGCCCGGGCGCGCTGCTCCTCCCCGCTTAGCAGGGCCTCCTGCTCTTCCCCTCAGCCGGCCGCTGTGGCTCCGTCCAGGGAGACCTGATGTTGGCTCCCGCTTGCTCCCTTCAGCCCCATTCATTCATCCAGGCCAAAGGTGCCTGGCTTGGGGGTCGGGGGAATAAGCCATCGGGGGGGGGGGGGGATTGTAACAGCAGGAGAAGCTTGGCGAGAGCCAGTAGGATAAGATCATAAGAGCTGCGCTGCCCTGGGTCACACCATGGTGCATCTGGCCCAGTACCCTGCCTCTGACAGGGGCTGGTACCCAGAGCTTCAGGGGGAGTGAACAGAACAGAGCAATTATGGAGTGACCCACCCGTGTTCCACTCCCAGCGTCTGGCACTCAGAGATTTAAGGACACCCAGAGCATGGGGCTGCGTCCCTGACCATCCTGGCTAATGTCCATTAAGTTATCCAGTTCTTTTTGGAGCCAGTTATACTTTTGGCCATCACAACATCCCATGGCAATGAGATCCACAGATGAGTTGTGCGTTCTGTGAAAAAATATTCCCCTTTGTTTATATTAAACCTGCTGCCTGTTAATTTCATTGACTGACTCTTGGCTTTGGTATTTGTGAAAAGGTAAATAACTAGAGCCTTTTGTGGATACAAAATTTGTATCCGCAACTGATCCGTGAATCTGATCTGCAAAAATGGTCTGTGGATATAAAGCGGATATTTGTGGATTTGCAGGCCTCTATAAATAACACTTCTCCCACACCATTCACCCATTTGTAGACATCTGTCATATCCCCCCTTAGTTGTCTCTCTTGTAAGATGAACAGCCCTAATCTTTTTAATCTCTCCTCAATGGAAACAGTTCCATAACCTTGATCATCTTTGGTGCCCTCCACTGAACCTTTTCCAGCTCCACTATCTCCTTTTTGAGATGGAGCAACTAGAAGTGGACACAGTATTCAAGGTGTGGGCGTACCATGGATGTATACAGTGGCATTATATTTGTTCTCATTTTTATCCCTTTTTAATAGTTCCTAATATACGGTTAGCCTGTCTGACTGCTGCTGCACACTCAGTGGAAGTTTTCAGAGAACTCTAAACTGTGACTCCGAGATCTGTCTTGAGTGGTAACAGCTAATTTAAACCCCATCATTTTGTTTGTATAGTGGGGGTTATGTTTTCCAATGTGCATTACTTTGCATTTATCAACGTTGAATTTCATCTGCCATTTTGTCACCCAGTTTTGTGAGAATCCTTTGTAACTCCTCACAGTCTGCTTTGGACTTAATTATCTTGAATAATTTAGTATCATCTGCAAAGTTTGCCACTTCACTCACTTTTCCAGATCATTAATGAATATGTTGAAAAGCACTGGTCCCAGTACAGATTCTTTGGGGGACCCAGCTGTTCCCCTCTCTTCATTGTGAAAACTGATCATTTATTCCTACCCATTGTTTCCTATCTTTCAACCAATTCCTGATCCATGAAAGGACCTTCCCTCTTATCTCATGACAGCTTACTTTGCTTAAGAGTCTTTGGTGAGGGACCTTGTCAAAGACTTTCTGAAAATCCAAGTAGACTGTATCAGCTGAACCACCCTTATTCACATGCTTGTTGACTCCTTCAAAGAATTCTAGGAGATTGGTGAGGCCTGATTTCCCTTTACAAAAGCCATGTTGACTTTCCCCCTACAAATCATGTTCATCTGTGTGTCTGATAATTCTGTTCTTTATTATAGTTTCTACCAATTTGCCCAGAATTGACATTAGGCTTACTAGCCTGTAATTGCCAGGATCGTGTCTGGAGCCCTTTTTAAAAATGGGTGTCACAGTAGCTACCTTCCAGTCATCTGGTACAGAGGCTGTTTTCAGTGATAGGTAACAGACGACAGTTAGTAGTTCTGCAATTTCAACTGGAGTTCCTTCAGAACTCTTGGGTGAATCCCATCTGGTCCTGGTCACTTATTACTGTTTAGTCTATCAAACTGTTCCAAAACCTCTTCTAGTGAGACAGAAATTTGGGACACTACTTCAGATTTGTCACCGAAAAAGAATGGCTCAGATGTGGGTATCAATGCGAAGAATTCATTTAGCTTCTCTGCAATGGCCTTATCTTCCTTGAGTGCTCCTTTAACACCTTTCAGTGCAGTAGCCCTGTTAGTCTGTGTCAGCAAAAAGAAAACAAGAAAAAGAAAAATACCTGTGGCACCTTAGAGACTAACAAATTTATTTCAGCATAAGCTTTCGTGGGTTAAGCATAAGCTTCATCGGAAAGCATAAGATTTCCGACGAAGTGGGTTCTTAACCCACGAAAGCTTATGCTGAAATAAATGTGTTAGTCTCTAAGGTGCCACCGGTATTTTTCTTTTTCTTGTTTTCTTTTAACACCTTTGTTATCTAGTGGCCCCATTGCCTGTTTGACAGGCTTCCTGCTTCTGATGTACTTAAATACAATTTTTTTTACTATTGTTATCTTTCAAATTCTTTTTTGGCCTGCCTTATACTTTTACATTTTACTTGCCAGAGTTTCTGCTCCTTTCTATTTTCCTCATTAGGATTTGACTTCCAAATTTTAAAGGATGCCTATTTGCCTCTAACAGCCTCCATTACTCTGCTGTTTAGCTGTAGTGGCATTTTTTGGTTCTCTTTTTTTTTATTTGGGAATGGGATATACATTTAGTCTGAGCCTCTGAGGTGTGTTTAAGTAGTCTCCAGGCAGTTTTCAGGCATTGTACCCTTGACTGCTCTTTTAAATTACTGTCTAAGTAGCATCCTAGTTCTTGAGTGAATTCCTCTTTTTAAAGTTAAATGTTACTGTGGTGAGATTTTTTTGGTCTCTCTCCCCACCCCTCCTCCCCTGCCCAAAGATGTCAAATTTAATTAATTATGGTCATTATTACTGAATAATTCAGCTGTAGTTACCTCTTGGCTCAGATCCTGTGCTTCATTTAGGATTAAACCAAGGATTGCCTCTTCCCTTGTGGGTTCCAGGATTAGCTGCTCCAAGAAGCAGCCATGAATGGTGTCTAGAAATTGTAATTCTGCCTCATGCTCTGAGGTGACATGTACCCAGTCAATAGGAGGGTAGTTGAAATCCCCCATTACTATTGTGTTGGCTGGTTTAGTAGTCATAGAATCATGGAACCATAGGGTCGGAAGGGACCATCAGGGTCATCTAATCTAACCCTCTGCCAAGATGCAGGATTAGTCTCTGGAATCTCCCTTATATTTCACAATCACGGTCACGATCCTGGTCAGGTGGTCAGTAGTATATTCCCACTGCTATACTCTTATTATTCAAGCCTGGAGTTTCTGTCCATAGAGATTCTGTGGTACAGGATGGGAATACAAGAATGGCCAAAGTGGGTCAGACCAATGGTCCATCTAGTTCAGTATCCTGTCTGTGTCAGCAAAAAGAAAAGGAATACTTGTGGCACCTTAGAGACTAAATACATTTGTTAGTCTCTAAGGTGCCACAAGAATTCCTTCTCTTTTGTCTTCCGACAGTGGTCAGTGCTAGACGCTTCAGAGGGAATGAACAGAACAGGGCTATTATCAAGCGAGCCGTCCCCTCTATCCTATCCCCATATTAGTTGTCTCTCTTAATTTCTCCTCATATGGAAGCACTGGAATGGGTTACCTAGGGAGGTGGTGAATCTCCTTCCTTAGAGGTTTTTAAGGTCAGGCTCGACAAAGCCCTGGCTGGGATGATTTAGTTGGGCTTGGTCCTGCTTTGAGCAGGGGGTTGGAGTGGATGACCTCCTGAGGTCCCTGCCAACCCTGATATTGTATGATTCTATGAAGCTATTCCATACCCTAATCATTGTTGCCATTATTTGTACCTTTTCCAATTCTAATCTTTTTTTTTTTTTGAGATCGTCACTGGTGAGGCCTCATTTGGAGTACTGTGTCCAGTTTTGGGCCCCGCACTACAAGAAGGATGTGGATAAATTGGAAAGAGTCCAGCGGAGGGCAACAAAAATGATTAGGGGGCTGGAGCACATGACGTATGAGGAGAGGCTGAGGGAACTGGAATTGTTTAGCCTGCAGAAGAAAAGAGTGAGGGGGGATTTGATAGCTGCTTTCAACTACCTGAAAGGGGGTTCCAAAGAGGATGGATCTAGACTGTTCTCAGTGGTAGAAGATGACCGAACAAGGAGTAATGGTCTCAAGTTGCAGAGGGGGAGGTTTAGGTTGGATATTAGGAAAAACTTTTTCACTAGTAGGGTGGTGAAGCACTGGAATGGGTTACCTAGGGAGGTGGTGGAATCTCCTTCCTTAGAGGTTTTTAAGGTCAGGCTTGACAAAGCCCTGGCTGGGATGATCTAGTTGGGGTTGGTCCTGCTTTGAGCAGGGGGTTGGACTAGATGACCTCCTGAGGGGCCTTCCAACCCTGAGATTCTATGATTCTATGGCGCAACCAACACAGCACAGTATTCAAGGTGTGGGTGTACCATTGATTGATACAGTGGAATTGTGATATTTTTCTGTCTCATTAACCGCCCCTTTCCTAATGGTTCCTAACAGTCTTAGCTTTTTTTTTTTTTTTTTGACTGGCACGGCACACTGAGTAGGTGTTTTCAGAGAACTACCCACAAAGGAGCTTCTGCTTCCATGGCCCCTTACGTAAGGGTTTCAGTGTAATGAAGGAGGTATGTTTGTGCAGAGGCAAATGGCAGTGGAGCCAGGGACAAGGGACGCTTTCCCGAACAGTGGTGGGGGAAGGGGACATGTATAAAGCCTGTTGTTTGCCACAGGAGCTGGATGAAATGGAGCATAAGGGGTTAAAAGAGGGGCCTGAACACGCTCGGCACCAAAACCAAAGGCGTGCATGTGAGCAGGCGTGCACAGCGAGTGACTCCAACATTGCGCATGCAAACGGAACGCAAAATGGCAGCTGCCCCCTGAGTGTGGTGCCCCCTCCCTTACGCAGTCCCGTGTGCCAGTGCTCACCCCAAAGCGACGTAGTGGGTTCCGTGACATGTCCTAATAGCACCTGGTGTTTCCTTGACCCTGGCCACCCTCTGATCTCCTCGCCTGGCTTCCAGAGTCCCCTCCCCCAGTACCTGTGGCTGGCCCTGTGATCTCTCCTGTCCTTGTGCCCTGACTTCAGAGTCCAGCCCAGCTGGCTCCAGCTCCGATAAGGGGGTGTTTGCCTTGTGCTCTGCAGCAGTCACGCCGCAGGACCTTGGCTGGGGTTATCAGTCCCCGAGAGGGATGTTCATCCCGAGGCTGGGCAGACATGGGCAGTTTATCTCAGACTTTGCTGCTTTTGCTAGTGTGGGGGCTGCTCTCCGAGGGGGGAGGGGGAGTAGCAGTACACTCTGGCCAGCGTGGCCTTTTAATCAGTGCGTCGTCAAAGCCTGCTTCAGACAGGGTGTGTGTGTGTGTGTGTGTGTGTGTGTGTGTGTGTGTGTGTGTGTGTGTGTGTGTGTGTGTGTGTGTGTGTGTGTGTGTGTGTGTGTGTGTGTGTGTGTGTGTGTGTGTGTGTGTGTGTGTGTGTGTGTGTGTGTGTGTGTGTGTGTGTGTGTGTGTGTGTGTGTGTGTTGTGATAGACCCAGGCCACTTGGGTACAGCAGAGTGGTCCTGTTGGGATCCAGGAAGTGGGTGGGTGGAAGCTCGTCCACTGCTAAAGGGCTGCCCCCCAGCCTAAGGGGAGGATCCACAGGTCCAGGATTCCAAATAATTGCGGGAGACAACTAAGGAGAGAACAGGAACGGGAGTGAGGTCAGAAGGCTAAACGAAGGGAACCGGACAGGGACCCCGGACAGCGCCCACCGCTCCTCTAAGGTGTCGAGGGAGCCAGCTGACGAGGGAGCCAGCTGACGCTGCCCAGAGGAACTCTGCCTGGATGCGTGAGCGGACTGAGGAGCGGAAGGAGGCCCCACGGTCGCAGGAAACCCTGTCAGCCAACCTCCTCTCCCTGGTTTTGTAGATGGCCATTTTGGCCAGGGCTAGGAGGAGGTTGACAAGGAGGTGCCCGTGGCTTTGTGGGGCCACGAATAGGGAGTGCGTAGATGAACAGGTGAGGGGAGAAGTGCAGCCAGAAACGTAGTAATAATTCCCAGAGGAGCTGGAATTGGGGCTGCACTCCAGGTCTACGTGCGCGGGGCAGGCAGACGGAGCTTGCTGCTGCCCGGCTGCCTGTTACTGCAGCAGACTCTGCCAGGATGTGAAACACGGGGTTTGGTACCAAAGGGAGGATGGAATGAATCCAGGTTCGTTCCCAGCTTCCCAGGGCATGGTCCTAGGGGCGCTGTTCCCTGGGCACTGGGCCTACCTCACCCTGGGCACCGGAGGAGCCTGCCCTCCCCAGCTGGCCACCAGAGGACTCTGACCCTCCCCTAGGCACCGTCCTGGAGCCCTGCTCCTCTCCCAGGCACTGAGCCCTGCCCTGGTTCGTCCCCGGATTCTCTGCTGGCTTTGCCTCCCTGCTGTGCGCTGTTCAGACTGCCCCTGGTCGCACCGGGCTGGCTGGCTGCTCCTGCGGGAGCCACAGGTGCCCACATAAACCACACGGGGATTAAAACGATGATTTTCCCTCAGAGGAAAACACCTCGCAGTCCAGCAAAAACGCAAAGCAGGAAAGCGCCCACCATCCCGGGTCTGGCCAGCCCCAGGCTCCCTGCACCGCCCCTCGCAAAGGAGAGAGATGGACCCAGCCCCAGGGTCAGGGCAGAAGCACAGGCGCCAACTTTTCAAACTGCCGGGGGGTGTTCGACCCCCGTCTCTGCCCCATGCCCCACCCCCACTCCACCCTTTCCCCAAGGCCCCACACGCCTCTTCCCACCCCCGTCCTGCTTCTTTCTGCCCCCTCCCCCGAGCGCTCCATGTCCTCCCTTCTCCCCGCTCCCCCCAGCCTCCTGCATGCTGTGAAACAGCTGATTGCGGCGGGTGGGAGGCGCTGATCTGCAGGGTCCGCCAGTGGGTGGGAGGCGCTGGGTGGGAGCTGATAGGGGGAGTGCTGGTGGGTGCTCCGGACGCACCATTTTTTCCCCATGGGTGCTCCAGCCCTGGAGCACCCATGGAGTCGGCGCCTATGGGCAGAAGCATTCCCTGCAGTGTATCCTTCAGGCTTTGGCAGGGCTCCCCTCAGTCCTCCTACTCCTGTGTTAGCCTCACTAATCCCCCAGGTCCCCTCTGGTTTGCCAGTTACCTTTAGGTCTTAACCTCTTGGGCCAATCTTTGTAGCTGTCCTTCCCAGAGCCGCTTCCGGAGGTCCTCGTCTCTGGTGCCTGGTGCCCAGGGCTGCGTCCTGTATTCTAGGTGCTGTCGCCAGCAGGAGTTTCAGCACAGGCTCCCCAGCTGTAGCATCAGGGGAAGCTCTCCGCCACCCTAGCTCCTGTCGGCAGAGTTCTGAGCTGGGGGGAAGCCGAGTCCTGCCGGGCAGCAGCAGGGAGGGGGGAGATGGGACCCTGTGGAAGAAGGGGCCTGTGACACTTGGGGGTGATTGGGATGTTTGGAGCCTGGCTGACATGCCCAGGGAAAGTTAGAGCGTGAGGGAGGAGTTCAAAGGGGCTTCATGCCACACAAGGCACGGTCGGCTCTAGGCAGCCAAAGTCCAGGGACATCCCAAGGTGGGATCATCCTTCCCCACCAGGGGCTTTGCCCCTTGGCAGGCTCCTCGCTTGGGCCTGGCTCCATGTGGGAGCTGGGATTCTGACCCAGCTTAGCTGGGCCCAGACCCTGTTTAACCACATCTCTCAACACCCATCCCAGAGCTGTCTCTGCAATGCCAGATCCCTCGCAGTGCCCCCTGGAGCCATCCCAATTGCCTCAGCGGGGGGCTCCCTGGCCAGTCCTTGTCCCAAAGCCAGGGGCTGCTGTGCTGTACTACACTGCTGTCTGCCCAGGGAACATTTCCCTTCACACCGCCTCCGCTTCATGGATCCCTGGCAGCAGGAGAAAGGGAGGAGAGCGGGCAAATTCATGCCCCCTGTGTTTCAGCAGTAGGGGAGAGTGAGGCCAATCCCCTTCTCCCAGCAGCCCCCAGGCAATAGGGAGGTCTCCTGCGGCAGCTGGGGGCATAGGGAGAAAGGAAACAAAGAGGGAAGGTCCCAGCCCTCCCACTCCGCACCAAGGGAAAGGCTGGAGGTGAACAGTGGGGTTCTCACTGGGAGCTTCCCCAGCCCCACTGGAAGGAAGATGGCTCCTCTTTCCCATCAGCCTCTGGATGTTCCTTTCCCATCTGGAAATTGAGGGGTCTGGGGGCCCCCCAGAATTGGACAGTGAGGGACTCTGCCCTCCCTGCTCGGGATTGAAAGCCTGGAGCTGAGCTTTAGGGTGGGGGTGTTTCCTCAGAGCTGGACAGATGTGCACCCCTTGCTGCCCCAAGAGGGAAGGCCTTTGGGGCTCTGTCTGCCCGGCAGTTAGACACCCGCGGTGGGCCCGGGCCCGCTGACTCAGGCCAGTTCTGACTCGGGCTGGAGGCCAGGCTCAAAGACCCTGTGAGGTGGGAGGGTTCCGGGGCTCCGGCTGCGGCCCAAGCCCTCTACACCGCAATTAAACAGCCCCTGAGCCTGACGGGAGCCCGAGGCAATGGGGGTCTAACTGCAGTGTAGTCCTACCCTGCTCCCTCTCTTGGACTCTCCTGCTCCCCAGTGTCCCCATCCCACCGGGGTTCGGGTGTTTTGGATACGTTGCCAAAGGTTGAATCCCATCCTGTTATTTCCTGGCCTTGGCTCTAATATGGCTATTTCTGTGGCCTCACTGGGATTCACTGCTCCTCCCAGTTCTGTATTGCCTGTGCATGAACGTCATCAACAGGCTGTTTACCCCTCTTCTCCCTGATCATTAGTGGAGATGTTAAATCACAACAGAGCTAACACCAAACCCTGCTGCTCCCCATTAGACACTTCCCCTCAGCTCGATACCATGCTGGTTTTTATTACCCTTTATTTGGGACCTTGCACTTGTATGGCTGTGCTGTATCCAAGCCAATCTGAATTATTGCTGAGAATGTTTTCATGAGATGCAGGATCAAATACTTCACTGAAATCAAAATATTTTCCTTCTTATGTGTTCTCTTCGCCTGCTAACTGTAATGTAATCACACAAAACAGGTTAGCCTGGCTAATATTGCTTATTGTTTCTGCTTTCTCAAAGGCCATTACAGATTTGCTCTATTATTTTGCTAGGGAGTGGAGTTAGCCTTACTGTATGGTAATTACCAAGATCAATCTCAATCTTCTTAAACAGTCCATAGCTAGCCTGTGGAACTCTATGCCTCAAGGTATAATTGTGACCAAGAGCTTGGCAGGATTCAGAAAAGGATTATTCCATAATTGCCCACTTCAGAGTTTTTTTTCATCTTCCTTTGAAACAGCTGGAACTGTTGGTTGCCGGTGCGGGTACAGATTGGGAATTACCTCAGCATACAACAGAGGTGGGCAAACTACAGCCCGCGGGCCACATTCGGCCTGTGGGACCATCCTGTCCAGGCCCTTGAGCTCCCAGCTGGGGAGGCTCCCCCTGGCCCTTCCCCTGCTGTTTCCACTCCCCCGCAGCCCCACCAGCACGCCGGCAGCGCGGCTGGCTCCGGCCGGGCGGCAGGGCTGTGAGCTCCTGCTGGTCTGAGCTGCATGGTAAGGGGGTGGGGGGGTGGATAAGGGGCAGGTGGTCCCGGGGGGCAATTAGGGGGCAGGGGGCAGTTGGATAGGGTGGAGGTCAGGGGATGGAGAAGAGGGGCGGTTGGTTAGGTGTGGGAGTCCCGGGGGGGGGGGGCCTGTCGGGGCGGGAGTGTGGATAGGGGTTTGGGGCAGTTAGGGAACAGGGGTGGTTGGATAGGGGGTGGGGTCCTGGGGGGGTGGTTAGGGATGGGGGATCCCGGGAGAGAGTGGTCAGGGGACAAGGAGCAGAGGGGGTTGGATGAGAGGAGCAGTCAGGGGGCGGAAGTGAGAGGGGGCTGATAGGGGGCGGAGGCCAGGCTGTTTGGGGCGGCATAGCCTTCCCTACCCGGCCCTCCATACAGCTTCGCAACCCTGATGTGGCCCTCAGGCCAAAAAGTTTGCCCACCCCAGGCATACGACCTAGTGTGGAAGTTCCTGGATGCTTTCCTTTTTGGAAAATGGATGCCTCATTTGCTCATTTACACCAGAGCTTTGGAGTGGAGTCCAGAGCTGGAGTGCGGAGCAGTAGGTTTATGCCCAGAGCTGGAGCGGAGCAATTCAAAAATCTGATTGCTCCAAATCCCTGATTTACACATTTATAATGTGTAGTGTTGACGGGACTTTACCATGTTGCATGCCTAGGCTGATGAGGCCTCAGAAGTGTCTCCTGTCTCAGTGTAAACAGGCCCTTAATTACACTGTTCTATGCCTTAAACAGTTTGAGGTCAAGGTCGAATATGTCATAGCAACAGCCTGCTCAGGGAGGATCCTGGAGGGGTTAATTCCATCCCCTCCTGGTTTATGGATTAGCTTTCTCCCTTGGGCTCCAACGTGCATGTCTGTGAAACCCCCTTTTCCTCCATGCTACTCTGGGGGGCCTGCTGGGCCCTCCAGAATCCCTCTCCTGGAGGCTGTGTCTAGGATTTGGCAGTGGCTGCCCTATCCCTGGGCCGTGCAGCCTCACAGAAAGGCAGCTAGGTCCTGGGGTTATTGCAGAGCCATTCATGGAAGCTGAGCCCACTGCAGAGGGGTGGAGCAAGTCCTGGCAGCACTGCCAGAGGGGGAGGCAGGAGACAGCCGGAGGAGCACCATGTCCATGGGCTGAGGTAGGAGCTGGGGGTTATCGCAGGGACCAGGCTGCTTCTGGGCTCATGTGACTGTGCAGAGAACTGCCTCTTATCTCGCCTAAGATTGGGGTGGAGTTTCTGTGTAGGCTTATCAGAGCCACCATGCTCTCAGGCTTGTCTGGGGGCTTTCCAGCACTGCCCCTCTCCCAGCTCAGCACCTGCTCTGGGGCCACAGTGGGTCTTTGGCCCCCAACCCCAGCCAACCTAGGGGTTACGGTGGACGAAAAGCTGAATATGAGTCAACAGTGTGCCCTTGTTGCCAAGAAGGCTAACGGCATTTTGGGCTGTATAAGTAGGGGCATTGCCAGCAGATCGAGGGACGTGATCATTCCCCTCTATTCGGCACTGGTGAGGCCTCATTTGGAGTACTGTGTCCAGTTTTGGGCCCCACACTACAAGAAGGATGTGAATAAATTGGAAAGAGTCCAACGGAGGGCAACAAAAATGATTAGGGGGCTGGAGCACATGACTTATGAGGAGAGGCTGAGGGAACTGGGATTGTTTAGCTTGCAGAAGAGAAGAATGAGGGGGATTTGATAGCTGCTTTCAACTACCTGAAAGGGGTTTCCAAAGAGGATGGATCTAGACTGTTCTCAGTGGTAGAAGATGACAGAACAAGGAGTAATGGTCTCAAGTTGCAGAGGGGGTGGTTTAGGTTGGATATTAGGAAAAACTTTTTCACTAGTAGGGTGGTGAAGCACTGGAATGGGTTACCTAGGGAGGTGGTGGAATCTCCTTCCTTAGAGGTTTTTAAGGTCAGGCTTGACAAAGCCCTGGCTGGGATGATTTAGTTGGGGTTGGTCCTGCTTTGAGCAGGGGGTTGGACTAGATGGCCTCCTGAGGTCCCTTCCAACCCTGAGATTCTATGATTCTATGCTCCTTCCTGCACTGCCTGGGGACACACAGGTTCAGGGTCAAACTCTCTCTCAAACTCCTGATCTGCCTGATTTCCTCATCTCACTCCTCGTTCACACTTCCTTGGTTTCCCTCAAAGCTGTTCAAGGTATCTCCAGGGCCCGTTAATACCCTGTACTCATAGACTCATAGACTTTAAGGTCAGAAGGGACCATTATGATCATCTAGTCTGACCTCCTGCACAATGCAGGCCACAGAATCTCACCCACCCACTCCTGGAATAATCCTCTCACCTATGTCTCAGCTATTGAATTCCTCAATGGAGGGGAGGGATAGCTCAGTGGTTTGAGCATTGGCCTGCTAAACCCAGGGTTGTGAGTTCAATCCTTGAGGGGGCCATTTAGGGATCTGGGGCAAAAATTGGGGATTGGTCCTGCTTTGAGCAGGGGGTTGGACTAGATGACCTCCTAAGGCCCCTTCCAACCCTGATATTCTATGATTCAAATCATGGTTTAAAGACTTCAAGATGCAGAGGATCCTCCAGCAAGTGACCCGTGCCCCATGCTGCAGAGGAAGGCAAAAAACCTCCAGGGCCTCTGCCAATCTACCCTGGAGATAAATTCCTTCCCGACCCCAAATATGGCGATCCGCTGAACCCCGAGCATGTGGGCAAGACTCACCAGCCAGACACCCAGAAAAAAGTTCTCTGTAGTAACTTCTAACATCCCATCATTGACCATTGGTCCTATTTACCACTGATGGCAATTAATTGACCTTTGACTAAGATCATGTTATCCCATCAAACCATCCCCTCCATAAACGTATCTAGCTTAATCTTGAAGCCAGATAGGTCTTTTGCCCCCACTGCTTCCCTTGGAAGGCTGTTCCAGAATTTCACTCCTCTGATGGTTAGAAACCTTCGTCTAATTTCAAGTCTAAACTTCCTGATGGCCAGTTTATATCCATTTGTTCTTGTGTCCACATTGGTACTGAGCTGAAATAATTCCTCTCCCTCCCTGGTATTTATCCCTCTGATATATTTAAAGAGAGCAATCATATCTCCCCTCAGCCCTCTTTTGGTTAAGGTAAACAAACCAAGCTCCTTGAGTCTCCTTTCATACGACAGGTTTTCCATTCCTCGGATCATCCTAGTGGCCCTTCTTTGTACCTGTTCCAGTTTGAATTCATCCTTCTTAAACATGGGAGACCAGAACTGTACACAGTATTCCTGTTGTCTCCCCCCACTTCTTCCTGAGGCTGACCCTGCAGGAGCCAGGTTACTGACGGACCCTTTCCCCCACGGTCATGTGCGTTTGGGTCTTGCCTTTCACAGGTTGTAATGCTTCTATGCTGATGTTACGCTGGGCTCCTTTCGTAGTGTATTGAAAATGTTGTTAAAATTGTAGGCTGTCACTTTTTAAATTTTAGTGGCTTTTCCTGATCCTACTTGCAGGCTAGGGGGCTCAGTACAGAGATGGTGAAGAGGGCTTCGGGATCATTCCCTGACTCCATCTTTGTCAGTTTCACTAGCCCTGATAGGAGTGTGGGTCCCTGGCTTATGGTCCTGGCAAATAGGTCTGTGGTTGCCCTGGACGGCTCACAGCTGCACTCAGCTGAAGCTGCTGCAGAATAGCCCACTGTTGCAATAGTGAGAGCCACAGGGGTTCGGATGAGAGCAATAGGGGGATGGGCAGGATGCTCTGTCTAGGGAAAGGCGGCAGGGGTGCTCCACAACATCAGCAACTCCCCTGACTCTTTCGAGGTGCCACGTTCATTCATACATTTGAACCTGGGATGAATAAACCCAGAGCAAGCGACTCCCAGAAAACAGGGACGATGCCGGGAAGTAACAAAGGGAGACGGATGGAGGGGGTGAGGAGCTGTTCAACAGGAGCCACACAGACTTGTACCATGCAGCTCCCGCTTCCAGTATCGTCCCCTCCCCGCCCCAAAACTCCCCCTCCCCCCCCCCACACCCCGTCTCAGCCAGCGTAGCTTGAACAGCTTCTGGGATCCTAACAGGCGGTTTGCAACCAGGGCTCAGAAAGTAAATGTGCGCCTGGCTCTGCCTGCATCCGAGCAGGCAGCCCTCCCTCGGCGACGGGGCCTGTCACTGTGGGGCTGGCTCTACCCTCGTCCCCGCCAGCCGCACCCCCCTCGGCGACAGGGCCTGTGTCACGGAGTATAGGGGAGTCCGGCCCTGCACCCCTCTTCCCCGGATTCACTGGGAGTCTCAGCCAGCCAGTAGAACAGAAGGTTTATTAGAGATGCCAGGAACACAGTCCAACCAGAGCTTGTCAGTACATCCAGGACCCCTCAGTCGGGTCCTTCCGGGGGGCAGGGAGCTTAGACCCCAGCCTGGAGGCTCCCTGCATTTCGCCCCACAGCTCCCAATGGGGCAGGGAGGCCAGACCCTTTCTGCCCCCCTCCCCTCCTCTTCCCAAGCCAGCTCCAAACTGAAAACACACAGACAAAAACTCCAGGAGGCTCTTCCCCTCCCCCCGGGGCTCCTCCTCTCGCCTTTTGTCCCTTCTCCCAGCCAAAGGTGTCACCTCCCAACCCCCGTCCTGGCTCATGTTACAGCCCCAGGTAAAGTCTCCCTTTCCTAATGCAATGCCGCAGGTCCCAGGGAACCTCCCCCACAAACCTCCCAGGTTGAATCCACCTCACTCTCTACTCCATCACAGCCTGTCACTGTGGGGCTGCTCTACCCTCGTCCCCGCCAGCCGCACCCCCTCGGCGACGGGGCCTGTCACTGTGGGGCTGCTCTACCCTCGTCCCAGCCATCCACACTCCCCCTTGGCGACGGGGTCTGTCACTGTGGGGCTGGCTCTGCCCTCATCCCAGCCAGCCACCCCCCCCCCCCCCCCCAGCAATGGGGCCTGTCACTGTGGGGCTGGCTCTGTCCTCGTCCCAGCCAGTCACCCCCCCCTCGGCGACGGGGCCTGTCACTGTGGGGCTGCTCTACCCTCATCCCAGCCAGTCACCCCCCGCTCGGCGACGGGGCCTGTCACTGTGGGGCTGGCTCTGTCCTCGTCCCAGCCAGTCACCCCCCCCTCGGCGACGGGGCCTGTCACTGTGGGGCTGCTCTACCCTCATCCCAGCCAGTCACCCCCCGCTCGGCGACGGGGCCTGTCACTGTGGGGCTGGCTCTACCCTCATCCCCCCCAGCCACTCCCCCTCGCGACGGGGCCTGTCACTGTGGGGCTGGCTCTGCCCTCATCCCCGCCAGCCACTCCCCCTCGGCGACGGGGCCTGTCACTGTGGGGCTGGCTCTACTCTCGTCCCAGCCACACACACCCCTCGGCGACGGGGCCTGTCACTGTGGGGCTGCTCTACCCTCGTCCCCGCCAGCCACCCCCCCCTCGGCGACAGGGCCTGTCACTGTGGGGATGCTCTACCCTCGTCCCCGCCAGCCGCACCCCCCTCGGCGACGGGGCCTGTCACTGTGGGGCTGGCTCTACCCTCGTCCCAGCCAGCCACCCCCCCCTCGGCGACAGGGCCTGTCACTGTGGGGATGCTCTACCCTCATCCCAGCCAGCCACTCCCCCTCGGCGACGGGGCCTGTCACTGTGGGGCTGGCTCTACCCTCGTCCCAGCCAGCCACCCCCCCCTCGGCGACGGGGCCTGTCACTGTGGGGCTGCTCTACCCTCGTCCCCGCCAGCCACACACACCCCTCGGCGACGGGGCCTGTCACTGTGGGGCTGCTCTACCCTCGTCCCAGCCAGCCACAGCCCCCCTCGGCGACGGGGCCTGTCACTGTGGGGCTGGCTCTGCCCTCATCCCAGCCAGCCGCACCCCCCTCGGCGATGGGGCTTGTCACTGTGGGGCTGCTCTACCCTCGTCCACGCCAGCCACTCCCCCTCAGCGACAGGGCCTGTCACTGTGGGGCTGCTCTACCCTCGTCCCCGCCAGCCACTCCCCCTTGGCGACAGGGCCTGTCACTGTGGGGCTGCTCTACCCTCGTCCCCGCCAGCCGCACCCCCCTCAGCGACGGGGCCTGTCACTGTGGGGCTGCTCTACCCTCGTCCCAGCCAGCCACAGCCCCCCTCGGCGACGGGGCCTGTCACTGTGGGGCTGGCTCTGCCCTCATCCCAGCCAGCCGCACCCCCCTCGGCGATGGGGCTTGTCACTGTGGGGCTGCTCTACCCTCGTCCACGCCAGCCACTCCCCCTCGGCGACGGGGCCTGTCACTGTGGGGCTGCTCTACCCTCATCCCCGCCAGCCACTCCCCCTTGGCGACAGGGCCTGTCACTGTGGGGCTGCTCTACCCTCATCCCAGCCACACGCCCCCTCGGCGACAGGGCCTGTCACTGTGGGGCTGGCTCTGCCCTTGTCCCAGCCAGCCACTCCCCCTTGGCGACGGGGCCTGTCACTGTGGGGCTGCTCTACCCTCGTCCCAGCCAGCCACAGCCCCCCTCGGCGACAGGGCCTGTCACTGTGGGGCTGGCTCTACCCTCATCACAGCCAGCCACAGCCCCCCTCGGCGACAGGGCCTGTCACTGTGGGGCTGCTCTACCCTCATCACAGCCAGCCACAGCCCCCCTCGGCGACAGGGCCTGTCACTGTGGGGCTGGCTCTACCCTCATCACAGCCAGCCACAGCCCCCCTCGGCGACAGGGCCTGTCACTGTGGGGCTGCTCTACCCTCGTCCCCGCCAGCCACTCCCCCTCGGCAACAGGGCCTGTCACGGTGGGGCTGGCTCTGCCCTGATCCCAGCGAGCCGCACCCCCCTCGGCGACGGGGCCTGTCACTGTGGGGCTGGCTCTGCCCTTGTCCCAGCCAGCCACTCCCCCTTGGCGACGGGGCCTGTCACTGTGGGGCTGCTCTACCCTCGTCCCAGCCAGCCACAGCCCCCCTCGGCGACAGGGCCTGTCACTGTGGGGCTGGCTCTACCCTCATCACAGCCAGCCACAGCACCCCTCGGCGACAGGGCCTGTCACTGTGGGGCTGCTCTACCCTCGTCCCCGCCAGCCACTCCCCCTCGGCAACAGGGCCTGTCACGGTGGGGCTGGCTCTGCCCTGATCCCAGCGAGCCGCACCCCCCTCGGCGACGGGGCCTGTCACTGTGGGGCTGGCTCTACCCTCGTCCCAGCCACACACACCCCTCAGCGACGGGGCCTGTCACTGTGGGGCTGGCTCTGTCCTTGTCCCAGCCACTTCCGGGCCTGTCACACCAGGACTGGCTCTGCCTGCGTCCCAGCCAGCCGCCCTCTGTAATAGGGAGGCCATTTGTCTGGTTATAAACTGGACAGCCCTCTTTTGGGGAGGTTTCTCCCTTTTCCGGTCCTGAGACAACACCATGCCTGGTGTTATCTGGTGTTGGATGGAGTGTGAGATCACGCTGGTGGGGATAGAGCTGCGTGATCGCTGGAATGGTGCCCTCCGTGCACCTCGCCCGCATGGTGTATGTGAGGTCACACCGAGAGGGGCAGAGTCACGCCAGTTCCATAAGTACCAGAACCAGTATTCCGGGAACAGGTGAGTGGCCACCCTACTCCCTGGACGACGACCGCACCTGTCCCGGGGGGCGGGGTGTTAGAGTAAATGCCTCCAGGGCCTGGACTCTGCCGTCTCACATAGAGTAAAGGTCGGGGGGGTGGGGGGGGGAGAGTCTGGGTCCCTCATCACTTTTGTGTCCAAACTACCAAGGCAGGGCTGGTCTACACTAGGGCCAGGATCCATGCTCGGAGAACGATCCACTGGTGGTTGATTTAGCGGGTCTAGTGAAGACCCGCCGAATGGACTGCACATCGCTCTCCCGTCGACCCCTGTACTCTACCCCCGGCGGGAAGAGTAAGGTACGTCGGTGGGAGAGTTTTTCCCGTCGACCCCCCGCGGTACCTCGACCTGAGGTACGTTGACCCCAGCTACGTTATTCCCGTAGCTGGAGCTGCGTAGCGTCGGTCGACTTACGGCGGTAGCATAGACATAGCCTGAGTCCCAGCTTTGCAAAAAGAAAGATACAGAAAAGCAGGTCACTCCGTTTCCTCAGAGAGCCCGGGTGGCTGGTGTTCTCAAGCTGCTTCCCCAGCAGGCAGCCCCTGGGGTCAGGCAGCTCCTCACTAACTGCTCCAGAATCCCTCCCAGCCTGAGCTGAGATCCCCCTTCTGAGGACCTGCCCTTCTCCAGCATTCACAAGCCTGGCAGTTGCAGTGGGTCAGGGCTGGCTGAGCCCACAAGAGCTCAAAAACCTTCTTAACTAGGGGAGGGAGCTGCTCAGCTCTAGAGGCTCACAACTGAATGTGAGTTCCCAGCCAGGATCTTTCCAGAGCTGTAAACATGGGGACTCTCCTCCCCCCCCCACCCCTGGAATGTGAAGCCTGTTAATTTGGCTGCATCTCTAATTCCAGATAAAAATGTGTATTAGCAGAACAGTGAGGTTGCAAAGTGAGGCACCCACTGAAATGTTGGGGAATGAGATTAAAAAGGTGACCATTGTAACCACCTCTCTGCACTATGATGCAGTATTTAAATTACAGACTGATTTCCCCCCCATCATGATCACAGACTGAGGTTTTCTGGAAGCAGGGCACAGGATGGGCAGTGCTCCCGGAACGAGACAGCTGTTCAATATTTTGTTTTATCCTTACTCTGTGTGTGGCTCCCCTGGCTGCTTCTGCTCTACTCAGCACTTGTGAGGCCTCAGCTGCAGTACAGTGTCCGATCTGGGCACCACACTCTGGGAAAGATGTGGACAAATCAGAGAAGTCCAAAGGAGAGCAACAAATATGACCAAAGGTCTAGAAAATATGACCTGTGATGCCATTAATGAGGCTGCTATATAAGAGCAGCTCTAGCCTCCATCCCAGTGGGCATCCCTTGACACCTCCCACAGAGCCAATATTGCTAGGTACCCGGGCCCTTTGTTTACAGCCTTGTAGCCAGGTCTCCGTCCGATGGCATTGCTTTTCTCCAGGGCATTTACAATTAATTTTCCAGTTAAGATATTGTGAGTAGCTTCACTGAGCCCCAGGTCCAACTCCCTCAGCCAAGCTTTGTCACCATTTCCCCAGAGCAAAAGCTGAAGCCTGTGAGAGCTGGAAACGCTCCATGCTGCTGACAATAACAAAGCCCTGGCTCTGCCAATGTTCACTTGGATCATTGAGGTGAGCCCCAGATTGATAGGCCCCCTCACAGAGGGAGGGGGGCTGGCTGGGATGAGGGCAGCAACAGACCCCGTCGCTGAGGGGGGGCGGTTGACTGGGACGTGGGCAGAGCCAGCCCCACAGTGACAGGCCCTGCCGCTGAGGGAGGGTGGCTGGCTGGGATGAGGGCAGCAACAGGCCCCGCCGCTGAGGGAGGGCAGAAGGTTGGTGTAACTCTTCTGCCAGGTGGAGCTGGCAGCAGCCAGGGCCGGGTTCAGTATCGAGGGGTTCCTTTTCAACAATACAACCCAGAGCCGGCTCGAGCTCCGCCCCAGGAACCTGGGGAAATTACACAGCACCCCTGGGTGCCTCGGAGAGGCAGTACTTCCCCACTCGCAAGCACCGAATCTGAGTGTACAAAAGAAACATTAATGAAAGGAGGGAAGTCACCCGACATTAATTAGGGAAAATTCCACAAGCAGGACTCATAAACATAAACTGAGCAGGTTGCCCACCGCAGAGTGCATAAGGCAAGAGTCTTCTTCTGCCTCACGTTCTTGAGTTCTACAACCAAAAGTTCCTTTACCGGGCCCACCTCTGCTCCCCACCACACCCTACTCACAGTGATTGTCCTTGGTCAGTGAGGACCCTGGGTTCAGAGGTGCATCTGTGTCAGTTCACCTCCCACCCAGGGAAGAAGGCACCTGGCTTGCTCCACCATCTGAGCACTTGCTCTGGCTCGGCACCCCACCAGCTGCCGTTCCTCGCCGCCCGGGGCCGCCTTGCCAGACGCCGTTCCTCGCCACCCGGCCAGCCGCTGCTCCTTGCCACCTGGCCACCCTGCCAGCCACTGCTCACCACTTTTGCTGGCTACTCCTGCTAGCCACCTGTCAGTGAGCTTCTGCTGCCACCTTTGTAGATCAGTCTCTTGGTGATTTTTAGCTCTCAGCAGGCTGGGTAGAAACCCTGCCCCACCACAAGTGATTTCAGCTCTTATTAAATACTTACCACAACAAAAGACTCCTAATGAAGCCTATTTTGCTCTGTCTTTGAACAGTGCAGAAGAACCAGACTGGGAACCCTTAGGAAGACTCCACATCTCCTGCCTGGAACATCTCCTCCCCTTTCCCCCTTCATTTCGCTGGTATTCGAGCCCCAGGCTTAACAAGATCATTTCAGCTGAGGGTGACCCCCTTATCTGGGACAGGTTAAGCACAGTTCTGCTCCCCTTTATTCATATAATAAAGACAACAACATTGATAACAGCATGTCACTACCCCTGCATTCGGTACTGCAGTGATTTGTAACCTTTTGAGGAACACAAAGTTCTGTCTGTTGGATACCTACGCGGAGTAGGCGTGTTCATGTAAATACAGTTTGCTCCTGAAGTCTCTCCCCCTCCCAGCTAGCTGTCAGGGGAGAACGCCTTCAGACCCTGCTTACACTGGGACAAGGGCAGAGCCAGCCCTGGTGTGACAGGCCCCGTCGCCGAGGGGGGTGCGGCTGGCGGGGACGAGGGTAGAGCAGCCCCACAGTGACAGGCCCTGTCGCCGAGGGGGGTGCGGCTGGCGGGGACGAGGGTAGAGCAGCCCCACAGTGACAGGCCCTGTCGCCGAGGGGGGTGCGGCTGGCGGGGACGAGGGTAGAGCAGCCCCACAGTGACAGGCCCTGTCGCCGAGGGGGGTGCGGCTGGCGGGGACGAGGGTAGAGCAGCCCCACAGTGACAGGCCCCGTCGCCGAGGGGGCATGGCTGGCGGGGACGAGGGTAGAGCAGCCCCAGAGTGACAGGCCCCGTCGCCGAGGGGGGTGCGGCTGGCGGGGACGAGGGTAGAGCAGCCCCACAGTGACAGGCCCCGTCGCCGAGGGAGGGGTGGCTGGCTGGGACGAGGGTAGAGCCAGCCCCACAGTGACAGGCCCTGTCGCCGAGGGGGGCTGTGGCTGGCTGGGACGAGGGTAGAGCCAGCCCCACAGTGACAGGCCCTGTCGCCGAGGGGGGCTGTGGCTGGCTGGGACGAGGGTAGAGCCAGCCCCACAGTGACAGGCCCTGTCGCCGAGGGGGGCTGTGGCTGGCTGGGACGAGGGTAGAGCCAGCCCCACAGTGACAGGCCCCGTCGCCGAGGGGGAGTGGCTGGCGGGGACGAGGGTAGAGCAGCCCCACAGTGACAGGCCCCGTCGCCGAGGGGGGTGCGGCTGGCGGGGACGAGGGTAGAGCAGCCCCACAGTGACAGGCCCCGTCGCCGAGGGGGGTGCGGCTGGCGGGGATGAGGGTAGAGCAGCCCCACAGTGACAGGCCCCGTCGCCGAGGGGGGTGCGGCTGGCGGGGACGAGGGTAGAGCAGCCCCACAGTGACAGGCCCCGTCGCCGAGGGGGGGGTGGCTGGCGGGGACGAGGGTAGAGCAGCCCCACAGTGACAGGCCCCGTCGCCGAGCGGGTGTGGCTGGCGGGGACGAGGGTAGAGCAGCCCCACAGTGACAGGCCCCGTCGCCGAGGGGGAGTGGCTGGCGGGGACGAGGGTAGAGCAGCCCCACAGTGACAGGCCCCGTCGCCGAGGGGGTGCGGCTGGCGGGGACGAGGGTAGAGCAGCCCCACAGTGACAGGCCCCGTCGCCGAGGGGGTGTGGCTGGCGGGGACGAGGGTAGAGCAGCCCCACAGTGACAGGCCCCGTCGCCGAGGGAGGGCTGCCTGCTCGGATGCAGGCCGAGCCAGGCGCACATTTACTTTCTGAGCCCTGGTTGCAAACAGCCTCTGTTAGGATCCCCTAAGCTGCTCAAGCTGCACTGGCCGGGGAGGGGTGAGGGGATTCTGGGAGATTCCTGCCCCCACAGATGGAAGCTGCATGGTACAAGTCTGTGTGGCTCCTGGTGAACAGCTCCTCATCCCTTCCATCCGTCTCCCTTTGTTACTTCCCGGCATCGTCCCTGTTTTCTGGGAGTCGCTTGCTCTGGGTTTATTCATCCCAGGTTCAAATGTATGAATGAACGTGGCACCTCGAAGGAGTCAGGGGAGGTGCTGATGTTGTGAAGCACCCCTGCCGCCTTTCCCTAGACAGAGCATCCTGCCCATCCCCCTATTGCTCCCATCTGAACCCCTGTGACTCCCCCGGGAGCTGACCCTCTGTGATCACCCAGAGCACCCGGCAGGGAGCAGGGGTTAAGCCTCTGAGTGAGCTCTGGCTGCTGCTGGAGAAAGTGAGATTACATAGTCAGCTCAGGCCCCGAGGGCAGTGTCTGTCCATGCATCCTCCGTCCTTCCCCTGCCAGGTTTAGGCCTTGGCTACACTCACGAGTTACAGCCGCTTGCTGTGCTTTCCCGTGCCCTTCTGCCCGCTGCCTGTGGGCTGAGGAGGAAGCTGACCCTGGGATCAGGCTGACTGGCAGCATTCCTGGGTTTCTGTGCTGGTCTTTGTGTGAAGCACATGGAGCCTGTGAGACCCCAGGGGATAACAGAGGCGCTTTGTCTGCCTGTAGCAGGAGCTGGGCCATGGGCCGCCTGCCCAGCTCCATCGTCCCTTCTTAATGAGTTCCTGGGACTGCTGTGTCATTCCTCCCTTCTGTGCCTGCATCTCCCTTTGCAGGGGAGAGGCTGGCCACAAGCTGCACCCAGGCTATGATGGTAGCCCCCGGGCTGTGGCTATAGCCCCCCCCCCCCCCCGGGCTGTGGCGGTAGCCCCTAGCCCACCCCTCCCCCAGGCTGTGGCTGTAGCCCCAGGGCTGTGGCCATAGAGGCCCTAGCGATAAGGACACTGCTTTCAGCCACTGGAGGCAGCAGAATAATTCCCTTCTACAGCTGGGAGCCAGAGCAGCTGCTCCACCACTGCTGCCACGTGCGGGAAAGAGAGCTGGAGGCTGGCTGGGGACTCACAAGCTTCCTGTACTCCCGGGCTTGGCTGCCTGCATCCTTCCCCTGGCCTGAACGTGACCTGCGAGCTCCCCCATCCCCTCTCACCCGCTCGCTCTGCGTGCTGGCGAGACGCTGTGCCCTGAGGGCCTGGCGGGAATAGTCCCGAGCCAGTGCCTGTTGCTATCTCATCCCCCATGTGTGTGCCTTGCAGGTGAACCAGGGGAACATGCCTGGGATCCAGAGCACCTTCCTGGCCATGGACACGGAGGAGGGTGTAGAAGTGGTGTGGAATGAGCTGCACTTCACAGACAAGAAGGCCTTCAAGGCCCACGAGGTGAGTGGCTCCTTCCTGCTCCCGTGCCCTGTGGGGACACAGCTGGCTGGAAAAGCCCCCTCCTCCACTCACCAGCTCCCTGAAACCCCACACCTGCAGCTCCCTGCTGGCGTATAGCTCAGGTTCCTTCTGCCTGTATGTTCTCCTTGAAATGTTGCTCATCTCCTCCCCTTAAAGACAGCCCCCCCGTAATGTCAGCGATCACTCCCCCATGCCTCCTGCATGCTCAGAGACAGCTCTCCTGTCACTCCTCCCCTTGTGTCTGAGACAGTCCCCTGTACCTCCTCCCCTTATCCCTTGCAGACAGCCCCACAGTACCCCGTGCACCCTCAGATAGGTCCTGGTGTGCCCTGCACCCCCAGACTGCTCCCCTGTAGCTCACTCCCCATCATGGCCTCTGCCTCCCCCCCTGCGACATGCCAGCTGATGCCCCCCTTGTTCACCTTGCCCTCTGCCCACAGGAGAAGATCAATACCATGTTTGAGCAGCTGGTGGTTGTGGATCATCCCAATATTGTGAAGTTGCATAAATACTGGCTGGATGTGAAGGACTCCAAGGCCCGGGTAAGGGGGTGCCAGGACACTGGGACCGGGGAGGTGCCCCAGGGCGGGGATGCCAGTGCCTACCAGAAGAAGATCCTGACTCCGGTGCTTCTCCTCCTCCCCCTTCCCAGAGGTGCACCGAAATCCAGTTGTGGTGCTTGCTCTGTTCCCTGGGCAGTGCTGCGCCCAGGGGTGCAGCTTTTAAGCCCTGTGTCAGATAGAGGGCCCTGGGTGCCTAACACTGGTGCAGACCCAGGAGACCCCAGCTGGGCTGCAGGGAGGGCTGTTCTGACTCCCTGGGGCAGTGGCTGAGCTGACACCTCCCTCCCCCTCCGCCAGGTGATCTTCATCACAGAATACGTGTCCTCGGGGAGCCTGAAACAGTTCCTGAAGAAAACCAAGAAAAACCACAAGGCCATGAACGCTCGGGTAGGATTCCTCACCCTGTCTGGGAGGGTCCGTAATGGGCGGGGAGCTTAGTGCCCCAGGAGCCTGAAGCGAAGACCCTCTCTGTGGAACAGGCATCAGGCGCAGATGGGCATGTGGGGATAACCTGTGAGCAGCACAAACCCTCTGCTTGCTGCTGGGGGTGGCGGCTTGATCAGAATTGGGGACTAAGAGCTCCCCTAGGGGCGTGTGGGGATAGGAACATCCCGGGGTCCCTAAGCACAGCCTGTGGCTCTCATCAGTGTGAAGTCTTGGACCCAGAGCTGGGGGCATTACCGTCAACCTGAGCAAGATCTAACCATAAAAGCCAGGACTCTGATAACCCACTGCTAACTCTGGCACCTCCTAGAGCAGAACTCAGCAACCCCAGAGTCATGCTGTAGGGAGGGGACTCTCGCTCAGGAGCCTTCCCATGGAGACAGCATTATACTTCAGGAGAGGGAAGGGGCCACCTCAAATCTGAACAATGGGCTTGTGGTTATGGCACTGGCCTGGGACACAGTAGCCCTGGGTTCTGTTTCCCTCTGTGACAATGACTCATTGTATGAGCATGGGCAAGTCTCTTGTCTCTGTGCCTTGGTTCCCAACCTGTGACATGGGGGTAATACTTCCCTAGCGGTGAGGATAAATCCACTGGGGTCTGTGATGCTCCAGTGATGGGGCCAAAGAAGAACCAGGTCACGTGGGTTTTAAGCCACTTGTTTTCTCCGAGTGCTGTCCCAGGCCCCCGGTTCCTCCGGGTAAGAATCATGGACTGCTAGGTTCTCAGCCTAGCTAGTGTTTTTTCAGATAGCTGCTGCAGGGGAGACTAATGTGGCCCATCTGTGCGCTCTGGTCTCCTGCTTGATACAGGCCTTCTCCAAAGGGAGCATGCCTGGGACCCTGCTGCTAGCGAGGGGTCCCTCCCTGGGGGAGAAGGGGCCTCGGGGCCTGGTACAGGGGACGTTCACACAAAGCCCTGCGGAGCAGATCGTAGGGAATGATCCTGCTCTGCTCTCTGGGGACTAGACAGGCAGTGATGGGGCTTCCCCGTCTGATGTAGCACTCTGATCTCTCTTCTAGGCCTGGAAGCGCTGGTGCACACAGATCCTCTCTGCTCTCAGGTGAGCCCCCTCCCCACCCGTGCTGTTGCCTGGCTTGCCACTTCGTGCCCCGCAGGCTGGTAACACTTCAGGGGGGCTCTGATCTTTCCACAGCTTCCTGCATTCCTGTGATCCACCCATCATCCACGGCAACCTGACCAGTGACACTATCTTCATCCAGCACAACGGCCTGATAAAGATTGGCTCAGGTACCGGGCAGAGGGCCCCTTCCCACCTCTGCTGCCAGGGGGAATGGTCAGTGTGGAGAGGCTTCCCCCAGCTCAGAGATGTGAACTCAGGGGCTGAGTGGGTGGCTCTGGTGCTCCTCTGCCCCCTCTGGCCTCTTGCCAGACTCCCTAGTCCAGGGCAGGACCCAGGGCTTACTCACCCTGGACTTCCTCCTGGTACCTGACCAGCTCCTGTTCTCCCTAGCGAGTGCCTGTAGTCCCCTTCTCTGCAGCCTCCTCCTTTCTCTGCCCCCCCTTCCCAGCCAGCGAAACAGACTTAGCTGGGGGGTCACTGCCACCAACTCCAGTTACTAAATACCTCACTGTTTGTGTTCTCTCGTTCTGCCCCGTGTCTCTCGCCACCTTTCTAATGCTACCCCCCGTTTCCTGATATTTGTACTTAATAACCTCATGTAACTTCTTTCCGTAAGCCATTGACATTTCTCAAAAAGCTTTTCCTTTTCTTTCTCAAAGCCCTGACGTACCATAACAGGTGATCCGCTGTTTTCTCTCCCTTCCCACGCTCCCATAGTCCATCTTTGTGTTTCATGTATTCGAAAAAGGTTTTTGTTTAAACCAGAATGGCCAGTTAGTGCCCTAAACAAAATTACTTCATTTTTCCTGCCCAGACCCTGAGGCGTGTTGTTATCCTCAACTCTAGGGCACAGCTCAGAAAGTCTTATGCCTTTTTTCCCATTGATCCAAATTTTTGGCCATTCCTCTTTTAAATTTTCCTCTCCTAAGTTTTCAAATTCCTGTTTATTCAAGGATATTTCTATGGCAATCCTTCCACTTTTTACCACGCTTGCAGCTCTTTTGTCTGCCATTTCATCCCGTTACCTTGACATGCACTGGGACCCAGGCTAGTGCTACATGGTGCATATCATGTCATTGATTAAATCACTTCTACATATGGAGACACCCTTTTTATTCCCTAAGGCTTGATACTAACTCAGAAAAAAAAGGCTGCTGCTGCTGGATGTACAAATTAACGCTGGCATTACTGCTACTAGTTCCGCTGTCATGGCAGCTATAAAATCAGACATTCTTGTAAATATACTAATTCCTAATTCTGGTGCACAATATGCTGTCGCTACTCTTCCTGCTTTTTTTGAAGTGGAGGGGATGATCCATCTGCATATATTGGGCAAGAACATAAGAATAGCCATAGTGAGTCAGACAAATAGTCCATATAGCCCGGTATCTTCTCTTTTGACAGTGGCCAGTGCCAGATGCTTCAGAGGGAGTGAGCAGAACAATGTATCAAGTGATCTGTTCCCCGTGGTACAGTCCCAAATTCTAGCAGTCAGAGGTTTAGAGACCCTAGAGCATGGGGTTGCATCCCTGCCCATCTTGGCTAATAGCCATTGATGGACCCATCCTCCCTGAATTTATCTAATTCTCTTTTGAACCCACTTACACTTTTGGCCTTCACAGCATCCCCTGGCAGCGAGTTCCACAGCTTGACTGTGTGGTGTGTGAAGAAATACTTTGTTTGTTTTAAACCGGCTGCCTATTCATTTTACTGGGTGACCCCAGGTTCTTGTGTTATGTGAAGGGGTAAATAACACTTCCGTCTTCACTTTCTCCATATACTGTTTATGATTTTAGAGACCTCAATTGTAACCCATGGGCTGGTAGGGGAACCTGGGCCCACCCACAACTCCAGGTTCCAGCCCCAGGACTCTTTGACTAGCAATCCAGGCCTGCTCAGTCTCAGTCCTTCTTGCTGTTTCCCTGAGCTCCTTCCTACTCCACCTCTCTATCTCCTGGTCTATCTCGGGGTTTGCCACTGCAGCTTCCCTTGCTCCCTGTGGCTACTTTGCCCCTCTCGGCCTCTTGCCAGATTCTCTAGTCCAGTGTTTCTCATCTTTTTGTGCTGGCGACCCCCTGTGAACTTTAAAAAAATCGTGACCCCCTACTAGAAAAAAATTGCAACCCCTACCTTAAGCTTGGGGCTTCAGGTTTCAGCCCTGTGGGGCTTGGGGCTGAAACATGTAAATTAGCTTTGCGGGGCCCCCTGTGGCATGGGGCCCTAGGCAATTGCTCTGCTTCCTACCCCCAATGCCAGCCCTGCTTGCGACCCCCCTCCTCAAACCTGTCCCTCCACCCCCAGGCTCCCCGGTGGAGAAACACTGCTCTAGTCCAAGGCATGAGGCCAGGGCTAACTCTCCCCTGGACTTCCCCCTTCTCCCTGACCAATTCCCTTTCTGCAGCTGCCTCCTGCTTTCACATCAGCTTAATAATCCTGTCCCAGCTCCTCCCCCACTGGGCTTCATCTCCAGCTAGGCTTTACCAGGCCCTGGTGCCCCTCCAGGGAGCCACAGCATGTGAGGTAAATTGGTCTTTTCTGGCTTGTGTGAGGTGAAGACCCCGTCACAGGTGACCCGCAGGGAGCCAGGTCGGAGGGGACCTCTGGCCCCGGGGGTGGGAGGGGGTGACCAGCAGGGAGCCGGGTGGGTGGGTGCATGGGGTGTTCTATAGGCAGGTGCGTTAGATGCCTCTGGCCCAGGTGGTGGTGAGAGAGTGACCCATAGGCAGCAGGGTGGGTGGTTCTGGCCCGGGTGGCTGGGGGGTGACCTGCAGGCAGGGTGTGTGGGTGGGTGGCTCTGGCCTGGGTGAGGGAGGGGGGTGACCTGCAGGCTGGGTGGGTGGGTGGCTCTGGCCCGGGTGGGGGAGGGGGTGACCTGCAGGCAGGGTGGGTGGGTGGCTCTGGCCCGGGTGGGGGAGGGGGTGACCTGCAGGCAGGGTGGGTGGCTCTGGCCTGCGTGAGTGAGGGGGGTGACCTGCAGGCAGGGTGGGTGGCTCTGGCCCGGGTGGGGGAGGGGGTGACCTGCAGGCAGGGTGGGTGGGTGGCTCTGGCCCGGGTGGGGGAGGGGGTGACCTGCAGGCAGGGTGGGTGGCTCTGGCCCGGGTGGGGGAGGGGGTGACCTGAAGGCAGGGTGGGTGGGTGGCTCTGGCCCGGGTGGCTGGGTGTGTGTCTCCCACAGGCAGCTGGGGGTGTGGCCGGCTGGCTCTGCCTGGGTGGGTGAGGGGGGTGACCTGCAGGCATCTGGGTGCCTCACTGAATGTGCCTTGGAGTTAACCTCTCCCTTCTGCCTGTCTCCCTTCCCCATCTCTCTGCTGTCCCTGGTCTGGACCTGCTCCCGCCCTGCAGTCTGGCACAGGGTATTTGCAAATGGTGAGTGTCTCCCCTGTCATCTCCCCTAAGCCTGTTCTTCCCTTTGGCTTAGATCTTGAGTGTCCCTCTCCTCACATCTGACCCCCCCCTCCCCTCCATGGGGCATGACCCCCAGGTGGGGCATGTGGTATGAATCTCAAGGGCCAGAAGAGTTAAAGGTGTTTATGGACTTTTTCACTATCCAACATGACAATAGTGATATTCAGGTTGGGGGGTGGGGGGTTCTACGGAGACTTTGGTTTTACCCGGCTCCTTGCCAAGCACCCAGAAGTGTTCGTTGTACAGCTGAACATTGATTTGGTCACACACAAGAAAGAACAAGACATTTAAAGAAGCATTTCATAGTGAAGCTGACATTGATTATGCAAAACAATCAAAAAGTCTCTCTCCTTTTGGAAGTCAAATATCAGAGCGTCTTGTTTCCAGACTAGTCTTTCCTTGATGGAAAGGAAGGGCTAGCTTTGCTCTGTCCTGATGTGGGAAGGGCATGCACTTTTCCCGTTTCTAACAGACAGACTGAGACAAGTTGGAGGAGAGGTAGGAAAGGGAGGTTGTGGACGCTCCTTTGCTGGAGGTTGTCAAAGGAGGCTGGAGCCATCTGTCTGGGATAGCTTAGACCCAACAAATGCTGCACTGGGGCCGGGGATTACACTGGATGACCCTTGCAGTCCCTTTTAACCCTGTGGTTTTATAGGAGTCTACGCTAGCAAAGAGGGGGAATACGGCTTTTGTCGATGTCTGTGGAACACGGGCTGGCTGGCCAGCCATGAGGGGCCCATAGAGCCTGGTGCTTGGACCCTGGTTCCCACTCCAGTCAGAAATGTCCTTTGATTGGGTCTTTTCTCCCTAGCCAGGGCAGGCTGGTCATTGCATGGTGCCAACGCAGGGCCGTGGCGTTCAGGGGCTGGTGGGCAGCTGAGAGAGGGAGATGGGATGGGGGGGCAGGGGGAGCAGAAAGTAACCTGATAGGAAGGGAACAGAGCAGGAGCTCCCGTGCCTTTGAGGTGCTGGCAATTGGGTGTCCCCGAAAGGGCTGAGCGTGGCCGTCATGGAGCCGTGATGACTTTCAGGCCTCACAGTGAAAAACAAAGTTCCTAGACCCAGAGCAAGGCCTGTGGCCCCCTGCAGAGGGACGCCTTTCCGGCTGCTCCGTCCGTCTGGGCTGGGCTCGGGGAAGGTGAGCTGAGACTAGGGTTCCCCTATGTCCAGGTGTTCCCAGACACCTCCTCTTTTTGGATCCTCCGCCCTCTGGCTGGGCGGATTTTTCAAATAAGAGGCAACGTCTGGGGTTTTTGCAAGCAGACGTTGCAGCTCAGAAAGAGCCGTCTCCATGCCCCAATTGATCCCTTCCCTGCAGCTGCAGCTGCCACCCAGGCCCCAGCTCCCAACCCTGGGGAGGGGGAAAGACCCGAAGGGAGGCACTGACTGATGAGCTGGTGCTGCATCCTCTGAGACCCCCCAAATACTCCCTCCACGTACACACACACACAGCCCTCCAGCACCCCCAAATACCCCCTCTGAGACCCCTCAAATACTCCCTCCACGTACACACACACACCCCTCCAGCATCCCCCAGGTGCGCCCTCCCACACACCTCCAAATACGCCCTCCCAGTACTCACAGACCCTTCAGGCACCCCTCCAAATACCCCCCCAGTTCACACACCCTCCCTCCAGCACCCCCAAATACCCCCTCTGAGACCCCCCAAATACTCCCTCCACGTACACACACACCCACCCCTCCAGCACCCCCAAATACCCCCTCTGAGACCCCTCAAATACTCCCTCCAAGTACACACACACACACACCCCTCCAGCACCCCCAAACACCCCCTCTGAGACCCCCCAAATATTCCCTCCAAGTACACACACACACACACACACACACACCCCTCCAGCACCCCCAAATACCCCCTCTGAGACCCCCCAAATACTCCCTCCAAGTACACACACACACACACACCCCATCCAGCACCCCCAAATACCCCCTCTGAGACCCCTCAAATACTCCCTCCAAGTACACACACACACACCCCTCCAGCACACCCCAAATACCCCCTCTGTCATCCCCCAAATTCCCCCTCCCAGTACACACACACACCCCTCCAGCACACCCCAAATACCCCCTCTGAGATCCCCCAAATTCCCCCTCCCAGTACACACACACACCCCTCCAGCACCCCCAAATACCCCCTCTGAAACCCCCCAAATATTCCCTCCAAGTACACACACACACCCCTCCAGCACCCCCAAATACCCCCTCTGTCATCCCCCAAATTCCCCCTCCCAGTACACACACACCCCCTCCAGCACCCCCAAATACCCCCTCTGAGACTCCCCAAATATTCCCTCCAAGTACACACACACACCCCTCCAGAACCCCCAAATACCCCCTCTGAGATCCCCCCAAATATTCCCTCCAAGTACACACACACACACACACACACACACACCCCTCCAGCACCCCCAGATACCCCCTCTGAGACCCCTCAAATACTCCCTCCAAGTACACACACACACACCCCCCTCCAGCACCCCCAAATACCCCCTCTGAGACCCCTCAAATACTCCCTCCAAGTACACACACACACACACCTCCAGCACCCCCAAATACCCCCTCTGAGACCCCTCAAATACTCCCTCCAAGTACACACACACACACACCCCTCCAGCACCCCCAAATACCCCCTCTGTCATCCCCCAAATGCCCCCTCCCAGTACACCCCCCCCCCTCCAGCACACCCCAAATGCCCCCTCCCAGTACGCACACCCCTCGGTCCCCCCCCCCCCCCCGCCCCGGCTTTTTTGAAACCTGCAATATAGAAACGCTAGGTGAGACAAGATGAGCTGGGATACAAGGTGGGATGGGAGATGAGGGTTTGGGTTTTTTTTTTCAAAATCTCCTTTTAAGAACCCCCACAAAGGGAAAAAGGGGGCGGCATAGCCCATCCCCTCATTATTTTGTCCACCAATTGGGCCTAATATCCGCCACACCAATTTTGGTTCATTAATTTCTGGCTCCACATCCTCCGTTGTTAGCAAGCATGATTTCAACAGCCCTTGAATCATATCAGTGGGTCCTTTATGCTTGAACTAATCCAGTTTCTGTCTGATTCTCTTGCACTTGTTCATATCATTCATTTGTTGAAAACAACTCAACTTGTTTTCCGTGGATAATTTCCAAGTAGACAAAAAGTGATGGGTGTGACGTTCCCCTCTGGTGTTATCTGGACAGGTGATCTGCTAGGGCACTCCAATCCTTGACTCTGGGAGCCAGCCTTACCCTGCTCTGCTATGAGAACCCCCCACTTCTGGGCTGTTCAGACACAGCCTCTGGCATGTAAGCTGTTCCCAGCTACTTGCAAGCGAATGACACTAGCCAATATCTCCAGCCCCAGACACAACCCTAGGAACCGCCGTCTTGCAGTGTCCGGTTATGCCCGCTGGATGCTGCAAGCTTATATGAGTTTGTCAATTTAACAAAGCAAGTGATATGTACCAGGTTTGTTATCCCAAGGAGAGTCTCTGACACGCTTCAAACCAAACACTGTTTCAGGTAGAATAAACAAACACATTTATGAACTATAAAGATAGGTTTTAAGTGATTATAAGTCAAAGCACAAGTCGGATTTGGTCGAATGAAATAAAAGCAAAATACATTCTAAGCTGATCGTAACACTTTGAATGCCCTTACAAACTTAGATGCTTCTCACCACAGGCTGGCTGGTTGCCCTGCAGCCAGGCTCCCCCTTTGATCAGCGCTTCAGTCGCTTGGTGGTGGTGTCTGTAGATGTAGGTGGAAGAGAGAGAGAGGATGGCAAATGTCTCTCCCTTTTATCGTGTCCTTTCTTCCCTCTTGGCTTTGCCCCTCCCCCCCTTTCAGAGTCAGGTGAGCATTACTGAGTCTCTCCAAGCAAGGTTGAGCAATTCCCCTCTTGTGGCCTCATGCAGGTGAGTCATTGCATTGTAGCTCCCTTGCTGGACAATGGCTGTCGATGGGTTGATTGACACCCCGCCCGGGCGTTGGTACTTTCCTTGCTGTTGCCTCTGGGGAGCTAATATCTGGCTGATTCCCCAACTTACAGCATGTTTTAGTGACAACCATACTACACAATTCTCATAACTTCATGTGCATTAATGAGATACATGTATGGATAGAGAGATGACTTTCAGCAGATCATAATCCTTCCCCATATACCTTACACGGCATGCTTTATACGCAAGATCATGAGTCTATGAAAATGAGGACTATGGGGGTTACAGCGTGCTCCCCCAAGGTATAGAATGTCACAGTGGGTTATTGTGACGCTTATGAACTGGCACGTCCCTTTTGCATCTGATCTCACAATTGGGGTTGTGTTTAGGTCCATTAAGCACAACAGACACAGGGGCCTGTGCTGATACTTGTGTGGAGGTCTCTGAAAGCCTTTGGGGAAGATCTTTTCCCCCGTGAGAGCTGGTTTCCTGTCGGATACAGGAGAGGAATCTCTCCAAGGGAGCAGGAGCCGTGGGGGCTCTGACTGCCTGGGAGCTGGGCAGGCTGCAGTTAGGAGCAAATGCAGCGACCCCTGCAGTCTCCTGTTCTCTCCCTGGATCAAGGTCTTTGAACACAGCCTGGGGGACAAGCTGTGGGCTAGGGGTTTCTGACTCCGACTGCTCTGTCCCCCTCATGCAGCCATCCCCGATGACCTCCGAAGCCCCATCAGGATTGAGAGAGAGGAGCAGCGCAACTTGCATTTCTTCCCCCCGGAGTACGGCCGTAAGTTCAGATCCCCTCGGGGGGGCAGAGGGGTGGCATGGGGTAGGTATTGGGGAGGGGCATGGGGCAGGTGTGTAGGGCGGAAAAGGGGGCCATGGGGCAGATTTATAGGGGAGTGGGAAATGGGGAAGATGTGGGGGGCATGGTGATGCATGGGACAGAGAGGGGTATGTGTGTGTGTGTGTGGCATAGGGCAGGTGTGTATTGGGGTGTTCCCAGCAGTGGTGGTGGCTTGGAACACCAGTCTGGTTTGTTTCTGGTTTGGTTTTGCAGATGTAGCTGATGGGACAGCTGTGGACATTTTCTCCTTTGGAATGTGCGCCCTGGAGGTAGGGAGCCAGGAGACCCCACTACAGATCCCAGGAACTCCCCGAATTGTTGTCTAGTCCTCTCTTATTTGGGGCAGGGTGAATTCATTCCCCTGACCCTGCAGGAGCAATGGGATCTCAGCTCAGCCAAGGAGCTCCCTGCCGAGTGGAGTCTGGGTGCCCTCCACTTGCCCCTGTAAGGGCAGCTCTAGGCCCTCTCTTCTCCGATGAAGGCTCTGCGGACCAGCTGTGACGGGAGCTCTGCTCCTGGGGTGACCATTTCTTGCTGCCCCAGCTCCCTATGCTGGTAGCGTAGGGTCTGAGGAGAGAGTCCAAATAGCCAGACAATCCTGCTGTAAGAGTGCCAATGCCTGAGATGATGGGGCGTCCAGGATTTCCAGGTTTATGGATCTTGGGTAGCAGATAGAATACCCCTGGTCGGGGCTCTAGGGGCGTGTCTGTGTAGATTTGTTCCCGTGCTATAGCAGGGAGTTTCTTGAGCAGATGGTGTCGTTTCTCTTGGTACCCCTCAGTGGGATCAGAGGATAGTGGCCTGCAGAGGTGGTGTTGGAGGGTTGCCTGACAGCCTCCTGTTCATAATCCGACCTGTTCATTATGACTACAGCTTGTGTGGAACTAGGGGGAACCCAGACGTCCGGCCTGAGAGACTGTCACTGGCCTGGCCTGACACCTGTTCCCGTCCCACCAGAGGGGCACCATCCCCCTGCCCAGGGAATGTCTTGAGTAGGAACTCCCTAGTGAGAGCAGAGGGGCTGCGGCTTGGCCAGCCTGGCTGGGGCTAAGCTCTGATCTCCCCTGCAGATGGCGGTGCTGGAGATCCAGTCCAATGGGGACAGCCGAGTCTCAGAGGAGGCGATTGCTCGGGCAAGGCACTCCTTGGATGATCCCAACATGCGGGTGAGCGAGGCGGGCTGAGCCCCGCCAGGAAACACCAAGGACATTGCAAAGAGGCCTAGCCACAACGCCTCACTTGTTGATAGGCTCAGGGCTCCCCGCAGTCACCTGTTGTGGGGCCTGGGGCTCCCCCACCCTCCATCTCACACATACAGGTCTTGGGGCTCCCCCCACCTTCTCAGGCTCTGCAGGATTTGGGAATCCCCCCTACACCCTCACAGTCCTAATCTCCCTCTTGGGAACTACAGGGCTTCCAATCCCCACTCCAGTCTCCTTCTCAGGGTCCATGGGGCTCCAGGTCCCCCCATTGCCCCAATCTCCCTCCAGGCCAACCCTCTGAATGGAGAGAGATTATATCTAGAGTCCCCAAGCTCTGTGGGGCAGGTCCTGGAGGCTAGGAGGGAGATGCTGGAGACCAACTTTAGGCTGCTAGGTAAGAGATTAAAGTCCAGGACCTGAAATGCTTCCAGTTCCATGCACAGGGCCATTAGACAGGCAGAACTACAGGGTCTCAGTGCACGGATGAGACATTGGTGCAGGGAGGAGGGTTTTAGGTTTATTAGGAACTGGGGAACATTTTGGGAAAGGAGGAGCCTATACAGGAAGGATGGGCTCCACCTAAACCAAAATGGAACCAGTTTGCTGGCACATAAAATTAAAAAGGTTGTAAAGGATGTTTTAAATTAAGGCCAGGAGGAAAGCTGACAGGTGCAGAGGAGCACAGGGTTCGAGCAGAGATATCTCTTAGGGATGAGTTATCAAAGGGGAAACTCTGTATCCTAGTAAAGAGTATAGGAAAGAAGTTGGTAAAGTCCAGGTAGGAGCTAGTGAGGAACAGTCAAACATACAAGTGTCCCATTTAAATGTAACACATGAATATTGACAAAATATATAAATGCTAGAAGTTTAAATACTAAGATGGGTGAACTAAAGTGCCTGGCATTAAATGAGAATATTGATATAAAAGCCATCGCAGAAACTTGGTGGAATGAGGAAAATCAATGGGACATAGAATTGTAGGACTGGAAGGGACCTTGAGAGGTCATCTAGTCCAGTCCCCCACACTCAAGGCAGGACTAAGTATTATCTAGACCATCCCTGACAGGTGTCTGTCTAACCTGCTTTTAAAACCTCCCATGATGGAGATTCCATAACCTCCCCATAACCTCCTCCAGTGCTTAACCACTCTGACAGGAAGTTTTTCCTAATGTCTAACCTAAACCACCCTTGCTGCAATTTAAGCCCATTGCTTCTTGTCCTATCCTAGAGGTTAAGGAGAACAATTTTTTCTCCCTCCTCCGTATACCAACCTTTTATGTACTTGAAAACTGTTATCATGTCCCCTCTTGGTCTTCTCTTCTCCAGACTAAACAAACCCAATTTTTTCACTTTTCCCTCATAGGTCATGTTTTCTAGACCTGTGATCATTTTGGTTGCTCTTCTCTGGACTTTCTCCAATTTGGCCACATCTTTCCTGAAATGTGGTGCCCAGAACTGGACACAATACTCCAGTTGAGCGTGATACCAGGGTACAAAATATACAGGAATGACAGAGTAGGTTGCGCTGGTGGGGACGTGGCGCTATATGTGAAAAAAAGCATGGAGTCAAATTAGTAAAAATCTTTAATGAATCAAACTGTACCATAGAATCTCTCTGGATAGAAATTCCATGTTTGAATAATACGAGTCTAGCAGAAGGACTATACTAGCGGCCATGTGGCCAGGATGGTGAGGGTGACTGTGAAATGCTCAGGGAGATCAGAAAGGCTACAAAGGGAGAAAATGCAATAACAATAATAATAAACAACTATCCTCAGATTGATTGGGTACATGTCACCTCAGGATGGGATGCAAACATAACATTTCTAGACAGCATAAATGACTACTTCTTGAAGCAGCTTGTCCTGGAACCCACAAGGGGAGAGGCAATTCTTGATTTAATCCTACATAGATCAAAGATCTGGTCCAAGGGGTGAATATAGCTGAACTGCTTGGTAATAGCAACCATAACATAATTAAATGTAACATCCTTGGGGGGTGGGGGAAATGCCAAAGAAACCCACTACAGTAGCATTAACTTCAAAAAGGAGAACTACACAAAAATGAGGAGGTTAGTTACATGGAAATTAAAAGGGGAAGAGTCAGAAGGGTGAAATGCCTGCAAACTGCATGGAGATTATTTAAAACACATAATAGAAGCTCAAACTAAATGTGTACCCCAAATAAAAACAGTAAGAGGACCAAAAAATGACACCATGGCTAAACAGCAGAGTAAAAGAGGCAGTTAGAGGCAAAAAGGCATCCTTTAAAAATTGTAAGTCAAATCCTAGTGAGGAAAATAAAAAGGAGCAGAAACTCTGTCAAGTCAAGTATAAAAGTATAATAAAGCTGGCCAAGAAAGAATTTGAAGAGCAACTAGCTAAGGACACAAAAACTAACAGCTGTTTTTTTAAAAATACATCAGAAGCAGGAAGCCTGCCTAACAGTCAGTGGAGCCACTGGCCAGTTGAGGAGCTAAAGGTGCACTCAAAAAAGATATGACCATTGCGGAGAAGCTAAGTGAATTATTTTCATTGGTCTTCACTGCAGAGGATATGGGGGAGAGCCCCACACCGGAGCCATTCTTTTTAGGTGGCCAATCTGAGGAACTGAGGAAGATTGAAGTCTCAGTAGAAGAGGTTTGGGAACAAATTGACTTATTATTGTTGAATTTATCATCAGGATCAGATGGGATTCACTCAACAGTTCTGAAGGAACTCTAATATGAAAATGCAGAACTTACTGTGTTGTGTAACCTATCAGTGAAATCAGCCTCTGTACCAGATGACTGGAAGGTAGCTAATGTAACACCAATTTTTTAAAAAAGGTCCCTGGGAATTAGAGGCCAGTAAGCCTGACTTCAGTACCAGGTAAACTGCTTGAAACTATAGTAAAGAACAAAATTATTAGACTTGTACATAAACACAATATGTTGGGGGAAGAGTGAACACAGCTTTTGTAAAGCGAAATCAGGCCTCACCAATCTACTAGAATTATTTGAGGGCTTCAACACACATGTGGACAAGGGGGATCCAGTGGACATAGTGTACTTGGACTTTCAGAAAGCCTTTGACAAGGTCCCTCACCAAAGGCTCTTAAGCAAAGTAAGCTGTCATGGGATAAGAGGAAAGGTCCTTTCATGGATCAGTAATGGGTTGAAAGATAGGAAACAGGGTAGGAATAAATGGTTAGTTTTCAAAATGGAGAGAGGTAAATAGCAGGGTTCCCCAAGGATCTATACTGGGACCAGTGCTGTTCAACATATTCATAAATGATCTGGAAAAAGGGGGTGAACAATGAGGTGGTAAAATTTGCAAATGATACAAAACGACTCAAGATAATTAAGTCCAAAGCTGACTGTGAAGAGTTACAAAGGGATCTCACAAAAGGGATACTCAGAGACTGGGCAACAAAATGGCAGATGAAATTCAGTGTTGATAAATGCAAAGTAATGCACATTGGAAAACATCATCCCAACTATACATATAAAATGATGGGGTCTAAATTAGCTGTTACCCCTCAGGAAAGATTTTGGAGTTGTGGATAGTTCTCTGAAAACATCCACTCAATGTGCAGTGGCAGTCAAAAAAGTGAAAATAATATTAGGAACCATTAGGAAAGGGATAGATAATAAGACAGAAAATATCATCATACCTCTATATAAATCCATTGTATGCCCACACCTTGACTACGGCATGCAGTTCTGGGCGCCTCATCTCAAGAAAGGTATATTCGAATGGGAAAAAGTGCAGAGAAGGACAATGAAAATGATAGGGGTATGAAACAACTTCTACAGAAGGAGAGAGAGTAAAAAGATTGAGACTTCAATTTTAAAAAGGAGACAGTTAACGGGGGATATGATAGAGGTCTATAAATCATGAATGCTGTAGAGAAAATGAATAAGGAAGTGTTATTTACCCTTTCACATAACACAAGAACCTGGAGTCACCCAATGAAATTAACAGGCAGCAGGTTTAAAACAAGCATAAGGAAATACTTCTTCACACAATGCACAGTCAACCTGTGGAACTCATTGCCAGGGGATGTTGTGAAGGCCAAGACAATAACAGGGTTCAAAAAAGAACGAGATAAGTTTATGGAAGATAGGTCCATCAATGGCTATTAGCCAGGATGGGCAGGGATGCAACCCCATGCTCTGGGTATCCCTAAACCTCCAACTGCCGGAAGCAGCACCGGCCATTTTCAGAGACAGGATACTGGGCTAGGTGGACTATTGGTCTGACCCAGCATGGCCCTTCTTATGTCCCTGCCTGGATCCCTTGGACATCTATTGGGGTTTTTCCAGCTTGGAGCTCTGACTTCTGCTGGCTTTCCCCTGTGCTAGTGGAATGGCAGCCCCCACTCAAAGGAGGCTGCTCTGCACTAGCCGGGATGTAGTGGAAGGAAAATCCTGGAGCTTTCCAGAGTATGAAGCCCTCTGGGACAGAGCAGCAGTAATGGGTTCCCAGCCTTTCCCCTGCGTGTTTACACTGCTCTCTCAGGTTCAGGGAGGGGACAGGCCTTAAATCCCTGCGTCCAAGTCAGGGCACAGCACATGCCCTGTTGTTCTGTCCTTAAAGGTGACCTGGAAAAGGCCACTAATACCTGGGGCTTACTCCCTTTTAATGGAGAAAGGGGCTGTGAAGCGTGTGTGAAGGGGGTGGTCCGTACGCATAGAGTCAGCCTGGTTTTCCTGCTTGGAATTCGACCTGGCTGACTTCGGAGCTGGTGGGACTGTGACTTTGCTCTTCCCAAGAGCGAGGAGCCCGAGGAACTGGGGGAAGGGCAGCCAGGCAGTTTAAGGTGGTGTGTTTGGTTGGCTTTTATTGACACCTGTTAAATCCAAAGCTCTTTGTGAGCGATTTAGATGCTCCTCCACTGAGGGCTGAGAGCTCCTGTCTCTTGCTCTTCCCAGAAGTTCTCCAGCAGAAACAGGGGAGGCAGGACCTGCCATTCCTGACTCATCTATGGTGATAAAGCAGCAAAAGAAAACGTTTTGGGGAGAGGGGTACTAGAGAGAGGCAGAGCGGAGAGGTCACACAGTGCCTCAGAGCAGAGCGCCTTGGGGAGGCGCTCTGCTCTGAGGCACTCTGTGACCGCTAGCCTCCGCCTTTCGTTTCCACCGAGGAGCAGAAAAGGGCATTTCCCCTCTGCAGGCCGTCATTAAGCGTTTGCGTTTCCAGCTCCCCAGTCTGGCTGTCTTGAATCCTCTCACCCCAACCCCGGGATGCCTCCTAGCCTGTGAGCGCAGAGGAAGGTCTCTCAGGTGCTGATTCTGACGGGCTGTTAGACACCCCCCCTCCCCTCAATTCTTTTTCCAGTCTCCTTGCTGAATTTCCCCTGCAGCCTCCACCCTCACATTGCTCAGCAGCATTAGGAGCCAGTCAGTAGCGGTGCTGGGTTTTTGCCGCTCTAGGTGGCAGCGCTCCTCCGCCATAATCGGCGGTGCTTTGGCGGCAGCAAGCTGCGCTCTCGCCACCGAAATGCCGCCGAGGGCGGCGAAATGCCACCCCACAAATCCTGCCGCCCTAGGCGCCCGCCAAGGGTCACCTAGTGGAAGCGCTGGCCCTGGAGCCCCGCTTCTGGTAGCCCAGCCTCATGCAGCAACAGGACCCCCAGGAACATTGTCACCTGAAAGTGGTACCACAAATTCCACGATCATTGCACCAAAGTCTGCCCACTCTGCAGTGCCCTCTGGTGACGTGGCGACTGGAGCCCTCAGAGTATGGGCACCTGTTGCTTCTCCTGGGTGTAATGAGTGAGGAGACGGGCGGCTGCAGTGGAGGGGGGGGGTGTCTTTGCATTGCCGCACTCATACCCCCCTTTTGCCTCTCAGGACTTCATTCTGGGGTGCCTGCTCCTCAACCCGGACAAGCGGCCAACAGCCCATAACCTGCTCTTCCACCAGGTGCTCTTTGAGGTCCACTCCCTCAAACTGCTGGCCGCGCACTGCTTCATCAACAACCAGTGTGAGTGAGTGGGGACGAGCAACGGGGGCGCTCAGCCACAGCACCCTGGCACAGTGGCACTAGACTGAGCCTTGGGCAGGGCTGTACCAGATACAGCCGCCCAAATCCCTGCCCCAGCGCAGCCGAGGGCATGGGAGAGGCTCTCTGGGCCCCTCCTTGGGGAAGGGGGAGTCCCTGCGGGGAGAGGTTGTGCAGAGCTCCCAGCTGACAGGTTCTTCTCTTGGCTTTGCTGTAGACCTGATGCCGGAGAACGTGGTGGAGGAGAAGACGAAGGAGCTGGACCTGAACATGGTGATGGCGGAGATCCGGCGAGAGGGGCGTCCTGCAGTGCAGTGGAGGTGAGACCCCTGGGGAGCGCTGGAAACCCTGCCACCTCCACGCCCAGCAAAGATGGCTTGGTGCTCCTAGTGTCACTGCCCCACCTCTGCCCCAGCCCCTCTCTCTGCCCCTCCTTGCCCCGCTATCCCCAGTCACCTCTCCCCTCCTGTTTCTCTTCCAGATACTCGGAAGTTTCCTTCCTGGAGCTTGACAAGTTCCTGGAGGACGTCAGGTGAGCCGGGGTTGGGTGGTGTCCCACCGATCCCTCAGCCAGGCCTGTTCAGAAGCTCCATGCATGGATAAGATGCTGCCAGTGAGGCTCGGACAGACAGGGCCTCAGCCCGTCCGCGCCAGAGACCTGAGCCCAGGCTCTCTAGTGCAAGCACCAATGGAGTGGCTGGTTTCGTTCAGTCCTGACCGCCGGATGCCAGACAATGCCTCATCCCTGGGCCGCGTGGAGCTTCCAATGTCATGAGCACGGCAGGGAAGCGTTTGCAGAAATGTTTCCTTGCTGCTGAGTGGCTTCTGGGTCCGTTCCTGATTTGTCCCCCCTCCCCATGGCCGACCCGAGCTGGCTGCTGTTCTGTCCACAGTCCCTGAACCACGGGGGCCCCCGAGGCTAAAGCCCTGGGCCGCTGTAGGGCAGCCATGTCTGGAGTGAGGGGGACGGGCTTGTGCCCTGCTGCCTCCCCTATATCAACCGAGTCCGGCTTCTCCTCCTCCTGCAGAGCACAGCTCCCCCGGGCCATGACCCTTCCCTCGCCCCTTGCTAGCTGGGCCTGGGTATGGCTGGTTCCGCCTGACCTGTGTCTCTGTGGCAGGAATGGGATCTATCCCCTGATGAACTTTGCGGCCACCAGACCCCTGCTGCTCCCGCGTGCCCTCTCCCAGCCGCAGGAGGACCCCCAGAAAGCCAAGACCCCCACCCCAGAGCCCTTTGATGTGGAGACGAGGAAGGTAAGGGCGAAAGTGGGACTATTCAAATGCCACCCTGGCGACAGCACCCCCTGCTGAAACTAGGCAGACAGTGCCCTTTTCTGCTGCACTCTTGCTGTGTGGACTCCCCTCCCACTGGTCTGGCACTGCCCCCCAGCCCAGCTGCGAGCTCTCCCGCTGTCACGAGAGAGACGTTTCCAGTGCCCACGGTGAGTGCTGTGGGCTCCCCACTTGGGATCGAGCGAATGCACTTTGTTCTCAGCCTTGACCCATCAGAGCAGCCGGGCTGGGGCTGGTCTCTGGTGCATTTCCCAGTAGGTCCATGGACAGCACTAAAGCCCAGATAGGAGGCAGGGACTGATTATTATTTGATCCTGACATTACAGTGAGACCCCAGCTGAGATCAGGCCCCCGTTGTGCTGGGTGCTGCACAGAGAGGGAAGAAATCCCTGCCCCACACTGCTTACGCTCTGGTTGAGGTACAGCCTTGCCAAGTGGGCAGAGCAAACAATTGAAGGGAGCAGGGGAGGGGGGCAGGCATGAGTGGACGCACGGTTGCAGATGCTCTTTATTACCCATACCTGTTCTTTGTATTATGGTAGCTCTAGATGCCAGGACCCTGTTGTACTGGGTGCTGTAAAAATATATAACAGAGACAGTCCCTGCCCCAGAACTCTTACAGTCCAAGTGTAAGACTAGACAGTAAGTGGATATAACAGGCAGAGGAGGCACAAGGAAACAGTGAGACTCTACAGGTCAGGGTGAAACGCAGAGGTCACAGCACACCAGCTGCCTAAGCAGTGCTGAGGTTTTTGTGGGCTTGGCAGCAGGGGGAGTGTTAAGGAGGGATTTGAAAGAGGGCAATGAGGTGGCTTTGCAGAGGCGTTTCAGGGAGCTTCTCCCGTGCACAGGGGGTGTAATGAGAGATGGCTTGTGGGGAAATTTCTAAAATGGGCAATCAAGACTGGCATCATTTACTGAATGAATGAAGGAGTCGACATGTCTATGGTACATGAAAAAAGATGGGGCAAGTGGGGATAGACCATCAAAGGCTCTACAGCAGGAGTGGGCAAACTTTTTGGCCCGAGGGCCACATCTGGGTATGGAAATTGTATGGTTTTGGAGGGGGTCTCCGCCTCCTCCCCATACCCTTCCCCTGAGGCGCCTCCCTGCTTGCCACCCGCCGAACAGCTGACGGGCAGGCAGCTGCGCGTGAGCTAAAAAAAGCGGCTTCGGCGGGAGGCGCCTCCGGAGGGAACCCGGAAACCGAGGTGAGCTGGGCATGGGGGGGCTGGTGGGGAGTTGCCGGTGGGTGCTCCGCACCCACCAATTTTTCCCCGTACGGAGTCGGCACCTATGAGCTGTAATATTAAAACATAACCAAGAGTTTGGGAAGGGCTGTATCCCCACCTGCGTCAGGGTGGGAGCCATCCCCTAACAAATGGGGATAGGAGATTTCCCTTGAGGGAAGGTTACTCCGTAACTGTCCCCTACACAGTGTTCCAGCACCTGCCTCTTAATCAGCTAGTGCTGCTGTTGGCAGAGACAGGTACTGGTTCAGATGGACCCTGGGCTGGCCCAGTCTGGCGGTTCCTATGGGACAGAAACAGGGGAGGGAATGGGAGACGGTTTCAGGCGGCGTAGAGGCAACTGGGGTTGTGGGATGTAAGTCGGAGGTGGGAAGTCAGGCTGCTTGGCCAGGGCTATGGCAGAGCTGACGGAGTGGAGAGCTCATGTGCCCCTGTGCTGCTCCCACGCTGATGTTTGTCTTCTTGGTCTTCCCTAGGTGGTGCAGATGCAGTGTAGCATGGAGATGAATGAAGAGAAGGCCCAGTGGCATGTAAGTGATGAGCCCAGCAGAGCTCACAGCACTGGGCCAGTACCAGAGCGTGACCCTCGGGGTCTGTCCTTCCCCTTGTCCCTAGAACAAAGGTCGGTAGGACGTTTGTTACAGTGGCAGGCAGGGGCCCACTGTGTGGGGTGCTGCAAAAAGTCCCAGCTAGCAAGTTCCAGCAGGGTGCCCCAAAGAGCTCCCTGTTTTTAGGCACACAGCTGGGCCGTGGAGTGTGAGGGGAGGGGAGGGTGACCAGATTAAAGAAACAAAAAATCGGGACACATGGGGGAAGCAAAAAAAAAATGGCCAGAGCCGAGTTCTCCAAGCCAGAAAAACAAACAAACCAGCAGAAGCCCTGATATCGTGCATCGGTCAGGACGCGGGACACGGAACCAAAAATTGGGACAGTCCTGATATTATCGGGACATCTGGTCACCCTAGGGGAGGAAGACAGCCACACAGATCAATGTTTCACAAACAGAGATGTTTGCGTTTGGCTTTGTAGCTCCATAAATAAATGCAAAACCAGTTTCCCCCACAGCAGTCAGCCTAGCCCCTAGACCTGAGTGCATTCCTACGGGCATCACCGCGCAGCTGGGGTCAGATAGAGGAGAGGGCAGCTCTGGAACGATGATCCAGGATAAGCGGCATGGAAAAAAACAGACATATGGGGGTGGCGCTGGCACTGTTGGGGGGGCAATGCCATAAGAGCAGTGAAGGCTGATGGAGTGCTGATTACCAGTCTCCTAACGAGCAAAACAAGGTGATCCCAGCAGTAACCATCGGTAGAGCAGACTTCTGTCCCCAGTAACATACAACACTTGCAGATAGTGGAGCCAGGAGCAATGAGCAGCACTGGAGCATTAAATCAGGCCAAGCAGACCTGAATTAGTCAGTGGGGCAGGGACTGTCTCGCTGTGTGTGGGCAGCGCTGCTAGGACAGGATCAGCAAGAACACGAACATTACACACCAGACTCCATCTGGAAGTTAGTAAAGAGGCTCCTCAGTCTGCGTCAGGGTCAAACTCCAGGGTCTCGCATCTTGGCCTGTGCTTCCTCCTAGACCTACACCCTGTGCTCTGCCCACGCCTCACTCTTGACCCTGAGAATGTATTACACCACACCCTGTGCTTAGAGATGACCCCTCTTCTGTGCATCGAATACCAGCTCTGCACCTTCACTGCCTTCCCCAAGAGTGACTGCTTTCACTCAGGTCTCGTCTAGATGAGCAGGTTGCACTGGTTTAACTCACAGCGATTTTTAAACCAATGTCGTTAAACTGGTGCAAGCCCCTGGGTGGCCGCTCTTGGGAGTTGAAGAGAAACTGAAGTATGCTGCTCTTAAATCAAAATACGTGCCCACATCAGGGTTAGCATCAGTTCAGCTAAATCAGCTTAAAGTCACATCTTCAGTTAAACCAGTGCAGCTTTCTTGTGTAGACAAGCCTGAATCCAAACCCCAGATCTGAACCCTGCCAAGCAGTAGTGTAGCCAGGTCTTGAGCACAGGGGGAGCGGCGCTATAAAAAGGTGCCTCCCGCTCCCCCTGTACTCACCCTGCAGCGTTTTAAAGGGCCCGCGGCTCCCTGCAGCGGCAGGAGCCGCTGGCAGGGCTGGCGCACCCACTAGGCAACCCTAGGCAGTCGCCTAGGGCACCAAGATTTGGGGGGTGGTGGGCAGCTGCCTGCTGCCTCCCCGCTCAGCGGCTGAGCTGCTGAGCGGAGAGACAAAGGGCGGCTTCCTGTGGCTGCTCCTTGTCTCTCCGCTCAGCAGCTCAGCGGGGAGAAAAGGGGCGGCTTGCTGCTGCTGCCCGCTGCCTCCCCGGTGAGCTGCTGAGCGGGGAGACAAGGGGTGGCTTGCTGCAGCTGCCCCTTGTCTCCCCACCGAGCTGCTGAGCGGGGAGACAAGAGGTGGCTTGCTGCGGCTGCCCCTTGTCTCTCCGCTCAGCGGCTGAGCAGGGAGACAAGAGGTGGCTTGCTGCGGCTGCCCCTTGTCTCTCCGCTCAGCGGCTGAGCAGGGAGACAAGGGGCGGCTTGCTGGGGCTGCCCCTTGTCTCCCCACTGAGCTGCTGAGCGGAGAGACAAGGGGCGGCTTGCCATGGCTGCTCCTTGTCTCTCCGCTCAGCAGCTCAGCGGGGAGAAAAGGGGCGGCTTGCTGCGGCTGCCCGCTGCCTCCCCGCTGAGCTGGGAGACAAGGGGTGGCTTGCTGCAGCTGCCCCTTGTCTCCCCACTGAGCTGCTGAGCGGGGAGACAAGAGGTGGCTTGCTGCGGCTGCCCCTTGTCTCTCCGCTCAGCGGCTGAGCAGGGAGACAAGGGGCAGCTCGCTGGGGCTGCCCCTTGTCTCCCCACTGAGCTGCTGAGCGGAGAGACAAGGGGCGGCTTGCCGTGGCTGCTCCTTGTCTCTCCGCTCAGCAGCTCAGCGGGGAGAAAAGGGGGCGGCTTGCTGCGGCTGCCCGCTGCCTCCCCGCTGAGCTGGGAGACAAGGGGTGGCTTGCTGCAGCTGCCCCTTGTCTCCCCACTGAGCTGCTGAGCGGGGAGACAAGAGGTGGCTTGCTGCGGCTGCCCCTTGTCTCTCCGCTCAGCGGCTGAGCAGGGAGACAAGGGGCGGCTCGCTGGGGCTGCCCCTTGTCTCCCCACTGAGCTGCTGAGCGGGGAGACAAGAGGTGGCTTGCTGCGGCTGCCCCTTGTCTCTCCGCTCAGCGGCTGAGCAGGGAGACAAGGGGCGGCTTGCTGGGGCTGCCCCTTGTCTCCCCACTGAGCTGCTGAGCGGAGAGACAAGGGGCGGCTTGCCGTGGCTGCTCCTTGTCTCTCCGCTCAGCAGCTCAGCGGGGAGAAAAGGGGCGGCTTGCTGCGGCTGCCCGCTGCCTCCCCGCTGAGCTGGGAGACAAGGGGTGGCTTGCTGCAGCTGCCCCTTGTCTCCCCACTGAGCTGCTGAGCGGGGAGACAAGAGGTGGCTTGCTGCGGCTGCCCCTTGTCTCTCCGCTCAGCGGCTGAGCAGGGAGACAAGGGGCAGCTCGCTGGGGCTGCCCCTTGTCTCCCCACTGAGCTGCTGAGCGGGGAGACAAGAGGTGGCTTGCTGCGGCTGCCCCTTGTCTCTCCGCTCAGCGGCTGAGCAGGGAGACAAGGGGCGGCTCGCTGGGGCTGCCCCTTGTCTCCCCACTGAGCTGCTGAGCGGAGAGACAAGGGGCGGCTTGCCGTGGCTGCTCCTTGTCTCTCCGCTCAGCAGCTCAGCGGGGAGAAAAGGGGGCGGCTTGCTGCGGCTGCCCGCTGCCTCCCCGCTGAGCTGGGAGACAAGGGGTGGCTTGCTGCAGCTGCCCCTTGTCTCCCCACTGAGCTGCTGAGCGGGGAGACAAGAGGTGGCTTGCTGCGGCTGCCCCTTGTCTCTCCGCTCAGCGGCTGAGCAGGGAGACAAGGGGCGGCTCGCTGGGGCTGCCCCTTGTCTCCCCACTGAGCTGCTGAGCGGGGAGACAAGAGGTGGCTTGCTGCGGCTGCCCCTTGTCTCTCCGCTCAGCGGCTGAGCAGGGAGACAAGGGGCGGCTCGCTGGGGCTGCCCCTTGTCTCCCCACTGAGCTGCTGAGCGGGGAGACAAGAGGTGGCTTGCTGCAGCTGCACCTTGTCTCTCTGCTCAGCGGCTGAGCAGGGAGACAAGGGGCGGCTCGCTGGGGCTGCCCCTTGTCTCCCCACTGAGCTGCTGAGCGGGGAGACAAGAGGTGGCTTGCTGCGGCTGCCCCTTGTCTCCCTGCTCAGCGGCTGAGCAGGGAGACAAGGGGCAGCTCGCTGGGGCTGCCCCTTGTCTCCCCACTGAGCTGCTGAGCAGGGAGACAAGGGGTGGCTTGCTGCGGCTGGAGCCCTGGACCTTTTAAAGCGCCCCCCCCCCTGCCCGGCTCTGGCAGCGGCGGTGGGGGGGGTGCTTTAAAAGGCCCCTGGCTCCCCGCAGCGGCAGGAGCCGCAGGCCTTTTAAAGTGCTGCCCTAGCGAGGCTCTGGCGGCGCCTTAGCGCCGCTTTTCCTCATAGGGGGAGCGGCTGCTCCCCCTGCTCCCCCCCCCGGCTATGCTACTGCTGCCAAGCTGGGCCAGCTCTGAGTTTGGTGGCCGGCTCCTTTCCTATAATGGGGCAAACCCAAACATGAGGTGCAAACTCATGAACTGTGGGAGGGGATCAAAATCCACAGACCTCTGTCTCTTTCCGTTGCTTCTCTCCTGTCTGTGGCCTCCGACGCCTGGTCCTTGCAGCCTCCTGGTGTCTCTCCAAAGTTGACTGTAAGCTCCTTCGGGGTAGGGCCCTTGCCTGCATAAGAACAGCCCTACTGGATCAGCCCAAAGGTCCATCTAGCCCAGTGTCCTGTCTTCCGTCAGTGGCCAGTGCCAGGTGCCCCAGAGGGAACGAACAGAACAGGGAATCACCACGTGATCCATCCCCTGTCGCTCATTCCCAGTTTCTGGCAAACAGAGGCTAGGACTCCATGTGTTTTGTGCAGGCTGGGTGCCCCCATGGTGCCGTATAAATCAGTAATTGTCATAGGTCTAACACTGGCTGCAGCGTCTCTCTGTTCTGCTTGGCCAGGTTGTGTAGTCACACAGGGGCTAATGATGGCTAACGGGCCATGACCAAAGGGCTTGGTAAATGGCCAGGGACGACACTGGGGGATGCTGGGACTAGAGTTGGGTCTCCTCTGATCTGGAGGAGGAGAGCAAAGAGCAGGTGAGCATAACTTGCGGCTGCTACTTAATAGCGCAGAGTTGTGACCAGCAAAGACAGAGAAATGCAGGGGCCTGGAGAGAGCTGAGCTGTGGGCATGGAATAAGAGCCTGAGACTCAGCCCGTGCCCCCGGGGGGCGGGGAGATGCCTGAGAAGATGGACACGGAGAGAGACTCAGGGATTGGGGCAGCAAATCAGACCTGAGTCTGCCATGGGGTACGGCAGTACGAAGTCCAGTAGGAGTGTGGGACTACATGTGCAGAGGCTCCTGCCCTGGAGAGCCCCTGGATCCTGAAGTCAGCTCTGAGTCCTTCAGTCCCAGAGGCCTCCCATCCCGGATCTGCCAGGGAGAATCCCTCTTCTCCAGGGTCCCGTGGAGACCCCAGCTGGGATCCTGCATTCAGCTCCAGGTCCCTCGATCCCAGATATGTCTCTCCTAGAACAAGGAGGGGGTGATTCCTCTGCTCTGGTGCAAGTGTGCCTGGGATCACTTGTTCATCTCTTGGGGTTTCTGTGATTCCAAAGGGACAGGATCATGGTTTGAGGCTCCCTTAGAAAGAGGGAGCCGTATCCAGGATCTGGTGCTAGTGGGTAAGGAGATTTTGATCTGTGGCTCTTTTATCACTGCAAGGACAATCATGACATTAGGACTTGTTCTATTCTGCTAACATTCTCCTGGGGGATCCTTGGAGGGATCCTGAGCCCTTTATCCCCTGCGAGGAACTCCCAGAGCACTCGCTGCAGCCTGGAGTGAGGTGGGAGAGGGAAAGACTTGGGATTGTTGCACTGGGCGGGGTGTCTCTGACCCTACCCTTCTCCCAGTGTAATGTAACATTTTAGCTGTGATAGAGGAAAGGGCACATTCAAAAGGGCATGTCTGACCGGCTGCCCGCGATCTCCTGCACCAGCACTACCTGCTCCTCCCGGCAGCCTCCGCTGCTGGCTGAATGAGCTGCACGGTTGTCTCCTAAGGAGAAGCTGAGGCTTGTTTCTAATACGCTCTCTCTTCCTACTGCAGCTCACGCTTTTGCTAACCCTGGAGGACAAGCTGCACCGACAGTTAAGCTATGACCTGCTGCCAAGTAGGTTTATTTATAATTATCATTACCTATTATTGATCTAATAGTTGTGCCTGAGGGCCCTGAGCAGGGTTGGGCCCCCACGGCACAAGGCCATGCTCAGACTTACAGGACGTGGTCCTTACTCCAAAGAGCTCACAGTCTCTTTACAACCTGCTTTCTTTTCCTCTCTGTACTGGAGGAGGCAGACTGAACCCTGCCAGCCAGATGCAGGGTCCTGCCCACCTGAGTCCCCAGAGCAGTGGGTGTCCAGAGCTCACAGCCTTTGGGAGCATACTGGAATGGCCATTAGGAACGTTCACATTACCCTGATTAGAATTTCACCCCTGCACCCCAATACTGTGACACCTGTCAAGAGAAGGGGAAGTAGGTCGTTTCTCCCCTGAGATAGCAGCCTTTTTCTGCAGCTTTAGGAAAGGGGAAAAGTCCATGGCTGAGTGAGGAGCTGTCCTTGTATGGTGTGAAAGTTCCTGGCCATTCATCCTGGCTCTGCTGCAGAGCCCAGAGGTGGTTCTCTTCAGAGCATGCCCGACTCATGGGGAAGACAGGAGCCCTCTGGAGGAAAGTGCAGCCATCTTTATCTAGCGCCCTGGAGTCAGAGTTCTTTACCCGGCCTCACAGACAGCCGAAAAGCCCAGGGCCAGGGATCTCCCCGCACAGGGCTTGGTATCATAAAAGGCCCTTTTTGGTTTCTGAGCCGAAATGAGCCAAGAATGTCAAAAGGGCGTTCTGCTGAGATGGCCACACCGCGCCTGGTTGGGGAGTGGAACCTTGCAAAGCTCATTCCACTCGGCCCTTGGCGTGAGGCCCACTCGGTGCTCACCCACACGCTCCGTCTGCCCCGTAATCACATGGGCTAGTGCTCAGCCAGCCCTAGGCCCACTCCGTCTATGTCCCCAAAGCCAAGTGAGTCAGCAAAAGCTTGCAGCTGGGCTGTGTGCCAGGAGCAGTGCTCTCTGGAGGGAATGCGAGCTGCATGAATTTCCTGTTCTCACAGTTAACCCTGTTTCTGCAGCTGACAGTTCCAAGGGCTTGGCCTCAGAGCTGGTGCACTACGGATTCATCCATGAGGTGAGCCTCCTCCCCGCTCCTTTAGAATCTGCACGACTCCCTCGGGCAGGGATCTGCTGCCAATATATTAACACAGGGCGCTCTAATTCTCCACAACACCCTGTGCCTCAGGGGCATGAGAGCTGCCGAGGGGGAGGACCTGGGCCTGGGGCGTCCACTCACTTATTTTCCCATTTAAGCAAGTGTCACGGAGTGTGGGGGAGTCAGGCCCTGCACCCCTCTTCCTGGGATTCACTGTGACGCTCAGCCAGCCAGCAGAACAGAAGGTTTATTAGGGATGCCAGGAACACAGTCCAAACAGAGCTTGTCAGTACAAACAGGAGCCCTCAGTCGGGCCCTTCCGGGGGGCAGGGAGCTTAGACCCCAGCCTGGGGCTCCCTGCGTTTCACCACCCAGGTCCAAACTGAAACCAAAAAGACAAACCCTCCAGCAGGCTCTTTCCCTCCCCCCGGGGCCCCTCCTCTAGCCTGTGTCCATTCTCCCAGCCAAAGGTGTCACCTCCCAACCCCCCTCCTGGCTCATGTTACAGCCCCAGGTAAAATGAACCCACTACTTTTTACCATAAAGAAAACAATAAAAATACCTGTATAGACACTCCCACCTTTTCATGTTTCTCTGAATGTATAAATATCTGATTACTGTATGTTCCATTCCATGCATCCGATGAAGTGGGTTCTTAACCCACGAAAGCTTATGCTGAAATAAATGTGTTAGTCTCTAAGGTGCCACAGGTATTTTTCTTGTTTTCTTTTTGCTGACACAGACTAACACGGCTACTACACTGAAACCTACTTTTTACCATGGTGCCACTCTTTGCCTATCTGCTTGGCGCAGGCCTGGCTCCGGGCTGCTCCAATGACAGGAGTAGCCATATTGTCATGGCATGAGTCACACAGTGAGTGGGACCAAATTTAAAAATGATTCTGGAGTATGAAACCAGAAGAGCTGCCTAGATCAAAGAGCCCAGATGAGACTCTCTGCCACCTCCTGCCTCCCCCAGAGAAGCACCCAAGCCTGCTGCTGCCCCAAACAGCAGTCACTGACCTGCATTGCAGCTTTCTACCTGGCCAGAAGATGGAATCAGTTCCCGCACCACCAAACGTGTGTACAGCACATTTCTCGTCAGTGGCCCCAGAGCTAGGAAGGGCCCAGCTAGTTCAGCAGTCCAGAGCCAGGGGAATGCAGATGCTGCGAGTAGCAGAGCAGCCTGGAGGAATCCTGGCTAGGAGGAAGCAGACACACTTATTTTTGCCAAAAAATGGTGCTGCGTTTTGGCCATGAGTTGGGAATTTGGAAACCGTAAGTGAAGTCTGGAGAATTCCTCAGTCTGAATCCTGACCCTACCCAAGCAGTTAATCAGCTCCTTTGGCAAACAGCTTTATCTGCCGGGCACTTGCAAGATGGTGCATTTATACTTCGCTCCTGGACGGCCTCCTGAGCATATGGACCATATAGCACAGAGGTCATCTGCCAAAATGAATGGGGAAGACTTGGGAGAGAACAGGAATTCCCTCTCATAAAGCATTGCTAGAAAATACGTGGCTCCTGGTACAATCTGTTGATTCCAAAGTCAAACCATTTTCTGCTAAGAAGCAGAGAGAAAAGTCTTTCACCAGCTGGTGATTTTGTGGGTGTCGTGGTGTGTGTGACCCTCCGCGGCAGGGGAATTAACCAATCCTTCCTTCACTTGGGTAGGAGAATGTTACCATGAGGCTCCTGGCAATCCGATGACCCCTCTACAGCATCAGCTTCTCTGCTTACCTTACCTTTGCCTCTCTGGATCTCCACAGCCCTGTACATCTGCAGTCATGTTCACCAGGTCTCCTCTTCTCCTTGCTAACGTAGAGACATGAGAGGTGATGGTGAGGATTAGACGCGGGGAGTGCTCTCAGCTACACCAAGCCTAATTAACCTACTGATTCCTTTCTCCTAGGATGACTGTGAAATGCTGGCCAACTTCCTAGAAAATGCTTTCCACAAGCACCGGTCTCCTCCCTTGTGAGTCACCCCGATGAGTTCTGGGCAGACAGGTGCCCCCCAAAGGAGGATGGGAACTGTCCCAGGCCAGAAGGAACTGTGGGGCTCTTGATCAGACTTTCTGCTGCAGAGGTGACCTTGCCATTCGTTCCTGGCTGTATCTCTACTGTCCATCCGGCCTGTGATTCAGAAAGACAATGGCAAGAAGAGAAAGGACCAGCAAACATGAGGCATTTGACATGCGTCGTTACCAGGAACTCGCCAAGAATGTGCTCTTTGGTCCCCACTTCTGAAGGAGGCCAGGGCGAGTGGTGAGGTGGTTTTGGAGGTGGAGGATCATGCAGGAAGCTTCTGGCTGGCGGGGTTTTTGAAGATGCAAAGCTGCTGCAAGAGCCCACAGTCAGTAAATTTACCTCTGGGAGCAAGAAGCACCTTCACTGTGGGCACTGGGGCCCATCACTTCGCTTCCTCAGCTGGAAATGGTCACAGCAGGGAGTGAAAGAGTGCGGGGAAGTGCAGGTTTGGGAGGATCTTGAGCAGTTTCCTGTCTGCCATATTCCACCCCTTTTCCAGGCCTGATTCCTCCTGCTCTGCTGGATTCCCCCAGGGCAAAGGAACCATTGCGATGCCTTATAATAAGAACTGGACTCTCTCTGCTAGGCTGAGGAGAGGACATTGTGAGCTTGACTGACATGGCATGGGAAGAAATTGCAGGAATCCAGAACCATCAGGTGGTTCATAAAATATAGACCAACAGAAGAACCACTGGTGCTCAGCACAGCCTCTGTCATTTCAGAGTTTGTCTCTTAGCCTTCCAAAAATTTGCTAAGTCCTAGGGGAAGACCTTGATGTCTCTTCCTTCCGTTTCTCCTGTGAAATGTGGAATTTCCCGCATTAGACAGGAGAATGGGGGCAAATATAGCTGCTGATTTGTCAGGTTCAAGATTGGAGTATTATGCAAATAGGAATTATTTGTGTATCAAAAGCTGTGCCATGCTGCTTTGCCTGCACCTCGCTGCTCTGAGTGTACTGTTCACACTGTGCCATATGGGCCATGCTGCACTGACTGTATCATGCTATGCTGACTTTCTTACACTGTGCCTGATTCCCTGTCTAGTACTGGCTGTGTATGCTTTGCCACGCAGCACAGACTGTATCGTGGTGTGTGGGGTTTGCCATGCTAAGCTGCTTTGCCAAGCTGTCCTGGCTGTTAATTACGTGGGCTTTCCAAGTTGTGCTGATATTGTGCTAACTTTGCGGATACTGACATTTCAATAAATTGATTGAAAAGAACAAACCCCATCACAAAACATGATAACTGAGTGACCCATTTGGAGTCTTTGTGGATTGTCTACTCTCCCCATTACACAAAGAAGGGGTAAAGTAGCTTCCTCCATCTCCAATTGGCTTATCCAGAAAGTCAGGTACGCTGAAACGCTGAACGAATTAGGTGGAGAAACATTCTCCTGATGCTCGGTTCAGAGGGGCTTCTCACTCTTTCCGCTTATGCCAGGGCAAGTCTGGGCTTGAGTCTATGGAAATGCTGAAAGCTTTCTTTGTGCAATGCCTGCTTCATGTCCCTGATGGAGCAATTAGCTCTAGTTCGGCCCCTAGGTTTTCCCCTTGCTGATTTCTTTGTATAACCAACAAGTTACAGCTTGATTTCTCCAGAGATTTTTCCTCCCAGTGACTTTGCTGTGCTCTGCAGTGGTGTATTTTGTTAGCTAACCTCTACACAATTCCTAGAGTACATGATGCATGAGGCAAGGAGGATCTGAGGTTGAGGAAAGAAGTCCCACACCTGAAAGAACTGCAGCTGGTAAACCAAAACACTGCAGTCTGTCTGCTCAGCACCAAGGATTGCTGTGATTTTTTCCTCAACACGCTCCCCTCCACCAAAATATTTTTTTCTGATGGAAGAACTCACTAAAAATATCCAGTGCAAACAACCCAAAGGGCTTATAATCGATATCTTGGGTACTTATATGGCCCCCATCACCCCATATCCGAGCGCCTCACATTCTTTAAAGATAGTGCTACGTGATTCACCTTGGTGAGCCTGTATCTCATTCTGTAAGTGTGAAAAGGCACACGTCCAAAAGGGAAAGCTTCCAACTCCGTATGGAGAATACAAGAACTGAGTCCCAGTCTACTGACGAGTTAGGTCTGCCAATCTTTTGCATCTGCTGTTAGACACCAACATGCGTTCCAATTTATTTCACGTTCACACAAACACTATACCAGGGTTCACAAGACTATAACAGGGTGCAAAAAAGAACTAGATAGGTTCACGGGGGATATGTCCATCAATGGCTATTAGCCAGGATGGGCAGGGATGGTGTCCCTAGCCTCTGTTTGCCAGAAGCTGGGAATGAGCAACGGGATGGATCACTTGATGATAACCTATCTGTTCATTTCCTCTGGGGCACCTGGCATTGGCCACTGTCAGAAGACAGGACGCTGGGCTAGATGGACCTTTGCTCTGACCCTGTATGGCCATTCTTATGTTCATGCATGAGATGCTGAGCTGGTTGGTTTCTTAAAAATTAAAAGACAAATCTGAATTTTGATTTTACTTCTTCCATTTTGCCACAATTAATAGTGACCCAACCTCTTCTGCAAAAAGAGATTTTGAGTAGATTTGTAGTTTATAAAGTCAGCTGGGCCCACTGCGATCATATAGCCCAGGTGTTCCCAAACTGTGAGCTGCGGCACACAGTCCCAGGTGATCTGCCATTATCGACGGAGTTTCTGGGTGGGGGTGGCACGAACAGCACCACCAGGTGCTTTGTGGGTCCAGGTCAGTTTCTCCATGTGAGCTGAGTAAGGGGAGGGCGGGAAGAACAGCTCCTGATGCCTCACAGCACAGCCCATGTGGGGAAACTGACCTGGACGCACAGAGCACCTGGTGTCACCGCTCACCTGCCCTCGGCCCTGAGACCCACAGGTGGGGGAGGACGGGGGGGGGGGGGGGGGGGACGGATGACAGAGGAATGTTCGGGGAGGGACAAGCGGCAATACCCAGTGCTCTGCGCATCCAGGTCAGTTTCTTCAGTCTCCAAGCTCAGGTAGGTGTATTCTCCCCTAGCTACCCCTCTCCCTGTACCCTGAGCTACCCCCTGCCCGCACACAGCCCCCAGCCACCCCCTGCCCGCACGCAGGCCCCAGCCACCCCCTGCCCGCACGGAGCCCTTAACTACCCCCTGCCCGCATGCAGCCCCAGCTACCCCCTGCCCGCCCGCAGCCCCCGGCCCCCCCCTGCCCGCCCGCAGCCCCCAGCCACCCCTCTGCTCCGGCCACCCCCTGCCCGCACGCAGCCCCCAGCTCCCCCCTGCCCGCACGCAGCCCCGGCCACCCCCCTGCCCGCACGCAGCCCCCGGCCACCCCCCTGCCCGCACGCAGCCCCCGGCCACCCCCCTGCCTGCACGCAGCCCCCGGCTCCCCCCTGCCCGCACGCAGCCCCCGGCTCCCCCCTGCCCTCCCCCTGCCCGCACGCAGCCCCCGGTGTCACGGAGTGTGGGGGAGTCAGGTCCTGCACCCCTCTTCCCGGGATTCAATGTGACTCTCAGCCAGCCAGTAGAACAGAAGGTTTATTAGGGTTGTCAGGAAAAAGTCCAAACAGAGCTTGTAAGTATGACCAGGACCCCTCAGCTGGGCCTTCTGGGGGGGCAGGGAGCTTAGACCCCAGCTCTGGGGCTCCCTGCGTTTCACCACCCAGCTTCAAACTGAAAACAAAAAGCCAAACCCTCCAGCAGGCTCTTCCCCTCCCCCGGGGCCCCTCCTCTAGCCTGTTACCATTCTCCCAGCCAAAGGTGTCACCTCCCAACCCCCGTCCTGGCTCATGTTACAGCCCCAGGTAAAGTCTCACATTCCCAATGTAGCCTCCCAGGTCAGATCCATCTCGCTCTCTACTCCATCACACCCGGCTCCCCCCTGCCCGCATGCAGCCCCCAGCCACCCCCTGCCCGCACGCAGCCCCCGGCTCCCCCCTGCCCGCACGCAGCCCCCGGCTCCCCCCTGCCCTCATGCAGCCCCCGGCTCCCCCCTGCCCGCACGCAGCCCCCGGCTCCCCCCTGCCCGCACGCAGACGCAGCCCCCAGCCACCCCCCTGCCCGCACGCAGCCCCAGCCACCCCCCTGCCCGCCCGCAGCCCCCGGCCCTCCCCTGCCCGCCCGCAGTCCCCGGCTCCCCCCTGCCCGGCGCACGCAGCCCCCGGCTCCCCCCTGCCCGCACGCAGCCCCCGGCTCCCCCCTGCCCGCACGCAGCCCTCAGCTCCCCCCTGCCCGCACGCAGCCCCCCAGCTCCCCCCTGCCCGCACCCCCCTGCCCGCACGCAGACCCCAGCTCCCCCCTGCCCGCACCCCCGCCGCCCGCCCGCAGCCCCCGGCTCCCCCCTGCCCGCCCGCAGCCCCCAGCCACCCCCTGCCCGCCCGCAGCCCCGGCCCCCCCCTGCCCGCCCGCAGCCCCCGCCCCCCCTGCCCGCCCGCAGCCCCCAGCCACCCCCTGCCCGCCCGCAGCCCCGGCCCCCCCCTGCCCGCCCGCAGCCCCCAGCCACCCCCTGCCCGCCCGCAGCCCCCAGCCCCCCCCCTGCCCGCAGCCCCCAGCCCCCCCCCTGCCCGCACGCAGCCCCCAGCCCCCACATGTCCCGATTTCGGGGATTTTTCCTGTCTCGGCTCCTGTTACCCCCCCGCCCCCCTTCTCACACTTGCTGTCTGATCACCCCACATGGGCCTGACCTACCCTCCTGCCTACACCCTGAGCCACCCCTGCAGGCGCCTGCCTGGCCCCTCTCGGCTCCCGTCCGAGCTGGGGGGAGGCGGGGCTTCTCACTAGCTTTGCCTGCGCCAATAGTGGGCGGAGCCAGAGAGCCATGCTTCGCGCTCAGCAGCACCGCCCCTTCCGGCAGCGCGGCAGTTCTCGCGACAGTTCCCATCTAAAGCCGCAGGTGGTAAGATCCCGCGAGAGTTCCGCTCCGCGCAGGCGCGGACCTTTCGCGAGATTCCCGCCGCGGAGGAGGCGACGGGGCCCAGGGCCGGCTGGACAAGATGGCGACGACGACGAGTATCACCCTGGTGAGTGGGCGCTTCTCCGCGGCCCCGGGGACCCTCCGGCGCTTCCCGGCCGGGCTCGGCGGTGCGGCGCCACCAGGGCCCGTCTGAGGTTCCGGGCGGGGGGCCCGGCCCCGGCCATTGCGAGGCCTCGGGGTCCCGCGGGCTCTCCGCGCGCGCCGGGCGCGCAGCCTGAGGGGAGCCCCGCGGAGCGCGGCTGGACGGGGCGCAGGCTGCGGGCCCCGCAGCCCCGCCTGGGCTCTCGCCTGCCAGGGCGGCCCGGCCCGGCCATGGGGGCGGCGCCGCGCTAAGCCGGGCGGGCGGCGCTCGGGGCGGGGGCGGCGCGGAGCCTTGGAGCCGGCGCGTGCTGGGCGCCCGTGACGCGATGCGGGTCCCGGCCGCTGGATTTCGGCCCCGCTCCGCAGGGGGGAGGGGAAACGCGGCAGGGGAGGCTCGTGCGCCACTCGGGCCGTTGTAACGAGCGGCAGTTAACAGCCGCCCCGGTGTCCGCAGCAGCGGCCGAGGCGCGTTTGGGGAGAGGAAACCCCAGCAGCAGCACAGCGCGGCCTCGGTGAATGGTGAAGCCGTGGCAGGCTGGGGCTGTCTTTGTTAAAGGGCAAAGACGGGGATCCCCGCTCCTCGCTGCTGTCTCGCTGTAACGCGAGCCTCTCTCTGTGTGCCTAGTGTTTCTGTCTTGTGGTCTCAGAGTGAGCGACTTGTTTCTTACCGCAGTGTATTTCGGAGAACGCTGCCAAAATGATGGCTTGTCATTGGAGTTACACAGAGCCCTTGACAAGCGACAGAGAGTCCTGTGGCACCTGATAGACTAACAGACATTGGAGCATAAGCTTTCGTGGGATGCATTTGCCCTTTGTCCTCCATTTTGTAGCCACACGCAGCCACACTTGGAAGAAGTTTATCTTCAGGAGGAGGTTCTTGCCAGGTTCCTTTCCACCCCTGGCCAAAAGAGGAGTTTCTGTTTGGAGACTTCATGGTCCTTTTCTCCAGCAAATGCAGAAGATGACAAGACTACTGCCTAGTGATAATATATAGTAGAGAAGTGTACCAGTGTAGTCATTCCTAGAGTGTACAGAGTAGGTCAGAGACTCCGTGTCTGTAGAGTTTGGGGCTTCTGAGGTGTGCTCTGCATTGTGAAATGTCAGGAGGAAAGCTGCAGAGTTTGTGAAATGTAAACATAGCAGGGAAGAAGTGTATGCTGTTGGGATAATTAATAGCGAGGAAATTGTGCTTCCTTCTTCTGGCTGTGCTCCTGGAAAGAAAAATGAAAAATTTGGGTTTAAATATAATTCCTATTCTATGTGGTTGCTATTTCCTTGGGGGTTTCCCTTAACTTTTTTCCTGAATGTGTTTTCATTAATTTTACACAGCTGCATAAGTCTTAATTTTCTTCAAAATACATGAGGTACTAGGCATCAGTATTCATCCTTTTCACTATTGTTTTCATAGTTGTCACATTGTCTGTGTCAGTATTCCACAAAGATACCTTCCCTTATATGTGGTGGCCTCTTAATTTTCTCTTTGCTGTTTAATTCACTTTCTGCAGATACTTCATCTTGGGAGCTGAGCAGTGGTGTCCTATTGAAATCAGAATGCAACATGGCAACGTGCCTGGAACATTGGGCAACACTGGAGGCATGTGTGGCCAGATGTCCCTGGCATGTTGGGTCCCTGGCATGTAGAGAAGCAATTAATGTCTTGGTAGTTCCCAAGCAATAATAGTTTCATTCTGCTGTTCTTCCATTTTATGCAAATATTATGTGGGAGAAGACAAATGACTTGATTGTCTTTCCTCCTTCTGTCACCAAAGGATGCAGCAGAGTTAGTGGCTAAGTTCTTAGTAACTCATTGTGCTATTTGCAAAGAGCACTGATATGATCCTGTATATGAACACACCCCAAAATAAGAGACCCAAAAAGGGAGAGGTGACCTCTTTTTTTTTTCTTGAACAGAAGTCTAGATAAGAGGAGTGAGAGAAGCAAAGATGGAAGTGTACTGCTCAGTTTTAGGGTGGCTGTTTTGAGCTTCTTTTTGTGAATAGTGATTGGATATTTAGAATGGCATCCAAAATAAATTCTGAAATAAAATGTTCCTTATACAGACTTCAGATTTCTGCACAGCACTGTTACTGTGAAAGTGTATGAGCTCTTCCAACAAGACCAAAATCAAATAGAAGCCTTACATATCTGCTCTCTATTTTGTGTTCTTTTCTTTGAAGTGGACCATGATAGTGGGACAAGAGCATTCTGCCCAAGTACTGGCTTGGTGTTGGGACCATTGTCTGGGAAAGACATCAAGGAATCTGATAGAACTGCACCATAGGGCTGTTTTGGTTGACTGAAGAACATCTTTGGGACCATAGCAGTGCAGACCTAAATCGCTTGATTTTGAGTATGTACTAGTGGATTTGATGTTTGATAATCATTTAGTGTGGGGATTTTTTGCTGCTCTCATTCACTCCTCAGAGCATCCCACAAGACCCAGAGTTCCACCCAATGAAATTAATTGGCAGCAGGTTTAAAACACATAAGGAAGTACTTCGTCACACAGTGCACAGTGAACCTGTGGAACTTATTGCCATGAGGTGGTTTGAAGGCCAGAAATATAACTGGGTTAAAAAAGAATTAGATAAGTTTATGGAGGATCGGTCCCTCAATGGCTGTTAGCCAAGATGGTCAGGGACATAATGCCATGCTCTGGGTGTCCCTAAGCCTCTGACTGTTAGAGCTGGGACTGGACGATAAGAGATGAATCACTTGCTAACTTGTCCTATTTTCACTCCTTCTGAAGTATCTAGTACCGGCCGCTGTCAGAAGATAGATTAGTGGGCTAGATGGATCATTAGTTTGACCCAGTATGACCATTGCTGCTTTACAATAAAAAGAGAAGAAAATATGTGCAAGTCCAAATATTTACATTTGCCGATTGCCCTTAAGGCAGAAAAAATTGAGTTCTTACAGTGGGATGCCTCCCTCCCACCCCATAACTTCTCTCTCTCCACCTTGTTTTTAACCAGCCTTGGGATACTAAATTTGAGAGGAGAGACCTGTGAGTGTTAAGCCTCTGCATAGTTTATTCTCCTCCACCTCTCCGTGGGCAGCGCTGGATTGTGCCTATAGTTTTTTTCTATTGCTCAACAATTCAATTTGGAGCCATCCGTTCCTTTGAGAGGACCCTAGTATAAACAGTAGTGAGCAAATACTCTTTCCAAAACCTGGATAGCATCCTAGTTTGATTTCTCACCTGTTCAATCCTAAATCTTATAGGCTTTTGCTGTTCAGTTAAAGGGTTTGTCATTTTGGCACCTGGGATGTGCATTCAACAACCTACTAGGCTAAATGTGATTTTTACCAAAGCAATATGCAGGATTTCACCCTTCTAAGAAAATGCAGAGAGGTCTGCAGAAAGACAGTTCAGTGAATGTAGATGGCATTTAGAACCTCATTTTTAAAGCCACATGAAACTATCGAAATGACTAAATCATTGGTTCTCAAGCTTATTTGATCAGCCCCCCCACTTTGTGTCTCTAGTTGTTTATGCCTCCCAAGTACATATACCACCACCCAGCTCTGAAGGCCAGAGCAGAGAGCAGTGACTGCTGGATGGGCAACCAGCTCTGAAGGCAGCACCCTGCCAGCAGCAGCGCAGAAGTAAGGAAGGCAATGTTAAAAGGGATATTTGTCAATGTCACTTTTTACAGCAGACTTAGCACCCCATTGCCACCCTTATTTCTGCACTGCTTCTGCAGGCCATCCTGGGGCAGACAGCTGGCGCCCTGCCGACTCCTGGTGAGGGATGAGGGTTGGGGGAAGGAGAGGATAGCCCGAGCCCTGGCAGCGGGGCTGATAACCAGAGCGCTTCAAAATAAAATAAAATACACATAGCTTGTGCCTCCCTTGACACATTCCCACGCCTCCCTTGGGAGGACCACTCCATAGTTTGAGAACGCTAGACTAGATAGATGCCAGACTGGCAGCTTGCACAATCATAGCAGCTGTGAGCACAAATTAAGTGCATAATTTCATGTGTACTTTTGAGGTGCAATCGTGTGCCTGAATTTGAAAATAAAGATTTTTATGCCTGGAGCTTAACAGAGCCAGTGTTTAGGTCAGTGCCAGGAGGTTTGCATGGTTCAGGGTGCTACATAGTACTGAACTAGGACAGAGGGTCAGGTTGTAGCTCCATTTTAAGCCTGTCTTTGTATGGTCTATTCTCTGAAATGCCCCTTCGTTCTGTGAATATGTATCTGGTTGTAGTTTCTGTTGCTGTCTTTGGGAGTCCATTGCATGCACTAATAACCCTCCATATACTGTCGCCTTATCACAGTGGCTCTCAAACTTTTTTTTACTGGTGACCCCTTTCACATAGCAAGCCTCTGAGTGAGACCCCCCTTATAAATTAAAAACACTTTTTAATATATTTAACACCATTATAAATGCTGGAGGCAAAGCGGGGTTTGGGGTGGAGGTTGACAGCTCACGAACCTGTTTCTCTGCTTTTGAGCTTATCCTCTTCCTGAGTACTTCAGTGGTGCTCCCACTATGTATGCCTCTGGTCCTGTCTTGATGGTCTCCTTTCTAATAATGCAAAACTTTTTTCCTTACCTTTCTTTATAGTTCTAACCCTGGAAATCTTTTATCCTGTTGATTCCTCTCTATCGTCTCTATAGTTTTATATTCTCTGTGTCCCGAACTGTGTGTGCCAGCCAATCATATGATATATAACTGATCCTAATGCACTGAGACATTAGTGCGTTGATAGTAATTGTTCGTTGTTTTCAAAACACTACTTTTTGGGGTCAACAAATGGCAACCTTGACATACATTACAAAAACAATATTAATAACTAGCAGCTAACCTCATAACTGCCAACAAAATTCATCCCCACACAGAGCTCACTCCAGTCAAACCTCTTCCTATGCAGAAGTCTCATTTAGTAATTGTGTGCCTTAAAGGTCAGCACATAGGCTGTATTTTGGACCACGAAGGGAACCTGATTGTTACACTGTCTGAAGTGGCTCGTGACCATGAGTGCCTACCTCAGGGTAACAGGTCTCAGAGTGGTAGCTGTGTTAGTCTGTATCAGCAAAAACAACGAGGAGTCCTTGTGGCACCTCATAGACTAAAACATTTATTTGGGCATAAGCTTTCATGGGCTAAAAACCCACTTCATCAGATGCATGGAGTGAAAAATACAGAGGCAGGTATAAATACACAGCACATGGAAAGATGGGAGTTGCCTTACCAAGTGGAGGGGTCAGTGCTAACGAGCCAATTCAGTTAAGGTGGAAGTGGGCTATTCTCAACAGTTGACAAGAATGGGTGAATACCAAGGGAGGAAAAGTATCAGAGGGGTAGCCGTGTCAGTCTGGATCTGCAAGAGCGACAGAGTCCTGTAGCACCTTATAGACTAACAGATATATTGGAGCATAAGCTTTTGTGGGCGAAGACCCACTTCGTCCACGAAAGCTTATGCGCCGATATAGTCGTTAGTCTATAAGGTGCTACAGGACTCTTTGTCGCTCTAAGGGAGGAAAAATCACTTTTGTAGTGCTAATGAGGCCATTGTAATCAAGGTGGCCCATTTCAAACAGTTGACATGAAGGTATGAGTATCAGCAGGGGGAAATTAGTTTTGACTGTCAAAAACACGACAGACATTCCAAATTGGTGGTATGTTCTATAGTTTGATTTCACCAATCCAGTAACAAGTGTGAACTTCTGGATCACACTATCAGTCTTATCATGGAGTCACAAACAGTCCCCTTAGGTTTCAGAGTAGCAGCCTTAGGCTCTCCAGTCTATTTTGCCATCCAGGCAAGCTGGGCTTAGTGATAAATGGTCACTTATGCTAAAAAATTACAAAATATGCAGGTTGGTTCCAGTCCAGAGAGACCCGAGAACTTACACCAAAGATGACATCTATAGCCAATCCTGTAATAAACTATCTAAAGTTTATTAACAAAGGCTATGTCTACACTAGCACTTTTGGTCGGTGAAACTTTTGTTGGTCCGGGGTGTGAAAAACCCCCATCCCCGATCAACATAAGTTTCACCAACATAAGCGCCAGCATGGACAGTGTTCTGCTGGCAGGAGATGCTCTCCTGCTGACATAGCTACCGCCGCTCGTTCGGGGTGGTTTAATTATGCCAACACAGGCTAGGTCTACACTACCGACTTTACAGTGGCACAGCTCTGCAGCTGCACCGCTGTAAGGTCTCGTGTAGCAGCTCTATGCCAACGGGAGAGAGCTCTCCCACCGGCACAATGAAACCATCCCCAGTGAATGGCAGTAGCTATGTTAGCAGCACAGCATCTCCCACCAACATAACTCTGTCCACACCGGTGCTTTTGTTGGTGAAACTTATGTCGGTCAGGGATGTTTTTTCACAGTGTAGTGTAGAACAAGCCCAAGAGAAAGTAGTTTACAAGTTAAAGCAAGAAAAGGTACACACAAATGAATTACCATCTGTGGTTCCTAAAGGTGACAAAGATGTAGTAGTCTGTCCATTCAAAATGTCTTTCAGGGAGGACCCAGGTTGACCCTGGGAACCTCTGCTTTAGAGTGTCTGGCACTGTGAGAATTCAGACAGCAAAGAGATGAAAATTTTTTAAGAGAGGAGCTCCCTTGCACATAGCATTTCCAAGGTGTGATAGGGCCATTCACAAATCCTTTGTATTGTGATGTTCCTTAATGGACAATTTAATCTTGATAGTATCAGAGGGGTAGCCGGGTTAGTCTGGATCTGTAAAAGCGGCAAAGAGTCCTGTGGCACCTTATAGACTGAGGCCTTGGCTACACTTGCAGATGTACAGTGCTGTGAGTTAAACCCGTCTTCGTACAGCTGAGTAGGGAAAGCGCTGCAGCCTGTCCACACTGGCAGCTGCCAGCGCACCAACGTGGCTACATTTGAGGCATTTGCAGCTGTATTGGGAGCGGTGCATTATGGGCGTTCAAGTGGCTGCAACGTGCTTTTCAAATGGTGGAGGGGTGAGGTGGCGTCTGACAGGGAGCGTGTGGGGAGAGAGAGTGGGTTTTTGGGGTATCCACAGAGTCAGCTCATTATCTCCTAAGTTTACACACCTCCACATCCCCTGCCTCTCTCTCAATCATTGAAAGCAAGCAGCAGGGGCTTTGTTTGTTTTTAAAGAGCAGATAAAAGACAACTCGGGGAAACGGAGCCCTCCCCCTCTCGCCCTTCTTCCCTCCCCCCCCCCCCCCCCCCCCGCCGTCTCTCTCCAAGCTAACTTTGCTGCCCGCATTCCTAACGGAGCCCCCCTGCCTGCAAACAGTAGCTGTGTTTGCTTTTTTTGTAAAGCAGCTCCAGAACGGAGCTCTGAACTCCAACTCGGAAATGCCGTTTCAAAACAAAGGGAGCTTCCGGAGGTCAGTTAGTGCGAATTCCCCAACTACATTCCAGCAACAGCGTAGCAGCCACTACGCAACAGCTGTTATTCCTCTCGGGGAGGAGAAGTACCAGCAGAACTGTACCTGAGGAGATGCAGCGCTGCACATGTCTTGCAAGTGTAGACAGTTAGTGAGTTACAGCGCTGCAGGCAGTTTTATTGCGCTGTAACTCGTGAGTGTAGCCAAGGCCTAACAGACGACATGAAGAAGTGGGTATTCACCCAGGAAAACTTATGCTCCAATACGTCTGTTAGTCTATAAGGTGCCACAGGACTCTTTGCTGCTTAATCTTGAGAGGCCTCCTGAATTGGAGGAGGGAAGTGCCTGGGTTCACAAGTTCAGAGAAAACATTTTCAAAGTTATAAAGCAAAATTGACATATTTCCTTATGACATGGAATACACAGATGTTACAAGTGAGATTAATGCATGCAGTAACTTACAAGCATTTCATAGAGTCTAAACACTAAATAGATTCTGATAAGACTAATACCCATTTTGAACAAAACTAACATTCAGGTGAGCTGGATTGGTTTCCAGCTCTGAGTTTCCGTTCTTAGCTAATGTCAAGAGCTGGCACTTCGGTTACCAGCATCACACTGATTTCAAAGCTTAGAGTCCTCTGCTGCCACCCCTTTTTCCTTTAAATCAAGTGGGAGGAGGTCCTACCTTAAGTGCCTTAATTGATTGCAACCGTGGCATGACATGGGTGGAGAGCCTTGGTGTCAAATTCATCACTGTGAACTTTTGGAAACCAATAGGCAACCAGTGCAGCACTGACGGCAGCATGTTGGTCAGGGGTCACATTTTAAAACACATGCATCTGGGGAAGCAGGAGTGAGTTAGTGGCTCTTCCCTGGGGGAAAATGTGTTGCTTTTGAGCAACCTTCTTATTCCTTCCAGTTGACACAAGTATAGCACTGAAGAGAATCCTATTCAGCTATGCCTGGTTGTGAAGAGGGATCCTTTGAGGGGAGAGGAAGAGGTCCCAAGGAACTTCTGGTTCTTTTCTGTATTGTTATCCAGGGTTTTCAGAACCCAAAGCAGGGGTAACATAACTTTCTCTCTCCAGGCGGTGTCAGGAATAAATCAATGGGAACACAGTGCTTCCATCTGATAAATGATTGATACAAACAAGCATGCTCTTATTTAAAGCTACTATTATATTTTAAGCACACATACATACACAATAGGTTTAAGACATCCCAGATATACTTACCCACAGTCTGAGATGGTTTCAAGTAATCACCAGCCGGGCTTCCAGGGGCCCTCTTTCCGTCCAGCTGATGGGGAGTTTAGATGTCAGCTCCTTGTCTGAAGAAAAGCTCCCTTGGACTGCTCCGAGATATTTACTTTTACCTAATCTTTTATAGCTATCTCTAACAAAGCACATAACTTCTAGTGGGTCAGTATATAACAACCTCTATTGGGTCACCAATTCTCCTAATTTCAACAAACTACTCATTATCTTAAAACATTTCTAATATTTCCATCCATAACAATATGTCAGGGGCACCTTAAACCATGGGCTCTTCACTTTCTCTCTTCCATAACTTTCTCTCCCATCCTCCCATTCTGATTAACAAACTGCAAGTATGCAGCTGTCTGACCTTATCTCACAAAGGCCAAAAATTATTCCTAGCTATGTGATGTTTGGCTTTCAGCTGGCAGTGCTGCACATACAAAATGGTTGACTGCAGTACTGTCAAAGTTGTGGGGTACAGGCAGGAATGTTAATTTCGGGATAACATGATCTACTCTATAGATAAGCCACTCCAATTGGCTAAAGCAAACAGCTCTTTTTTTGTAAGCCAATTTCTTACTGATCCAGTGAACACTTGTCATTCTGCTACAGAACACTGCTACAGAAACTGCCACCGAGAACAATTAGTCAACATGAATCCTTTGGTACAGTGAAGCTGTTAGAACAGAAGAATGTCAAAGTCTCAATAATTATTGCACAGTGTACAAAAGTGTCCTGGGTGCTTTAGAGCACAGCTAGGAAGATATGGACTTTGATCTTAAGAGCTTCTAATCCAGGGGTTCTCAAACTGGGGGTTGGGACCCCTTGGGATCGCGAAGTTACTACCTGGCAGCTTGCGAGCTGTCAGCCTGCACCCCAAGCCCCGTGTTGCCTCCTGCATGTATAATAATGTTAAATATATTTTAAAGTGTTTTTAATTTATAAGGGGTCGCACTCAGAGGCTTGCTATGTGAAAAGGGGTCTCCAGTACAAAAGTTTGAGAACCAGTGTTCTAATCTAATATTAGCTGCTTTGGAAATAAATGCCCAGGTTTTGCTTTAGTGGTTTCACTAATTGATTGAACACATTTATTTGGGCATAAGCTTTTGTGGGCTAAAACCCATTTCATCAGATACATGGAGTGAAAAATACAGTAAGCAGTATAAATATTACAGCACATGGATGGATGGATTGGTCACCACAAAAAGTAATTTTCCCTCTGCTGATACACACACCTTCTTGGCAACTGTTGGAAATGGGCTACATTCACCTTGATTGCATTGGCCTCGTTAGCACTGACGCTCACCACTTGGTAAGGCAACTCCCATCTTTCCATGGTGGTTACAAAGTGCTGGTGGGGTCCCTGTCCAGTACAGCATGCAGTTCCTTGCAAAAGAAGCAGTCTGTAGCTCAGCAGCCGATTGTTTGCCTCCATGGCCTTGTGCTATGCCCGGCACAGCTCCTTTGTTTTCACACGGCACTGTTCATAGAGTCATAGAATCATAGAAGATTAGGGTTGGAAGAGACCTCAGGAGGTCATCTGGTCCAACCCCCTGCTCAAAGCAGGACCAACCCCAACTAAATCATCCGAGCCAGGGCTTTGTCAAGCCAGGCCTTAAAAACCTCTAAGGATGGAGATTCCACCACCTCCCTAGATAACCCATTCCAGTGCTTCACCACCGTACTAGTGAAATGATGTTTCATAATATCCAACCTAGACCTCCCCCGCTGCAACTTGACACCATTGATCCTTGTTCTGTCATCTGCCACCACTGAGAACAGCCGAGCTCCATCCTCTTTGGAATCTCCCCCCCCCCCCCCCCCCCTTTCAGGTAGTTGAACGCTGCTATCAAATTCCCCCTCACTCTTCTCTTCTGTACACTAAATAAGCCCAGTTCCCTCAGCCTCTCCTCGTAAGTCATGTGTCCCAGCCCCCTAAACATTTTCATTGCCCTCTGCTGGACTCCAGTTTGTCCATATCCTTTTTGTAGTGGAGGGCCCAAAACTGGACGCAGTACTCCAGATGTGGCCTCACCAGTGCCGAATAGAGGACAATAATCACTTCCCTCAATCTGTTGGCAGTGCTCCTACTAATGCAGCCCAATATGCCATTAGCCTTTTTGGTAACAAGGGCAAACTGTTGACTCATATCCAGCTTCTCATCCACTGTAATCCCCAGGTCCTTTTCTGCAGAACTGCCCCTTGGCCAGTCGGTCCCCAGCTTGTAGCAGTGCATGGGATTCTTCCGTCCTAAGTGCAGGAGTTTGCACTTGTCCTTGTTAAACCTCATCAGCTTTCTTTTGGCCCAATCCTCCAATTTGTCTAGGTCACTCTGGACCCTGTCCCTACCCTCCAGTGTATCTACCGTTCCCCCCAGTTTTGTGTCATCTGCGAACTTGCTGAGGGTCAATTCATCCCATCATCCAGATCATTAATACAGATATTGAACAAAACCAGCCCCAAGACTGACCCCTGGGGCACTCCACTTGATACCGGCTGCCAACTAGACATGGAGCCATTGATCGCTACCCATTGAGCCCGACCATCTAGCCAGCTTTCTATCCACCTTATAGTCCATTCATCCAATCCATACTTTTTTAACTTGCTGGCAAGAATACTGTGGGAGACTGTATCAAGAGCTTTGCTAATATATCATGTGCACCACTTTCCGCATATCCACAGAGCCAGTTTTCTAATCATAGGCAATCAGGTTGGTCAGGCATGACTTGCCCTTGGTGAATCCATGTTGGCTGTTCCTGATCACCTTTCTCTCCTCCAAGTGCTTCAAAATGGATTCCTTTAGGACCTTCCAGATGATTTTTCTGGGGACTGAGCTGAGGCTGACTAGTCTGTAGTTCCCCAGATTCTCCTTCTTCCCTTTTTTAAAGATGGGCACTATATTTGCCTTTTTCCAATCGTCCGGGACCTCCCCCGATTGCCACAAGTTTTCAAAGATAATGGCCAATGGCTGTTGCTCATCAGTTTCACCCTATTGCTTGCATCCCCCATGCAATCTTTTTGTAGATGTCCATGTTTCTACAGCTGGTCTGTAGCTGTGCTTGCACAGCCTCTTCTCCCCACAGATACAGGAGATCCAATACCGTCTCTTTACTCCAGGCAGGAGCATGTCAAGTGCACAGAGCCAGGGTGGTTGGTTGGACTGTTGAACACCATCAGGGCAAGCTGCTAGGTGTGCTCGCTGAGGAGGGCAGTCAGAAAAAGGCATTTCAAAAATAAGCAGGAGGTTTTAAGGGGCAGTGGCAGCTTCCGGTCTCTGTGACCCTTGGGCAAAAGAGTTTACAATTGATAACTAATTCATAAACTTAACTGTAAGAAGTCACCGGGACCAGATGGCATTCACCCAAGAGTTCTGAAAGAACTCAAATGTGAAAATGGCGAACTATTAACTAGGGTTTGTAATCTGTCCTTTAAATTGGCTTCTGTACCCAATCATAGAATCTCAGGTTTGGAAGGGACCTCAGGAGCTCATCTAGTCCAACCCCTGCTCAAAGCAGGACCAACCCCAAGTAGATCATCCCGCCAGGGCTTTGTCAAGCCTGACCTTAAAAATCTCTAAGGAAGGAGATTCCACCACCTCCCTAGGTAACCCATTCCAGTGCTTCACCACCCTACTAGTGAAAAAGTTTTTCCTAATATCCAACCTAAACCTCCCCCTCTGCAACTTGAGACCATTACTCCTTGTTCTGTCATCTTCTACCACTGAGAACAGTCTAGATCCATCCTCTTTGGAACCCCCTTTTAGGTAGTTGAAAGCAGCTATCAAATCCCCCCTCACTCTTCTCTTCTGCAGGCTAAACAATCCCAGTTCCCTCAGCCTCTCCTCATAAGTCATGTGCTCCAGCCCCCAATCATTTTTGTTGCCCTCCGTTGGACTCTTTCCAATTTATCCACATCCTTCTTGTAGTGTGGGGCCCAAAACTGGACACAGTACTCCAAATGAGGCCTCACCAGTGCCGAATAGAGGGGAATAATCACGTCCCTCGATCTGCTGGCAATGCCCCTACTTATACAGCCCAAAATGCCGTTAGCCTTCTTGGCAACAAGGGCACACTGTTGACTCATATTCAGCTTTTCGTCCACTATAACCCCTAGGTCCTTTTCTGCAGAACTGCTGCCCAGCCATTCGGTCCCTAGTCTGTAGCAGTGCATGGGATTCTTCCGTCCTAAGTGCAGGACTCTGCACTTGTCCTTGTTGAACCTCATCAGATTTCTTTTGGCCCAATCCTCTAATTTGTCTAGGTCCCACTGTATCCTGTCCCTACCCTCCAGCGTATCAACCACTCCTCCCACTTTAGTGTCATCTGCAAACTTGCTAAGGGTGCAGTCCACACCATCCTCCAGGTCGTTGATGAAGATATTGAACAAAACCGGCCCCAGCACCGACCCTTGGGGCACTCCACTTGATACCGGCTGCCAACTAGACATGGAGCCATTGATCACTACCCGTTGAGCACGACCATCCAGCCAGTTTTCTATCCACCTTACCGTCCATTCATCCAGCCCATACTACTTTAACTTGCTGGCAAGAACACTGTGGGAGACTGTATCAAAAGCTTTGCTAAAGTCAAGAAATAGCACATCCACTGCTTTCCCCTCATCCACAGAGCCAGTTATCTCATCATAGAAGGCAATTAGGTTAGTCAGGCATGACTTGCCCTTGGTGAATCCATGCTGACTGTTCCTGATCACTTTCCCCTCCTTTAAGTGGTTCAGAGTTGATTCCTTGAGGACCTGTTCCATGATTTTTCCAGGGACTGAGGTGAGACTGACTGGCCTGTAGTTCTCCGGATCTTCCTTCTTCCCTTTTTTTTAAAGATGGGCACTACATTAGCTTTTTTCCAGTCATCCAGGACCTCCCCCGATTGCCATGATTTGTCAAAGATAATGGCCAATGGCTCTGCAATCACATCGGCCAACTCCTTTAGCACCCTTGGATGCAGTGCATCCGGCCCCATGGACTGTATTTGCTCCTGCTTTACCTGGAGCAATTCATCTCAAACTCTCCTGTTTGCAGCTCCTGTTCGTAAAGCTCCCTGGTCGCTTGCTCACTGCTTTATAAAGCCCTGGACTCCCTGATTAGCCCCGCCCCCTGATTAAGGCTTCTAGGTTTCGAGCCTGGTGTAGAAGCTCAGCTTCCAACTGCCAGCCACAGCACACGGTCCTTCAAACAAACAAACAAAGAGATGATCACACAGCAAGTACCCCCAAACACACACTACAGACAGCCACTTACCCCAAGGGTCCTGTATTTGCTCCTGCTTTACCTGGAGCAATTCCTCTCAAACTCCCCTGTTTGCAGCTCCTGTTCCGCAAAAGCCTGGAAGAAAAAAGCAAAAATTCCGCAATGACTGGAAGATAGCTAATGTAACGCCAATATTTAAAACGGGCTCTAGAGGTGATCCCGGCAGTTACAGACTAACATCCGTACCGGGCAAATTAGTTGAAACAATAGTGTAGAATAAAATTGTCAGGCACTTAGAAGAACATAAATTGTTGGGCAAAAGTCAACATGGTTTCTGTAAAGGGAAGTCATGTCTTGCTAATGTATTAGAGTTCTTTGAAGGGGTCAACAAACATGTGGACAAGTGACAGAGTCCTGTGGCACCTTATAGACTAACAGACGTATTGGAGCATAAGCTTTCATGGGTGAATACCCACTTTGTTGGATGCATGCAGTGTGGATGCATGCGACGAAGTGAGTATTCACCCACGAAAGCTTATGCTCCAATACATCTGTTAGTCTATAAGGTGCCACAGGACTCTGTCACTTCTACAGATCCAGACTAACATGGCTACCCCTCTGATACTTGATGTGGACAAGGGAGATCCAGTGGACATAGTGTACTTAGATTTCCAGAAAGCCTTTGACAAGGTCCCTCACCAAAGGCTCTTATGTAAATTAAGTTGCCATGGGATAAGAGGGAAGATCCTTTCATGGATTGAGAACTGGTTAAAAGACAGGGAACAAAGGGTAGGAATAAATGCTAAATTTTCAGAATGGAGAGGGGTAACTAGTGGTGTTCCCAAGGGTCAGTCCTAGGACCAATCCTATTCAACTTATTCATAAATGATTTGGAAGAAGGGGTAAACAGTGAGGTGGCAAAGTTTGCAGATAATACTAAACTGCTCAAGATCGTTAAGACCAAAGCAGACTGCGAGGAACTTCAAAAAGATCTCACAAAACTAAATGATTGGGCAACAAAATGGCAAATGAAATTTAATGTGGATAAATGTAAAGTAATGCACTTTGGAAAAAATAACCCCAACTATACATACAATATGATGGGGGCTAATTTAGCTACAGCTAATCAGGAAAAAGATCTTGGAGTCATCGTGGATAGTTCTCTGAAGACGTCCATGCAGTGTGCAGTGGCAGTCAAAAAAGCTAACAGGATGTTAGGAATCATTAAAAAAGGGATAGAGAATAAGGCGGCGAATATCTTATTGCACTTATACAAATCCATGGTGCGCCTACATCTTGAATACTGCGTACAAATGCGGTCTTCTCGTCTCAAAAAGGATATACTGGCATTAGAAAAGGTTCAGAGAAGGGTAACTAAAATGATTAGGGATCTGGAACGGGTCCCATATGAGGAGAGATTAAAGAGGCTAGGACTTTTTAGCTTGGAAAAGAGGAGTCTAAGGGGGATATGATAGAGGTATATAAAATCATGAGTGGTGTGGAGAAAGTGAATAAGGAAAAGTTATTTACTTGTTCCCATAATAGAAGAACTAGGGGCCACCCAATGAAATTAGTGGGCAGCAGGTTTAAAACAAATGGAAGTTCTTCACACAGCGCACGGTCAACCTGTGGAACTCCTTGCCTGAGGAGGCTGTGAAGGCTAGGATTATAACAGGGTTTAAAAGAGAACTGGATAAATTCATGGAGGTTAAGTCCATTAATGGCTATTTGTCAGAGGGTGGTAATGGATGGCAGGAGAGAGATCACTTGATCAGTACCTGTTAGGTCCACTCACTCCGGAGCACCTGACATTGGCCACTGTTGGTGGACAGGATACTGGGCTGGATGGACCTTTGGTCTGACCCAGTACAGCCATTCTTAAGTTCTTATTGTGAGCATAGCGTCACTGTTGTAGGAACTGGGGCATTGCGGGACAACTGATGGAGGACTCTTAGGGTCAACAGAGGTCACAAAGTGCCTATACTTGCACTGCATCAACCTCAGTAGGTTGACCCTGTCTCCATGCCTTGTAGGGAGATGGTCTTACTCTGTCACCATAATAGGGTGCTTACATCAGCTAGAGAAATTTGAGCATAGATATGCACAAATAAGTCAATGCAAGATCATGGAATCATAGAAGATTAGAGTTGGAAGAGACCTCAGGAGGTCATCTAGTCCAACCCCCTTCTCAAAGCAGAACCAAAGATGAAGTCTTTGAGTCAAAGATGAGTCAAAAAGTCAAAGATGACGTACGTTGACCTAACTTTGTAGTGTAGATCAGGCCACAGTGTCTAGAATAGGCCACCCTCAAAGATTAGACTGCTGTTTAACATCACCTGGACATCTTAACCTGATACGGAGGTTACAGTCACAAAATGGAGTTCACAGTTTTTGACACAGACCTACCACCAATCTGTCTCACTTGTCAATACAGGGCCTAAGTGGCTGGAGTATAGATTAGAGCTGGGAAGTTACTGGCTCCTACTAGCTGGAGTACCCGGGTGTCCATTCCTGCTTGTATCACTACATAGTAGACTTTTGTGAAGAATTGTTAAGAACAGCTTTTCTACTCAATAATGCTGGTGAATTGTAGGGAAGCAGAAGAGCTTGATTAGAATGCTAGGATTAATACCCTGACTCTTGAGGAAAAGTATATTCTATTTCTAATGATCTTACCTGCTCAGAAGCTGTCTTACATCTTACTCCAACAGCACGGTATCCCCAGCAATGAAATTCCATCTATAGAGTTGGTGCCTATCACCATAGTATCCAAATATTTCCAAAAGATAACTGTGTGACTATCGTCTTTGTTGGGGAGGATAGTAGCAGCAATATAACATAAGTAATTTCTGTGAGGATTTACTGTCCAGTTAACAGGAGTTTTGTGTTCAGTACACCCATTAAGAGTATAATGGATAGCTTTCACTTGTGAGAACTTTTGTGTAGAATTTCTATTTCCAGAGGCTTTTAAATTCTGGATCAAAATTCTGTGCTGAAACTGGGAACACAGATTCTATGCTGTGGGAGGCTAGTAGGTTTAAATTCATTGTATTTTTTTTAAACACACAAATGGGAGTTTTCTGTAAGTGAAAAGTGACTAACAATCTGTGTGAGAGATTTTTGCAGCTTATTGCAACCCGCCTGAATTCACTTGGTGAAATGGATCTTCCCTTCCTTGCAATAATTTCCCGAAGGATACTGAGCTGTGTGGGCAAGGCAGGACAGACACTGTCAGGCTATGAGGGATGTGGTGGTGCTGCTGCTGTTTCTCTGCTAGAATTATTTCTAATTTTCTATGACCCATATCAAGTGTTTTGTAAAATCTGCACTTGTCAATGCCAGGCCTCTTGATATATGTAAAGAGAGCAAGTGTCCTGATGTAACACAGCTCTGTGACAGTTATAGATTCATAGATTCCAAGGCCGTAAGAAACCATTCTGATCATCTGCTCTGACCTCCTGTAAAATACAGGCCGCATAACTTTCCTGAAAATGTTCCTAGAGCACATCTCTTAGGTCTTGTCTACACTTCAAGTTAGAGTGCATTAAATAAGCCCTGGGAGCCCTCACTCCTGAAGTGTCCACTGGCAAGGCACTTAGAGTGCCTGGATTCCGTGTCTGGAGCACCCCGGTAATCCACCTCCGCGAGGTGTTGCATTACTGCGCTGTGATTGGCCTCCGGTAATGTCCCATTATCCCTTGAAGCCAAGTGGCCACTCTCGTTGTTGTGTTGAACTCAGCTGCAGGCATGCTTTACAAAGCTCCGTTTCTGGGCATGCTTATCTGCTCCAGGACCCAAAGCAAACCATTACTGTGGAATGCTCCTACTGCAGAGGCAGGTGTGTGTGTGAGAGAGGGAGGTGTGTGTGTGTGTGTGTGTGATGTCATGGTTTCCCCTGCTGCTGTCTGAACTTACATGCCAGCATGCTGACACACTTTTTGCCCTCCAAAACACACTGTCTCTCCCCCCACATACACACGACACACTCCCTGTCACACTCCATCTCCCCATTTGAAAAGCAGTTGGCAATGTAGTAGGATGCACTGGAACAATGGGATGGGAAACCTGCATCACGTGATGCTGTGCCTGCCTCATTAACCCTAACCCACCCCCAGCCCCGCCCCCATTCCACCCCTTCCCCAAATTCCCCTCCGCCTCCTCCCCTGCGGCAAGCCTGGGAGGGAGGGGGGAGAAGCAGAGCACCCACCTGCAGCTCCCCGCTGGCCCCCCCCGCCCAGCTGCCTCTGCTCCGCCTCCTCCCCCGAGGCGCCGCTGCTTCGCTTCTCCTCCCCCTTCCCCTCCCCCCCCCCCCCCCACAGCAAGCCTGGGAGGGAGGGGGGAGAAGCGGAGCAGTAGTTCCTCAGGGGAGGAGGCTGAACGGAGGTGAGCTGGGGCGAGGGGGCAGGCTGCAGAGGAACCGCTCCCTGCCTCAGCTCACCTCCGCTCCGCCTCTGCTTCCTTCCCTGAGGCACTGCTACTCTGCTTCTCCCCTCCTCCCTCCCAGGCTTGCCGGAGAATCTTGCTGTTTGGCATGCGGCAAGCCTGGGAGCGAGGGGGGAAAAGCGAAGCAGCGGCGCCTTGGGGGAGGAGGCGGAGCGGAGGTGAGCTGGGCAGGGGGACTGGCGGGGAGCTGCCGGTGCCACCAATTTTTCCCTGTGGGTGCTCCAGCCCCAGAGCACCCATGGAGTTGGCACCTATGGCTGCAGCCACTTGCACACTGGCATAGCTACCACAGTGCACTGCTCTCTTTGGCGTTGCAAGAGATGCTAATGTGGCCACGCCACTGTGCTTGCGGCTGAACACACAGCATCACTTTCCCTGCTGCTGTCTCTGAGGGCTGGTTTAACTCCTGGCTCTCTACATGTGCAAGTGTAGACTTAGCCTTAGGCCTAGGCTACACTTGCAGATGTACAGCGCTGTTAGTTAAACCCGTGTTCGTACAGCTGAGTAGGGAAAGCGCAGTATCTACCACTGACGTGGCTACATTTGCGGCACTTGCAGCTGTATTGGGAGCGGTGCATTATGGGCATTCAGGTAGCTGCAACGTGCTTTTCAAATCGGGGGGGGGGGGGTGAGGGGGACTTTGACAGGGAGCGTTTTTGGAAAAAGAGTGGATTTTTGGAATAGCCACAGAGTGTCAGCTCATTATTTCCACACCTCCACATCCCCTGCCTCTCTCTCAATCACTGAAAGCAAACAGCAGGGGCTTTGTTTGTTTTTAAAGAGCAGATAAAAGAGAGGAAACGGAGCCTGTGTTTAGCAGCTTAAAGAACGGAGCTCTGAACTCCAACCGGGAAGTGCCATTTCAAAACAAAGGCAACTTCGGAAGATCATTAACTCCGTTGTTCCTGGGCTACACTGAAAGACGAACGTTGCACCCACTTCGCAGCAGCTGTTATTCCTCTCGGGGAGGTGGAGTACATGCAGCGCTGTATCTGAGGAGATACAGCGTTGCACGTGCCTTGCAAGTGTAGCCAGTTAATGAGTTACAGCGCTGCCGGCAGTTTTATTACGCTGTAACTTGTAAGTGTAGCCAAGGCCTTAGATAAACATCTAAGCTTTAATTTAAAAATTTGATTTAAAAATTGGCTGTGAAGGAGAATCCACCATAGCCCTTGATAAATGGTTCCAGTGGTTAATTACCCTCTGTTAAAAATGTATGCCTTATTTCCAGTCTTATGCCTTATTTCCGGTGACGGAAACTGCAGCCAGGGAGTTATTCCGAGAGAGCTATACAGGTCCTTTTAAAAAAGAGATGAAAATGATGGCACTTCCCACAAGGCACTCTGTTAACTCTATACAGTACTGGACTGTGCTACTCCAGCGTGTTAGATAACAGGTTCCCAAGCCTTGATGCAGGAGAGGGAGTGTGACATTCCACCCTCACCCCTTCCTTCTGCTGTAGCCAGTTAAAATGTGTGCAAGGGAGAGTGCTTGTTTGTTTACAGCTTCATTCTGCTTGTTTCCCCAAGTCTTGTTTAATCTTTGTATTTTTGGTTGTCACTCACATTTCCTAAAATAAACTAGATTCTGTATTTTTCTTTTTTCTCTTGTGTGTGTTTATACTTTAGAGAAATTCCCATCCATATAATTTTCCAACAAGTGTGCCTGAACTCTTGGAGTTCAAACCACCGTAAAAGGCCGACCACCTTACAGAAGCAGTGTTCATAGCAACAGGTATCCAGTTTCTATTTATTACTTTTATAAAGACAGTTATCCGCCTCCCACTCCTACTTTTGTCCTCTTCCTTCCATTTTTCTCCTCTTCTCCCAACCTTTTCCGGGTGTGTTAAGTGAGCCAGATTCCATGATAGCCATAATAGAAATAGGGACTAGCTGTATTTCAGGAGTAATTGTTAGGTTGTCATTCTTAACCAATTGGATTATTTTATCACTGAGGACTTGGTAAGAGATAATACTCCTTCTGTGCTCTGCCAGGAGATAGGGAAGTACTAGACCCAGTGCACCCTGCACAATCTGCAGGAGAAGAGGAGGGGAAAAGAAGAAAATACTAGGCTTTCCTGAATAAATTCACTTGGCCAAAAGGCATTAGCGCTCTCACACAGGCAACAACTGGAGGACCCTTGATATTCCCATACAAAGCAACTTTTCTTGTAAGTGCCTGTGCACAGAGTATTTCCATTAGCTGCATCAGTGTTGTATATTTGACATTTTTTCGATATCTCTTTAGAGCAATGGTTCCCAAACGGGTTCGCAAAATGTTACAGGGAGTTCTTGGAAAAAAATTCCCTAATGGTGGACAGAGCTGTCCCTAGGGACCCCGGCCAGCAGCCCAGAGCCCCTGGACTTCCAAGAGCTAAGCGATCAAAGCAAGCATATCTATCACATTGAGGAGATTTAAACTTCAACACTCCTTATAACAAATGGAAAGAGAAGTGGATATTTTTTTGCTGTTTTTACAATAGCTAGTATTGTTTTTAAAATTATGATGAAGAACAAGTTTAAGCTTTGTTGTAAGGTGTGTTGTTTGCCTGGACTGCTCAAGACCTAAATGCTTGTGTAGGAGGAACTCTTTGAGTTGGCTTCTTAAATACTTTCGTGCTGTTTCACATCTGATACTCCTTGATGAAACATAGGAGCCTTGTCTTATAACAGGCTTATTCAAAGTGATACAAGCTACGAAAGTGAGATCTTGGAAGAGTGTTGCCATTTTCATAATGTAATAATACTGTAATGATAAATAATAATTAATAATAAATAGTGTGCAATAAGCATGTCATAAAAACAAATTTTATATTTCCAAGATCACTGCTTTCATAATTCATATTCAGGTAAAGGAGAAAATCCCTGGAAATATTCATCTTTAGGAGGGGGTTCGCGAGACTTGATATTTTAGTGAAAGGGGTTCACAGGTTGTTAAAGTTTGGGAACCACTGCTTTAGAGCAAGGTGGAACTAATATAGAGCTGGGAACCAGGAACTCCTGAGTTTGTCTCTGCTCTGACACTTATTTGCTGTGTGGCCTCTAGCTGGTCACTTTACTCTGAGTTTTGGTTCTTGACCAACCTGTCCCCCCACAAAACTGGATTATTTGGGTTTACTCTGGAGGTTGAGAGTTCTAACATTAACATTGTAAGGTGTTTTGAAGCTGTTGTACAAAGCTAGATAAGTACTCACTATTATTTTTATGAATAATAGCTTTGCAGTTCACCTTTAAAGTAATGTGAAAACTGAGTAAATCCCTTGTTGATATGCTGAATCCCACCTTGTAACTAAGTTGTGGGTAGCCTTCTACACAAAATAAGTTTTAATTGAACACTCTAAAAACTGTTTCTTCCCTCCATTTTGTTCTGAATCCTTTTGGCACTTTGACGTTCATTTGAGGGCATTCCAGAAAGCATAATTCTATGATATGACCATGAGACTGAAATTTCTGTTTTCTGATATTACATGGATGCTGTCAATGAATTATATTTGTTACGTGCAAACATAATATAGTCCCAACCAATAATTACATATACTTGGTTTTAAAAGGATTTTGAAGTTGAAGAGGAAAACAATCACGAGCAAAACTGAGTGAGAGGAAACATTTTTAAAAGATCAGTTATAATTGGGAGTTTTTAAAGACAATTTTACTAGATGCCCAAATACTACAATTCTGCAATCACAAAAGAGGACTTCATTTTAAAATGATCTGGTTAAGAGGGAAAGTGAAAGCAGCAATAAGGGAAAATATCCCCTCTAATCACAAATTGAAAAATGGGTAAGTTGATATGAATAGCAGTCATCAATTGCAGGCAATTGATAAGAGAAGCTAAAGATATAATTGAAAATCTATGGCTACTAGGCTTAAGGACAACAAGAAGGAATTTTTTTAAATATACCCCAAACAAAAGAAATCCTAGCAATGCTGTAAGTCTGCTACGAGATCGCAATAGTTAAATTGCTGTTAAAGAAATGGCAGAAGTATTTGATTGACCACATGGATTCCACTCTTGGTGTGCATGCGCCCTAAGTGCATAAGATCAAAATATTTTGGTCACCAGTGTCTATTTTGGGCCTGTGCCTGAGGTGCCCTTGGAGCCCCACTCCTCTCTCACACCTCAGGGCATAAAGAGCAAAGTGCGGCTAATTGTTTCTCAGTTCATTCTTACAAAAACCCTGCAGTGTCTGCTTTCTTCGCTAATGGTACAGTTTTCCTTAGCTGTGTATGTGCTATTTTGGTAGTATAGTTAGGATAGTTTTTCTCCTTTTATGACCATTGGGGAAAATATATTTAGTTTTATTTATATATTTTCTTCATTAAATAATTTCAGTTACCCATGGACATTCCCTTCCCACCTCTCCCTCCTCCACAGCCATCAAGGGACTATTTGATGGACTCAGTCCCAGCGTCAGTCATCTTTTCTTGAGACACTGAGGGTGGTCATATCCAAGCCACCAGCCTTTTGAAGTCACTGGTGTGTCACGTTAAAGGGGTACCCCCAGTACCGACCTCTCCTTTATTGAAGCAGGGCATATCTCACAGAACGGCCCTTCTCTTGGAGGAGTTGTACTCCTTTTCCTTCTCTGCTGAGCTACCAGGTACCACTTTGGGACTCAGGGAGATACTCTTAAGAAAGAGTCCTCGAGAGATAGAAGAAAGAGATCTGTGGTTCATAAAGATCCTACCTGATACCCCCTCATATGTCCTTCATCTCAAGACCCTACCAACTGTGGCCTTACTGGATACTCTGGGATTTACAGCCATACTTCAGGAAGCCTGCTTCATCACATATCTCCAGTGTTAGATCACCATCCACAAAGAGACAGTTATCTCAGGCAAGACAGTTGGGTACAGCTGCAGATGTGTGAGGCAGGAGGAGGAGAGTGAGGAAGAACATCAGCTGCTAGAGGAAGAGCAACTGATCCCTGCTGCAAACTCTGCATCGTCCCCAAATAAGGCAGTGCATCCATCCACGTCTGCCTCAGGTATTCCAGGACCTGATGAAGAATGTGATGGAAACTTTGGCTATATCCTTGGAAGTAGTCCAAGAAAAGCAGTACAAACTCTTGGCTATTCTATATCCTTCTGTACCAGGGAGGCTCACCAGGCTCATTAATAAAGGTCTAGTGGAGCAGGCAAAAAATGTGGCCCACACCTGCATCAGTCATGGTTATGTCAAAAAGAACTAATAAGGAGGTACCAGGTCCCTGCTAAGGGATTTGACTATTTTTATTCACATCCAGTACCATTCACATCTTCAGCTGCTTTTTCAGTTCAGGAGAGTGATTCTGGACTCTCTAATTCCCTAAGTTAGATCTTCAGGACTGATTTGCATGTCTTCACCTCCAAAATGCCTATTTCCATATATCCCTCCTTCCAGCCCATAGGAAATACCTCAGATTCCTGGTAGGAACAGTACAGGGTCCTGCCCTTTGGTCTTTCTACAGCATCCGGGGGATTAATCAAATGCTTGGCCAGGTATAGCAGCTCCTCTAAGGAGACACAGAATCCAGGTGTATCCTTACTTCAATGACTGGCTGATTTTTGGAAGATCACCTCAACAGGTGACCAGTTCTATTCAAGTAATTCTAAAACCCAGTTATACTTTTGGCCTTTACTACATCCCCTGCTAATAGGTTCCACAGGTTGACTCTGCGTTGTGTGAAGTACTTCCTTATGTTAGTTTTAAACCAGCTGCCTGTTAATTTCATTGGGTGACCCCGGCTCTTGTGTTATGTGAAGGGGTAAATAACACTTCCTTACTCACTTTCTCCACACTATTAATGATTTTATAGACTGCTATCATATCCCCCCTTAGTCATCTCTTTTCTAAGATGAAATATCTCAGTCTTTTAATCTCTTCTCATATGGAAGCTGTTCCATCCGCCCAATCATTTTGTTGCCCTTCTCTTTACTTCTCCCAATTCCAATATATCTTTTTTGAGATGGGATGACCAGAACTGCAGACAGTATTCAAGGTGTGGGTACCATGGATTTCTATAGTGGCATGATGATATTTTCTCTTTTATTATCTATCCCTTTCCTAATGGTGCCTAACACTTTTCATTTTTTTGGCGGTCACGGCACATTTAGTGTTTTTTGGGGGGGAACTATCCATGATGACTCCAAGATCTCTTCCTTGAGTGGTAACAGCTAATTTAAACCCCATCATTTTGTATGTATAGTATGGATTATGTTTTACAAGTGCATTACTTTACATTTATCAACATTGAATGTCATCTAGTCATTTTGTTGCCCAGTTACCCAGCGTTGTGAGATCTTTTTGTAACTCTTTTACCCCTGAGGGAATTCTGTGCCAAAAATTTAAAAATTACGGTCACAATATTTTTAAAATTCTGCAAATTGTATTTGTTAATAAATAGATGTGGCTCCAGCATGGCAGCGGGGAGCACAGGCCACTGGCTGCATTGGGGTGGGAGATTGCCCTGAAGCCCCCACCTCCCCCGGTACAGGGACTCGGCAGTGAGACTGCATCTTGTCCTGATACAGTGCAAGGGCTGAGCCTGACCCAGAAACACCCCAGAGCCATACCCCTCTGTACCAGGTGTGGGTGGGCAGGCTCAGCCCAGCAGGATCCAAGTGTGGAGGGGCTTAGTGTGAGGTGATCCAGGTGTGGGGTGAGAGGTTTCTGTGTAGGGCAGTCTGGGAAGTTCAGTGGGAGATCTGGATGCACAGGGGCTCGTTGGAGGGGGGGTGTCCAGGTGCAGGGGCAATGGGACTGTGCAGGGGATCCAGGTGAAGCTGCTTGGGGCTCAGGGGTCTGGGTTTAGGGAGATAGGGCTCGGGGGGGGGGGGCGGGGGGCGTTTGAGTATGGAGGGTCCTGGTGCTGCAGTTTCATATTTGAATTCCTTCAGAATTCCTGGGTGAATCCCATCTGGTCCTGGTGACTTATTACTGTTTGTTTTATCAGTTGTTCCAAAATCACCTCTGTTTATACGTCAAGCTGGAACAGTTCCTCAGATTTGTCACCTAAAAATAATTCCTAAGGTGTGGGAAACTCCCTCACATCTTCTGCAGTGAAGACTGATACAGAGAATTCATTTAGTTTGTCTGCAACCATTTTGTCTTCCTTCAGTGCTCCTTTAGCACCTGGATCGTCCAGTGGCTCCATGATTGTTTGACAGGCTTCCTGCGACTGATGTTCTTAATAAAATTGCTGTTAGTTTTTGTGGGTTGTGTTACTGGTTCCTCGAATTCCTTTTTGGCCAGCCTAAGTATACTTTTACATGTGACTTGCCAGATTTCATGTTCCATTCTATCTTTCTCAGTAGGATTTGACTTCCTATTTTTAAAAGCTGTCTCTTTGTCTCTAACCACCTCTTTTATTTTGTTGTTTAGCCATGGTGGCGTATTGTTGCTCCTCTTACTGTTTTTTTTCATTTGGAGTATACATAAAGTTTGAGCCTCTATTATGGTGTTTTTAAAACGTTTCCGTGTAGCTTGTAGGCGTTTCATTCTTGTTGCCGTTCCTTTTAGTTTCTGTTTAACTAGCTTCCTCATTTTTGTGTAGTTCCCCCTTTTGAAGTTAAATGCTACTGTGGAGGGTTTCGTTGGTATTTCCCCCCTACAATCATGTTAAATTTAAATACATTATGGTCACTTTTATCCAGCGGATCAACTATATTCACCTCTGGGACCAGATCCTGTGTGCCAGTTAAGACTAAACCAAGAATTGTCTCTCCCCTTGTGGGTTCCAGGACTAGCTGCTCCAAGAAGTAGTCATTAATGGTGTCTAGAAATTTTATCTCTGCATCTTATCCTTAGGCAACATATTCTAAGTGACTATGTGGGTCATTGAAGTCCCCCATTATAATTGGGTTATTTTCCACCCACAGAGTCGAGACCATGCAGATCTGTGCTTCCATGTCACATAAGACTTGAGTTTTTATTTTATTGAGGCAACACCGCACCCTACACGTCTTTCTAACGAAGGTCTGGTCTGCACTAGGAAATTAGGTTGGCATAACTAAGGGTATGTCTACACTACTGCCCATGTTACAGCGCTGTGATGTGGGCAGTGTAGTCACACTTTATCACTGGGGGAGAGCTCCCGTGCGATAAAAAATAACCACCACGAACTACTAAAATTTTAGTGCTGAAAGTGGCAGTGTAGACACAGCCTATGGGCATGGCTACACGTGCAGATGTAGAGCGCTTGAGTTAAACCAGCCCTCGGAGAGCGCAGTAGGGAAAGCGCTGCAGAGTGTTCACAGTGTCAGCTGCAAGCGCACTGGCGTGGCCACATTTGCAGAACTTGCATTGGGAGCAGTGCATTATGGGCAGCTATCCCACAGAGCACCTCTTCCCATTCTGGCGCTGTGGCTTGTGGGAAGGGTGCGGGGTATTCTGGGTCCTGTCCCAACGCCCCGTGATGCATCGCTTCGCATCCCAGCAAACCCTGTGCTTCCATCCACATTTGGCGCCATCTTTCAACATTTTTTGTACTGCGTGCGCTGTCTTCCCTTTTGATCTGCGGGAATGGAGCCCGAAGTGCCGAGGAATATGCTGATGAGTCTCGCAAGCACGTCACGTTTGGCAGTATATGTGTACGCGCGGGGTGGGGGGGGTGGGGGCGACTGTTCAGATGTTGATAATCGAGGAAGTACATTAGCATCCCCCTCACTACTAGAAAAGTTACAATGCCACATACCAACTGTAATTTTAATGCACTGTACCCCACAGATACGAACTCTAATTCAATATTTACTTACTTCAGTAAAGCTTATTTTAGTTCCATAATCTTTGTTCAGGATATTGTCAGCCTGTCACAACTCCAAGATGGAGGAGTTCTGTAATGTGGAAGCTGTAGCAGCAAGATAAAGTTTAGACAGTGGGTTCAAGTTGTACCAATGGGTACAGCAAAGGCTGCACACAACCTCCTATTGCTACATTAACATGTCTGTGTCAGGCTCTTGCTTGCCATTTCCTTGGTTACAGCAAAGTGAACTTGGGAGGAGGGGTCGTGAGGTACAACTTGGGGCTGTGTGAAATGGGTCAGATTCCTTAGTACTGGTGGCGTGCAGTAGAAGTGTGATTGCCTCTGTACAGAGACTCCTATTGCAGAACAGCAACGGACTGTTTTCTGTTCGCTGCTGTAGAAGGGAGAGGTTTTGGAGTGGGACATAATTATCTGCCTCTTTCTATCCTCTTTGTCAGTTGCTGTATCTGTGATGTCTCTTGTTTCAGTGCTTCTTTCCTGACCTGCAGACCTTTGCTGGCCGTTATGGAATGCTCTCAGAGACTATCATGTTTGCTGCAGTTAATTTGGAGGACTCTTCAAAAACATTTATGGCAATTATCTTTTATAACCTTGGTTTCTTATTCAACTGCGAAGGGCCAAGACACACATTCCCCTCTGAGAAGGAGTCTTAGTTGTTTAGGCAGAGTTTTCAGGAAGGTGCTGCTTTCTCTCTTTGAGTTTAATTGATACATCATGCTGTTTTAAAAGTTACTTTTCTGGTTACAAATGATTTATGCCTTAATCTAGAAAATACTCTAGTGAAAGGTTGCTTGGGATATGTTGCTTTCTGACATACTGAACTGGTGCTGCTGCCTTATCATGGAGAGAGTTCATCTGTTTAATTTCTTACTTTGGAGGATGCAGAGAGCAGAGGCCTGCAGAAGTTAAGGTGGTTCCTTCTTGACTGTGAAAGAAGTAAAAAGGTGCCTTTGTAGAGCTTCAGGTGTAGAATAAGTCCTGCGTGGCATGTTTCCCTCTGAACATTCAAATATATGGTATAGAGCAGGGGTAGGCAACCTATGGCACGCGTGCTGAAGGCGGCACGCGAGCTGATATTCAGTGGCACTCCCACTGCCCGGGTCCTGGCCACCAGTCTGCGGGGCTCTGCATTTTAATTACATTTTAAATGAAGCTTCTTAAACATTTAAAAACCTTATTTACTTTACATACAACAATAGTTTAGTTATACATTTAAGACTTATAGAAAGAGACCTTCTAAAAACATTAAAATGTATGACTGGCATGCAAACCTTAAATTAGAGTGAATAAATGAAGACTGGGCACACCACTTCTGAAAAGTTGCCGACCCCCGGTATAGAGTTTTCTGTCTGCAAGCATAAATTCTCATAAGAACTGCCATACTGAATCTGACCAATGGTCCATCTAGTCCAGTATCCTGTCTCTGACAGTGGCTAGTACCAAATGCTTCAGAGATAATGAACTGAACAGGGCAACTTTGAGAGATTCATCCTCTGTTGTCCAGTCCTGTTCCTGGCAATTGGAGGTCTAGGGCAGGGGTGGGCAAACTACGGCCTGCGAGCCAGCCTGGAGCACCCTCCTGCACCCCAAACCTCTCATCCCCAGAGCCCGCACCCCAATCCAAAACCTGCACCCCTGCCCCAGCCCTGATTCCCCCTCCCGCCCTCTGAACCCCTTGGTCCCAGCCCAGAGCACCCTCCTACAACCCAAACCCCTCAGCCCCAGCCCCACCCCAGAGCCCGCACCCCCACCCCAATTTTCATGGCCCACCGTACAACTTCTATTCCCCGATGTGGCCCTCGGGCCAAAAAGTTTGCCCACCCCGGTCTAGGGACACCCGGAGCATGGATTTGCATCCCTGACCATCTTGGCTAATAGCCATTGATGGACCTATCCTCCATGAACTTATCTAATTCTGTTTTTAACCCAGGTGTATTCTTGGCTCTCAACATCCCCTGGCAGAGAGTTCCTCTACACATTGACTGTGCATTGTGTGAAGAAATACTTCCCTTTGTTTTAAACCTGCTGCCTATTAATTTCTTTGGGTGACCCCTGGTTCTTGTGTAGGGGTAAATAACACTTCCCTATTCATTTTCTCCATACCATTCATCTCATTGTGGGCCACTCCAGCTCAGCGGCTTCCCTGCCAGCCCATGCCACATACAAACAGGATCCCAGGATGCCTGAGGTGATGACTCAGGAAATGTTTATTAGTTCAGTTTGAGGGATTGTCTGTACAGGAACAGTGTACAAATGTAAACTGATGTGTGAAATTAAAACAATATAGTTATGCTGGTATAGCCCCATTCTTATTGTGGTATAACAGTGGATGTTTTTCTGTTTAGCTTATGTCTGTTGGAAAGGGGCTAAACGAAAATGACATGCCTATTTCTTACACTGACATAGTTGTATCCACAGAGGAGGTTATAGTGGTATGACTTTACCACTATACCCGGTAAAATTTTCCCATGTAGACAAGGCCTCAGAAGCTTTTTAATGATTCTCGTTCTGCCCTAAAACCTCAGTCATGCCAGCCAGCTTGCATTGCTACCAGCACCATAAGTAGGTGATAGGTCTTTGTGTGTGAACAGCAGTTGAATTAATGGGAGCACAAGAGCTATACCTCATGCTAACTTGCTAGTGAAGACTGTCACAGTTCAAGGCAACTGCACCAGTATTCCCCTCTTGCAGTGCACCACAGACACCCATCTAGGCTCCCGGCTCCTTAGCCATCCCCTCTCTTGGACAGAGACCCGTGTATATCTCCCTCCTCCATGGGGGATCTTTAAGGCTGCACATCTCCCTGCCTACATTATGATATCCCCAGCCAGCCAGATTGCTTAAACAGGTCGGCATTTATGCTTTACTTTCTCTCCAAAGGCTAAAAACAGTGAAATTGCCAGCAGTTACAAGTTAAGCATTACAGAGAAGACATGTTAAAAACAATAAAATAACCTACATGCATGCTAAAAAGCTTACCAGAGGTCATCCCAACTCCAGCCTCAGACTCTGGTAGGTGTCAGTCCTTCAAAACCCACAACTGGGTTTACCCAGTGGTTACAAGTTCATAACTGTCTCTGATTCAAAACCAGAAGAACCATGAATAGTTCAGTTTTTCCTTTATACAGCTTGAGCTTTTGATCTTGTCCCCATGTAACAGGTGATCAGCAGAGAATGACTTGCTCCTCAAGGCAGGAAGGGCTGAGTTTTTGCATAACCAGAAGTGGGGATTTGCATTCATCTCCCCCTAGATCTTCCCCCAGATCTCTCATATGTCACATCTCCCTCTTCGAGAGGTTACATGCATCCCAGCCCACAATAATACATAAACCGTTCTTCTAACACAATGGACCACAAAGATATTTAATCTTAATCCAATAAGGTCTCCCAAGGATATTTCAGGAAATTGCCCTATCTGTCACAAAGTCAAGCCCTGAGTCACTGCCATTGTATTCATTCCCTTGGGTATGTTTGTCAGGGTTGGCACTGCACTGCCAGCAGCCTCCAAACCTGAAGTGTTTCTCTAATTCTTCTGTCAGGGTCAGAGTGGAAGAGGTAGTTGCTGTCTGTTCTTTTCACACACCACCCCTCCCCCCCAGTTTGCCTTCTGCAATCTTAGATTCTTGAAGCACCCCCCAGCTAATACTTGTGTGGTCTCCCTGAACCCCATTCTGTGCATAGTGGCACTGTGTTAATCAGGGAGCAGTCAGGACAATAGCCCCAAGGCCTCGCTGCCAGTGGGAGATGCAATGTATGTGTGGGGTTGTAGTCTTCCATTGTGTGATGCAATTCAGCTAATCATCCTGTACAGTATTTACATCGGCCCTTTTCAGTTTGTTGGTAGCTGTCCAGTTTGGAGGCTGTGTCTACAAAAGGAGCTTTCATATCACCATACTCTTCAGGATGATCCCATGTTGAGTGGCAGGAAATATAAATACCAGTATTGAGCAGTGTCTGGTAATAAGAACCTGTGGTATAGAGGTCAAGAGAAGGCCAGGTAAAGCACATGAAGGTTGCTGAATCCCCTCTCCCAAACCAGCAAGATCACTAGCAGGTTCCTCTGGGCAGCCATGTCTGCCTACCATAATAGGAATATTTAACCCATTAGTGACACAGGACAGGGAATTCTGTGGAAAGCAGAGGGTCTGAAACAGATCAAGAGGCAATGGAAAATCTAAGTCTGTTGGGGATGGGATGGAATTTAATATGTGTAATATATACCATAGAGGTGATAATGCATCCTCTTGGGATGGCATCTAGAACAACATGTGCAGTTTAGGAAACTACGAAAGATGTAAAAAATCTTGAGAAATTTCATAAAAGGGCAACAAAAAGAGACAGAACTGGGAAGAGACTGGGAGCTAAATGGGGAGAGTCTAGAAAGATATAGGCTTTCTAGACTTCTGAATGAAAGAGTAGGTCGTGTTGGTGGGGGAGTGGCACAATATGTGAAAGAAAGCATAGAGTCAAAATCTGAAATGAATCAGACAACACGACAACATCTCTCTGGATAGAAATTCCATGCTTGAAAATGAGTATAGCAGTAGGAATATGCTACCAACCACCTGACCAGGCTGGTGGCAGAGATTGTGAAATGCTCAGGGTAATTTAGGCTACAGAATCAGAAAACCCAGTAATAATGGAGGATTCCAGCTATCCCCATATTGACTGAGAAAATGTCACCTCAGGCCGGGATGCAGAGATAAAATTTCTAGACACCTTTAATTACTGTTTCTTCGAGCAGCTAGTCCTGGAACCCACAAAGGGAGAGGCAATTCTTGATTTAGTCCTAAGTGGGGGGAGGGATAGCTCAGTGGTTTGAGCATTGGCCTGCTAAACCCAAGGTTGTGAGTTCAATCCTTGAGGGGGCCATTTAGGGATCTGGGGCAAACATTGGGGATTGGTCCTGCTTTGAGCAGGGGGTTGGACTAGATGACCTCCTAAGGTCCCTTCCAACCCTGAGATTCTATGATTCTAAGTGGAGCACAGGATCTGGTCCAAGAGGTGAATATAGCTGAACCACATGATAGCAATCATCATTAGATTTAACATCTTTGTAGGAACAAAAATACCAAAGAAACCTACCATAGTAGCATTTCACTTAAAGGGGAACTACACAAAAACGAGGAGGCTAATTAAACAGAAATTAAAAGGAACAGTCACAAGAGTGAAATGCTTGGAAGTTGCATAGAAACTTTTTTAAAAACCACCATCATAATCCATGTATAAACCCCCAAATTAAAAAAAAAAAGAGTAAGAGGACCAACATGATGGACCATCCACAATGGATGGAAGAGGCGGTTAGAGACAGAAAGGCAGCTTTTAAAAATAGGAAGTCAAATCCTACTGAGGAAGATAGAAAAGAGCATAAACTCTGGCAAGTCAAGTGTAAAAGTATACCTAGGCAGGAAAAGAATTTGAAGAGCAACTAGCAAAAGACACAAAAACTAAGCAAAAAAAAAATTTTTAAGTACACCAGAAGCAGGAAGCTTGCCAAACAATCAGTGGGGCCACTGGATGACTGAGATGCTAAAGGAGCACTAAAGAAAAAACAAGGCTGTTGTGGAGAAGTTAAATACATTCTTTGCGTTAGTCTTCATTGTAGAGGATGAGAGAGAGAGATTACCACACCTGAGCCATTCTTTTTAGGGGACCAATCTGAGGAACTGTTCTAGCTTGAGGTGTCAGAGGTGGTTTTATAACAAACTGATAAAATAAACAGTAATAAATTACAGTGAAACCCCGCTATAACGCGATAATTGGGGTCCAAAAAATTCCATCGCGATAAATGCGGGGCCGCGTTATAGTGGGGTTACAAAAAATTACCGTTTCAAGCCGGTCTCTTCTCCTCTCGCCAAAGCGGAGAAGTTTCAAGCTGGTCAGTTTCAAGCTGGTCAGTTTCAAGCCGGTCTCTTCTTTTCTGGCCATAGTGGAGAAGTTTGACCAGCTTGAAACTTCTCCACTTTGGGGAGAAGAGAGAAGAGACTGGCTTGAAACTCAAGCCAGTCAGTTTCAAGCTGGTCAGTTTCAAGCTGATCAAACTTCTCTGCTTTGGGGAGAAGAGAAGAGGGCTTGAAACTGACCGGCTTGAAACTGACTAGCTTGAGTTTCAAGCCAGTCTCTTCCCTTCTTGCCAAAAGGGGAAGCGGAGGCAGGGGGGAAGGGGCGGGGGGTAAGGAACAGGGGAGATGGGGAGGAGATGGAGCCAGGGTTGGCTCCAGGCGAGGAAGCACGCTCTGGGTGCTTTTTTTTTTTTTTTTTTGCTTGGGGCAGCGGGAGCCACCTTATGATCGCGTTATAGCCGAATTCGCGTTATGGCGGGGCGTGCTATAGGGGGGTTTCACTGTACCACGACCAAATGGGATACACCCAAGAGTTCTGAAGGAATTCAAATACGAAATTGCAGAACTACTAACTGTGGGGTGTAACCTATCGCTTAAAACGGCCTCTGTACAAGATAACTGGAGGGTAGCTAATGTAACGCCTATTCTATTCTTTAAAGAAGGCTCCAGAAGCAATCCTAGCAATTACAGGCCAGTAAGCCTAACTTCGGTACCAGGAAAATTGGTAGAAAGTATAGTAAAGAACAGAGTGATCAGACACAGAGATTAACACAATCTGTTTGGTCCATCTACAGTTAGTAGAACATGGCTTTTTAAAGGGAAATCATACCTCACCAATCTATTAGAATTCTTTGAGGGTGTCAACAAACGTGGACAACAAAGGTGATCCAGTGGATAATGGTGTACTTGAACTTTCAGAAAGCCTTTGACTAGGTCCCTCACCAAAGGCTCTTAAGCAAAGTGGGCAGTCATGGAATAAGAGGGGAGATCCTCTTATGGATCTGTCACTGGCGAAAAGGTCAGAAACAGAGGGTAGGAATAAACGGTCAATTTTCACAGTGGAGAGAGGTATAAATCAGGGTCCCCCAAGAGTCTGTACTGGCACTAGTTCTGTTCAACATATTCATAAATGATATGGAAAAAGGGGTAAATGTCAGGTGTCAAAGTTTGAAGGTGATACAAAATTACTCAGGATAGTTGAATCCAAAGATAATTGCAAAGAGTTACAAAGGGATTTCACAAAGCTGGGTGGGCAACAAAATGGCAGATGACATTGATTTGATAAATGCAAGGTAATGTACACTGGAAAACATAACCCCAACGATATACATACAAAATGATTGGGGTTTAGATTAGCTGTTACCCATCAAGAAAGAGTTGTTGGGGTCATTGTGAATAGTTCTCTGAAAACATGTGCTCGGTGTGCCAAGGCAGTCACTAAGAATGTTAGGAACCATTAGCAAAGGGATAGATGATAAGACAGAAAATATCATCATGCCACTATATAAATCCATGGTACTCCCACACCTTGAATACTGCATGCAGTTCTGGTTGCCCCATCTCAAAAAAGATATATTGGAATTGAAAAAAGTACGAAGAAGGGCAACAAAAAAATTAAGAGTATGAAACAGATTCCATATGAGGAGAGATTAAAAGTCTGGGACGTGTCAGTTTAGAAAAGACATGACTAACGGGGGATATGACAGAGGTCTATAAAATCATGAACAGTGTGGAGAAAGTGACTAAGGAAGTGTTATTTAACCCTTTCCTGGTTCCTTTGTTATGTGGTCACACAATTAAATTAATAGGCAGACAGACGGCTTAAAAGAAATGTAAGGAAGTACTGCTTCACACAATACACAGTCAACCTGTGGAACTTGTTGCCAGGGGCTGTTCTCAGTGGTGGCAGATGACAGAACAAGGAGTAATGGTCTCAAGTTGCAGTGAGGGAGGTCTAGGTTGGATATTCGGAAACTCTATTTCACTAGGAGGGTAGTGAAGCACTGGAATGGGTTACCTAGGGAGGTGGTGGAACCGCCATTCTTTAAGGTTTTTAAGGCCCAGCTTGACAAAGCCTTGTCTGGGATGATTTAGTTGGTGTTGGTCCTGCTTTGAGCAGGGGATTGGACTAGATGACCTCTTGAGGTCTCTTCCAACCCTAATAGTCTATGATTCTAGGGGATGTTGTGAAAGTGGAAAGTTATAACTGGGCTCAAAGAATTAGGTAAGTTCATGAAGAATAGGTCCATCAGTGGCTATTAGCCAAAGTGTTCAGGGACGTAGTCCCCTGCCCTGGGCATTCCTAAATCGCTGACTGCCAGAAGCTGGGCCTGAACAACGGGGTGGATCACTTTGATAAGTTGCCATGTTCTGTTCATTCCCTCTGAAGCATCTGGCACCGGCCACTGTCGGAAGACAGGATACTGGGCTAGATGGACCATTGGTCTGAGCCGTTATGGCCATTCTTATGTTCTCGATATGACTTTGGGGATGGGGAGCAGGGGTGCTAGCCTTGGAGATGACAGTGTGAGTTAAGTTAAGGAATCGTTCCCCCCCTCTCAAAAATAAGTTAGGATTAGTGGCATGAGATGCAAAAGAAAAATGTTTAGGCTGCGTATGTGGAAGGCTTAGCAGAGTGCCTGGGTGATGGGATAGACTCCTCAAGGGAGGTGGCTCAATTCTTTGAGAAAAGGTTACATGTTAGTAGGTCTGGGCCCTGCAGGGAGCTTTTCTGACTTTGTGATTTTTGAACCTGAATGCTCTGGATTGCTGGAGCGGAGCTGGCTGTGTGTCTGTGAAAGGAAACGGGACATTTTAACAGGGGCAGACTTCATGGTGTGTTTTCTGTTCCAGGGCACTGAGTCCATAAAGTTGGAAAATGGACAAAGCACAGCAGCTAAGCTGGGGCTTCCTCCTCTCACCCCGGAACAGCAGGAAGCTCTTCAGAAGGTGAGTGGCCCTCATGTGGCCTTTCTTTAGCTCTTCCTCATCGCTAGTGTCAGACTTGCTGCCACAGAGGGGAGCACACCAGGTGGGGAACCTGCCTGCCAGGAATACATAGGGGATACTGACTGTGCTGTCCCTGCACCCGAGCTCTTAGACTCATGCCCAAGAAATGTTTTTCTTGGTTGGGAGTTCCTGGTAGCTGCATGGGAACATTATGGGATGTATTTGTGGTTTAAAAAAAAAAAACTTCCTGAGATCAAAGTAGATAACAGCTTGATCTTATTAAGAGGTTTCTCTGATCCCAATGATGATGAGATGCTGCTGCCCCAAAGTCCCTGTCAGGTGCAGCCTGGACTCGACAATTAATAGATTCCAGAATTGCCCCAGCTGAATTCTCTGCAGGATTCATGCTAGAACACACTGCAAAATCTCCCTACCTTTCCTGTGCTCTCTGGGCAACTATTACTTGCCCCTATGTTATAAGGGGACCTTTAATATACTGCAAAGATTATTTCATCCCTTTGGAGCCAAGCTATTTGAATTGTAGAACCAAGTCCATCCCAACTCTGATCTCTGGTTCTTGATTCTGTGTGCAGCTGGTGAGGACATTACTGCTGACTTCTGGCTTCCGCTCCTAGTGGGAACCGGTGATGTCTGAAGTGCTGAGAGGAGAGCAGAGTTGGGAATGGAGGGGAAGGTGGGAGCTGTGGGCTAGGTGTCTCCCAGATTCTGGTGAGGCAGGTATGCCATTGTTCTCTGTAGGCTTGGTGTGAATGTTCCCATAATGCTGAAGCTGCTTGTGTCTGTGTTTGGCTCGCAGTGTGAAACGGCCTCGTTTCCTCTGGCTGCTCCATAGCTGACAGATGTAAATCCCATTGTCCGTTTCCAGGTTTCCGAAGCACCCGCCTCAAATCCACGGTTTAAAGCCTGCCGTTCCCCGGCACCTCCCAAACACGTACAGCAATGGAAAGCAGGTGCCTTTGAGTGGGGTTGGCTGAATCTGTCCGTCCTGTCACCTGGGCATGGCACATCCATGGGTATTAGTGACCCCTTGATTAGGAGCCTCCATCTCAGCATCATTGGATGTGCAAGACTCAGTGTTTTCCAGAGTGGTAGAAGGCTGGGTAAAGGAAAACCAGTTCAGCCTTGTAGCCACAGGTCAGGGGACTGACGGGGGGAGCTGGAGTATGTAGAAGGACCCACAGCTCCTGCTTACCAAGATAGTGTAGGCCTACTCTGACAAGGAAGGGAAGGGATACACTCGGTGCAGAGTCTGGGCATGGGGAATAGGAGCCGCCTCGCTCTTTGTAGAATCTTTTGTCCAGATGTTCTCTGAGTGGAAAGGATTTGAAGGAGGCTCTCTGTCCTGCCCTCATCTCCGCAGGTAAGGTGCAGTGGTGGGAGCTGAGGGGCAGAGGGAGGCAGAGGGAAATGCTGAGTGTGTAGTGCATGATGCTTTCCTAACATTGCGCCTGCTGCAGACTCTGAGTCCACCCAGGCCTTGCTCAAGCATTGTGCTGTATTTCAGGGTGAACAACTCCAAGATGCTGACCAAGATCATAGTAAGCTGTCGGCCCTTGACTAATGTAAAGTGCCTTAGTGCTTGGGGCCGGAGCACTAGAAAGCACCAGTTGTGGGGTTCTGGGGAATGTTGTATGACGTTCAATGTCCTTCCCTGGCGCCTTGTGGAGTCCTGTGCCCTGTGATTATGGAGTCTGTATTTCCTTCCAGGCAAAGAAGTATGCGATGGAGCAGAGTATCAAGAGTGTGCTGGTGAAGCAAACCATCGCCCACCAGCAACAGCAACTCACTAACCTGCAGGTGAGAGATCCCTCTGGGCTCGTCCCCTTGCCTTTACTCTCCCCACAAGGTGGAGCCTTTTATGCACTTAGAACCAGAGCACAGCCCTGAGGTCTGCCTGGAGCCAGGTACTTGCACTTCTGTTTCCGCAGTGAAATCGAAGTATGTTGTCTTCGGCCCTGTCAAGGAAATCCCTCTCCTGCCCTCATATATATGCTCACCCTCCCTTCCCCCAAAGAAAGCAAACTGCCCTGGGAAGAGAAGCTAATGCTTCCTCTTCTGTTGGCTGGCTAGACAATTTTTTCAGTTGCCAGAAAATCAAAGCATCTACCGTGAGTTCCACTGTCAACCTGAAGCTAAGGTGGTGTCTGGGGTTACTGGGAGCAGTATCCTTTCACCATCCTTTCACCCCCAGGAAGAGAAGGTGCCTGTCTCTCTGGCCTTGCTGGCAGTGTGACCGCTACCATGGACTCTGTGGATTTTTCTCAGAACTCCAGATGGTTATTCCTGTTAATGCAGGATTGTCCATGTCCTAGGAGACACCTCTGCTGCTGTTTCAACCCCCCTTCCTTCTGAGATTCCTTATATACAGCTCACTGCCTCCTGCTTGAGGTTAAAGAGCCCAGCATAATGATTTGGGGGTTGTGTATGTTTAAAAAATGTTGAAGTGGGGATGTGCCAGCCGCATTAGGCAGCTCTGGCCTTTCAGGGCTGTGTATGTTTCTGGGCGGCTGCTTTAGATGAGGGGCTCCTTGTAATTGCTGGGGGTGAATCAACGACAGTGGTTACAGAGGTTACTATTGCCTTGAGTCCCCCCGGGGAGAAGACCCTGCTTCCTGAGGCAGTGGCAGCAGCACACCCCTACCCAGAGTTGGTGGGACTGGTATCTGCAGGGTCCCAGCGCTGGACAGTCCTTGGGACCGGGCAGTGAGGGGCAAGGAAGGAGAGGCCTCTCCCACAGGTTCCCTGTGCCGTCGCTCTCTGCTTGAGTTTTTACGAACAGCCGTAGTATGCTCAGCTCCAACAGACTGAACTCTGTCTTTACTGTCTTTCAGATGGCAGCAGTGACAATGGGCTTTGGAGATCCTCTCTCACCTTTACAATCGGTCAATAGACATATTCACTTCTTCTTGGGCACTTTGTCTTAGTCAGGGCCTAGAGTGGGGAAGTATTTAGTGGTAATACAATGCTCTTAACTAAACCCAGCACAACCCCCCCCACATACCCACCTGCTATGGACAAGCACAACAAACTGAGACAAAGTGTAAACTCCCCAAAGGAAGACCTTGGGCTGGGTACAGTCTGCTGTGACACTGGCACCCTGGGCCCTGCTTTAGATTTCAAGCAGTTCTGAACACCTGTGAAATTGTGGGAGCCACCTTTCTAGGGATGCTACAGTTCTGAGGTCCTGACCTAAAAGTAACTGCCAAGGTAACTCACAAATGGGCAATTTGTTAAGAAACCAGCACACAGAACAGAGACCTGGTAGCTATGGTGCCGGGGAGCACTGGGGCATTACAGGTTTCAGAGTATATCCTAGACCAAATGTGAGACTTCTGTTGCTATGTGCATACTTGTAGGCTAGGGGAATTTGGCACGTGTTTCCAGTAAAGCAATGAGGGTTGGAGCAAAAAGAACTATAGAGTTATTCAAAGAAAAGCAGTGTAGTCCTACAGTGCTGGAAGTTTCTAATCTACCCCCACAGAGTCTGATTTACCTGGGATTATCTGTTCCCACCCCTTCTAGACACATGGGGCACTGGCATACTTGGGCTATAAACCCCCCTCTCCTCATGCAAAGGGTCACTTGTAAATGTTTCCTTGTCTAGCTGAAATGTAATTTCTTTGGTTGGTGTAAAATGCAACCTGGAGGCCAGTGCTCCAAGGGAAAGAAGCATTAAAACTAGACATGCCCGGCTTCCCTTCTGTAACACTGCCACGGTAGGTAGCTCGTCAGCTGGGGAGCCAAAATAACATTTGTGGGGGGAGGTAAGCTTGGAGTGGGACAGGAAGAGCCATGAAGGCAGCACGGCCAGTTCCTGAGCCATGTTGCCCAAGAACCTTCTTTGTCAATTAATTTAGATACTATTGATCTCCCATATCACTAATTCTGCTAAACTGTATTTTGCAGCCACGTCATGCACAGTTGGGTAACAGAGATGAAAACATGTAATAATGATAGAGGATATCTGTTAACAGGGCCCTCAAGATTAATCATGGGTTTAGTATTGTAAATCACTTCTCAAAAAAAAAAAGCCTCCTGCCAGGAGCCAGCACCTGCTGCTGGAGGGACAGAAAGGCTAGACGTCAAGGCTTTGCCCTGGATCAGCCATCATGGTGTGTTGTGAACTCAGTATCAGTAAGATCCCCGTTTTCCTGCCAAATGCTTTATCTCAAGGCCTGTCGGGAGTGTGGAGAGCAAGTATACCTTAAGAACAGGACCGTCTCCACTGGCAGTGCCCACACGGCCCATTTGTGAGGGAAGTGCAGCCTGAGCCTCCTGTTAGTGTCTTATTAACCATAGTCAAAGCTCCCTATCCAGCAGCCCTCCACTTGCTGGAGTGTTACCGAGCAGGGTTTCAACTTGTCACTTATGCAAGGAAACTGCTTGTCTTGGTGAACTGCATCAAAAGTGCAGATGAAAACAGTCGTGCTTTGCATGTCCCCTCCCTCATTTTGAGCTCCATCCTGAAAAGGTGCATGTTACCTTGTCCTTAATAATAATCCTCCTTAGCTCCTAACTAACAGCACTATCTATACCTACAAACACTGACTGCCCACCTGGAGGTGGGGGAGGAATCCTTAGCCTCTGTTTACGGGGGGGGGGGAAGCAGAAAGGTCAAGTGCCCAATCCAGAGCTCCAGAGGGGAGTCAGTGGCAGGACCAGGATTCACATGCACCTTCCTGGCACCTGGTCCTGTGCTAAGTTCACAAGAATATGCTGCCTTTCCCCTTAACTCACTGCACTGCAGGTTCCTACTAGTACTCCACATGTGCCTGTTACCATCATAGTCCAGCTCAACCTTAGTTTGGTGGCCCAGATATCGAACGTAAAGGAGTGTAAACGGGTTCCTCAGAACTTCACTCCTCCTGCGGCTGGAGTCTCCTGCTTGTGCAGAAGGTTTAGAATGTGGATTTCCCACTGTGAGGGTTGCTGCCCAATATTGGGAAAGGGCTAATACTATCACTCTCGTCTCTGTGGCAGGTCTCATTGGAGGAGAAGAGAATGCCCCCTTTGTGTACACATCTTTAAAGGTGTGGAAAATCCCTATGCCTGGGGCACGGGCCTTAGGCTGGCTAGAGTAGTAAGAAGAGGACTAAAGTAATAGCAAAAGGGGAGGCTAGAATGAGGGAAGATCTGAGCACTCAGCACAAAATCAAGATGTTGAGAACAAAATTAACCAAGGAACCAAAGAACATGAAGAGAAGAAATTATCTGATTGCCTATACACCAATGCTAGGAGCCTGGGTAACAAACGAGGAACTAGAATTGCTCATTTATGAGCATAAACTTGATCTAGTTGGTATTACTGAAACCTGGTGGGTTGGTTCACCCAACTGGAATGTTAAAATCAATGGGAAGGGGGAGGAGCATTCTATGTCAAAAATGGCATCAGCTGTTTGCGAATCGCTGATAACTCGGAAGAACACAGATAAAGCACAAGCAGGGTACTAGTCGGTGTCTGCTACAGACCACCAAAGCCCACTAGGGAATAGGATGACCGCTTCCATACGCACCTAATTACAATGTGTACAAATAAAAGCTGTGTGATCATGGGGGATTTCAGTTTGAGTGACATGGCGGAGGTCAGAATATGCCAGTACAGAAACATCCTTGGAATTTCTAAGCATTATAGATGACCATTCCCTAACTAAGGACGTATTGCAGCCTACACGGGATGTTGTACGAGACCTTGTTCTAACAGAGAGAGAGGAACTGATCACAGAAGGAAAAATTAATGATCGCTTATGTACACATTGATAATGTGCTAGCAGAATAAAGTCCAGACCAGTAATATAGATGCTTGATGCATTTAATAGGGCCAATTTCACAAAGCTGAAAACAATTATGAGCCAGATCAGTCGGGAGGAAGAATTTAATCAGAAAAATGTGAATGATGATTAGGAATAATTTAAGAGCATCTTACTAGATCCCCAAAATGCCACTGTCCCACAATCAAGGAAGAAGGCCGATTAGAGGGGAAGTGAAGGCAGCTGTAAAAAATAAAAAGTAAATATATAAAAACAGAGGTTCCCGATTTGGGGCCGTGACCCCATCAGCAGATGGCGTTGTGGTGATCCCTTGTGTGCAGAGGATGCCAGTTTGCTCAGCACAGCGTGACCTCGTATGTACAGTGTGCGTACAAAATGGCATCCTCAGCACAGCGTGACCTCGCACGCACCATATGTACAAAGTCACGCCACATGGAGGATGCTATTTTGTAGAGCAGTTGCATCCTCCATGCTGTCTGGTCTCTGCAGGAAATAATACATTAAAATGGGGTTGTGCGTGCCCTGATGCAACCAGTGGAAGAAAGGGGAAGCTGATAGTACTGGATGTTGGCTTCCCAAGGGTGGGAGGATTGGGAGACTGCACTAGAGATATTCTTGCCTAGCTGCGCTACGGTGTGATGTGCCTCACTTTTCACCTCTCTCACAGGGTTTTGGAGCTGTCATAAAATCTCATTTAAAAGCATAAAACACAGCCCCAATTTAGAGGCAAAACAAAACCTTTGTTTGATGAGTCCAGGTTCAAGTTAGTCTAATAGAACTGCAAGCGCAGTAGTGTGGTGTGAGACCCTGGTTCAATGATGGCGCCCCCTCCCCTGAAGTGCTAGGAATCAATCCCGACTGAGGCTGTATTGTCAGCTGCAAACAGTTACTTCCCTGGTCATGGTGACAGGCTCCAATGCATTTGGCATTGTCTCTTCAGAGACAGTCCTTGCCTGCTCTGTCCATTACTGCGTTGCAGGAGAGACCCCCTGGCCACCCCTTTGTTACGATATGAGTTGTGGCATCCCTAGACAGGACACAGAACAACTCTGAGCTCATTGTGCTCACCCTTAGGCCAGAGCTCTCCACCTGAGTTAGGCCTTCATGCAATGGCCTTATAGCAGGGCCCTTCTTGGGGGGTGGGGTGGGGTCAGTGTTCACAGAGCTCCCTACTTGGGTGTGGAGTACTGTAGAATTGGGTTGGGGAGGAAGGCACTAAGATTAGTGCTGCGTTTCCCCTCTTTGTAGGGCCCTCACCACTTTGCATTCGTTCCAGCTGTTCCATGCAGAATAAGAATGTAGCCCTGTACAAGTCTCCAGTGTGCTATAATAAATACACTATTGCTGATTATAGGGAGCTGCCTCTGCAGGGCTTTCCTTTCTGCCTTGGTCCCAATGCATGCTGATAAGATCACAGATTTGGCCAGTGTGTCCTAGCAGGCAGCACCTTCCTAGGTGAAGTTCTTAGCACTGCCATGTGGCTTGGAGGAAGCTGGTTTTAGGGATACCATCTGGGGAACAACCAGGTTCCTCTTGCAAACAGACTTTCAGACAGGTTCAGGAAAAGAGCGCAGAGGCTTTCTCTGTACTGAGACAGACAATTGCTGAGTCTATGGGGCTCTGCCACTGTAGGTGCCAATACCAATGGAACATGCTAACTCTGAGCACCACAGACTTCCCCAAGAGAAGGGTTTTGTTTAATCGTTGGATTTTGTTTGTTTTTATTGAACCGTACAGTGCAGCTGGTGCCCAGTGTCAGTTCCTTTAATGCCAAGGGAGGGAGAGGGGAGGAGGTGGAGCCCGGTGCCAAAGCCCTTGCTGCCCAGGGAGTGGGGAGGAGGTGGTTCCCAGTGCTAGATCCCTTGATGCCCAGGGCAGGGGAAAATGAGAGCACGTGGTGCCCAGTTCTGGATCTTTTGCTGCGCCATGCAGGACAGGAGGGATTGCTGTTAGTGCCTGATGTTGGATCCCTTGCTGCCTGGAGGGGAAGCTGTTTAGAATGAAGGTATTTCCCCTGCTGCAGGCATTGCCAGAGATGTGATCTTGTCAGGGTGGGTTGGAGTTAGGGCTGCTGAGGTGGCAGAGCATATCAGAGACTTGGCTGTGCCCCTGGGAGTGAGCCTTACTGCCCATGCACTCCCCAACAGTCCACGCACTGAGCAGGAAAATACTTCTTCACCACTAAGAGTGTGCCAGGCTGTGCTGCAGCCAATGCGGAGCTGCTTGCTGTTGGGTCACAGCTCCTGGGGCGGGCGGGACAGGGGAGAGCTGTCCTGGTATCTGTGACTACCCCCTAAGCTAACCAGCCAGTTCTTCTTTCCAATACAGATGGCAGCTCAGAGGCAGCGGGCGCTGGCCATCATGTGTCGTGTGTACGTTGGCTCCATATACTATGAACTGGGAGAGGACACCATCCGCCAGGCCTTTGCCCCCTTTGGACCTATCAAAAGCATTGACATGTCCTGGGACTCTGTTACAATGAAACACAAGGTTGGTTAACAGCCCCTAGAAGTGGTTTCTTTTTCTCGAAGGTCACCCTGCATGCATCCAGGGAAGGAGGAGCCTTCACCCTGTTAGTCTGCAGTATAGAGCAAGCTGTCTTAGTAGGTGGTTCTTCAAGTGATCCTTCTTGTATTCCACTGAGGGCTCTGGGCATGCGCCCAGAGCCGGAGCTTTTAGGATTGAATGTAATGGCCTCCTGTGCTGCCGAGGTTCTTAGTGTCCCCAGAAGCCCTAGCAATGACCTAGCAGCTGCACATGGGACCATTGTAGGGACGTGGGGCATGGAGCTTGGGCAATGCTGAGCAGTTAGCTGCCTTGTGTGCATGCACTGGCCTTTCTTCCTTGCTAAAAGGCCAATTTTATGTGCAAGCGGCTCAGGAAGCAACTGGCCGCAAGTCTGTTCAGGCGCTTTCATGCTTCAGCTTGTTGCTCTCTGCATTAGCATGCTCTTGGGAAAGGCTTTGAGGGCAGGATTCTCTGGCTGAAGAGTTGGGATCTGGCACAGTGTGATACAGACAGGCTGGCAGAGGGGAATGTGAGCTCTAGGGAGTGCAACAAGAAGAGATTGGTACAATTTAATGGGGTTTCCCCTCTATCCTAGGGCTTTGCTTTTGTGGAATACGAGGTGCCTGAAGCTGCTCAGTTGGCCCTGGAGCAGATGAACTCGGTCATGCTGGGTGGGAGAAACATAAAGGTGAGTGACAGCAGGTTGCGTTACGTGGGAGGCGAGTCTGGCTCATGCTGCTGTTTGTGATACAGGGATGGGGCTTTTCAGATGGTCAGAGGAGCCTGAAGAAGAAAATCTGTGTTCCTAGGAGATCTGTTCCTCAGTGAGCCTCTTTTCAGTGTGCCATCTGAGTCCACTTCCTGAGAACTGGCTGGTTCTTGGCACCTGCCTCTGACCCTCTGGGAAGACCCATAAAGTGTTAATATACACTAGGAGGAGGGAGGGGCGTTGGACTCTGGTCTGTTCCTCCCTATGCAGAGAATGGGAGCCCTTTGTGGCCTAGATATGGAGTCTTATGGGCAGCAGCCAAGTCCTGAGGAGAGGGCAGGTGAGTGACTGCTGACCCTGGTGGTGTCTGTTGGGCTCTGCAGAAAGGAAGCTGCTTTGTATGTGTATTGTGAGGGAAAGGAGGCTCTGGGGTAACCTAGTCCTCTGAATGAAGAGGGGAAAGGGTTTAGTCAAACTGAAAGGAACAAGGGACTTGAGCTTTGTATTCCCAGGCATCAAGTAATAGATTCCCTGACAGGCATGGGAGACTTTTGGGGGGGGTGTTCGTTTTGCGGTGTCTCTAAAAACCCAGTGTCCTTGCATCTCTCACCAAAATCATTTCCTCTTAGTTCCCTTTTCGGGCAGCTGCAGTGCCTGATTGATTACAGGTTTTGGGGAGCTCCAGAGAATGGTATGGAGGCAGTGCCCTGCCTGTACCATTGACAGCTAGTCAGTTGTAGCATTGGAAGCTAGTCACTAGTCAGGGAGGGAAGATACAAGTCTGAAAAATGCTTTCTCAGTAACAAGTGCCACAGAAAACATCCTGTATCTGGGTTGTCTCGGTAACCCTGATATCCCATGGTGGCCTGTGGAGTCACTGGAGACTACAACCCAGACATAATAATTAATTGTGGCTCTGTGGTGCTAATTGCCGTGCCATGGAAAGTATGATGTGGGGTTCAACTGCTCTCCGTTAGCATTTACAGTCCTTGTGTCTTGGGTGAGTCAACAGTGCTGCCTCTCGGAGGACTCAAAGAGGTGTTTGTGTTTGCTTTGCTTTCCACAGGTTGGTAGGCCTAGTAATATTGGACAGGCACAGCCAATCATAGACCAGCTAGCAGAGGAGGCACGGGCTTTCAACCGCATCTACGTGGCATCTGTTCACCAGGACCTTTCGGATGACGACATTAAGAGTGTGTTTGAGGCCTTTGGGAAGATTAAGTCCTGCACGCTAGCCAGGGACCCCACAACAGGGAAGCACAAAGGCTATGGCTTCATTGGTAAATTGGCTGCTCTGATACCTGTCATGGAGTGGGGTGGGGATGTCATTGGATGTGGATCCATGTCTGCTCCCTGCAGTGGCAATAAGCTTCTGCTTTCAATGATGGGTTAGAGTGGGATTGAGAGCGGCCCATGGCCTGACGTCAGAGGGCTGCCTGGCTCTCAGTTGGAAACTGGATTCTGTGTTCTTGTTCAGCTAGCACCTAGGATGTGACGAGAACCCATCTCCCTTTACACTGAATGTTTGAGAAGATCCTGGATAACCAGAGGGGTTCGGTGTGTGATCTAAGAGGTGTGGGAGTGGTTGGTAGGGACACTGATGGCTGCTGCTCTAGACCATTGTGTTCTTAGAAATAAAAACCTGAATTGTGCAGGGAAAGGTGTCTAAGTTTAGGAGGCAGGCAGTAGGGCATTGTTCCTGGGAGCCTGAAATGTCCATCTTTAAGGAGCACTCTGTCAGGGTTCCAATTATCATTGCAGAGTATGAGAAGGCGCAGTCGTCACAAGATGCTGTCTCATCTATGAACCTCTTTGACCTGGGTGGCCAATATCTTCGGGTTGGCAAAGCTGTCACTCCCCCAATGCCTCTCCTAACACCTGCAACGCCTGGAGGATTACCCCCTGCAGCAGCTGTGGCTGCAGCAGCTGCCACAGCAAAGATAACAGCTCAGGTAAGAAACAGAGCAGCAGGACTTGAAATGAGGTGGGTGAGTGCGTGCGTTATTTAGAGTCCAGCAGTCCTATTGAACACAGGGATACAGACTCGCCCAAGGCACTGAGTCAGCAGTACTTATGGGAGCTCCTGACTAGGTGGCCTTTGTTGTACCCTACAGAGTAGTTCTCCTAGACTGACCAAGGAGTAGCTGTCTGTGCTACACCCTCCCGTCTTGGGTTTGGGGTGCCAAGGTGTAGAAAGAGGCCTGATTTACACCACAGACAGGCTTATTTGTTTTGATTTAGTTTGATTGTTCTGAAACAACATTGCCTAATTAGGGCCACCTTAGAGGAGCAAGAGGTGGTTAGGAAGTGGGGAAGCTTTTTGCTCTGGAATTGACTCCATCCTGCGAAAACCATCCTGGAGACTTCGGGTTAGGAATCCCTTGGCATGTCTATGATTCAGGTCTCTACACGTGAGCTGGTTGGCGTTGGGTGATAACTATGAAGTGTGGGCAAAGTGCCTGCTTCAGGGGTTTGGTATGTGGCGGCTGTCTACAGGAAAGGCGAGTTCAGGGCAGTCCTCGGCATGTGTCTGTGTGATTAAGCTGCGTTGTATCCAGTGGCCGAGCTGGGCCTCGTGGTTTTACAGTTCATTTGCCCCCATGCCCTGGCTGTTTGGTGAGTCTCTACAAAGGTAAAGCAGAGCACACCCTGAACATGACTCTGAAGCAGAATTAACACTCTGGCTTTTCTCTTGTAGGAAGCAGTGGCAGGAGCTGCAGTCCTTGGCACTTTAGCAACACCTGGGCTGGTGTCACCAGCGCTGACACTGGCCCAGCCGCTGGGGGCATTGCCGCAGGCCGTAATGGCAGCACAGGCACCAGGAGTCATTACGGGTGCGTCTGCTCTTCATTCTGTCATTTCCACAACTGTGCCGAGAGCACCAGTCCCCACAGCTGGGGTCACGCCTTGGAACGCGTAGCCAGGGAGCCCCCTCCAGTTCTCAGACCCATGTGATTCCTGTAAAGAGCTGAGAGAACTCAGCTGCAGAGAAGAGCTGTGGGAAGCAGGTGGGCTCCGTGGCTGACCCTGCAGCAGCAGGGAGAGATGCAAGGGGAAAGGTTTCAGGTTCCCTGCAGCTGCTTTGATCAGGGGAATAACTCTGTTACTTGGTGAGTTTTGTACGTGGAAAAATGAAACCGTCCATGAAGGAGGGGCATGAGCAGACTTTTGGACGTGGCCTCAGTCCTTCCTACACTGGGAAGACAGGCCACCAGCCCCACTAAAGGGTTTGAAATGAATCATACTGAAACTGAATTGTTTGCAGAGAATTCTGATTTCTCCTTGCATTGCCTCACAGGCCTCTCCACGAGTGTGGGGTAAGGGCACTAAGCCTCCCAGAGCTGGCAGGGATGCAGTGCCTGAGCAAAAGCACCACGATGGTCACTTCCCACATGAAAACAGATGCAGCCACATCTTGCTGTCTCCCCTTCGAATGGGCAGATTCCCCACGTGTGCGCATCGTACCTGGTGGTAGAGCCTGCCCCCTCTACTGTACTAAGTTGCTGTTTGCCCTGGTTGTGAGGCTCTCTCAGTGGTTCATGTTGCAATTACTAAAACCTTTCTCCTAATTCCATGAGGCTGGGTGTCACTGGCTGGCTTTCTTCCTGATGTGGCAGAGTGCCAATCTTAGAGGTAGGCTCCTTTTACCTCCTACTTCAATCTGTGTATTCACCTGCAGGTGTGACCCCTGCTCGACCTCCCATTCCAGTCACTATTCCACAGGTGGGAGTAGTGAATCCTATCCTAGCAAGTCCCCCAACATTGGCTCTGTTGGAGGTTAAGAAGGAGAAGGAGGAGGAAGAGATCTTCCAGGAGTCGGAGAGGCCTGAAATGCTGAGTGAACAGGAGCACATGAGCATATCCGGCAGCAGTGCCCGTCACATGGTGATGCAGAAACTGCTTCGCAAACAGGAGGTGAGCGTGACCCTGAGTTAATTCTAGATTCCCAGAGATACAGTGTAGCCTGTAGGCCACAAGACTGGCTTGGGTCTGTCTTTTAGTTCTGTACAGCTCGGCAGTACAAGGTATGGTACCAGTTCACAAAAGGTGTGTCCCTAGATGTCTTGCTGAGTTAATGCCTGGAGTACAAATGCCTGTATCATAACCAGTCATCACCTGCTGCAGGCTAGTCATGGCTTTTCCCTCTCTGCCTTGTAAAAGAGGAACTGTGTAGTGAGGTGCCTCGCTCAGAGAGACCTCGCTCCCTGCTGTGCTGTGTTGTCCAGCCATTAGACCAAAGATGCTGATGGTCTCTTAAGACCTTTTAGTCGCTGATGTCCTGGCCCCAGATTTCTCCTTCCTCTCCGTCATTCACGTCGCCTGGTTTGTCATTGTCTGCGACTGATGAAGTGGGGGGATCTGTGGTGTTAAGGAATCTGTCATTTGATGATCGTCTGCAGTATTGCTATTGCTGGATGTTTTACTGCAGCCAGAAGCATCCTGGGTATCTCAGTGTAGATACAGAGAGGGCTCACAACTCCGTGTCTGTGGCTGTGAACCATAGCTATCTCCTCAAAAAATAGAGATCTGATCCTTCTGAGTCCCCCTCCTTCTCACCAGTCAATGCAGTACTGAGCACTGAGGAGCTTACAGCTAATTTCAGACACGCTGCAAGGGTGAGGATGACAAGACAGGGCTGATTCGTGCGGGAAGCACAGGTGATATCATGAGATGATACAGCTACTCAGTAGAGTCACAAGGGACCATTGTGACCAGTCTGACCTCCTGCAGAACACAAGCCAGAGACTCCTACCCAGTGATTTTCAGATAGCTTAGTGATGGCACAGAACTCTGGCAATGATAGTATGGTGATGGGCTTCCTGTTGCAGAAGAGTGTGGTAGGGCAGGAGGATGGAATGGGGTAAAGGCGTAGGAGAATTCTGGAGCATGAGCCACACTGATGAGTTGAGGTGTGGGTATCCCCTGTAATGTACTTGTTCTGGGAATGAGGAGAAGCCTTCAGTCTCTAGGCCTGTGAGCCATCTACTTACACCAGCCACTAAGTTGCAAGATAAAACTAACATGAAGAATAATTGCCACCAAAATGTGTCATGCTGTTGAAGGTAAGAGGGGGGGAATCAGTTTGATAAATCCATCTCTGTAAGGTTTAAACACAGTCTGAAAAATCGCATCTCTCCAGCCACCTCTTCAGGGCACAAAACAAGTGGCCAATTCCTGGCTCGCTGCTGGCCTAAGCAGTTGAGCTGGAGATGCCTGTGGAAGAGTCCTAATTTCTGGGCTGTCCTGAACATGAGTTGAGCGCGTTTCTGGTCCCCGGGCGGTGCCATTGCAGATTGGTTCCAGAAAGCCCGGGGATGTTCATTTTTGCTGCTCAGGCCTGGGACTGCAATGGCTGCTGTGATGTGCAGGTGCCATGGCTTTGCAGGGTTAACCCCAGCCGTCCCATGAACCTGCTCAGTCACGTCTCTTTTTTCTTCCTTTTCCTGCAGTCAACTGTGATGGTGCTGCGCAACATGGTGGATCCAAAGGACATTGATGACGATCTGGAGGGAGAAGTGACAGAAGAGTGCGGAAAGTTTGGGGCAGTGAACAGGGTCATCATCTACCAAGAGAAGCAGGGCGAGGAGGAGGACGCTGAGATCATTGTCAAGATCTTTGTAGAGTTCTCTATGGCCTCGGAGACTCACAAAGCCATTCAGGCCCTGAACGGGCGCTGGTTTGCTGGCAGGAAGGTGGTGGCAGAGGTGTATGACCAGGAGAGATTTGATAACAGTGACCTGTCAGCATGAACTCTGCCTGAGAGAGACTTCTCCCCTGCCCCCTGTGTCCCATCTGTTTTTTTATCCATGTGTAAGGAACGCTCCTGGGTGGGCGCAGCTCTCTACTGTGATGTACATGTAGTTTGGATAAAAGTGCGAAGAAAAGCTAGCGTGCGTGAGTGTGTGTTAAAAGGGCCAGCACCACCTTGGGTGGGTCTGGAACGGCCCCGGTCTCCTCAGCCAACAGCTTGCCAGGCCTTCGAGAGTAAGGACCAGAGGTCAGAAATGCCCGAGTCAGAATCTCATTTCACCCTCTGGGGCCGGGAGCTGCAGTTTCCTTTAGAGGTGGGCAACTGCTTGTTTGAACGGAGCAAGCACCGTCTTTTGAATAGGTGTTTGCGCAGCACGGTGATCCCTATTGCAACGCTGCCAGGAATGGGCAGTGGCATGGGTAACGCTAGGAGCTCCTTCCAGAGCAGGCTGAGCAGCTGCAGGCTGAGCTCAGGCTCCAAGCCCTTGATGTGGATAAGTGCCACCACATCAGCGGCTTGCAGTCTCCATGAGCATGCGCCAGGCACAGTCCCAAGGCTGAGATCCATGGCTGCAGCTGTCCACGTGAACAATGGCAGGAGTGGGGGACGGGGACTGACCCACCTGGGAACTTGCTTGCATTTTACGCAGGCCTCGTGAGTTCAGGTTAATGGAAATATCAAGCTTGGGAAGCCAGGCCAGAGCCCAGAAACAGGTCAGTTGGGATTCGAATGGACAGTCCTGTTACTTTTTTTTTTACTTGTGATCCGGTGTGGTTCTGGGCAGGCTGATCTGTGGGCTGGCTGCTCTGATACTATGGCGATGGAGATCATACAGCTGCACCGTGACAAAGGGCCCTTACGCATGCTGCTCCCAAAGGTAAGAGTGGTAAGAAGCACTGCATGTGGGAAGCGTCACAGCTGACTTGAGAGGAGTGGCTACGGCCTGGGTTCTCACAGGTGCAGTGTTGGCACGACTGCCTTGTGCATGCAGCCTCCAATGTTCGTGTGGTAAATTGGAGCTCAGAAATCTGTTCCTGTGGTGCTCTCTCTCCAGTTCCTTTCTGCCTATAGGCACTGTATTGAGGCACCCATTCCTTAAGCGAAAGGGCAGCCACTGAGCGTGCCCTATACAGAGGGCAGAACTTGAAAGCCAGTGCATATATGTCCTCTAGAGTTGGCCTCTGTCTAACTAGTGTGTGAGGCAGGGAGTTAATTGCGCTCCCTCTAATTATTTTAAAGTTCATAGATTCTACGGTCAGATGGTCATATAATCTGGCTGACCTGCATATAATGCAGGCCATAGTTCCTGAGGTAAGATAGAAAGAGATTTGAGGAAGATACAGGTTTTCACATCCTAAGTGAGCTGTTCCAGTGCTTAATTACCCTGACTGCTAAAAATTGGCATCTTATTTCCATTTGAATTTGTTTAGCTTCTACAGCCGACCATTAGACTTGTTCTTCCTCCATCTGCTGGATTCAGGAACCCAGAAGAGTATTTCGGAAGGTTCTCATATAGTCTCTTGGAACTATCAGGGGAAATGCAGGGGTAAAGCAGGTATGAATTAGGAATCGCTGCCTAATTAATACCAATCAACATGGTTTATATAGAAAACAGGTCTTGTCAGATCAACTAGATGTTTTTTTTTATAAGATTACAAGTTTGGTTCACATAATAGACATCTGTGCAGTATTTGACTTAGTGCTAATTTTTAATCAGAATTATACTAAATCAGTTCAGCACATGATGGATAGTAACACATTAAATGGATCAAAAAGTTGCTAACTGGATCTCAAAAAGTAATTGTAAATGAGGGTGTTTCTAGTGACGTCCGTAAGGGATCTGTCTGGCCCAGTGCTGTTTAATATGTCTGTCAGTGATCTGGAAGAAAACATAAAAATCATTGCTGGTAATGTTTGCAGATGACAAAAATTAGAGTGGTCTAAGAGTCCTGAAAGAGTTGGCTGAGGAGTTTTCTGACCTGCTAAAGTTAATTTTAAATAAATCTTGGAACATGAGAAATTCCAAAAGACTGGAAGAGTGCTAATGTGGTGGTGGTTGTGGTGTGGGAGGATCATATTTAAAAAATCCTGTCCCACTCCCACATTGTGTCTTGAATTTTTATCCTGCTCCCGCTGTTCTGGCAGCAGGTCCTCCGGGACCCACAGGATCCCAGTCCCGCTGGAGGGCTCTACTCTGAAGGCACCACCAGCAGCAGCACAGAAGTGAGGGTGGCAACGAGGGGTTCTCCCTGCCTGTGCCTGGGGGTGGCGGGGCTTCCCATCCCCTTTGCATGACGATGCAGGGGCTCTCCCGCCATTTGCATGGAGGATTAAAGGTGGGGAAGAGGAGACGCAGGGGCTGCTCATCCCCTTGTAAGGGTGCATGAGGACTCTGATGCCTCTGCATGGGTGAGTTGGGAGGGTTGGGGGGATTCCCATCCCATTGCACAGGGGTGCAGGGAGTGGGTGGGTGCGGGTGCGGAGACATCTGCTGAGAACAGCATGTCCAGTCATTGCTAGGACAATTTTAGAGCCCTTCAGCGGGACTGGGATCCCACAGGACCTGCTGCCATAATAGCAGGAGCGGGGTAAAAATTCAAGCAACACTGAGGGAGCGGTGGGTGGAAGTGGGTACTGCGGGTCGGGAGCGGGATTAAAAAATAGTCCTCCCGTGCCACAAACATGAGCGCCCTGGCCAGCAGCCGCCGCTCTCCAGCCACCCGGCTCTGACGTTCGGCACTGCTTTCAGAATTGGGCAGCCAGAGAGAGGCAACTGCTGGCCAAGGGCCCTGCCCCTCCATATTTAGAAGTCAAACTACGCCTATGGAAACTTCTCCACCATTACAGGACTTTTCCTTGTGTACCCCCGGTGAGAGTTCTTGTGCCCCTAGGGGTACACACAACCAGTTTGAAAACCACTGCATTAAATGGATTAAAAACTGGCTGATGGATCGCTAAAACTAGTTGTCAGTGGGGAATCATGGAGCAGATGTGTTTTTAGTTCCAGCCCAACACTATTCAAAATTTTTACTGATCATCCAAAAGTAAATATTTGCAGAGGACATAAAGCTTTGGGGAGTGGTAAATAAGGAAGAGGACAAGTCACTGATACAGTGTGATCTGGATTGCTTGGTAAACTGGTGCAAGCAAACAATATGCGTTTTAATATGGCTTAGTGTAAATGTGTCCATCTAGGAACAAAGAATGTCAGCCCTAATGACAGGATGGGGGACTCTGACCTGGGAAGCAGGGACTCTGGAAAGGACTTGGGAGTGATGGTGGATAATCAGCTGAACATGAGCTCCCAGTGTGATGCTATGACCCAAAGGGCTGATACGATCCTTGAATCCATAAAGGGAGTCGGAGTGAGACACGGTGGGTGATTAGATTAGGGTTAGTAGATTACTAATAGTTGTAATGAGCCATACAACCAGTGTCTGACCCATGATTTTTAGTGTCTAGGAAAATTATGAATTTAAATTCCCAGGTTCGTCTTTTGAAGGTGTTATGCAGGTTTCCTTTGAGGATGGGGACTGGTTGGTCAGATCTCACATTTGCACTGGATGAAGTACATCCCATGTTGTGATAGGCTGTGTAGGACCTGTGGATTACGAAAGGTGTGTTGTGGGGAGTATTGATCATCATAGCAGCAGAGATATATCTGCAGATTTTGCATCTGTTCTGGCAGAGTCTAGTGCCACTTTGAATCGGTGTGTCCTGGTCTATGGGGAGCTTGCTTCTGATCGTGAGCTTGGCCAGGTTGCAAACATATCTCCAGTGCCACAGTGATCAAAAACCCCAACACACCGTTCAAGATCCATGGATCCTACACATTCTTACCACAATGTGGTGTACCTCATCTAGTGCATCAGATGCCCCCAAAACAACTATGTGGCTAAAACCAGATAATCACTTCAGTCTCGAATGAACTCAAGACACAAATACCCCATCACCCGTGGGCGAACACCTTTCACAAAGGGGTTACTCCATATCCTTACCAGTCCTCATCCTCAAAGGTAACCCACGCAACACCTTCAAAAGATGAGCCTGGGAACTTAAATCCATAACTCTGCTAGACAGTAAAAATCATGTGCTCAACAAAGACACTGGTTTTATGGCTCATTACAACAATCTGTAAACTACTAACCCTCCTTTGTCCAATGCAGTCATACAGAACAATCTCGATCATGGGGTAAACTGAGCCCGTTCAAACAAAATGTGGTTTAATGCAACCAAATGCAAAGTTACACATCTAGGAACAAAGAATGCAGGCCATACCTACGAAGTGGGGACTGGCTCATGAAAGGCAAGAGCTGAAAAGCATTATGAGGTCATAGTGGACAAGCAACTGAACATGAGCTCCCAGTGCGATGCTGTGGCTGAAAGGTCTAATGCGATCCTTGGATGTATACACCGAGTAGGGAGTAAGGAAGAGCCCAAAAATAATTTGAGGACTGAAGAAAATGCTGTACAGTGAGAGGCTTAAAGAGATCAACCCGTTTAACTTATCACAAAGAAGATTGAGAGGTTGCTTGACAATAGTGGGTATTAAAGGGCTTTTTAACCTAGTGGAGACAGGCATAACAAGAACCAATGGCTGGAAGGTAGAGCTGGACAAATTCCAATTAAAACAAGGCCCACGTTTTTAACCGTGAGGGTGATAGTTCCCATGGTTAAACTACCAGGGGAAGTGATGGATTCTCCACATCTTGTCTTCAGATCAAGACCAGACTCCTTTCCGGAAGAGACGCTTACTCAGAAGTTATTGGGCTCCATAGAGGGGTAATGATATGAAATTATCTGGCCTGTATTATACAGGATGGCAGACTAGACCTAATGATCCCCTCTGGCCTTCAAAATCCATGAATAAAGCTATGAATCTATAAATAATGGCGACAGGTTTGACTAAGTGATCTGGATCATACAGCAAGCTGGGCTCACTTGAACATCATTTGCTTTAATACAGCTAAATGGAAGATCATACATCTAGTAACCAAGAATGTATGTCATGCCTGTAAAATGGGGGACTGGAAAGTAGAGGCTCTGTTTTAGAGTTGGGGTTCGCGGTAGAAACTGAATGTGTACTTTGTGGAATCATAGAATCTCAGGGTTGGAAGGGACCTCAGGAGGTCATCTAGTCCAACCCCCTGCTCAAAGCAGGACCAACCCCAACTAAATCATCCCAGCCAGGGCTTTGTCAAGCCTGACCTTAAAAACCTCTAAGGAAGGAGATTCCACCACCTCCCTAGGTAACCCATTCCAGTGCTTCACCACCCTACTAGTGAAAAAGTTTTTCCTAATATCCAACCTAAACCTCCCCCTCTGCAACTTGAGACCATTACTCCTTGTTCTGTCATCTTCTACCACTGAGAACAGTCTAGATCCATCCTCTTTGGAACCCCCTTTCAGGTAGTTGAAAGCAGCTATCAAATCCCCCTCATTCTTCTCTTCTGCAGGCTAAACAATCCCAGTTCCCTCAGCCTCTCCTCATAAGTCATGTGCTCCAGCCCCCCAACCATTCCCGTAATGCTTTGGCTAAGAGGGATGATGCAATTCTTGGAAGGTGGTATTACCTCTGTATCCATTATTCGTGAGACTGTTCCTGGAATACTGAGTCTCCACACTTCAAAAAGGATATTGAAGGATATTGAAAAATTGGAAAGGATTCAGAAAAGAGCCACAGGCATGCTCTGAGGTCTTGAAAACCTGCCTTTAGAGAGAGAGAGAGAATAAAGAAGCTCTGTTAGTTTATCACCTTCACAGTCTGTATTTTTGTCAGTCTAAAAGTACCTACAAAGCATTAGATTTCTGATAGTGGTATGGCTCTGATCTAGCAAGGGCAGAATGAGATGCAGTCGCTGGAAGCTGAAGCTAGACAAATTCAGACTGGAAATAAGGCACAGGTTTTTAACAGTGAAGGTAATTAACCACTGGAACACTTTGCCTAGGGACATGGTCTATTCTCCATTGAAGTCTTTAAATCAAGATTGGATCTTTTTAAAAGATCAGTCAGAATTACAGGTATGATGAAGAAACTAAACCACTTGATGAAATTCTCTGGACTCTGTGACAGACGATCATAGAAATATAGGGCTGAAAGGGAGCTTGAGAGGTCATCAAGTCCAGCTGCTTGTGTTGAGGCAGGATCAACTAAACCTAGATCATCCCTGACTGGTGTTTGTCAAACTTATTCTTAAAGTGATGGGGTTTCCACAACCGCCTTTGGAAGTCTATTCCAGAGCTTAACCACCTGTAGAAAGCTTTTTCCTAATATCTGACCTAAATCTCCCTTGCTGCAAATTAAGCCCATTACTTCTTGCCCTGCCTTCAGTGGACATGGAGTACAATTGATCACAGTCCTGTTTGTAACCGCCCTTAACATAGTTGGAGACTGAGCGAGCACCACACTCCAACGAGAAGCTGCGGAACTTGAATTAATATGCAGACTAGATACCATTACCTTAGGTTTGAATATTAACTGGGAATGGCTCGGTCATTACGTTAATTTAATTATCCAGCTATCCAGTCTTTTCTCAAGCCCAGCTTTTTTAACCTTTCCTTATAGGTCAGATTTTCTAAATCTTTTATCATTTTTGTTGTTCTCCTCTGGGGTCTTGGTAGTTTATCCACATCTTAAAGTGCCAGGTTTCAGTGTAGTAGCCGTGTTAGTCTGTGTCAGCAAAAAGAAAATAAGAAAGAAATACTTGTGGCACCTTAGAGACTAACAAATTTTTTTCGGCATAAGCTTTCGTGGACTACAGTCCGCTTCATCGGATGCATAGAATGGAACATACAGTGGGTCGATATTTATACATTCAGAGAAACATGAAAAGGTGGAAGTAACCATGTCAACTGTAAAAGGCTAATTAATTGAAAGGAACTGTTATCAGTAGGAAAGAAACTTTTGAAGTGATAATCAACATGGCCCATTACGGACAGTTGACAGGAAGGTGTTAAGGGTATTTAACGGGGGGGGGGGGGGGGGAATAAATTCAATTAACGTAATGACCGAGCCATTCACAGTCTATATTCAAACCTAAGGAAATGGTATCTAGTCTGCATATTAATTCAAGTTCCGCAGCTTCTCGTTGGAATGTGGTGCTCAGAACTGAACATAGGACTCCAGCTGAGGCCTCACCAGGGCCGAGTAGAGCAGGACAATTGCCTCCCAGGTCTTACATACGACACTCCTGTCAATACACCCCAGAATATTGATTGGCCTTTTTTGCAACTGCATCACTTTGTTGACTCAGATTAAATTTCTGATCCACTATAACCTCCAGATCCTTTTCAGCATTACTATCATCTAGCCAGTTACTTCCCATTTGTAGTCATGCATTTGGTTTTTCCTTCCTAAGTGTAGTACTTGGCATTCAAAAAAGACAAGTGTAAACTTACTGATTTCAGACCAGTTCTCTAATTTTTCAAGGTCGTTTTGAATTTTAATCCTGTCCTCCTGGCTCGCAACCCCTCCCATCTTGGTATCATCTGCAGATTTTATAACCATACTCTCCATGTCATTATCCAGTCATTAATGAATATTTTAATACTACTGGACCCAGGACTGACAACTGCAGGATCCCACTTAGATACTCTCTCCCACTTTGACAGGGAACCATTGTTAACTACTCTTGGACTCACCTGTCGCTCCCCAGTCATTGTGCAGGGAGCCTAGGTGCCTAACTCAGGCTTTATGAATCATGGTGATGTTCCTGTGATTTTCTAGGAGCCTAAACATTAGGCACTGTGATGCCACGCCTAAGCGCCTTAGTGGATTTGGGCCTTATTTCTCTGCCTCAGTTCCCCATCAAGCACACCCTGGATTAGGCCACTTTCTTAGAAGAGCATGTGCAAAAGAACCTTGTCCTGCTTGTGCCACTGTGAGATCCTTATTTTAAGTGGAACTGCTTGGCATTTCTACCTGAACATGTCACATCCCGTTTCTGGGTGCGAACTGGACGATGGAGCTAAGACTCCTTGTGCAGCAGACAGCCAAGCAGGGGACAAGTTTGCTGCTCATACTACTCCCACAAGCTGCGGCCCTGAAGAATTCCACTGTAAGAGTGAATTCCTGCTCCTTGTAAATGTCTCGTTTTCTCACTCCACCAACCATGGTATAGGGGCAAAGTGGAGTGAGGCCTTGGGTTATGCTATATAACCTATGCCTATAACATTTATTTGTGTTCTGAAAGCACCCACAAGGTTTGAGGCTTTGTCCATGCACATGGACAAATAAAGCTCACAGTTTGTAGGGCCTGTAATATGTCTCTCATTTCATAAGAGAAATAACCTTGAATTATGAAGAAATGTAAGAATGACGTAGGTGAGTGAACACAACAAAAATCTCCTATTAAAATAAACTCCTGTACTGCGAAATAGCAAATGTACTTACCTTAGAAAGAGTCCAGAAGTGCTTCAGGGCATTGCAGACCACAAGGGATGACTTCAGCCCCAGCTAATTTGGTTGAAATGATGATTAAAAATAGTTGTAAATCATCTTGATGACCATGATTTGATAGAGACTAACCAGCACAGCTTCTGCAAAGGGAAACTCTGTCTCTCTAGTCTACTGGAATTATTTGAGTGTGTTGACAAAATAGTGGCTAAAGAAGAATTGTCTGACAATTTATTAGGACTTCAAAAAAAGCCATTGACAAAGTTCCCCTGGGAGACTATAAAGGGAACAGGGCACAGTCAACCTGCGGAACTCTTTGCCAAAGGATGCTGTGAAGGCAAGATTATAACAGGGTTCAAAAAAGAAGTAGATAAGTTCACGGAGGACAGGTCCATCAATGGCTATTAGCCAGGATGGGCAAGGATGCAAAACCATGCTCTGAGTGTCCCTAGCCTCTGTTTGCCAGAAGCTGGGAATGGGCGACGGGATGGATCACTTGATGATAACCTGTTCTGTTCATTTCCTCTGGGGCACCTGGCATTGGCCACTGTCGGAAGACAGGATACTGGGCTAGATGGTCCTTTGGTCTGACCTGTTATGGCCATTCTTATGTTCTAACAGGGATGAGTAATGAGACTAGGAATTGGGAAAAGGATGGGCAATATGGAAAGCAGAGGGAGGGAGTTGAAGAATGAACCAGTTAGCAAGGAGGAAAGAATGTCAGAAAAACAGCTAAGAAAATGGTTTGTCCAAAAATTCCAGCGGCCCTATTGCTGCTCACACTGTGTTGATCCCCAGCTGCTGTTGGGGAAAGGAGGAATCTCTTGGCTGGACTTTGTCTTCCCCAGGCTGGGGGTGAGATGGGGCCTCCCTGTGGGTCCAGGACAGTAGCGTAGCAGGGGGAGCAGCCACTCCCCCTGTGAGCAGAAGCGGCGCTAAAACAAGGCGCAGCTTCTTTTTAAGCACTGCTTCTTGCACTCACCCGGCGGCGCTCCGGGACTTCGGCGGCATTTTGGCTGCAGGTACCACCGAAGACCCGGAGTGAGTGAGGACCCACCGCCGAAGACCCGGAGTGAGTGAGGACCCACCGCCGAAGACCCGGAGCGCCGCCGGGTGAGTACAGGGGGAGGTGCCTTTTTATAGCACCGCTCCCCCTGCGCTCCGGACCTGGCTGCGCTACTAGTCCAGGATGGCTGGGGGAGCCCCAGCTGTATTTCATCCCTTGCTGTTGCTAATAGTGCTTGCACCAAGAAAGGGATAGATGCATAATAGTGAAATAGTATGTCATCGTATAAGCCAGTGGGGTGCTTTCGTTGCTCCGTTCTGGTCCCCCATCTCAGACAGGATCTAGCAGATATAGAGAGGGGGCCCAGAGTAAGGCGGTGACACTACTTAGAGGCCTGGAGAACATGAAAAGATTAGGACTGTTTTAGGTTAGAGATGAGATGGGGCATATATAGGAAACAAAATAATGAATGGGATGAAGAAGGGAGATGGGGCACTTGCATTAACCCTGGCTCGTAATTCAAGGAAAAGGGGACATTAAGTGCCATTGAAAGGCAGCAAATTTAAAACTAGTAAGAGGAAATGCTTTTTCTTATGTCAGTCTGTGGAACTCACTGCCACTGGATACAAAGGCCAAGAGTTTATCTGATTTCAGACAAGGATCAGATGTTATGGGTAGTGAGAAGTGATGAATACAGTGATTGATGCTATAACATTCTCTAGATCACAGAACCTCACAACAGATGTGTAGGCTGAAACGATCACTTGCACTACAATGGCACTCCATGTAAAAGTGTCTACATACCGAGAGGGCATGTGGTGCTACCACACACTGTTCTTATAATGGCTGTGTCGTCACAGGCTGGCCTGGTGGGATGCGCAGACGCAGAGGGGCTGACTCTTGTTATTGTAGAATACATTTTAGGCAGAGCTGATGGTGATGCCTAGAGTTAAGGTTGCCCAGCATACTTCCTATTATAAGAGCTTGTTTTCTGTTGCTTCTAACTTTGCCAAACGTTAACCATTTGGGCTGAATTTCTCCATGCCAGGTGTCTGCCTCAGCTGAATTTTACTGGAAAATTACAGCAAAAATGGTTGACAGTTTCTCAGGAGGAAAATTTTGCCGTTTTGCCCATGTTACAACAGATTCTTGCAGTTGATTCATTGAGAAGCTCTCGCACCTCCATGTTTTGAAGCAGGAACTTGAAATTTGAGGGAGAGTTTGCCTTGGGGATAGGGATGTGCCCTTTCCTTCCCTGTGGGAAAAACAGCCCACATTTGGCCAAGGTACAAGCCTATGAAAAAAAATCTGAGTTTGCATATGCCCAATAGCCTTGTTAGAGCTTTGCAGCTAAATTCTCTGAAGATTTTGCTCCAACAGAGATACCGGGGCTGATAAGGACTTTTCTGCAATTGCTGCTCCGGGCTCCAGCAGCCACTGGCATGAGAACTGAAAGCAGGGAGACTCTTCTGTGCCCTCAGTGCACCCGCTGCTGTGCCCAGGCAGCATGGAGGAGGAGTGTGACGGAGTAGGGAGCGAGATGGATCTGACCTGAGAGGCTGGCTGCATTGGGAAAGGCTACATTGGGAATGCGAGACTGTACCTGAGGCTGTAACATGAGCCAGGACGGGGGTTGGGAGGTGACACCTTTGGCTGGGAGAATGAACAAAGGCGAGAGGAGGGGCCCCGGGGGAGGGGAAGAGCCGGCTGGAGGTTTTGTCTGGGTGGTTTTCAGTTTGGAGCTGGGTGGTGAAATGCAGGGAGCCCCAGGCTGGGGTCTAAGCTCCCTGCCCCCCAGAAGGCCCCAGCTGAGGGGTCCTGGTCATACTTACAAGTATGATTCTTTCCTGGCAACCCTAATAAACCTTCTGTTCTACTGGCTGGCTGAGAGTCACATTGAATCCCGGGAAGAGGGGTGCAGGACCTGACTCCCCCACACTCCATGACAAGGAGGACCACAAATGCAGAGTGGACAAGAGCTGGACTGGGGGAAAAGACTGGGATAAGGAACCTGGGTGGGAGGGGAAGGCGGTTTGGAAGCTGGGGAGATATTGGGACTGGCTGGGCAAGGGGACTGGGACACAGATGGTAATCTCAAAAGGGAGACACAGAGGCACGGAGACTGAAAATAGGATGAAGGGGTGGAGATTGGGAAGAAGATCTGGGGGAAGGGGAAGACAGAATGAGAAGTTTAGGGGGGAGACAAGGTTGGCACAGGATCAAGCTGGAAGTGGCAAAGGCAGAAGGGGTGTTGTATTAATTTAGATGGAATAAATGGGCCAAAGGTGTTAACCCAGTTCCCTGTCCAACATTAAACTGTTACAACAAGGTTTGGTATACAGACACCACAGCTTGTTCAGCACCGCTGCAAACATACTAATGAAAGGCTAACATGAATTTTCATAAAGATACAGACAAGAAGGGAAAGCAAGCGAAGGCTTTGAAATGTAACGTATTAAGTAAGGCCTTCATTTTACCAACAGGTCTTGTTGCCTTTCCCCTGAGCTGGAGAGAGATTTTAGAGGGAACCACCCCCCCTTGTTTTACAGGCTCTTAGACGGCATTAAAGACGATAACTCCTTTTGGGGAAAAGAAGAGACGTGAGTTGAGATGAGCAAGCGCTGCTGCTGCTAAAGTCCGATCCCATTTCATCAGAGGTGGTGGTTGGGGTTAGCTGGAGCCAGCGGAGGTGGCGATGTTATCTGGGTCCCGCTCTCTGGCCCAGTCTGGTCAGATCATCGCCTAGGATTAGGACAAAGAAGATCTGGAGTGCAAGGAGCTGTTGACACCGACAGCAACGATGGTGAAGTTGCTTCAGTAGCCTCCATCTGTCCCCCTCCCCCGCCCCCCGAATCTCTTTAAGACCCGAAAAGGGAGTGATGAGTGGACAGCCCATCCCTTTATTATTTTGTCCACCAATTAGGCCTAATAGTCAATACAACCATTTTGGGTCATTCATTTCTGGTTCCACATCTGTTTTTACCAAGCATGATTTGAACATAGTCCTTGAGTTGTATCAACTTGGTCTTTTTGTTTGGATTAATTTAGTCTCTGACTGGTTTTCTTGTACCTGTTTATAACATTCAGAATTGAAAGCAACTTGACCTATTTTCCATTAACATTTGTTCTTATAGGTTATTGTATTTGATAAATGTTACATACTTTTTACAGTTGAGCTCACAATTAGGATACTTTTGTCAACCCAATTATTACAACAGGGGTCAGGCTTGGGACCAAAGTGGCAGAAGGGCCCTTGACTGTTGGAATCACTTCCCCATCAAAACTGGGAATGGAATCCAAGATTCCTGAGTCTCAAAATTCTTCTGCTCTCACCAAATGTCTGTGAAACCCACTGGCAAGGTTTCTGCCATCCCCCACTAGTGACTGATAACATACAAACATTCTATATTAGACCTTATCCTAACAGATAAAAAGGAACTAATCACAGAATTAAAAAATTAATGGTAGCTTAAGTACAAATGATCACAACTTGATCACATTTATAGTGTGCAAGCAGAACAAAGTCCAAGAGCAATAATATATTGGTGCTTTAATGGGGCCAATTTCACAAAGCTGAAAATTATGAGCCAAATCAGCTGTGAGGAAAAATTTAATCAGAAAAATGTCAATGATTGGGAATCATTTAAGACCACATTACTAGCTGCCCAAAAAGCCACATTGAGGAAGAAGGCTGTGCTGGTTTTAAAAAAAAATACTGGTTTAGAGAGAAAGTGAAAGCAGCTGTTAAAAGATGTGTGTGTTTGTGTGTGTGTGTGAATGTGTGTATGTGTGTATGTATATGTGTGTGTGTGTATATGTATATAAATGGAAGAAAGGGTAGGTAATTACTATAAATCAGAAGATAGGAATTGTAGAACATTGATAAGGAGAGCCATATGAAAGGAGAACATATGAAATCTATAGCCAGCAGAGTTAAGGACGATAAGAAGGAGTTTTTAAAATAAACTAGGCACAAAGCGAATCCTGATAATGGTATTGGTCCATTACTAGATGGAAATGGTAGAATTATCAATAATAATGCAGAAAAGGCAGAAGTGTTCAATAAATAGTTCTGTTTTTTATTTGGGGTGAGGGGGAGAGAAACAGGCGACGCAGGCTCATCATATGGTGATACACTTTCATTCTAGTATCTCTGGATGATGTTAAACAGAAGTTACTAAAATCAGACATTTTAAAATCAGACCTACATAACTTGCATCCAAGAGTTTTAAAAGAGCTGACTGAGGAGCTTGCTGGACTGTTAATGCTGATTTTCAATAAGTCTTGGAGAAGTTCCAGAAGACTGGAAGAAACCTGAAGTTGTGCTAATTTTTAAAAATATTAGGTAATTACAGGCCTGGCAGCCTAACATCAATCTCAGGCAAGATAATGGAGGGCTGATACGGGACTTGATTAATAAGAACTAAAGGAAGTTAATGTAATTAATATAAATCAACATGCATTTACGGAAAAGGTCATAGTGTTGATGTAACATACTTCTGTAAGGTGTTTGGCTAGTTATGGCACAATGTTTCGATAAAAAGTAGAATGATGTAAAATTAACATAACACACATTACACGGATTAAAAATGGGCTGAATAATAGGTCTCAAAATGTAACTATAAATGGGGAATTGTCAGAGCAGGTCTGTTTCCAGTGAGGTCCCGCGGGGATTGGTTCTTGGCCCTATGCTATTTAACATCTTTATCAATAATCTAGAAAAAAACAAACATAAAATTATCACTGATAAAGCTTGCAGATGACAAAAATAGGGGGAGTGAAAATAATAAAAAGGACAGGTTACTAATTCAGAGCAATTTAGATGGCTTGGTAATCTGGAAGCAAGCAAAAGAATGTGGTGTTTGAATACAGCTAAATGTAAATATACCTCTAGGAACAAAGAATGTAGGCCCTACTTAGAGTGGGGACTCTAGCCTGGGAAGCAGTGACTAAAAAATAATTGGGGTTCTGGTGGATAATTAGCTGAACATGAGCTCCTAATGTGACGCTGTGGCCAAAGGAGCTAATGCGATCCTGGGGTGCATAAATGGGAATCTTGAGTAGGAGTAGAGAGGTTATTTTATCTCTTTATTTGGCACTGGTGCGAGCGCTGCTGGAATCCTGTTTCCAGTTCTGGTGTCCACAATTCAAGGATATTGATAAATTGGGGAGTGTTCAGAGGAGAGCCATGAGGATGGTTAAAGGATTAGAAAACCTGCCTTATAGTGAGCGTCTCAAAGAGCTCAATTTATTTCGCTTAACAAAGAGAAGGTGAAGGGGTGACTTGATCACAATCTGTAAGTACCTACATGGGGAACAAATATTTAACAATGGGCTGTTCACTCGAGCAGAGGAAGGTCTAACATGATCCATGAAGCTAGACAAATTCAGACTGGAAATTTTTAATGGTGAGCGTAATTAATCATTGGAATAATTGACCAAGGATGGTGGTGGATTCTCCATCAGTGACCATTTTTAAATCAAGATTGGATGTTTTGCTGAAAGATCTGCTCTAGGAATGAGTTTGGGGACGTTCTATGATCCATGTTATACGGGAAGACAGGCCAGATAATCCACAAGGGATCCTTCTGGGCTTTGGATCTATAAGATGACAACCTACTATTGTTGTTGGTTGCACTGTTACCTCCAGTGCCAGAGGCCTGTTCTGTGTATGTAATGGTTCCAGCTCTGCTGATGAACCATGTGGGGGTCAATATGATTCTATATGATGGATTTTGTTTTTCAATTTGCTTTTTTTAAAAACGTCCTGCCTCGTTCAGGGCCCAGAATGGATGGTGCTCTGGAAATGAAAGTGGTGTATCGTGAAGGAGACTGTTGTTGGTAGGATGCCAACCTTATTTATTGCAGAAGTTGAAATGTGTGAGGTGAGTGGGATCTGCAAGAAGAGAGGGTGATTTGAAGCAGTTCAATGCTGCTCTGAAGAACTGGAGTCTATCCCTCCTTCTGCCATGTGATGCTTGGCAAATTAGAGCCAGACTGGGTCAGACCAATGGTCCATCTAGCCCGGGGTCCTGTCTTCTGACAGTGGCGGGTGCCAGATGCTTCAGAGAGAATGAACAGAAGAGCACAATTATCAAGTGATCCATCCCGTCATCCAGTCCCAGCTTCTGGCAGTCAGAGGTTTAGGGACACCCAGACCGTGGGCTGGTCCCTCTGACCATCTTGGCTAATAGCTGGACCTAGTCTCTATCCAATTCTGCTGCAGAGAGAAGATGCTCCGAATGTCCAGGAGTCTGAGAGGTGCCTGTGGAAACACCCACGGGTACAGGCAGCATCAACGGGGCCAGTTGCTCCAGATGGCGAGGCAGCAGGATGGGTGGATACTGAGGTGGTCGCTGGTATTGCCAGATCCTTCTTGTATTTAGCCTTCCCCTTATCCTGGGCAGACATCGACCTGGCATGGCTCGGGGAGGAAATGAGCTTACTAGCAGTCCACTGTGGGGACCTGCTTTTGTGCCCGTGAGAGTGCGTCCTGCTCTCGTGTCGGGGCTTGTCCTTAACGGCCAGGTCCGGCGCGTGGGGCGTGGTCAGAGGAGTGCTCAGCACCCGTGGTGGTCGCTGAACTGGCGGTTCCGATAGTCCCGGATCTGGCTGCGCACACAGCCACATTACTTCCTCCGTGAGGAACGTGCAGAGCACTTGAGCTTCCCGGGTCCGAGGAGGGAGCGACTTGCCAATCGAGCCATGTGCCATGATAGGAGCCTCGCCGAGGCAAGAGTTCGTCGCTCACAGAGAAGGAGCAGGGGCAGGATACCCAGGTTTTGAAGCCCGGGACGTGGGACATAGCCCCTGGGTTGAAGTGGGAGCGGCAGTCCCAGGATGAGGAGAACTAAGTAACGTACTAAACTTACCACTAACTTACTACTAAGGCTAAACTATCTACACCGAGAAACTACGTACAATGGACAAAACCACTGCGCGAAGGAACAGGGGTTCCAACTCAGGCCATGCGGCATTTAGAGGGAACTGGATAGGTGTCGACCCACACAGCCTATTATGTCCTCAGCTGCGAGCACGAGAGGACACAATGCAACGGAGAGACAACAGCCACTGCTGGGGAAACCTTCCGGTTCCAGCACATGGTGGAATACGTTTAGGGACCATCACTCGAAGACAGAGGCGATGGGGGAGGGGGAGGAAATAACTCTAATAGCATCTAGCTAAACATTCTGATCTACTTACACATTTGAAGTTCAGATAAGTAGTTCTAGGCAATAAATATAAATCTGATAATTTATGATCATACCTGGCTTAAGCTGCTTATAGCATGGCTGGTCTGTCCCTCCAGCCCAGAGAACAATAGACAAAGGGAAAGTTTCTTTCCCAATTTTTAAAAGTTCTACTTTCCCATAGGCTCTTTTGGTCAGGTGCCCACTTTTTTTTCTTTACCTGGGGGACTTTTAAACCCTTTACAGGTAAAGCAAGTAAAGAACAGCTACCAAGAGGGATTTTACCACTAACTGGCTGGCTGGGTGTCCATCAAAGGGAACTATCCCCCACTTTATTTATCACATCTTCATCTCCCGATGAAGCAGTCACCCTGGCATCTCTCCCTCCTCCAGATGACCATCCAGGAGGATGGCAGGATCAAGCATCCCACCCAAAGCACTTCATCTCATGGCTTGGTTTTTGGATGGGAGTCAAACCTAGAACATTCCTGCTCTGAAGCCCTACACACCATTCTACTAGGACATGCTACTTAGTTAAAGTGAAGCATTTCTCCCTCTGGGCACAGCAGAAACGCATATCCCCAGAGTCAGCAGGTAGTCCAAAATAAGGGGAATATCTTCCTTCTCTCAAAATGACTGGTCTTTCCCGCAGTTCTGTACGAGTCCACTTGACAGCAAACGGGGTATGCCATCCACCATCAGACAGTTATTCAATTTTCACTCGCCTGCTGACTAGCAGATTCTTGAAAGGCCTGATCAGAACTTTCTCACCAGTAAGGAAAGCAACTCCTCACTGAGACTTGAACCTTGTACTTTCGGTGCTCCCTAAGGCCCTCCCTTCCCCCTTCGAATGACTAGCTACAAGTTCCATGTCTCACCTATCAATGAAAGTTACATTCCTTGTGTTCATCGCCTCCGCCAGAAGGGTAGGTGAACTTAGAACCTGAATGATGGATCCGCTGTACACAGTATTCCATAAGGACAAAGTTTTGTTACGAGCACATCAAAGGTCACCCCAAGGTAGTTTTGGAGTTTCACATAAACCAGTCAATCCACTTGCCTGTATTTTTTTCTTAAAACCCCACATATCTGAGGGGGGCTGGACTCGATGACTTCTCGAGGTCCCTTCCAGCCCTAGAATCTATGAATCTATGAAGAGGAGAGGAGACTTCATTCCCTCAACATGCGATGGACTTTGGTTTTGTCCTTTGCAGGCAAAAATCCAATCAGAAATCACCTAGACTGTTTCTTGCCATAGCAGAACAAATTGGAGGATATCCTCTCAGAGGATCTCTAAATGGATCTCGGGCAGTATCCTACTCTGCTAATAGTTGTCACAGCTTCCTCACTCTCACGGGATAAGGGCTCTCTCTACCAGGGCACAAGTGCCCTCAGAGGCATGGCCTTAAGTACCCCTGCTTGACATTTGCAGGGTAGCTATGTGAAGTTCCAGCCACATGTTTTTGAGAGATTGTGATCTCAAGGCTCCTTCACTTACTCATCTTTTGGGACAGTGGTGGGCTCTGGGGTCAACAAGTGGCTGTGGAGGCAAGAACTCCTGCAGCAGGAACCAACATCATCATAATAAATTTGGGAGTATTGGCCATGCATTGACCCACACATGGTGGGAGGTGGGAGCAGCAAACAGCAGTGGGAGTTCAACAATCCAAGAGTAAAACAAGTATTTTTTCAAATGTTATGATATTTTGTGGTCTGATTCATGATTTTTGAGCCTTTGGGGCTGGCCATCCTATAGATGTAAATACATATAAATCTCGGGGCCTACAGGTGATCAGGAGCAAGGCTGTGACGTTTCTTCCTTTTTCAAAATGGTGGCTGTCTCCCATTGTTCTTAACAGGACTGAAGCTGGGTTGACCCTGCTTAAGGTAGGAACAATTTCACCACAGATTATTAGGTGACAGGGAGGCTGCCCCTGCTAAAGATGGCTTTTGCCCATCATTCCCAATGAGGCTGAAGCCAGGTGCCCTCGGGTTGCCCCTTTGCCGGCAGGGAGGCACAGAGAGTAGGAGACAGTGCCGTTGAGTGTAAAGTTTGGTCTGGACTTAAGTTATATTGGCATAGCTACGTCAGTTGGAGTGTGAAAAAACACCTGTAGCAACACTGTCATGCCAACAAACGAACCCCCAGTGCAGCTGCAGCAATCCCCAGGGAAGAGAGCTTCTGTTGGAATAGCTAAGGTCGTGCGGGGAGGCGGTGTTCTTATAGTGACAGGAAAAACTCCTGCGTCTGCACCCTGGGGCTGTGCCAGCACAGCCTCACACTACTACGGTGGTATTTTTCTTTTACAAAATTGCTTTTACCCAGGTATGTTTGGCCTTTTTCAAAGATGGCCCAATCTCCCTTTGCTTTGAATCACAAAGTGCCCTCAGTCAATATGACTGTGCTAATCTTCCCTTTCCCTTAATACACAAAGATACCCACTAGGCTGCTCCTAGTACAGATGGCCACCATCTATCTCCCCTTGTTTCCACGAGGGTTGGAAGCAGGCGGCCAGCAGGAAAGATGGCTACTTCCCATGCTCTATACAGTAGAACCTCAAAGATACGAACAGCAGAGTTACAGACTTACCGGTCAACCTGACACCCTGGGGAACTGGAAGTCCTCAATCAGGCTGCAGCACAGACATGGCCCCCCCAAAGAAAAGCAAATACACTACTGCCCGAGGCTCAGGGCTTCAGCCATGGGGGATTGGGGCTTCTGACCCTTGGGAGCACTGGGGCTCAGGGCTTTAGGCCGAAGGGGGTGCTGGGGCTTGGTGCTTCTGCCTTGCAGCTCTGTTCTCGGCTTCAGCCCGGTGGGGGGCGGTGTGCTGGGGTTCAGAGCTTTAGCTACAAGTGGAGCCTGGTTTCAGCCCCAGTGCTCCCCACATAGCTAAAGCCCCAAGCCTTGGCTCCACCCCCCTGGGGCTGAAACTGAGAAGAGAGCCAGGGGAGCCCTGAGCCCTGGTGCCCCCCATGAGGGTGAAACCGGGAGTGGAGCCCCACCACTCCCCCCAGTTCTAAAGCACTGAGCTCTGATGCTCCTGTGGGGCAGAAGCCCTGACCCCGCCCCACAGCCCCAAGCCCCCATATGGCTGAAGTCCATAACCTCTTGTTCAGAGTTAGGGAACATTTCAGTGTTATGGACAAGCTCCGTTCCTGAGGTGTCCGTAACTCTGAGGTTCTACTGTAATTTCTAAATGGCAGAGGAAGCTGGCAGTGCAGGAGACTGATGAGGAACAGTGGAGGGGCTACATGTGGGGGAGGGAGGCGGGTGGGGGAAAGGAGGGTCTGTGGAGGGAGGGAGACGGTGGGGAGAGATGGTGGAGGTAAGAATGGGGACGAGATGAGAGGGTCTGGGTGTGGGGGAGAAAGGGAGACTGGGAGGATGTGTGTAGAGGAGCAGCAGACAATGGGGGAGGGTCTATGGGGGTGGCAGGAGGGAGCTCGGGCGGGTCTGTGGGGGTGGGAAGGGTCTGTGACAGAGGCAGGAGGGAGACGGCAGTGGCCGGGGAAGGGAGGGCCGGGGGGGGGCGGCGGTAGGGAGACAGTGGCGAGAGGGTCTGTATTAGGGGGAGCACAAGTCAGATGGGGGGAGGGTCTGTGGGGGGGAGGGAGGTGTGTGTGTGGGGAGAGTGGGAAATCTTTGTGGGGGGGAGGGAGGGACACGGTGGTGGGAGGGTAGGGTTGGGGGGCAGGAGGGAGATGGTGGGGGTAGAGGGGGAGAGATGGTGGGGTGGGAAAGGAGGATCTGGGAGGGGAGGGGAATGGTGGGGGGAGTCTACGGGGCAGGGTGAGGGGGGATACAGTGCCAGAGGGGAGGGACCGGGTGGAGGAAAGGAGGGTCTGTGGAGGGAGTTGTGGGGGAGAGGAGAGTGTGAGGGAGCTGGCGAGGGATGGTAGGGTCTGTGTGGTGGAGGGTCTGTGGGGAGGGAGCGGGTGGGGGAAGGGAGGGTCTGTGGAGGGAGTTGTGGGGGAGAGGAGAGTGTGAGGGAGCTGGCGAGGGATGGTAGGGTCTGTGTGGTGGAGGGTCTGTGGGGAGGGAGTGGGTGGGGGAAGGGAGGGTCTGTGGAGGGAGTCGGGGGGGAGGGGAGAGTGTGAGGAAGCTGGCGAGGGATGGGAGGGTCTGTGGGGAGGGAGCGGGTGGGGGAAGGGAGGGTCTGTGGAGGGAGAGCTGGCGAGAGATGGGAGGGTCTGTGTGTGTGGGAGGATCTGTGGAGGGAGTCGGGGGGGGAGGGGGAGCTGGTGAGGGATGGGAGGGTCTGTGTGTGTGGGAGGGTCTGTGGGGAGGGAGCAGGTGGGGGAAGGGAGGGTCTGTGGAGGGAGTCGGGGGGGGAGGGGGAGCTGGTGAGGGATGGGAGGGTCTGTGTGTGTGGGAGGGTCTGTGGGGAGGGAGCAGGTGGGGGAAGGGAGGGTCTGTGGAGGGAGTCAGGGGGGAGAAGAGAGTGTGAGGGAGCTGGCGAGGGATGGGAGGGTCTGTGTGTGGGGGAGGGTTTATGGGGAGGGAGTGGGTGGGGGAAGGGAGGGTCTGTGGGGAGGGAGCGGGGAGGAAGGGAAGGTCTGTGGAGGGAGTCGGGGGGGAGGGGGAGATGGCGAGGGATGGGAGGGTCTGTGTAGGGGGGAGGGTCTGTGGGGAGGGAGTGGGTGGGGGAAGGGAGGATCTGGAGGGAGTCGGCGGGGAGAGGAGAGTGTGAGGGAGCTGGCGAGGGATGGGAGGGTCTGTGTGTGGGGGAGGGTCTGTGGGGGAGGGACCGGGTGGGGGAAGAGAGGGTCTGTGGAGGGAGTCGGGGGGGAGGGGGATGGGAGGGTCTGTGTGTGGGGGAGGTTCTGTGGGGAGGGACTGGATGGGGGACAGGATGGTGTGGGGAGGGAGTCAGGGGGGAGGGGGAGTGTGAGGGAGCTGGCGAGAGACAGGAGGGTCTGTCTGTGGGGGAGGGTCTGTGGGGAGGGAGCGGGTGGGGGAAGGGAGGGTCTGTGGGGAGGGAGTGGGTGGGGGCTGGGAGGGTCTGTGGAGGGAGTCAGGGGGGAGAGGAGAGTGAGGGAGCTGGCGAGGGATGGGAGGGTCTGTGTGGGGGGGAGGGTCTGTGGGGAGGGACTGGGTGGGGGACAGGATGGTGTGGGGAGGGAGTCAGGGGGGAGGGGGAGTGTGAGGGAGCTGGCGAGAGACAGGAGGGTCTGTCTGTGGGGGAGGGTCTGTGGGGAGGGAGCGGGTGGGGGAAGGGAGGGTCTGTGGGGAGGGAGTGGGTGGGGGCTGGGAGGGTCTGTGGAGGGAGTCGGGGGGGAGAGGAGAGTGGGTGGGGGCTGGCGAGGGATGGGAGGGTCTGTGTGTGGGGGAGGGTCTGTGGGGGAGGGACCGGGTGGGGGAAGAGAGGGTCTGTGGAGGGAGTCCGGGGGGAGGGGGATGGGAGGGTCTGTGTGTGGGGGAGGGTCTGTGGGGAGGGAGCGGGTGGGGGACAGGAGGGTATGTGGAGGGAGTCGGGGGAGGGGGAGTGAGGGAGCTGGCGAGGGATGGGAGGGTCTGTGTGTGGGGGAGGGTCTGGGGGGAGGGAGTGGGGGGGAGTGTGAGGGAGCGGGGGGCGATGGGAGGGTGTGTGTGCGTGGGAGGGTCTGTGGGGGAAGTCGGGGGGAGGGAGAGTGAGGGAGCTGGCGAGGGATGGGAGGGTGTGTGTGTGGGGGAGGGTCTGGGGGGAGGGAGTGTGTGTGGGGGAGGGTCTGTGGGCGGAGTCGGGGGGGACGGGGAGTGTGAGGGTGCTGGCGAGGGATGGGAGGGTCTGTGTGGGGGATGGTCTGTGGGGCGGGAGTGGGGGGGAGGGTCTTTGGGGAGGGAGCGGGGGGGAGTGTGAGGGAGCGGGGGGGGATGGGAGGGTCTGTGGGGAGGGAGCGGGTGGGAGGGGAGGGTCTGTGGGGAGGGAGCGGGGGGGGAGTGTGAGGGAGCTGGCGAGGGCTGGGAGGGTCTGTGTGTGGGGGAGGGTCTGTGGGGAGGGAGTGGGGGGGAGGGTCTGTGGGGAGGGAGCGGGGGTGAGTGTGAGGGAGCGGGGGGGAGGGGAGGGTCTGTGTGTGGGGGAGGGTCTCTGGGGAGGGAGCGGGGCGGTGTGAGGGAGCGGGGGGGATGGGAGGGTGCGTGTGGGGGGAGGGTCTGTGGGGAGGTAGTGGGGGGGGAGTGTGAGGGAGGGGATGGGAGGGTCTGTGCGTGGGGGAGGGTCTGTGGGCGGAGTCGGGGGGGACGGGGAGTGTGAGGGTGCTGCCGAGGGATGGGAGGGTCTGTGTGGGGTATGGTCTGTGGGGTGGGAGTGGGGGGGAGTGTGAGGGAGCGGGGGGGATGGGAGGGTCTGTGGGGAGGGAGCGGGTGGGAGGGGAGGGTCTGTGGGGAGGGAGCGGGGGTGAGTGAGGGAGCGGGGGGGATGGGAGGGTCTGTGTGTGTGGGGGAGGGTTGGTGGGGAGGGAGCGGGTGGGAGGGGAGGGTCTGTGGGGAGGGAGCGGGGGTGAGTGAGGGAGCGGGGGGGATGGGAGGGTCTGTGTGTGTGGGGGAGGGTCTGTGGGGAGGGAGCGGGTGGGAGGGGAGGGTCTGTGGGGAGGGAGCGGGGGTGAGTGAGGGAGCGGGGGGGATGGGAGGGTCTGTGTGTGTGGGGGAGGGTCTGTGGGGAGGGAGCGGGTGGGAGGGGAGGGTCTGTGGGGAGGGAGCGGGGGTGAGTGAGGGAGCGGGGGGGATGGGAGGGTCTGTGTGTGTGGGGGAGGGTCTGTGGGGAGGGAGCGGGGGGGATGGGAGGGTCTGTGTGTGTGTGGGGGAGGGTCTGTGGGGAGGGAGCGGGGGGGATGGGAGGGTCTGTGTGTGTGTGGGGGAGGGTCTGTGGGGAGGGAGCGGGGGGGTGAGGGAGCGGGGGGGATGGGAGGGTCTGTGTGTGTGTGGGGGAGGGTCTGTGGGGAGGGAGCCGGGGGGGTGGGTGTGAGGGAGCGGGGGAGGGGGGATGGGAGGGTCTGTGTGTGGGGGAGGGGGACCGGCGGCTGCAGATGGGCTGGAGGCCAGTGGGGCGGGGGGGGGGGGGGGGGGCGATGTTCCCGCACTGAGGGGTGATATTTGCTCCTCGCCGGGCGGCAGCGCCCCCCAGGGGGGGCCACTGGGACGTATCTCTCGCGGGGCATGCTGGGAGCCGTAGTTCCCGGTGGGGTGGGATCCCGCGGCATGCTGGGAGCCGTAGTTCCGGGCGGGGTGAGTTGGGAGGCCCGCGGGGCATGCTGGGAGCCGTAGTTCCGGGCGGGGTGAGGTGGGAGGCCCGCGGGGCATGCTGGGAGCCGTAGTTCCGGGCGGGGTGAGGTGGGAGGCCCGCGGGGCATGCTGGGAGCCGTAGTTCCGGGCGGGGTGAGGTGGGAGGCCCGCGGGGCATGCTGGGAGCCGTAGTTCCGGGCGGGGTAAGGTGGGAGGCCCGCGGGGCATGCTGGGAGCCGTAGTTCCGGGCGGGGTGAGGTGGGAGGCCCGCGGGGCATGCTGGGAGCCGTAGTTCCAGGTGATCGGACTCGGCTTCCCAGGGCCCATCACGGGGGGCGGAGCGGCTGCGGCCTGAGGAGCCGGCGGGGCTCGAGCGCTGCAGCGACCCGGGCTGGAGTCGGAACCGCCGCGGCCTGAGTGCGAGGGAACGAGGCCCAACGTGGCGGCCATGCGGCGCTCGCGTCTCCCCGGCCATTGAGACCCGGAGCCGCCGCCCCTTCCCCTCGAGCGGGGCCGCCGAGGAGGAGCCGGAGCGTCGGGACCCTTCCCCGGCCCGGCCCGGCCCGTTCCTCCCTCCTCCCGGAGCCGCCCCCCCGGAGCCGCTCCGCCCTTCCCCCGCCCGGCCCGGCCCGGCCCGGCCCGTTCCTCCCTCCTCCCGGAGCCGCCCCCCCGGAGCCGCTCCGCCCTTCCCCCGGCCCGGCCCGTTCCTCCCTCCTCCCGGAGCCGCCCCCCCGGAGCCGCTCCGCCCTTCCCCCGCCCGGCCCGGCCCGGCCCGTTCCTCCCTCCTCCCGGAGCCGCCCCCCCGGAGCCGCCCCCCCGGAGCCGCTCCGCCCTTCCCCCGGCCCGGCCCGTTCCTCCCTCCTCCCGGAGCCGCCCCCCCGGAGCCGCTCCGCCCTTCCCCCGCCCGGCCCGGCCCGGCCCGTTCCTCCCTCCTCCCGGAGCCGCCCCCCCGGAGCCGCTCCGCCCTTCCCCCGGCCCGTTCCTTCCTCCTCCCGGAGCCGCCCATCAGCGCCCCCCCCCCCCCCGAGCCGCCCGAGCCGCTCCGCCCTTCCCCCTCCCGGCCTGGCCCGGCCCTGCCCGGAGCCGCCCGTGAGCGCCCCGCTCCGCTCCGCTCCCCTGTGTCGGCCGGAGCCGCCCCGGGAGGATGCTGCGCTGCATGCCGCCGCTGTGGCGCTGTAACCGGCACGTGGAGGCGCTGGACCGGCGGCACTGCTCGCTGCAGGCTGTGCCCGAGGAGATCTACCGCTACAGCCGCTCCCTGGAGGAGCTGCTGCTGGACGCCAACCAGCTGCGGGAGCTGCCCAAGGTCAGCGCCGAGGGGCTGGGGCTGCTCTGGGGGGGGCTGCCGCGCCCGCCGGGTGAGGGGCGGGAGACCCGCAGCTCCGAGCACCGAGCTGAGGATCTCTGGGCAGTGGTCCCGCTGGAGCAGTGGGGTTGTTACACAGGCACGGGGCTGGGCAAGGAGATGGGAGTGTGGCGAGGGGAGGGGAGGAGCATGGGGGGATGAAGAGGGCTGCTCCGCACGCTGTCGGGGGAAGGATACTGGAGTGGGGTATGGCCCTGGGGGAAGAGCTCAGAAGCACTTGGGTTAGGGGGAGGGGTGCAGGTGATGGGGAGCAGTCAGGACAGGTGCCGGGTGGTGCACTGGTAAGAGTGAAGTGTGTGTGGAGTTGTGGGAATGGATATCAGACGAGTGCTTTGCTAGTGAGCTGAGCAGGTAAGAGGGTAAGGCAGTAGGAATAGCAAGGTGGTACCGGTAATGGGGGGAAGGGATATAGTAGTAGCAGTGGGGTTGTGTACAGATAACAAGGAGGCTCTGGAAGGCATGGATAGAATATAAATAGAATCAGAGCATGGGGACAGGGAATGAGGAGCTGCAGGGGTTGTAGTTAATCCATCGTTATTTCTGTGTAGAAACTTTCCTGAAAAAACCCAACCCATTCACATTTTGGGGTCAGCGGGAAAGGCTCTTGGTCTAGTTCAAAGTTCTGCCTTCTCTTGGGGCTGAGACTGCTTTGAACAGGCTTGACCCCTCGCCCATTCAGTTTCCTCAACTTCGTCTTTAGGGTGGGTGTGGCGGGAGCTTGGTAAAAGTCTGAATAACTGTACCTCACTTCCTCCCAGTACCTTTTCCATTTCACCCGCTCTTGTTACGTACCCCTTGGAGAATCCTGCCGTGTGTAAAGCCAGATTTCCTCTATGTCGGCTGGTCTGGGCTCTAGCAGCTTGCAAGGATGGGTTTGATTTGTGTGTTGGGAGCATTTGTCCCTCCTGGTGGTGCTGTCCCATCCTGGGACTCGCTACCAGAGCGCTCTCTGATGGCTCTTCTGCTTGTCTACACTTACAGCAACCAGCGGCATAGCTGCACTTGTCCTGGTGCTGCTGTAGTGCTTAGTGAAGATGCTACCTAGGCTGAGTTTGCATAGTTAATCCACCTCTGTGAGAGGTGGTAGCTATGTTGCCGGGAGAAGCCCTTCCATTGACCGAGCACTGTCTACACGGGGTTAGGCCCATAACCCATCCATACATCGCTCAGGGGTGTGGATTTTCTACCCCTGAGCGACGTAGTTATACTGACATAAGTTCCTGTACTGACATAAGAGCAAACCTTAGTTTGAAATGTTAAGTTCTGTGTGGCTGATGGCTTTAGTCCCCTGAATCTTTTAAGGTTTTTATAATTGCTCTGTGCCCATCACCATAGTGCCTGAGTTCCAGGAAAGGAAGCACTCGGTTTCCTACTGACACCTGCACTTTTCAGCCTTTGTAGGATGACTTCTGCAGGACTGTCAGTATACACAGCAGCATACAGCAGGGGAACAACTAGCAGGTCCCTGTGCCGAGGGGCTTAGTTTGCAAGCACAGCAGGTCAGATTCTTGCTTTAGAGTTGTGAGGGGCTCTTGGATCATGTAATTCAGTCTCTGTGACCAGTTCATGGTGGATGAATGCAGTACTAAATGGCAGGAGCATAGTCTAGCAAGAACGTTTTGTTACAGGGCAGGGAGGGAGCTTGGCCAACAGAGATTCAGAGGCTCTTCCATGCGTAGGGAGAGTCATAAAAGAAGGCATTGAGTCTAGAGTGGGTGGGTGAAGGAGTTGATGGGGAGAGGTCAGAAGAAGCTTGGGTGGAGCAGAGAGAGCGGGACTGTGTAGGAGGATGGAATTGGGCAGGGATTGAAAGTAATAGAGAAGTTACTTGGCAGCTGCATCTTGGATGGGTGGTGATGGGAGATGTGAGGTTGGGAGGCTGCACTAGCAGGTGGGAGATGATGGAAGCGTAGGCAGGCAGGCTAGTTACATGGAGAGCAGGAAGGAGCTGGGACAAGAAACCAAGCTTGACACCAGATGTGTGAGGAGGAGAGCTGGCAGTGGGAGACATAGGGCTGACATGGGGAGGGTCTGACTTGGGAAATCATCCAAATTAAACATGACAGCTGAGGTCTCACCATGGAAAGTGTGGCTGGAGAGGAGAAGGCGAAAGTTGCTCATATTCCATGCTGAGGATTGCAGGAGACAAAGGAATGTAGCTGTGGGGAATCTCAGGGGGGTCTAGATCCTCTGAGCACTTCCTTCCTGCCCAAACTCCTGGAGTGACACTGACCCAGGGCAGAAGGTGCTTTCCTTGTGGGTTCCAGATTGCAGCTGGTCCAGAGAGCTCTCATTGCTGCCTCCTAGCGGGGAGGTGGGAAGTTAGGATGATGCTTGTGGGTGCGCTGGCAAGCTCTGTCTGCTTTGCATAGATTCCTTCCTGCTCTGGCTCCCTGCTGTTTGCATCAGTAGCAGGGCCCTTTCCTGAGAGGTGAGAGTTGTCTAGGCTGTAGAGTTCCCTCCTGCTTCACGGAAGTTGGCCTGGGGCAGGAGCTGCCTCCTTTGTCCATGGGCTGGGCTCCTGCAGCTCTGAGCCCAGCGGTGTGAAACCCAAGGCCAGGCGGGGCCTCTGCTGGGCTAAGACCAGGTTTTATTTTGCTGGCAACTGGGGCCTGGGTGGAGGCTTCTGGGTTTTTATTTACTTCCGTGGAGGAGTAAAGCTGCTCCTTCTAATCTCTCAACACTAACTCAGTCCCTCCCTGGCATGGAGGGAGAAAGCCAGCAAAGATTCATCAATGGCTTCAGCTCTTCCCCTCCAGCCTCTTGTTCTGCCGTGTTGCACTCTGCTGCCCTTTGGAAAGGAGGGTTGGCATTAAGCAGGTCCTCTTGGTCTTTGTGTGGAATTCTCTGCATCTCAGGCCTTGTCTAAACACACAAGTGGCAGTAATTTAACAAATTCAGCTTACAAACTGCTTTTGTTTGATTGGTGCTTGAATCTGTTAGCAAAATAAAAATAAGAAAGAAAAACTTGTAGCACCTTAGAGACTAACAAATTTATTTCAGCATAAGCTTTCGTGGGTTAGTACCCACTTCATCGGATGCATGGAATGAAATTATACTTCAGTATAAATTATACAGTATAAATCTCTCTGAAGTATAATTTCATTCCATGCATCCGATGAAGTGGGTACTAACCCACGAAAGCTTATGCTGAAATAAATTTGTTAGTCTCTAAGGTGCTACAAGTTTTTCTTTCTTATTTTCATTTTGCTGACACAGACTAACATGGCTACTACACTTGAATCTGTTAGGAATCAGTTTAGTTAAACTGGCACAACCTTTGGGTTTTGACATGGCCTGTGTTTCCCTAAGTTAGGTGTGTGTGCTGGGGCAGCGGCTGCTGTAGTGGTCCTGTCTGAGGGCTGAGGCTGAGCAGCTGGTTTCCTCACCCCATTCTCATCCCTTCCCTTTGCCACAGCTTCCCTTTTTGTCAATCCTGGACAGTCGTGACTCTGCAGATAACAGTGGACAAGCAGCTCAACATGAGCTCCCCCTGTGATGCTGTGGTAGAAAATCCTTGGATATATAAACGGGGGAGTGGGAGTGGAGCGGTGATTTTAAATCTCTATACAGTATTGTTGAGACCAATATTGGATTACTGTGTCCAGTTCTGGTGTCCACATTGTAAAAAGGAAGTTGAAAAATTAGAGGAAAGACAAACAAATGAGTCGAGGGCTGGCGAAAATGCCTTACAGTGAGAGATTGAAAGAGCTCAATCTATTATAGTTTATCAAAAAAAAAATTAGTTGGCTTGATTATAATATATAAGAACCTTGAGAGGAGGAAAATGTCAGGTGCTCTTCTATTCAGTGGAGAGAGGAATAACAAGAACCAATGACTGCAACTTAAAGCAAGAAAATTCAAATTAAAAGTCTGTGCCTAACATTGCGGTTAATTAACCATTGGAACAAACTACCAAGGGAAGCTTAACCTATTCATCTTAACAAAGCGCAGGTTAAGGGGTGACTTGATTATTTAATAATGGTCTCTTCAGTCTAGCAGAGAGAGGCCTAACATGATCCAATTGGCTGGAAGTTGAAGCTAGACAAAGTCAGACTGAAAATAAGGTGTACATTTTTATCAGTTCCATAACTAACCCATGGAACAATTTACCAAGGGTCATGGTGTATTTTACATTACTGACCATTTTAAAATCAGGATTGGATATTTTTTCTAAAAGACATGCTCTGGGAATTATTTAGGGGAAGTTCTATGGCCTGTGTTGTAGTGAGATCAGACTAGATGATCACAATGGTTCCTTCTGGCCTCAGAATTGTGAAAGTGGTGAATTCTCCATCTCTTGATATCTTCATTTCAAGACTAGATTATTATAATGATCCTTTTGGCCTTAAAATATATGAAAATGAATCTATGAAATGTGGACTGATACCCCCATCAGTGGGGGTTCTGAGACCAGAGTCAAAATCAGTGTGCTGGGCAGTATATAGACACATGGGATACACCAAGGACTACTCATTCTAGGACAAAGCAAAAATTAGTGTAACAGTAGAGGCGAGCTGGGAGCAGCAGGACCACAAAGCTATGCAGGCTGCTGTGTACTCAGTTACATTGGACTGAATGGCAGAAAGGCAGAAGGTGGCCTTCATGCTGTGCTTGCCCATTATATGGGCCCTGTACAAAGCAAGGAAGGGTGGAGGCAGAGAGAGAGGAAAGACTAGTTAGGTCCTGTTCAGTCCTTTTTCAGGGACCGGTTAGGGCTTTCATTGCACCTGCTGAATCGCTCCTCTCAGTAATTTCGCTAGCTAACTTCCTGCACCCCTGAGATACAGGCAGCCCTGGGCCAGCTGCTTGCTACATCTTTATATATTCAAGGATCCCCTTGTCAGCTCCTTAGTGATAGTTATTCTCACAGAATCTCCCTCCTTTACCTGCTAGCCAGACTGTGACTTACTCAGTATCTTAGGGGCTCTAGAAATGGTTGGGTCCTTTCCCCACTGATTGCTGGACCCACTTCTCTGTGCTATCTTTATATAATCCCCCCTTATGCCACTTGACTGCAGTAATTCGTTCTGCTTTTTGGCAGATGTATCTATCTGGCTGTGTCTCCTTGAACCATGACATTGATAAATATGGGGAGCAGTGTAGTGAGAGGTAATAGCTGGACAGTCCTGTGCAGGGAGGAAGATGAACTAGGTGACCTATGGGGCTTGTCCATCTGTAGATCCTGTGACCCTTTGTTACCTCTCCCATTTGGCGTCAGGGCATTGTAGCCATGTCTCTGAGCCAGTCCCTTGCCATCCACCTTCCCATTCCTTGCATTCTTTATTTTCAGAGGAATTGTTTGTGCCTAATGGTGTCTGAGGAGCCCCCACTGCTTCCTCCCACTCAGGGGGATTTTAACTCTTCTTCCCAGGGCCCATCATGAGATTTCTTCATTCCCCCAAATTTGCTTCCCTGCATTCTAAGGCCTTGTGTTACTGCACTCTCTGAATGCTGCACTCCTTGCTGTGCTAAGTTCAGGCTGTGTGGGTTCATTGACTCCCAACTACCCAGTCATTCTCAGACCATTTCTTCCTTTCAGAGGTAGATCTTATTTGGTATTTGTATCGTGGTGCATCACAAAGGAGGAATGGGGCCTCGTGGTGCAGGGTGCTGCACAAACACATAGGATGACATGACCTCTGCCCTGAAGAAATTTTAATCCAATTGGAAACAAGATGCACCAAGAGCGTGTGAGCAGCTGTTGCAGAACTTGATGGTTCTCAATCACTGACAGTTGTTTTGGTATAGTTCAAGCAAATAATTGTGTATTCATGACTGCTGCTCAGCTGGCCTGTTGTTAATGGCTGATTCCTTGTAGGAGTCCTGGCAGAAGTAGATCTGGAGAGGATTTGGAAGGAGGGAGTAGTAGCCTGATAGATCAGTGCAGGAAGGGCCTTCCCTACATAAGGATGGCATGGAAGAAAGCATGAGGATATTTGTGAGAGCAGTTGACACATGGATCTTCATGGTTGGCATCATTAAGGGGAAGGGTGTGTGTGGTAGAGCAGATAAGCAACAAGGAACGGAGAGCTGGATATTTCATGGCCTTTGTAAATTTTTGCTTTGTCAGCTGTGGACCACCCTCTGCTATGACCTAGACTGATCTCTCAAGCTAAGCAGGTTCAGGCCTGGGCAGTACTTGGATGGGAGATCTCCAATAGATCTCCAATGAATGTTCAGGGTGCCAGGCTGGATTTGATTTAAATCACTAGTCAGGAAGACTTGATTTAATCATGGAATGCATAAAAGTGCATTCTTGTTGGTTGTTATAACCTTAATACATATTCTTCCCAACTCGGAGATAGATGAGACCCAAACTGGGTCTCTTTTACAGCCTGCTGCCATTATAGGTTTTCCCTTCTAGTGAGAGAATGGTATGGTAGATCTCAAATCAATGAAGGCTACACTCAGAAAGACTTCTGGAATATGTTGCTCAAACAGTTTCACTTTTGTTTCTACTGCCTGTCCCTCCCTTCTCACATTTATCCCTAGACTTATTCTCCTTGTCCAGAACTATTCTGCCCCCCACAATCTTCTATTTGTTGAACTTTTTGAAACTTTGCACTTTTAGAGAAAGGTAAGGGATTGACGTCGTGTACACAGATTTGCAGAGGGACAATAGGGTTGAAGTCTATTTTAAACCTCTCTATATTTATTTATTTAAAAACATTTTTTCTGTTAACAAGCATGTTATCGCTGGAGACGCAAATCCACAGTTTGAGAACTGCAAAACTATGCCTCTCTGATGGTATCTTCTAGACTGAGCACTGAGTCCCATTGGGTAGATAGAAAGATTAACCTAAATAATCTATACAGAAGCCCCTGGAACCCCATAACATTGGGTCCCTAATCCATGAACTATTGGAACTCATTTACATTTTTTTCATAATCATTACATGAATATATTGTCTCATACTATAGAATTAGAATTTAGAATCCCTATTGCATGATGAGATATCTTTGAGCTATAATGTATCTTAATTAAAACCATATACAGGTTTTTGTCCTCAAAAATCCAGTTTAAATTTTAAAAAATCCTTTTTTTTTTAATTTAAAACAATCATTGCTTTTTATCCACCCTGCAGGGGGCAGCAGCAGGGAATGCTGGTCCCTCAGCTGGCGCTCTTCCCTCTGAGTCAGTGACAGACCCGTGCCCTAATGTGGTGCTAGAGGGGTGCTGTGCCCATGGAGTGGCAGTAGGGGCAGTGCTGACTGTAATGCCCCAGCGTGGCACTAGGGGGTACTGTGTCTCACGTGAGATTTACATTGAGGCCCTGAGCAGTTGTGGTCAGTAAAGATCCCACAGTACTTTGCGGGAGTGGAGTGTTAGCCCTGGTGTCCTGGCCAAATTCTAGCTCGGGGCTTTTCTTCTCACAACCTAAATTCTCTTGAAGTTTAATCTGGACCTGGAAATCCACTTTGCTTCTGCTCTAAACTCTTGTGTAATGTTGCAGTTAGCTGTGAAACAGCTGCTGCATTCCACCCCAGAGGGGGGCTACATTCCCAGTTCCCTGCTGAGGTGCCTATGAAGAGTCAGCTGGTGAGCCTTGGGCTCTGAGACTGCTTGCTTTGTGTCTTAGCTGGAATGTTTTCCTGGCATTTAAGTATTTTAATGTATTTGAAACACATTCCTTAGGGCCTGATATGTGGGGTTAAATAGCAGGAAATCCGGCTGATCTGCATTACAGGGGCTGTGTCACTGCTGCCAAGAAGCAGTCAGCCCACTGGTGTATGGGTACTCCTCTGCTCTCAGCCCATGTGCACATACCCCTCCCATTGGTTTGGGGTTTTGTACTCTGGTGTGTGTGCGTGCTTGGAGCCTAGTCTGCTTTTGTCTTGTTCCGTGTGCTGCAGCGCTGATGGGTGTCCTACCTTTGCTCTCCTTACTGCAGCCCTAGGTTCTGGTGAGCGCTGCTGTGCATGTGGTTTTGTTGCTGCAGAGCATCAGCTGTTTCTGCTCAGGGCTCTGTCACCGAACTGCTGCCTTTGTTACTGGTTCAGTTGTCCTCTCGCCGGCCTAACATCTCCCCCTGGATCTGCACCCCCTTGTGCGGGGATCTTGTCACATCTTGTTATCTAAGCAAGACTGGCTGGGTCTGATCAATATTATAATGGGGGAGACCTCCAAGGGACACCAGGCACTACAGGGACTGTGGTGAGGAGCTGATATGGGGATGCTCTGTCATCTGACTCATAAGAACGGCCACACTGGGTCAGACCAAAGGTCCATCTAGCCTAGTCTTCTGTCTTCTGACAGTGGCCAATGCCAGGTGCCCCAGAGGGAATGAACTCCGGGCTGACCCCAGGCGCCAGTCCTGTGCTAGGGGTGCTGTGATGCTGGAGATGTCTTTCAAATGAGACTGAAAACTAACACTGTGATCTCTCCTAGTTATTCATGGTCCTTCAGGCTTTCTCGCAGGAGTAGGTGTGCTAACTAACCCCATTGTCTTGACAAAATCTCAGTTTGGGTAATTCCATCCTACTTCTGAATTCCCTCTGCCCTTTCACTCTTCTAAACTGTTTTGTAGTGTTACTATGTAGCTCTTAAGCAGCTGCTGTATCCCAACAACAGAGGAGGCAGCATTTTGTCACCAGGTGAGAGATCTCTGTATGAACAGCTGCTGGTCAGAGGGAGTAACATTTCATAGGTTATAAAGCCAGAACGGACCAGTGATATACTCTAATCTGACCTCCTGCATAACACAGATCATAAAACGTCACCAAAATCATTCTTGGTTGAACTAGAGCATGGTTTGTAGGAAAGCTTGATTTAAAAATGCTGATGATGGAGAATCCATCACAACCCTTGGTAAGTTGTCCCAATGGTTAATTACCCTCGCTATTAGAAACTTGCGCCTTATTTCCACTCTGAATTTGTCTAGCTTCCACTTCTAGCCATTGCTAGACTGAAGGGTCCAATATCAAATATTTGTTCTCCATGTAGGTACTTATAGACTGATCAAGGCGCTCTTTAACCGTCCTTGTTATGCTAAATAGATTGAATTCCGTGAGTCTCTCATTATAAGGCCTGTTTTCTAATCATTCTTGTGGCTCTTCTCTGACCCCTCTCTACTTAAGAACATCCTTCTTGAAATGTGGACACTAGAGCTGAACACAGTATCCCAGCAGTGGAGTGGCCTCACCGGTGCCAAATACAGAGGTAATACAACCTCTCTACTCCTATTTGAGATCTCTATGTTATGCGCCTCAGAATTGCATTAGCATTTTCAGTGGCAGGTGATCCTGTGTGTCACACCTTCCTTTTCGAGGGTTGAATTTAATGGCTGGAGAACCTTTGCAGTACTCTGACAGGCAGCCCTAGAGCACGGCAAAGCATCCCCATCTCTCCCACTGTAGCAGGAGGGGCTAGGCTAAGACAAACCACAGCAGTAGGTGAAAGTGAAGAGGGGGTGGCATGGCAGTGCACTTTGTTTGGGACTCCTCTCTCAATGCTGGGGATGTGTGTGTTGGTGTTTGAAGTAGTGTGGTGCTTAGGCTCTGCTCTCCCTGATCATTAGTATGTGTTGACAGAAGGATGGGTCACTGCTAGAAGCTGGATTGTTACTTTGCACCTGATGAAGTGGGTTTTAGCCAACGAAAGCTTATGCCCAAATAAATGTGTTAGTCTCTAAGGTGCCACAAGGAGTCCTCGTTTTTGCTGATACAGACTAACATGGCTACCACTCTGAAATTTGTTGAGGCAGATTATGTAACCTGCAGGGACTGGCTGGTTGACTGAGTCCCCAAACGTGCTAGGATCCTCCTTGATTTCATGGCCCGGGTATGCAAGGAGCTGGCTCTGAGCACGGTTGCCTGGGGGGCAGGGGAGGGGGAGAAATGGGCAAGATAGGGAGAATCTTTTAGGGATGATCTGATCTTGTCTATGCTCTACAGTCTCCAGTAGCGCAGCCAGGTCCGGAGCGCAGGGGGAGCGGCGCTATAAAAGGCGCCTCCCCCTGTACTCACCCGGCGGCGCTCCGGGTCTTCGGCGGCACTTCGGCGACTCACTCCGCTTCGGTGGTACCCCGCGCCAAAATGCTGCCGAAGATCCGGAGCGCCGCCGGGTGAGTGCAAGAAGCGGCGCCTTTTTTTAGTGCTGCTAAAAAAGGCGCCGCTTCCGCTCAAGGGGGGAGCGGCCGCTCCCCCTGCTCCCCCCCCCGGCTACGCTACTGACAGTCTCTGCTCCCAGCCCTGCTGGGTGTCACCTATGCAGCCTGCCTTCCCCAAGCAAGAGGATTCCACCTACACAGTCCAGAAAGAGACAGTTCCTACTGGCTGCTGCCTCTGTCAATCTGGCATCATGCTTGGCCCCATAGTCCCACAGGCTGGGAAGGCAGAAGTGCAGGTTTTGCAGTGCGGTTGACTGGGTCACGGGGCACACCCAGCAGGTTTTTTGCCGTGTGTTTGAGGCAAACTTGCAACATACAAAGGTCCACATCTAAATGGGAATAGAGGAGTGGGAAATAATCTCTGTGAGCACCTTGAGGAGGAGCCAAGTGTGACACATCTTACTGCCAATCTCCTGGCTGTTGTCTGAGCCTCCCCCCTTCAGTTCAGTGACAAACATACGGTTCTGCTATGGTACTCCTATGAGCTCTGTGCAGCCTGGTCTGGCTCAGTGATGGGGCGGAGCTCTGGGTGCTCTCTCTGAACACTGTGTAGCCAGCCTGGCCCAGTAATTGGTTGGGGAGCTGAGCTCTATTCTGGCTCATGAATAGCAGAACTGTTAATTATATTCTAGCTACAGGATCTAATCCTGCCCTTCCTTACGTGTGTGTTGTCATACTGAAGTCAATGGAGCTTCATCAGCAGAGCTTGGCCTGAAGATTCTCCTAAGGCTGATGAGCTGGAAACAGGACAGAGTCTGCCTGTTGTTCTGATCCCAGGCAGGGGAGAGGTTTGCAGAACTGCGATCTGGAAAAACAGTGCCTGTTGATTTGGTTTCTGAGACAGCCCAAATGTTGTTTACTGCCGAGCAGAGCCCAATATACCTGTGCAGCCTTCACTCTGGGCCTCGTTCACAGTGCAGCCTTTGGGTCATATTGAGGTGAAGAAGTATTATTTAATATGAAAGGGGAAGAGAACCAAGAGCTTCTCTGTGGGTGGTGGAGCCTGGGAATCCCCTCACTCTGAAGGGCAGAGCTCAGTCGGCTTTGACAGAAGCTCTTTGAACTCCTTGGGCCTGGCACTGCTCTCCTGTAGTTGTAAAGGACTTGTTTACAATGCAGGTCGTACACCGGTCTCTAGCTGTCCTACTGGTTATCTCCTGCCCATTCCACCTCCATGTCTCAGAGGTTGCCCCATACAGAGAGCTCCATCTTCACCATGGCTTCTGCAGCTGCTCTGGTTCAGGGAGTCTTTGAAATGCTGTGAGGCAGCGGAGTGTCCCTCTTGCTGCTCTGCTCCAGTTGGGAGTCCCCTCTCATGGGGGCTCAAAGACGAAGCATGCCATGGGTTTGACTCCAAACCCACTTAACTCAGGAGGCAAATGTCACCCCAAGCTGATGGCACTTGACCCATGCCTCCCCCCATGGTCCCTGCTGTCTACTAGAAGGGGTCCGGGCTGTAAGACCAGTTTCCCTGGAGCTGTCTGTGTTGCAGAACAATGCGTCTCCTTCTCCCCTGCAGAATTGGAAAGGGGACTGGGGATTCCTTGTGCCCTTCCCCCTCCCGGCCTAGGGATGGCTCTCCTCACTGTGTGCAAGCAGGAGAGGGTGGGGACTGTCAATGAGATGAAAGTTGGGGTGGGGAGGGATGGAAGCAGTGGGCTGCAGAACCCTTGAGTGTTAGGGAACAAAGGCCTCTCTGTGCTGGGGGCTCTCTCCCTGGAAGAGGCTGCTGTACCCGATGAGGGGGCTGGACTGGTTATTGAAGTGTGAAATGGGCAAATTCAGTAGCGCATCTGAGGGTCAGACACCATATGGTAACCTCCCAAATCACAGCTCTGTAACCTTGGATAGGAACCCACTCTGTTCCCGTGTTTCCAGAAGCGATCAGACAGGGGAGGCGGAAGGGCCGCTAGTGCTGTAGCCTCGACAGAACAGGCCTCCTTCAGCCCCTCCTGCAGTATTTTGGAGAACCGATTCAGAAAAGGAAGAATTGTGACGCCGATCTGGGAAGACGCTCATATTCTCCCCACCCCCCTCCAGAGAGAGAGTTCTAGGGACCTGTAACCCAATGGTCAAAGTCCTCCCTACCCTCCCTCTCCTTTGCCTCTCCTTGGCTATAGGCAGTAAATGACATTCAGATCCCAGGGATGGGGGAGGGCACAGCAAGGGCTGGCTTAGAGTCCTGTTACTATGTGATTTGAGGAAGGGCACTCAGCTCTGGCCATGCCATCCTGGGACTGTGGCTCCCATTTCCTGTTGCCCCCTTGGCTGTCAGGCTGACCCCCAGCAGTTTGTAACCATTTAGCTCTGTATCCTCGCTTCCCCCCACCCCTTGCCATGCTGCATCACACCAATGAGTCCAGCTAGCACTGTATCCTTCCTCCTTCACCTGCTGTCCCACGGCAGACCAATGGACCTACCTCTACCGTGCCTCTTGCTGGGAACCAGCGAGTGCTGGCACAGTCACACACTGGTGGACTCATTTAGGGACTGTCCCTTTGTGGGGAAGGGCTGCCTGCTGTGCTGTGTGTGGCTGACTGTTCTGGTGCTTAATCCTGTCTGGAGAACGGCTGGCTTTTCAGGGCCTGCCCGGGGGATTGTATTGTTGCTGGGAAGCTGGCAGTTCAAAGAGCTAGTCTTATCCTTTTATTCACTGTCCCTTTCTCCTTGTTCATTTTCCACCGGATCCGGTTGAATGAGTGACCAGGGTTGGGGGCTCTCTGTGGGAAGTGGAGGGGGCTGGGGGACACTTCCAAATTCCAAGCATCCCCTTTTGGGGCTGTGGCTTCCCAGTCTGGCCTCCATCAGATCCTGAGGGCATGTTCCAAACCCTAGAGCCCAGTTGCTTGTAATCCTTAGGGCTTTACTGACATTAACACAAGCAGCCAGAGGGGCAGGGTTGGGGAATTATAGAAAGCAGATAAGCCAGGAAGCCGGAGTAACAAAGGGCTGATGTGGCCACCCTCCCCACAGACTGACTGTGAAGGGAGAGCTCCGAAGTGGCCCTGTGGATGAAAAGGTGCCTGTGGGTAGAAATTGAGATGGCCCTGGTGGTCTTTGTAACTCTGTTGTTCCTCTGATGCAATTTGGCCTTGGCCTTTGTCAACCCTGGAGGTGCCTGAGCATCTAGCTTTGGAGACACTGCTAGGGGCTCCCAGGCTCCTTTGCAGCTTGTGTTTGGCTCACTGGGCACCTATGATAGCCCTACTCCCTGAGGAGGAGATGTACAAACTCAGCAAGCCCCTTGTGTGTGGCTGGAAGCTGCTGCCTGAGTCCTAGGTTGGCTGAAAGTGTGTGTGTGTGTGTGTGTGTGTGTGTGTGATAGCAGGAGGACAGCTGGCTCCCCCCCCCCCCCCATTGGGTATGGGGTGTCAGTTACTCTAACATGGTATGTGACAACAGGAGACATTCAAGGCGCTGGTCAAGGCTCCAACCCACGGGGAGCTCTCTTGCTCCCCCCAGGCCCTTCAGTGAGACCCACCTGTGATAAAGGTCTGACAGGAGAGAGCTGTGGGGAGATGACCTCAGCGACACGTGACTTGGGAGGGGCTGCTTTTACAGCTTCTGATGCAAATAATCAAATAGTGTTAGCGAAAGCTGGAGACTCGCCCAACCCATGATTCAAGTGCAAATGGAGCACGGCTTTACTGAGGCCTGCCATACACCTAAAGCATATGCTGGCATAGCTATGTCAATCAGAGGTGTGAAAAACCCACAACCCCTAGCCACGGAGCTATACCGACCAAGCCCCTGGTGTACATGCCACAATGCCAGTGGGCGAGAGCTTCTGTGGGCATAGCTAATCTCATTCAGGGAGGTGGTGTTCCTGTACAGGCTGTAGTCTCTGTTAGCATGTGCTGCGTTTGTGCTTGGGGCTACGCTGCCATAGGTTGTGTATGTAGTGTAGCCTTAGACCAGGAGTGGGCAAACTACGGCCCGCTGGCTGGGTCTGGCCAGTCAGGGCTTTGGATCCGGCCTGCGGGATTGCCACCCCCATGGCACTGCGCGCTGCTCCCGGAAGCGGGCAGCCACTACATCACTGCGGTGCCTGGGGGGGGTGCAGGGGGCTCCGTGCGCTGCCCTCGCCAGCAGGCACGGCTCCCCACAGCTCCCATTGGCTGGGAACGGGGAACTACAGCCAATGAGAGCTTTGTGGGAGGTACCCACGGGCGAGGGCAGCGTGCAGAGCCCTCTGCCCCTCTCTTCCCCAGGGGCTACAGGGATGTGCTGCTGGCTGCTTCTGGGAGCGACACGGGGCCAGGGCAGGCAGGGAGCCTGTCTTAGCCCTGCTGTGCGCCGCTGCCACCCTGGAGCCGCTCCAGGTAAGTGGGGCCGGGCCGGAGCCTGAACCCCAACCCTCTGCCACACCCCTCCTGAGCCCCCTGCCCTGAGCCACCTGCCGCACACCTCCTGCACCTCAACCCCCTGTCCTGAGCCGCCTGCCACACCCGACACCCTCCCAGCCCCCTGCCGCACCCCAACCCCCTGCCCATAGCCCCCTTGTAAACCCTGCACCCCAACCCCCTGCCCTGAGCCCCTTCCTGTGCCCTAACCCCTTGCCCTGAGCCCCTTCCTTCACACTACACCCCGTCCCACACTCTGCACTTCCTCCCGCACCCCAACCCCCTGCCCCAGCCCTACATTTGTGGCCCTGCATGCAGTTTCTCCACCCAGATGTGGCCCTTGGGCCAAAAAGTTAGCCCATCCCTGCCTTAGACTGTGAACTCTGTGGGGCAGAAACTGTCTTTTGGTTTGTGCAGTACTTAGCACTACTGGGCCTTGATCCATAACTGGGACCCCTACGTGCTATTGCACTAAGTAGTAGGGGTAGGATGGCAGTCAGGGTACTGGATATCTGTCAGTAATTACCATGTCGGAGGCTCAATGGCTGTCTCATCACAGGTCCACTTTTTCTGTTCCTCTGCAGTGGTTTGTTTTGCTGCTGAGGTGGATCTGCCACCTGGAGCCTGTTCGCTGTCCCTGGTGTTTCACTGTCAGTGACTGGCTGGGGGTGTGTTCCTTCTGTGAGCAGCATTCTGGATGTCCTCAGAAAGCAGAGCTCTAGTGTCCTCTTTGGCTTTGTGAAGATCTCTTCTGTTCCTCTTATTGTACTGACCCTCAGGTGTCATGAGGTGGGACACTGGTGCTGCTGATACAGCTGTTTCCTCCGCAGGTTGTCTGCCACATTCTAGTTTGAAGCTAACATTCTTCCTACTTGCAATGGGGTGGAGGGTAATTGCTTGGCTTTCTTGTCCTGGCATTTCTTCTGTTCTAGTTTCCAGGTGTTTAGCTTTTTTTTTTTTTTTTGTAAATGCTGTCAGGGTCAAGTGTGTCTGGCTCTGGAAGCTTGTTAAATGTTGGCACCAAGGTTTTTGTTCTTTTGACAGTGAGGTGTATTGTGGTACTCTAACAATACTAAAGATGGCTTCCTTGATGCCCATGACCAAACTATGGTTTATAGTGTGTGGTGAGGAGCAGTGTGAATTGCAATAGTGCAATTTCAAAACAGCTTGAATGACTTAAATCTAAAAGATCTGCACTAACCTTAGACCAGTGACGGTCAGAAATCTCTCATATAGATTCAGTGGTTCTTTTGCATTGTTTCCTGTGTTCGATTACATGCACGCACACACAAAAGCTTTGACCACAGCATTCATATCTAATTAGAATAAGGCATCTCATGCTCTGTTTCCCTTCTCTGTACTCAGATGGCCATGGTGAATTGGGTTTAGCATTTGATCTTATTATTATAGTACCTAGGAGCCCCAGTCATGGACCAGAACCCCGGTGAGTTAGGTGCTGTACAAACAAAGGAAAAAACAGTCCCTGACCCAAAAAGCTTAGTCTATATAAGACAAGAGACAATGGCCAGGGGAGTACAAGGAAACAGTGAGTCAGTATCAGTCAGCATAATAGGCTCTGGTCTTGGGGCTGTATTATATAGGCCTCACAGCAAAGGACAGTTTCAAGGAAGGTTTTGAAGGAGAACATAAGAACGGCCATCCTGGGTCAGACCACAAGTCCATCTAGCCCAGTATCCTGTCTTCTGACAGTGGCCAATGCCAGGTGCTTCAGTGGGAATGAACAGAACAGGGTAATTATCAAGTGATCCATCTCTTGTCGCCCATTCCCAGCTTCTGGCAAACAGATGCTAGGGACACCATCCCTGCCCATCCTGGCTAATAGCCATTGATGGGCCTATCCTCCATTAATTTATCTAGTTCAGGCCTGCACAACTCGTAAAGCGGCGAGGGCCATATTACTCCAAAGAAAGCAGCTGAGGGCCGAAACCCCCTGGCCCTGCGGGAACCCCCCCCCCCCCCCCCCCCCCGCAGAAACAACTCCTCCTTCCCCAGCGCTGGGGTGTGGAAGCCTGTAGAGGGGGAAAGAAACAGCGCACATAGGGTGACCAGATCACAACAGTAAAATAGGACCTGCCCCCTCCCCGCTCGGCCCCACCATCACACCCCTCTTCACCCCCCCCCAGGGGTCACTATATTACTGCACACAACAGTCAATCAATGCAGTTGTAGATATACAAAAATGCATAATGCAGTAATTTAACTTTTATATGACTTTGTATTGAACCTTGGTAATATGTTATAGCAGGCCCCTAAGGTAGTATAATTAAGGTAAAAGAAAAATGTCTTTTTGCTAGAAGTAGAATAAGATCCCCCCCCCCCCCCCCCACTTTGTATTCAATTGGCCTGTTGAATGAATGAGGTGTGAATGAGGAAGGCGTGGAAGGCAGCACCTCCAGACAGCTGCAACCCTTGGAGAGGGGATGGGAACCAGACCAAGGACAATCAAACTTGTCAAGTGGGCTGACTAGAGAAGAGCAGACATACTGACAGCCTCAGAGGATAGAAGGAAGCACCTTCCTTTGGGAACACACTCTTTGCAGCATTGGGACAATCCCCAGCCCAGAGACAAGCAGCAAAAAGGACCAATGGACACGGTCCCAGATTTTGGGCTGCCCAGATTTTGAGCCCACCTACTCACCCCCCCCCGGGCCGCACAGTGAGCCCACATGGGCCGCATGCAGCCCCTGGGCCGCATGTTGTGCAGGCCTGATCTAGTTCTTTTTTTAAGGAGGATAATGAGTTAGTTTTGTGGATGTTTAGAGGGAACTTCTTCCAAGTGTGATGTCAGCATGGGAGAAAGCACAAAGGTGCTTGTTTGAAAATGTAACAAGAGGGCAATGGACGTTGGAATCAACCTTTCAATAGTGCATGAAAGATGATAGGCAGGGGGGATAAGACGTTAATGGCCTTGAAAGTGAAGACAAATAGCTTTCTCCAAGGCTGCCTTGTTTTATGACATTTCTATTTGCCTTCACCTTTCTTGGAGCTGTTTTAATTTCTTTGTCACTGGGCACACGTACATAACTATCTCAGGTTTCAGTGTAGTAGCCGTGTTAGTCTGTGTCAGCAAAACAAAAATAAGAAAGAAAAACTTGTAGCACCTTTGGCACACTGCAGAAAACACTGAGAGATTGTGTAATGATTGTGTAGTCTGTCACTTGGATTGCGGAATGTTCAGCTAGTGTTGACTTAAGTTATGGGTTTATTGGTTTTTATGGCTTCTCACGTGGGAGGTGAGGCAAATCCTGGATTTGCAGATGCAAGTGCATGTATTGCAAGTGTAGTTGTTGTTGTTGGAGGGGAGGGTTTGAGATATTGGCCTGTTCTCTTCTCTTGCAGAGACCTCAAAAGTGGCCATCATGAAGTGAGCGGATTACAGCAATCGTCTTCTCTGGGCAGTTGAATTTATGAAGGTGTTTCCCGAGACCCTGGCGATTTACCACATAGAAAGCTTTGGTTAGGTCAACAAACACCATGCATGGGTCCTTGTTCTCTTCATGAGCTTTCTCTTGTATTTGTTGGGCTGCAAAAATCATGTCCCTAGTGCCAGAGTCAGCGTGAAAGCCACACTGTGACTTTGGATACACTGAGTCTGCTAGGGGCGAGAAGAGTGTCTTGAGGACAGCCAGTGCAAGGATTTTCCCCGCTATAGACAGCAGTGAGATTCCACGATGGCTTTCACAGCTAGGTATGCTTCCCTTCCTTTTGTATAGATAGAGTATGAAAGCTTTCTTATACTCCTGGGGCATGGTACCCTGTTCCCAGATGGTCTTAAATACTGGTGAGTTTCCTGACCAGGTGAACACCTCCATATTTGTATGCTTCAGGTGGAATGCTGTCAGGGCCTGGAGACTTGCCTGTACAAAGCTGCTTGATGGTCTTGGTAACCTCCTCTAAAGAGAGGTACACAGACAGCTCCTCCAGGACAGGATGCTGTGGGAGTGAATCGATGGCTTTGTTGGACATAATGGATTGATAGTTCAGGAGACTATCAAAGTCCTCAGCCTAGCACAAGATAATATCACCTTTGTTTGTGAGCAGCTGGTTACCATTTGCTGAGAGAACGGGCTTAACCACTGGATTTTGGGCCATACACAGCACAGAGACCTTCATAGAAGGCCTTTATGTCATGCTGATCAGCCACTTTCTGCAGTTCTGAAGACTTCTGCTCCCATCAGTGGTTCTTCATTAGCCTCAATTGGGTTTGTAATGTATGTGTGGCCTGATAATACCTGGCCTTCTTTCTTGTTGATTTCTTGTCCAACATGCAGGACTTGTTGGTAGTGTGCCTGGTCTCCAGTAGCCAGTTTCTCTCAGGGTCATTCTCATCGAACCATCCCTGGTGTTACAACCTGACAAAGCCAAGAACCTTGGATGATGTATTACATGTGACGTGTATAGAGAGAGTCAATAAGGAAGTGTTGTTTACTTCTCATAATACAAGAACAAGGAACCACCAAATGAAACTAATAGGTAGCAGGTTTAAAACAAACACAAGAAATTATTTTTTCACCAACGCACTGTCAACCTCTGGAACTCCTTGCCAGAGGGTGTTGTGAAGGCCAATACTATAATGGGGTTCAAAAGGGAGCTAGATAGATTCATAGAAGATAGGTCCATCAATGGCTATTAGCCAGGATGGGCAGGAATGGTGCCCCTAGCCTCTGTTTGCCAGAAGCTGGGATTGGGTGACAAGGCATGGATCACTTGATGATAACCTGTCTGTTCATTCCCTTTGGGTCACCTGCCATTGACCGCTGTCAGAGGACAGGATACTGGGATTGATGGACCTTTGGTCTGACTCAGTATGGCTGTTCTTATCTTTGAGCTTTTGTCAGGTTGCCTCAATGTCCGTGGAGTTCTCTGGGTCCTCAGCTAATGCAGTCTCGTGTCTGCTCCAACTTTTCTTGTTTGCTGTGGTCTTTCATGGCAGTCACATTGATCTTCTTTGGTGGTTTGAGACATCTTTTGGGGGCACTCTAGTGAGAAGTGTAGTGACATAATGCTTCTCACAAGCCCATGGTCTGACCAGCAGTCGGCATCTCTCAAACAACGAGTGTGTGACGCTGACAGACCAGCTCAGTTTGGCGCCATAGGCCATTTCGCATGTGTGAGAATTTCAAAGAAATGTTAAGTGTATTAATATGCAAGGACCAATTTACTTGTGTGTGTTTAGTTCAAAGGGAATGTTAATGGCATTGCCTTCACTGGTCTATAAACTTGTTGATTGCTTATTGCATTACATTGTGTATGTCTCTAATTAAATAACCCTAGATCAGGGGTTCTCAAATTGTGGGTTGGAACCCCCTAAGGGCTTCAGCTTTGGCCCCCCTTCCTGCCCGGGGCAGCGGAGCTCGGGCTGCAGGATTCGGGCGGGCTCAGTCTTCGGTCCCCTCCTCCTGGGGTCGTGTAGTAATTTTTGTTGTCAGAAGAGGTCACAGTGCAATGAAGTTTGAGTACTGCTGCCTTAGATCAAAGTGTGTATATTCAGGTGTTCGAACTTCATGAATACTAATGAATGATACTTGTATTGTTTTAACGTATTTATCCCCATAAGAATGTAATGGCAGGCAATTGCATTAGATATGTCACTGTAACTAAATTACTTGTGAATGCAAAAGAAGTAGAAGGCTAAAGTCAAAGCAAGGATCGTTGAGTTCACAGATCAAACTGCATTTCCTACTCACTATCAACAGTGGAAAATCCCAGGCTTTGGTGAACAGGATCTATAAATACTGGCTTAAGGGAATGATCCTGCATCTCTGGACTGATAGACTTCAACAGTAGAATACTGAGTAATTGGACAGAGATACCCAAAATTACTTTGGGGAACCCTGAGAGGCTTATGGAAAACTAGCAGATCACTATATCTGTGCTGTCACTTTTAATCCAAACTTGGATTTTCCTGTTAATGTATTTTACCTGCTTTAACCTCTCAATAACTCATTTCTTTTACTTAGCTAAAAAACCTTTAGTCAGTTTACTAGAGAAATTGGCTCCAGCGTTGTCTTTGGTGAGATCCAGAGTACCAATTTGACCTGGGGAAAGCGACTGTCCCTTTGGTGTGCGAGTAAACTAATGTGATGTGATATTTGGTATTGTGACCAATATCAAAGTCTAGTTTGTCTGGGTGATAAGGTGAGCTGGATTTAAAATCTTCAAGTACAATGAGTTTGTCCTGGTGTGGCACCCCTCTGATGACCCTACTGAAACCTTCATAAAATGGTTCCTTGACCTCATCTGTATGAGTCGTTGTTGGCACCTAGCTACTGATGATGGTGGCATTTTTTTTTATTTTATTTTTTTAATGGAGATATGCCAATCTCCTAGAACTGGAAGGACCTTTCAAGGTCATTGAGTCCAGTCCCCTGCCTTCATTAGCAGGACCAAGTACTGTCCCCTGACAGATTTTTTTGCCCCAGATCCCTAAATGGCCCCCTCAAGGATTGAACTCTCAACCCTGGGTTTAGTAGGCCAATGCTCAAACCACTGAGCTATCCCTCCCCCCCCCTGCATACAGGGAACATTTTATGCAGAGCACTAAGTCAGTCATTGACTCCCTTGGGTAGCGAGTCAAGCTTCTAGGGAATGTCAGACTGTATGTTGAACCCTACCCCCGACTGTCTCAGCTCATCCATGGCCATTCCAGGCTAGTAGAAGGTGTAACCTGCTCACACCTCCTCCAGGTGAGACTCATCAGTGAGTCTGGTTTCACTGACAGCAGTGTCTGTTGCATCTCTTCAGTGTTTTGGCAATAAGGGCTGTTCATTATTGATAAGGGGTGTGATTTTTTTTTTGCCAGCATAATTATGCTGAAATAACCCTAGTGTAGATATAGTTGTACCTGTATAAGGTGCGGTATAACTGTGTTCACACTAGGTAGATAAATCCTATGCCTCTGTTTGCTGTTACTCTGTTGTTACACTCCACTTGCACTAGATTAAGATATATATGGTGTCATACAAATGCCTTTCATGGACTGTGGAATGCATCCTAGGCCTATATCTTTGCTTGTAGAAAAATTATATGTGAAAAATAGTATGTGCTCCTGTATTGAGGCTATAATTCACACACACAAGAGCTAAACGTCCCTTTGGCATTTTCTGAGTCTTGCCAATTAGTTGTTTTTTGCATGAAATTCTATAGCATCATAAAAATGTAGGGATGGAAGGGACCTCAAGAGGTCATCAAGTCCCGCCCCCTGGATTGAGGCAGGACCAAGTAAACCTAGACCGTCCATGACTCATGTTTGTCCAATCTGTTCTTAAAAACCTCCAATGATGGGGATTCCACTACCTCCTTTGCAAGCCTATTCCAAAACGTAACTATTTATCTTATTGTAGTTTACTTTACCTAATTTCTAACCTGAGTCTCCCTTCCTAGAATTTGTGGGGGAGGATAATGGATATAGCCTCTGAAATTCTTACTCTGACCTGAGGCCTTGGCTGGAGTTGACAATCTCATGTCTATTTAACACCTGTTTCCTTACTATTAAACTCCTTTACGCTAGTTAAGCTGAATTAAATAGCACTTATCATTCACTATCATGAGGCTGTTAGTTTGCTGCTGATATTGCTCTCCCCATGCCTTGTGGCTTAAGGAAGTATAGTAGACAGTAAGAGTCTAAATTTATATAGGCACCTTTCCTCTTAAAGCACTTTACATCTTCTGTACAGCCTTAGCAAATGATCGGTAATGCTTCATTGTCTCTCTAATACACATACGTAAGCAACTGTACTTCTTAAGGTCTGGTCTGAGAAACCTACACAGTAAACTGCATAGGTCTTGGCCTGTTTACTGTGAAGAGCTGACTTGAACTAGTAGCTCTAGGAAGGAGGAGTATTTCAAACCTCTGCTGGGAGCCCTTAGCCAGCTCCTCCAGCAGGGTGGACAGCTCCGTTCATGGCATAGGTGCTGTCTCCCTGCTTTTCATATAAGCTTTCTCCCCCTTATCTGGCCTCTGTAGAAGGCAGAAGACCTTGTTCTCTACTATGCAGTACTGAGCTAGGCCTGTATCTTACTATGATGGGGCAGGACTCATCACCTTGGTGCCTCCTGCTGGCCATGCTGGGAATTAGCTCTTGGTTGCCGGTGCACCTTCCTCTAGTGGTGTCTCACTGCCGTCACTTCTGTTCCACCTCTAAGACCCACCTCATTCCCCGAACTGTGGCATCCTCTTCTGGGCACAGCAAGGCTGTGCCCCACTCTACTTTCTCCCCGTTTCCGGGGGAACTGGCTGTCTCTAGTCCATCCACTTGCCGCTGTGGTCTACTGTAGCCTTCGGTCTAGCCCCTCACCTCAAGGGGTAAACTGCAGTCCAAATACTGGCCACCCCCTCTGTGGCAAGTGGGGGGAGCGGAGGGAGAACCCTGGGCCCGTCCGCTAATCCAGGCTCTGACCCAGGGACCCTATAGTCAGCGGCCATGTGCTGCTGCTCCTCCAACTCCCACCACCTATTTCCCTGGGCCACTTCCCCCATAGCCCTAGCACTTTCCTGGCCCTTTGTATCAGGGGCCTCAGCCTGGCAGTCCTCAGGCTGGAAGTCCCTATTGCTCCCCTGACCCAGTCCAGCACTGCTCTATCTAAGGTGCTCCTCTAAGGCAGCCGGTCCTTCTCCCTTGCACTCTAGGAAGAGACTGACTCCGCTCTGTTGAGCAGCCCTTCTTTTATATGGCCTTCCCTGGCCCTGATTGGCTGTTCCAACAAACCTCCTGATTGGCTCTCCTCCCATTGGTGGGTTTTGCGCAGCCTCCCTGAGGGCTGCTTTAACCCTCCATCTAACTGTGTGGGGCAGCTGCCCCACCACACACCCTCTCCCGTAGAGCCCCCCCTCCCCCCAGTGTGTGGTGTTATCTCCCCAGTTTCTCCCTCAGCTGGGCCTGCAAGATGTGTCTCTCCTGCCTCAGGCTATCTACTACTATGAGCAACCTGCTTTGCTCTTCCAGGGTCTGAGTCCCCACCGTAGCCTCCCTGAGGGCTGCTTTAACCCTCCATCTACCTGTGTGTGGCAGCCACCTCACCACAGGTACTGAACAGATTTTGTTACCCCTGGCAGCCCTCAGTGTGGCTCATTCATATCAATGACCCATTCGGAAGGTGGGGGCAGTCACCTAGTAAAGAAGTGTCAGACCGAGGTCTAACTCAGGCCCATGTGTAGCTGTCTAGTTAAGTCACTCAGCCTTTGGGTCTGTTTTCTGGTCTATAAAGGTCTCCTTGTACTTGCTGCACCTGGCTACCCACCTGTGGCTTATTGGCAGACAGAAGAATTACATAGATTAGGAGTGATTTCTGTGTGTGCGCTCTGTAGTCTCGTGATTGAGACATAGGTCTGGTCCCAGCTCTACCACAAACTTCCTGTGTGACCCTGAGAGAGACTTACCCTCTCTGAGGTTATCTAACAATCATAGGCAGATAGCTGTAGAGTGGGAGTAGTTTTTATTTATATTGCAGTAGACTCCAGAGACCCCAGTCAGGAATTAGGCCTACTTTGTGCTACACACCATACACGAGTCCCTGCCTCTTCATGGAGGCTGTTTTGAGAATCCACCAAGGGCCAAATTATGTCCTCCTTTCTCATGGTGAGTAGCCTACTCTGCAAGTAGTCTCATTCGTTTCAGTGGGAACAGGTGAGGGGCCTTTGGAAAGTGGTCCTGACATCTCAGCAGTGATTCAGAGAACACAGCAATTGCTGCAGCCCTGTAGCCCATCTTGTCCAAAACTGAGTCTCTGACTCTGGCTAGTACCAGCTGTAAGAAACTCCCTACTGGACAACGATGGAATCAGCTGCCTACAGGGAAAGCCTCTTGCCTCGCCCTGTCTAACTCATTAGCTGTGTTCCCAGTCTCCTTTTTGAATGTTGCTAAGCTCTTAGTCTCAGAGTTACTTTGTTATAGTGAGCTGTCCAGGCTATGAGTATCTTTCCTGATAGAGGCTTGCCTTCTGTCAGCAGAGTTTTCTATAGATGCACATGTGCACCATCTTCTTTAGCTGATCATTTTCAGCATAGGGTATGTTTACGCTGCCCACTTTACGGTGCGGCCGCAGCAGCGCTGTGACATGGGCAGTGTAGACATGCTTTATCTGTGGGGGAGAGCTCTCCCAGTGATTAAAAAAAACAAAAACAAAACAAAAAAACCTCCCTGAATGAGCGGCGGTAGCTTTATCAGCAGGAGCTGCGGCTCCCGGCGATGAAACGCTGTCTATTCTGGTGCTTTTCAGTGCTAAAACGTTTGTCACTCAGGGGTCTCTTTTCACACCCCTGAATGACAAAAGTTTTCGTGCTCAAAGTGGCAGTGTAGAGTCAGCCATAGCGACAAAAACCTGCATCTTACCTGCTGCCCCTGTTCAGCTTTCAATGGGTCATACTCCTGACCAGTCTCAAGGGGGTCCCTGAATGGCTGATTGCCTCAGCAAGGCTTGCTTCCTGTCCCAGTTCCATGCTTCCTCCCTCCTATCCTCCATGGCACTGGTCACAGGAATTGGGGCAGTGCATGTGGTCTCTCACTTGGACTCCCAAGTGTTTGGGCTGAGCCATGGCCTGAAGTGAGGGGGTTAGAATGGAAACTTCATACAGCCTTAGCCCTGGTGCTCACAGTAGTACACGTTATGACCCAGCACCTAGTGCTTTTGGTGCTGTAGCTTATTTCTTTGGTACCCGTGCAGAGCCAAGCAAAGTCTTAAGGGAACGGGGAATAGTTCTCCAAAGCTCTGGAGAGCAAGGTACAGTTACCAGCTCAGTGGTCAGGCTGGCTCCCTCCCTCCTGAGTCGCCCTGTCTTGCCGTAGCTGAAACCTGTCCATGGCCTTCACAGGGCTAAGACGGTGATGCTGCTCAGTTGGAACACGGTGTGAGCAGGTGCCCTTTGGTATGAGGGGGCCCTAATCCCTGGGACCCAGACACCTCCCAGAGAATGGAGAATGTGTCTAAAATAGGGCATTGGTCCCAGAGACAGGGTGGCACCCTGAGAGGGGAAGGTGTATAAAATGTATCAAGAGACTGATCAGGCGGCTGGGTCCTGACTAACAATGGGAGGTCTTGAGAAATTAGATAAATATTTCTGGGATCAGCTGTAAACTGGGATGGCAAGCCAGGAATTGTTACTGTTCCTCTTTTATAATGAGCGGCTCAGACCCCTACAGCATATGCAGATTGCAGATGACATGGACTCTACAAGTACCATAGTCCCTGAGAGCGCGCACACTGCATCACGTGAGAAGATGAGACCTGGGGCGGGGATCTCCCCACATTCCTGAGGTGGAGACTGATGTAGAAAAAACATGGAGCTTCTCAGCAATATCCTTATTCTCCTTAACTACTTCCTCCTACCTGTGGTGCCCAGCATCCCCTTGCATCTGCTCGTGGGCTTCCTGTTCCAGACAGACTGATAGCCTCTCTTGCTAATCTCTCTCCTTGCATTCATGTCACCTGCCATTCTGTATGCTCCTTTCTGTTGACATATGTGAACTGGCTTTCCCGTGTGTATGTAGTTCGTACTGGCGACTTCATTAATAGAGACATCTTACGCATTAGTATTCCTGTGATTTGCTGTGTGCCCTCAAAACAAGCAAAGGTGCTCCCTGCCCTGAGGAGCTTCCAGCCTGTATAGAGGGGAGGGGGGTGATAAGGGGCTGTAGGATACTGGGGTTGGGGCCTGGACACACTTAATGACTCCATTAACTCCTTCCCTACACCTCTTCTGGATCACCAGTGAGTCTGTTAAGCAGCTGGTCCCTACGGCTTCTTGCTCCCTACATGGATTGTGCCAGGTAATTCTAGCTCCACCCCCTTGGCTGCTCAGTCTCACTGCTTGTCTCCTGCGTGGCAGCTGCAGCTTTGAGAGATGGCGTGTCTGCAGGAAGGGGCCTGGGCAGAAGGAAGCTGTCCACTGCTGGTGGTTATGTAGGGCTGGGGTAAGTAGGTGGGATGAGATCCCCTGTGGAGCTGTTGCTGCTTTCTCCTTCCAGCCTTTCTTCCGGCTCCTGAACCTGCGCAAGCTGGGTCTGAGTGACAATGAGATTCAGAGACTTCCCCCCGAGGTGGCCAACTTCATGCAGCTGGTGGAGCTAGACATCTCTCGCAATGGTAAGGCCAACCAGCCAGGGAACATGGGGGGGCCTTGTCAGGAGCCCACTACCAGGCTCTTCCAGCACCCCAGTGCCCCACCCAGAGCACTGCTCCATGGGCCACCCAGTGTCACCAGGACATCCGTGCCTGTGCCCGAACGAAGATGTGCCCTTTGGGAGCCTCCTCGAGGGAACTTTGCTGGGAGCTGCTCTTGTGCCATGGAGTCTCCATGTCTCTGTCCTCCCACTGTGTGACAGGCTCTCACTGGGGCCTCCCCCGTCCCCACAAATTCAGACGGGAAATAAGGTGTACGTTTTTAATAGTGATAGTAATTAACCACTGGAACAATTGACCAAGGGTTGTGGTGGATTCTCCATCACTGCTAATTTTTAAATAAAGACTGAATGTTTTTGTAAAGCTCTGCTCTAGGAAGTATTTTGGGGAAGTTCTATGGTCTGTGCTATACAGGAGGTCAGACTAGATGATCACAGTGGTCCCTTCTGGTCTTGAAATCTATGAATCCATGTGATGGGCTTTTGCCCTACACCCTTATCTTCACGTGACTGGTTCTTAACTGCGGTCTTTTTTTCCCCCTCTTTGCTTCAGACATTCCAGAAATCCCTGAAAGCATCAAATTCTGCAAATCCCTGGAGATTGCTGACTTCAGTGGGAATCCCCTCTCCAGGTAGGGAGGAGCAGAGGAGGGGCAGGCAGTCTCCTCTCCTGGCTGAACTCGGTGCATGGGGTGAGGAAGGGGGAAGCACCCTATTCTCTCCAGCTTGCCTTGCCCAGCAGCTCGTATTTGCCCTTTCCTAGAACTAAAATAGAAAGAGGCAAAGTCTGTGACTTTGTAAGAATCAGTTCCCCTGTAAGAATCAGTTCCAGGGAAGACAAAGAACATCATACTCTCAGGGCTGGCAACCTGCATACCCACCTTGGAAAAGATTTTGATATCTTAGGAGATGGCTGTCCTCTGGATTCGCCACCTGCCCCACACCATCGGAGGCAGCAGATTTGATGGGAGTGCTGAGATCCACCCTGGAGGTGATCCAAAGCCTGTTGCTGCCTTCCAAAGCTGTCTTGCCCCTGATAGTTTCCATACATTACACCCTACTTACTCCTTCTCCATCCCTCTTCAGGGATGAGAACCTATTATTAAAAGAAGTGGCCTTGTTCCTTTGTCAGCCCCTAGGTGCTCTGCTCTTGGTGTCCCTCTGGTAACTCAGCCCTGCTGGTCCCCAGAACCTTTCCGAGGCTCTGCTCTGAGCTCCCTCCCTTTTGTCAGCATCTCTCTGCTAATACAATGCCTGGAGCTGAGCACATGGTCTCAGGGAGTCTGCCCAGAACCTTACGGAGAAGGACTCTTCCCCTTCCTGTCCCATCCTGATGCCTTTGTAGCCCTTACTCCTGTGTCCTTTTGGGACTCCTCTCCCCTCCACTACAGAGTCCGAGGTGCCCACTTTCCACTTGGTGACGTTATGCCCCAATCTCCATTACAGTCCTTGGAGATGGAGACTCCCATTCCTCCTGCCCTACCCAGTTTGTACTTTGAGGGCACCAAGGCCTTTGCAGACTGTGCCCTTTTAAATCAGAGTTAGCTCTCTGCTGCCTCCTTGTGGTGCTGGTACGTGAGCATAGGATTTGCCAGACAGGATCAGAACTGCCTCCAATGTGTGTCTCCCCCTCATAATTCATCTGGGCAGTAGGTGTTGTCATTTGTTTGGAATGGGTAGGGCCGCAGTGAGTTCCTCTTCCTATATAAAGGTTTGCAGGGATAGGGATTAGCTTTTCATGGAGTAGGAGGAGGCAGAGGGGACTTGGGGTTGTTTGTGCACAAAACTGTAATGGTGCTGGCTTTGTCACTTCCTGTCAGGGATGGTCTATATAATGCTTAGTCCTGCCATGAGTGCAGGGGACTGGACTAGATGACCTACCGAGGTCCTTTCCAGTCCTACGAGTCTGTTTCCTCCGTAGGCTTCCTGAGGGCTTCACCCAGCTGCGGAGCCTGGGCCACCTGGCCCTGAATGATGTATCCCTGCAGAGCCTCCCCAGTGATATCGGGAAGTGAGTGCACTTATGCTTCTTGCTAATTGTGTGGGGAGTGCAGGGGAGGGTGGGCAGGAGGAGAGCACTCCCATCATCGTGTAGGGTGTCTGCACCATGGGGGAAAGAGCTATTTATCTGAACTCCTTCTGGCTTTAGGAACATTAATGAGGTTATCCCCCACACAGTCCAGCAGCTGAGTCGGGATCATTGTTCTCTTATCCCAGATGGCAACTACAGCATGAGAGGGGAAAGGACTTGCCCACAGGGAGTCTCTGCTGGAGGCAGGGATTGAACGCTGGCCTCCTGAGTCCCACAAGACCATCTTCCTCTCTAGCGCATATACACCACTTGCTCCCCTGCAAGTAGCTGCAGTCAGTTCAGTGAGACTCTCAGCATGATGAGCTCCGAGTGCTTAGACAGAACCCTCAGGGCCCTCTCAGAGGGGGCATGTCCTTCCTTCCCCCAGGGCAGGGCATCACCTTGTGTGTGGGGTTTGATCTCCGGGATGCAGGCTGCTCCATAGGCTGATGCCATCTCTCTCCTGTCCCCATGACTGGGAACAGCATCCTCCATGGTGTTTTGATAGGGAGTCTCCATTGGCCCCGATAATTTGAGGACATCTTTATTTCAACCCCAGCCCACCACTCGTGTACACCGTGCAGCCATGTATACGAAGGACTGCCCTGAGGGAGGGTCTTAGCATCTGAGTTTGTCCCTGAAGGGCGCCACCCCCCACCTACTCCCACTCCCAGTGACTCTGGCTTCCTCGATCCCTTTTCTCTTGCAGTTTGGCAAATCTGGTGACTCTGGAGCTGCGTGAGAACCTGCTCAAGTCCCTCCCCACGTGAGTGTCCTGTCGGGTGACTGGGGGACCTTCCTGGGTGCTCGCCTCAGGGAGCCCTAGGGTCTAACCATCTGCAGTGCAGAGCTCAGCACCCTGGCTACCAGGCGTGCAGGGCTTCGAATGAACAAGCTTTCTCCTTCAGTGAATTATTGGGGGTGGTATGAAGAGAAGGGGTTTGTTCAAGGCATAAAGGTAGGGAGGGACATTTGGAATCTTTTTAGCTGAGCTCATGGTCACACTGGAAGAGGCAGTGGAATTGGGGGCAAGAGATGATGGTGTTTATGGGGGTGTAGGTGAGCATTTGCAGTGCATGGTAAAGTAGAGCAAGGGAACTGGGGAATGTGGTGAATTTGTTCCCTCTTTCTGACACCTTTGCTTTTTTACATGCCTGTCCTGGCCCAGCAATTCTCACGGGAGTGTGGGTGTTGGGCGTCAGTATAATACTGGCCTTCTCGGGCAGGTGGGGGGTAAGAAGCCAGCCTTAAAGGAGGGCAGTTGAGTCACCATGAGTTGCTGTAAGGATTTGGGGGAGGGGGTGACTTCCCTGCAAACAGTAAATTGCTTCATCAAAGGAGGAGACAGATGGCGCACACGTGATGGCTGATGTGGCTGAACGTAGACCTCCTGTCAGGAGCCCCACTGCTGACTCTTGTCCCTAATCCATATCAGCTCAACATCAGCTCAGTATCTGCCTGCCAGTCAATCCAAATGCCCACCCCCATGTATTCCTCCATTCTTTTCAAGTATATATCTGTGAATCCCACTGTGGGACAAATACGCGCCTCGTCCCTGTGAGATGAGTGTTTGATGAGTGAGATGAGTAGCAGTGCCCTCTAAGGATGTATATGTGCCCTGTGCCTCCTGTTCTCCACTGTGAAAGGATGAGGGGCAGCAGCCACAACTCTCCCTCGGTTCCTCCTTACTGCCTGGGGGAGCGAGTGTCTGAATCACGGTTCTCCTGATCGTCAAACTAGTCTTTTTCATGACTGTCTTGGTGAAGGAAATCCTTGCTTTCTTTAATTGGGATGTTCTATTAAAGAAGAAAGGAACCTACCTGTAATGCAGGGCAAGGTGCTTTGTGCCAACATGGCAGACTCTAATCCATCAGGGTTCAAATCCTGCCCATCCTATATCCGACTCATCCCCCGTCTCATTGATGGACATGGCTGTTGCCTCTTCTGTCTGGGGCAGAGCTATATCCTGGGCAGGTGCTCATTGCTCTGGTACTTTTCCTGCAAGACCTGCAAAGCCAGGGATGCACTTTCTGTGCAACAGTGCAGGTCACTTCAGACCCAGAGGAAATGGCAACCACCAAAGTGGAGCAGAGCATTGGCCAGCACTTCTCAGGTAGTCGCCACCCCCTGGAATCAGGCAGCAAAAGAGAGACAATGAAGAGGATACTGTCAACACTGGCACTTCCACCTTCAACACTGACGCCCTTGGTGCCAACAGCTTCAACAATAGAGTTAGCACCTGTGTCCCAGTCGCAGAAGGGTGCTGCCTGGAGAGAATCCCCCACGGAGCAAAAATGCAGCTTCATGCGATATATGGGGTCATCCCACAAGGAGCGTGAAATATCACTCCTCCAAGGACAGAGCTTCTAAATCCTCTGCTGAGGTGGGAACAGCAGAGGATTGCAACATCAGGGCCCACAACTGAACCAATGGTGGGCTTGAGATGGGTCCTGGCAAAGACCCCGATGTCCCCTCCTATTCAGTGTCTGGCACTGGACCTGATGCAAAGGTCACCCCACCATGCAGCAGCACCGTTCAAAGAGGGTTACTTCTCTTAACCCATTTCAGTTTACTCTTCTCCCCACTGCTAAGCGGGGGTGCCTTTTCTTTGACTCTAAAGAGTAACCCCAAGGACGCTACCGGCGGTTCTGTGCCAGGAGCGCCGCTGCAAGTGAGGCAGTCAACCCTAAAAAGACCAGTATCCTTATGGCAAATCACCTTGGCCTTACTGGGGACTTTCGTCACGTGTATCCTGGAGAAGGCCCCTTCTCACACTTCCAGGAAGATGAGATCTCGCTATCAGGGAGCAATATTGGCCAGACCTCCAACACCAGAGCCTGCTATCAGCCGCCATGAGCTGGAGATAGCAGAAGGTTAACATCAGTGACTCCCATCTCTGCCTGAGGAGTTGTCTTCATCGTGTGATGAGGCAGTGACACCAGCTACTACCCTGGTGGCTGACAACTTCAAAGCCTTCTAGGATCTCCTAACCCACGTAGCTGAGACTCTGAACATCACAACAACAGTCTTACATGAGAAGTCCCACAAGCTGTTTGATATTCTCAGCTTGACTTCTTTGACTAGGATTGCCCTCCCCATCTGTAAGGGCCATACTGGAGCCAGCTAAGGGACTTTGTAAACCCTGGCCTCTCTCCCCTCCTCCTTTAAATGGGTGAAGAAAAAATATCAGGTGCCCCCAAAGGGCTTTGAACACTTTTACACCCACCCAGACCTGGGATCCTTAGTGTTGTCTGCAGTCCAGGGGAAATCCAAGACTTTGGAAGGTACTCTAAAGCACAAAGACCCAAAGAAATTAGACTTGTTTGGGAGCAAAGCATACTCCTCGCTTCAGCTTCAGGTGGTGAACTACCAGGCCTTGTTCACGAAAAATACAACTGCCTCGCTTTGGAGAGGGTTGCTCCCTTCCTGTCGAAGATCTCCCTGTGCTCCTGCAGGGGAGTTTAAAAAACAAACCAAAAAAACCCCCCATAAAAGGTCACTCAAATGTCACTGGAGGCAGCCATGACACGTCTGACACAGCCATGATGTCAATGGCCACGGTTGTCACGCTGTTGTGGCTGTTTGTGTCCAAGATACCCAAAGTCACCTTCAAGGGCTTGCCCTTTGAGGAGAATGGAACTCTGTGGTTCCTGAAAGACTCAGGGCTACATTAAGGTCCTTAGGGATTTGCACTCTGGGTCCCTATCAGAAACCCTGTAAGAATCAGCTCCAGGGGAGATACAGGACATCATACTCTCGGGACTGGCAATCTGCATACCCATCTTGGAAAAGATTTGATATTCCAGGAGATGGCTGTCCTCTGAATTCGCCACCTGCCCCACACCATCAGAGGCAGCAGGTTTGATGGGAGTGCTGAGAGCCACCCTGGAGGTGATCCAAAGCCTGTTGCTGCCTTCTGAAAGTTTCCATACATTACACCCTGCTTACCCCTTCCCCATTCCTCTTCAGGGATGAGAACCTATTATTAAAAGAAGTGGCCTTGTTTTGTCTAGGAGCCGAAGTACCACAGGGGAAGAGGCGTCTACTCCTGATACTTCCTTAGCCCGGAGAAAAAGGGGATCTTTGTCCTGTCCTAGGTCTGAGAAGACTAGACTACACTCGCCATCTCAGATTCAGGATGGTAGTGATTGCCTCCATCGTTCCATCTCTGCAGGCTCAGAGCTGGCTCGTATCTCTCCGCTTGTAGGATGTGTATGTTCACATAGTCATCCACCTGGCCCACAGGAAGTACCCGAGGCTCACAGTGGGGCCAAATCACTACCACTACAAGGTTCTGCCTTTTGGACTCTCCACAGCACCATGAGTCTTCACAAAGTACCTAGCAGTGGTAGCGGAACACCTGAGAAGACAAGACATCCACGTCTACCCTTTCCTGGATAACTGGCTAATCAGAGGTAGGTCCCGGCAGGAGACTGCAACAGGCCTAGGTTACATTCTCTCCATGTTTGCTAAGCTGGGGCGTCCAGTGAACTATGAAAAATAGTATTTTACCCATCCTGGATGATAGAGCTCATAGGAAGTGGGATCAACTGCAGATCAGAGAGGGTATAGCTGCCTGATAAGATCATACCCTGCTATGATTATATGGACTTGTCTTTGGCTGTTAGGCCAACATCCACATACATGACACTGCTTGCCAGACTTCACTCCAGGCCCCTCCAGCTCTAGGTCAGGTCTGTCTACTCCCTGGCCAGACCTGGATAGCCAGGAAGATCTCCGTGACACCTCATGTCCTCAAAGAGTCAACATGGTGGATAATATGAGAAGAGGGGTTCTCCGCAGGGATGAGCATCATGAATGCCTCAGGGATAGGCCAGGGAGCCCAGCTGGGCCACCTGCAAATGCAGGAGATCTGGTCCCTGGAAGTCATGGGACTTGCAAAGGGCCTGGAACGCAGAGCTGTCAGGCTGGTCTACATGGCATTCCTGCCTGTCTTCCAAAACTCCACAGTACAGATCCTGACAGACAGACAGCACCTCTGCAAGGCATTACATAAACCAGCACGGATGCACCGATTCATTGCCCCCCTGCCTGGAGGCCATCAAACTCTGGGCATGGTGCCACTAACATAAGATAACCCCCATGGCTCTCTACCTCCTGGGAGTCAGCAATGTCCTGGTGGACTTCTTGAGCAGACAATCTGTGACCAGTCATGAGTGCAGAGGTCCATTAGAGTCAATACTGCATCGTTGGGGGGTTACTATGAGAGATCTGTTATCCACCAAGGACAACACAAAGTATCTCAACTTTTTTCCCCCCATAGAGGGCATGAGCCCAGGATCCAATACCAGGCACCTTCCTTCTGCAGTGGAATCCAGGGCTTCTTTTTTATGCCTTTCCTCTGGTTTCCCTGATCCTTGGGGTGACTTCCAGAATCAAAAGGGAAAAGGCCACAATTGTTCTCATAGCTCCATGCTGGCCCAGGCATTTTTGCTGCAGGTGTCCAGTTAGCTGCCAGTCTAGCTTCCAGGTTACTCATACCTGATCTCTCAACACCATGGTGAGATAATCCATCCTGACCTGTATCTGATGGCCTGGATGCTAGATGGTTAAGTAGTACAGATAGGGTCTTCTTTAGACAAGTCCAGGAGATCCTAATACAGAGGAGGAAGACATCCACCAGAAGGACGGCGTCCTTAAAATGAGAGATTCTTGGGTTATGTGCTCAACAGGGATGTGGGTTTTGATGCTGCTGATGCTCGACAGCTTGCTGCATCTGGAACCCTCCATTAAGGTCCACCAATCGTGGTTTGTCATCTGTACAGTTGGGCTTCATTTTCTCTTTTCTGACGGTATCAAAGTTCCTCAAGGCCCTGTTATGTACTTATCCATGGGACAAGAACCTGTTCCTACCTGGGACCTGGCCCTTGTCCTTTCGAGATTCTCGAGGGGAGACCCCATGACGGTCTATGTTCCAGCTGATAACAAGCCTCCTAGTCCAGGTAGACAGACTTGCGCTAGTGGGGGCTCAAGCTAGCGCGCTAAAATTAGCTGGGTGGATGTTGCTGCTCTGACGGACTCTGGCTAGCCACCCATGCTCCGCGTAGAGGTGAGTGGGCCTGAGATCGGGTGGCTGGCCAGAATCTCCACCAGAACTACAACAGCCACAGAGTTATTTTTAGCACCCTAGCATGAGCCTGTCTACCTGAGCTGGGAGGCTCACTGCCATGCAGACACCCTTTGAGCCCCTTTCAGAATGCTCCTTAGTTCACTTCAGCCAGGAGAGTGTGCGCACTTCACGCGCTTGTGGCTGACCTCCCTACGTAACGTATCATAGGGACAAAGTGCTGCTGAGACCTCACCCTGGGCGGTCTCTCCATTCCATCTCACTCACTTAACCTGCCTGCTTTCTTCCTGAGGCACCACTCTTAATCAGCAGCCAAGTTGCGTGTGCTAGGCATTTTCAGAGCTTACTTTACTACAGAGCCTCCTGGTTTGGTTCTCTGTCTCCCCATTTATTCCTGGTTGAAGCCAACCATTCCAAGGGCCAGGCCATCTCATCGCTAAGTGAATAACACAATGTACCTGCTACCAACTGGCAGGTACACCTTTTCCACTGCATGTTAACACTAACTCCACCAGAGCTCTGCCTGCTTCAGAAATGTGCCAGGTTCTGAGATCTGCAAGGCAGTAATGTGTAATCCACTGATTTTTGTCAAGCATTAAGCATTGGAGTTAGCTGCCAGAGCAGATGCCAAATTCAGGAGAGCAGAACTGGAGTCCCTGTTTGTTTGCAGCTGAGGCTTCTCATTCCACTGTTTGAAAGGGGTGCTTCTTGCCAGTCACCTACAGTGGGATTGCATTGACATGCTTGAAGAGAGAATGGATACCCTGCAGTAAGTGTGGTTCTCTGAGATGTTATAATTGGTGTGGAACCCCCGACTGACCCTTCATCCTTGCTTTTGGAGTCCTCCGCTGACACAGGCTTCAAATTGGGAGGAGTCTTAAGGAGGGTCATTGCTGCTTTATGCCCTCGCCTGGGAACACAAGGAGGCGCAGGGCCCATATGTGGGCAGCCCTGATGGATGCTGCTATTCAAAAGATTCCGATCTCATACGCATGAGGTGCACACGCGTCCACAGTGGGATCCACGCTGACTGCAGCATCTCGAAGAGCCATGGTCTGTTACTGTAGGAGAACCATTCTGCCCCAGTTGTTTTGCTATTTTCGACCAGTGATCTCTTGGCTTTCCCATGTACATGCAACCAGACTCGTAAGTTGGCTTAGGGGGCAGGGCAACTGCCTGCACAGGAGTCTCCTTCCTGAGATGGTGAAAACTGAGCTAGCGAAACCCATCTGACGAGAATAAAAGGACAGAAGTCGTTGGAGTAGTTGCTGTGTTGCCTAGTGCTGTGGGGATGCTGGAGTGGAGACACACACACCAATGGTTCCTGGCATGTCTCGGACGAGTCCCCAGGGTTACAGGCACTGCTCAGCTCCTGCTTTCATCCAGCCCTAGAAACTTGCCCCCAAAGTGCCGCCAGGACCTGGCTCCCAGGCAGGCTTCTTACAAGACCATATCCAGATAACACCTTGTCCGCTGTCATCCCTTTGCCTCTTTTTCTGCAGCACAGTGCCCAGCGTGCTCTCACATCCTCTGGAGGGACAATGGGGCTCCTAGCCTTGAGGGTAGAGAACTAGAAGAGCTTGTTCCCTCCTTTCTCCAGTAACTCAGCTCCTGCAGTCCCGGAGTGTGTGTCATTTTCCCTTGAGCTTTCTCCAGTTCTCTCCATCGTCCTGTTCTCAGGGCTCCACCATGGCAGAACAGACCAGCAGCAGGCCTGGCCTGTGGAGCTCACCTGCTCACATGTGCCTGCTCAAAGCAGGTCTGCTTGAGTTGGTGGAGGAAATGCCAGAAACTCGTCTTCCCTGGGGCTCCCAGCATCGCTGAGCCCAGAGAAGACAGGACCTTGTTGGCTTTGGCTGCTCTGATAGGAGGTGGGGCAGAGCCCCAGGTCGCCTGAGCCCCTTGGCTTGGAGGCACCATGGAAAGAGCTATCTAGACTGACTCTTTGGCCTCCTGGTGCAGGGGGGATTCACAGTGAGGTTGACTGGGGAGCTGTGGTCCCTGGTGCTAATCTCTCTCTCTCTCTCTCTCTCCCCACCCCCCGATGGTCTGCAGTTCGCTCTCATTCCTCGTCAAGTTAGAGCAGTTGGATCTTGGTGGCAATGACCTGGAAGTGCTGGTAGGTGAAGGGGAGGTAGGGGAGGAGGTGGGAGGGGAGGAGGTGGGTGGTGGTTGGGATACTGCCCCGGTCCCCTTTGGGGATGGATGGATGGGATCTGAAATCACAAGGAGCAGCTGGTGACTCCAGGGTGTCTGTTGCAGCCCAGTAGCTGTTCCCAGCATTCTGTTCTCTTGCTGTTTTGGCGCTGTGCGTTGCTTTCCTCCATCCCATTGCACATCTTGCTCCCCTGCACATCCCATCCCCGTTTCTCTGGGGACTCTCCCCTGCTCTCTAGCTGCCGGAGGATTTATGCCTCTCCAGTTCTGTCGCTTGCCTTTGCTGCCTCTGACCTTTGTGTCCCCATCCCAACCACCCCTTGTCATCTGCTTCAGCCCTGCTGGGCTGGCTTGCAGCCCTTCCCCTTTCTGGTTTGGCTTTGCCATTAGAGAGACACCCCAGCAGCTTCCCATGTTATTCCCCAGGAGGTATAGATACCCAATCTTAGTATGGAGGCCCTGAAACCTCCATCTAGGCCCTTCTACCCCGTGAATGCTGGAGACCAACACAGAGTGCCTGGGTGAAACCTGGGCTCGGCTGCTCTTGCGTGTTTGTTGCAGCCTTTGACTGAGCAGGAATCCAAGTTGTGCAGTTTCCACATCTGCAGAGACAGGTGCCACAGAGTGCTGCTCCAGAGCTGGCTTTCCAAGAATGTAACCCTTTGTCGGTGAAGAAAACCTCCTACAGCGGGACCCATGTGAGGTGGTGCAGCCCTTTCTGCCAGAACCCGCAGATGACCTGCAAGAAAAGTTCTGAGGCATGAACTGCTTAGTGGAGCGTTGACTCCAAACCCCAACTCTTATTCTCAGCGCGTCAGTGCTGTTCATTCGTTCCGCTGCTGATCATTTTAGCAGTGACATCCAGCTAATGTGTATGTCCCTGTGGCTGGCTGGTGGTGGATTATGTTGGTGTAGCGGGGTGGTTAATATCAAGTCATCTCTGCCCATTCCCACAAGGAGGAAGGAGAGGGCAGATTTATTCCTTCTGAGGCGAAAGCCTCTGAAGCCCTCACTCACCTCTCACCCCTGTGGGACCGAACAATCTCAATTGTCCCCTTCTAGCCTGCTCCTGGGGAATTTTTGCAGCCAGCAAGGCCAATCTAGAAACCTGCAGCATGTGTCAGCTGAGATCTTCCCCAATACCCGGTCTTCCGTGTCGCGTACCCTGGCTTGCTTACTTCCCCAGCAGTCTATGGTGAGCGGCCTTGAGACGGCGGCAGGGCTACAGCATCTGTCATTGCTGGATTGTGGTGATTTGGGAGCAGCCTTTATCCCAGAGCAGGTGCTCTCCGTTGGGAAGGGGCTAACACTCTGCTTTCTTGTTCTGTCTCAGCCAGACACTCTGGGAGCATTACCGAACCTGCGGGAGCTCTGGCTAGACCGAAACCAGCTCTCGGCCCTGCCCCCGGTGAGTACCCGTTCCATGGGTGTTGCCTCACTGCTGTGCTCCCTACTCCATCACTCCCTTGAGCCAGGTGGTGTCTCCTTTTCCCTCCCAGGAGCTGGGGAATCTTCGGCGCTTGGTCTGTCTGGATGTGTCTGAGAACAAGCTGGAGCAGCTGCCCAATGAGATCAGTGGGCTGGTGGCACTGACAGACCTCCTGCTGTCGCAGAACCTGTTGGAATGCATACCTGGTGGGATTGGTAAGTGCGCTGGAGCGGGGGGTGTTGTGTTTGGGTGGGTGCAGTATTACCCCATTGGGAAGGGAGGGAGCCCTGGATGGGAGAGTATGGGACCCCGTGGATGGTAGCAGTGAGCTAAGCCCTGCTGGGAGGGTAAGGGATGGAAGATTTGGCTGAGTAGTGTGGGCAGGGTCGTTATCACTCTCTGGTGCAGCTCATGTTTGTCTCTCCCCGTGCTCAGGTCAGCTGAAGCAGCTCTCCATCCTAAAAGTGGATCAGAATCGGCTGGCTGAGGTGACTGAGTCGATTGGGGACTGTGAGAATCTCTCGGAGCTCATCCTGACAGAGAATGTGCTGACAGTATGTGTTCTGGCAGTCATGCCAGCCCCTGTTGTGTTGCTTAGCTCAGCCCATTACTGGCGACCCTGCTCCATGCCAGTCTGTCATCTCCTTGGCTCTGCCCACAAGCTGCAGCTCTGGGAGTTGCAGCCAGCACCACAAACGGCTCAGGGCCCTTGACATCACCCATGGGCCATAGTCTGTGGACTGCACCTGCTGTGCTCCCCTCTGGTGAAGCGAAACCACAATCCATCCTCGGGAGACCCCTGGGTGACGCTATTGTCCTGTCATGAGTTGGCTGAAGAATCCCCTGGGCTCTCCAAAGTGGATCAGCCCGAGTCCTTCTAGCTCCATGTCCTGTCTCGGCCAGGGCCAGCACCAGATGACTGTGCTGGTAGTGCCTGGAGGCCACAATTGGGGACCAGGCCCCATTGTGCTGGGTGCTGCACAGGCACATGGTAGAAAATGGTCCCTGATCCAAAGAGCTCAAAATCTTAGCACAGATAGGAAAACAACACATGTGAGGGGAAGGACAAGGTGCTTCCCAAAGGCCGCGGACTCCCATCCTGAGCAGTTAGGGAGTAGGTAACAGCTCCACCTTGGGCAAGTTATTCCCTATCAGTCAGACGCTGCCTTATGCCCTCAACTAGGAAGCGTTTATATGTATTCTGTTTTTTCCCCCATCCAGTGTAACAGTAGACCAGGGTAGATGGGAGCTTTCTCTCCCGCCCCCCGCGCCAGTGCTCCTGCCCTGTTCCCCACAGTGCCCCATGATGGGAGAGGCAGGGATTGTGGCTGTGATGCAGAGGGAGGTGGTGATTTTCACCAGCAGTTATCAGTTGCTGAGGGATGTAGGTGTTGCTGTCCCCTGCCATGAGGTGACAGAGAGCTGAATTTCTTGGCTAGCTTCCTGGCTTGGCTAGCCAGAATGGGCAGGCATGCAAAACCATGATTTGAAGCGTCCCTGGCCTCTGTTTGCCAGAGGCTGGAACGGGACAGCAGGGGATGGATCACTTGATGATTACCTGTTCTGTTCATTCCCTCTGAAACTCCTGGCATTGGCCATTGTGTGAAGACAGGGTACTGGTCTAGATGGACCATTGCTCTGACCCAGTGTAGCCATTCTTATGTTCTTTCCCCTTTATTTTACTTTGGGATTGCGAGTCCCACTGTAGCAAAGGCTCTAGCATCATGGCTTTTGTGCTGTCTCTGTCTCCCACCCAGGCCTTGCCAAAATCCCTGGGGAAGCTAACAAAGCTGACCAATTTGAATGTGGACCGGAACCGGCTGACAGCACTTCCCTCTGAGATTGGGGGCTGTGCCAGTCTGAATGTGCTGTCCCTGCGTGACAACCGCCTGGTGCTTCTGCCTCCCGAACTTGCCACCACCACGGAGCTGCATGTGCTGGATGTGGCAGGGAACAGGTGAGTGGTACATAGGGCCTGGACAGGGGTAGCCCAAACTTCAGGCATGCCCCTCATAGAAGTCACATGGGAAGGAGGAGAACAACGTGCAGGTGAGCCCTGATGCCCTCTGGAAGGACACGGAATATGGTGTCATCATGTGCAAGACCACAGAAGAGTTCAGAGGGGGTCTTGGCTGGGTGCTGTTCCTGTTCCCCACCCTCAGGAAGGCTAGGGCTTTAAAAAGCCCGCTCCTAAGCAACCAGAGGAGCTAGCGAATAGGAGTGGCTAATGGGGGAGTTTTGCAAGGGAGTTTGCGGGGGCTAGATACACTTAACATTTATCCCCCCGATAAAAACAAAACAACAAAGGAACGAGCTTCAAGAGTAAAAAAAGAATGCAGGCAGAAGTCTAGCAACAGAGTGGGGGCTACCCAGTTTATTGCACCCAATGCAGCATGTATGATTATGCCCTATGGGCAGGTGGCGTATGTGTGCATTCGGTGCAAGGAGCTCCTGGCCCTCAGAGACCCTGTACGGGCTTTGGAGACCAGAGTGGCTGAGCTGGAGACACTAAGGGAGACAGAGGTACGTAGATGAGACTTTCCGGGACACAGTAGAACGGTCCCACCCTGGGTCTGACAGCCTCTGTGCTGTTGAGGAGGATGAAAGTCTCCGGGAAGGAGAACATCCAACTGGAGCAGAGGGAAACAATCCCATAGTTGGGACCCTCCTTCCAGATGATGTCGTGGTATCCTCTCACACTGAGGATACCTCTCCGGGGGAGGGAACTCCAGTTATTAGGAAGAGACGGATATTAGTAATGGGCGATTTCGATCATTAGAAAAATAGAGAACTGGCTTTGCGATGACCGGGAGAACCACATGGCGACTTGCCTGCCTGGTGTGAAGGTTGCGGATCTCTCGAGACATCGAGATAGGCTTATGTGTAGTGCTGGGGAGGAGCCGGTGGTCGTCGTACATGTAGGTACCAATGACATAGGGAAGGATAAGAGAGAGGTCCTGGAGACCAAATTTAGGCTGTTAGGTAAGAGATTGAAGTTCAGGACCTCCATGGTAGCATTCTCTGAAATGCTTCCAGTTCCACACGCAGGGCTAGTTAGACAGGCAGAACTGCAGAGTCTCAATGCATGGATGAGATGATGGTGTAGGGAGGAGGGGTTTAGATTGATTACGAACTGGGAAAACTTTTGGGAAAGGGGGAGCCAATACAGGAAGAATGGGCTCCACCTAAACCAAAATGGAACCAGAAGCTGGCACTGAACATTAAAAAGGTCGTTGAGCAGTTTTCAAACTAAGGGCTTGGGGAGAGCCGAGAGGTGCGGAGGAGAACATGGTCGGACAGACACATCCCTTAGGGGAGGATCTATTAGTGGAGATTCTCTATATCCTAGTAAGGAGGAGAGGATGGAAGATGATAAAATACAGGTAGGATCTGATGAGAAACAGTCAGATGAAAAAAAGTCCCATTCAATTACATCATGCAATGTCAGACATCTAAAAGGTGACAAGTTTTTAAAATGCTTCTATACCAATGCTAGGAGTGTAAATAATAAGATGGGTGAACTAGAGTGCCACGTATTAAATGAGGACATTGATATAATAGGCAACACAGAAACTTGGTGGAATGAGGATAATCAATGGGACACAGTAATACCAGGGTACAAAATATACCAGAAGGACAGAACAGGTCATGCTGGTTGGGGGAGTGACACTATGTGTGAAAGAAAGCATAGACTCAAATGAAGTAAAAATTGTAAATGAACCAAACTGTACCATAGAATCTCTATGGAGAGTAATTCCATGCTCTAATAATCAGAATATAGCAGTAGGGATATATTAGCGACCACCTGACCAGGATAGTGTTAGTGACTGTGAAATGCTCAGGGAGATTAGAGAGGCTATTAAAATAAAAAACTCAATAATAATAATAAAGGGGGATTTCAGTTATCCCCATATTGACTGGGTGATATGGTGACACGTCACTGCAGGACGGGATGCAGAGATAAAGTTTCCTGACACCTTAAATAACTGCTTCTTGGAGCAGCTAGTCCTGGAACCCATCAAAGGAGAGGCAATTCTTGATTTAGTCCTATGTGGAGCACAGGATCTGGTCCAAGAGGTGAATATAGCTGGACTACTTGGTAATAGTGACCATAATATAATTAAATTTAACATCCCTGTGCCGGGGAACACACCACAGCAGCCCAGCACTGTAGCCTGTAATTTCAGAAAGGGGGACTACACATAAATTAGAAAGTTAGTGAAACAGAAATTAAAAGGTACAGCGCAAAAAGTGAAATCCCTGCAAACTGCATGGAAACTTTTTAACGATACCATAATAGAGGCTCAACTTAAATGTATCCCCAAATTAAAAAACAGAGAACCAAAAAAGAGCCACCATGGCTAAACAACAAAGTAAAAGAAGCAGTGAGAGGCAAAAAGGCATCCTTTAAAAAATGGATGTTAAATCCTAGTGAGGAAAATAGAAAGGAGCATAAACTCTGGCAAATGAAGTGTAAAAATACAATTAGGAAGGTCAAAAAAAGAATTTGAGGAACAGTTAGCCAAAAACTCAAAAAGTAATAGCAATTTTTTTTTTAAGTACATCAGAAGCAGAAAGCCTGCTAAACAACCAGTAGAGCCACTGGACGATCGAGATGCTAAAGGAGCACTCAAAGACGATAAGGCTGTTGGGGAGAAACTAAATTAATTCTTTGCATCGGTCTTCACTGTTGAGGATGTGAGGGAGATTCCCAAACCTGAGCCATTCTTTTTAGGTGACAAATCTAAGGAACTGTCCCAGGTTGAGGTGTCATTAGAGGAGGTTTTGAAACAAATTGATAAACTAAACAGTAATAAGTCACCAGGACCAGATGGTATTCACCCAAGAGTTCTGAAGGAACTCAAATGTGAAATTGCAGAACTGCTAATTGTAGTCTGTAATCTATCATTTAAACCAGCTTCTGTACCAAATGACTGGAGGATAGCTAATGTGACGCCAAATTTTAAAAAGGGCTCCAGAGGTGATCCTGACAATTACAGGCTGGTAAGCCTCACTTCAGTACTGGGGAAACTGGTTGAAACTATCGGAAAGAACAAAATTGTCAGACACCTAGATGAACATAATTTGTTGGGGAAGAGTCAACATAGTTTTTGTAAAGGGAAATCATGCCTCACCAATCTACTAGAATTCTATGAGGGGGTCAACAAGCATTTGGACAAGGGGGATCCAGTGGATATAGTGTATTTCGATTTTCAGAAAGCCTTTGAATCCCTCATCAAAGGCTCTTAAGCAAAGTAAGCTGTCATGGGATAAGAGGGAAGGTCCTCTCATGGATTGGTAACTGATTAAAAGAGGAAATAAGGGTAGGAATAAATGGGCAGCTTTCAGAATTGAGAGAGATAAATACTGGTGTCCCCCAGGGATCTGTACTGGGCCTAGTCCTATTCAACATATTCATAAATGATCTGGAAAAAGGGGTAAACAGTGAGGTGGCAAAATTTGCAGATGATACAAAACTACTTAAAATAGTTAAGTCCCAGGCAAACTGTGAATTGCTACAAAAGGATTTCTCAAAACTGGATGTCTGGGCAACAGAATGGCAGATGAAATTCAGTGTTGATAAATGCAAAGTAATGCACATTGGAAAACGCAATCCCCACTATGCATATAAATTGATGGGGTCTAAATTCGCTATTACCACTCAAGAAAGATCTTGGAGTCATTGCGGATAGTTCTCTGAAAACATCCACTCAATGTGCAGCCGGCAGTCAAAAAAGTTAACAGAACGTTTGGCATCATTAAGAAAGGGATAAATAATAAGACAGAAAATATAATATTGCCTCTGTATAAATCCATGGTACGCCCACATCTTGAATACTGTGTGCAGATGTGGTCGTCCCATCTTAAAAAAGATGTATTGGAATTGGAAAAGGTTCAGAAAAGGGCAACAAAAATGATGAGGGGTATGGAACGGCTTCTGTATGAGGAGAGATTAATAAGACTGGGACTTTTCAGCTTGGAAAAGAGACAACTAAGGGGGGAATATGATTGAGGTCTATAGAATCATGACTGGTGTGGAGAGAGTAGATAAGGAAGTGTTATTGACCCCTCATAGCACAAGAACTAGGGGTCACCAAATGAAATGAATAGGCAGCAGGCTTAAAACAAAAGGAAGCATTTGTTCACACAACGCACAGTCAACCTGTGAAACTCTTTGCCAGAGGATGTTGTGAAGGCCAAGACTATAACAGGGTTCAAAAAAGGACTAGATAAATTCGTGGAGGATAGGTCCATCAATGGCTATTAGCCATGAAGGGCAGGGATGGTGTCCCTAGCCTCTGTTTGCCAGAAGCTGGGAATGCGCAACAGAGAACGGATCACTTTTTGATTACCTGTTCTATTCATTCCCTCTGGGGCACCTGGCATTGGCCATTGTTGGAAGACAGGTTACTGGGCTAGATGGACCTTTGGTCTGATCCAGTCTGGCCATTTTTATATTCTGAAGCCCTACTCCCTGACTGACCCAGCAGCCTCCTGGCTCCAGCTCTTGCAGCGCTGGGACAAGAACGCTGATCTCTTGTCCCCTCCTGTCCAGCTCCAGCTTCCACTGCTTTTCAGCCCTTGTATCCACAGACGTTTGCAACTGCTTTCTTTTCCCATGTGTTTCACTTAGGCTGTCAGCACTCATGGAGTGCAGTGCGCCCCTTTTAAAGGACAGCACAGGGCCTCAGCACAACTTAGTCTCACTAGGCCCAGGAGTGTGTCTGCTTGGCTGGCCACCCTTACAGATGCCAATCTCCATGGGTGTGGGGGCCCCTTTCTCTCCAGACTGGCACAGTATCCTGAGTTGTTGCCTGGGCAGGCAGGTTCTCAGCCAGATCTCCCTTTCCTGTGCAGTAGTCCACTGGCTTGTCATCACTGCTGTTTGGAGCCTATGGGCAGAGGCACTTCTCTACTTCTACTTGATATTCTGCTTTTTATGCATCCAAGGATGGCAGTAGTCACAGCATAGTACCGAGAGCTCATGTTGGGGAAATTATCTATGGTGACCTCTGAATCCTTTTCTGAGTCACTGCTTTCCAAGACAGTCTCCCATCCCATAGGTATAACCTGCATTCTTGATTCTCAGCAGCATTACCTGGGATTTGGCTCCATTAAAATGTGTTTGGTAAGACTATGACCATTTAACCAAGTGATTCAGTATTTTTCGATTCACCTCATACAAGTACTGTGGTGCAGTCTCTTTATCGTGAAAGTGCACTTCACAAGTGTAGATTTTTTTTGTTACATGACTGCATTCAAAAACAAAACCATGTAAAACTTTAGAGCCTACAAGTTCACTCAGTCCTACTTCTTGTTCAGCCAATCGCTAAGACAAACAAGTTTGTTTATGGGAGATAATTCGGCCCGCTTCTTATTTACCATGTCATCAGAAAATGAGCACAGGTGTTTGCATGGCACTTTTGTAGCTGACATTGCAAGCTATTTACATGACAGATATGCATAACATTCTTATGCCCCTTCATGCTTTGGCCACCATTCCAGAGGACATGCTTCCATGCTGATGGCGCTCATTTAAAAAAAAAAAAAAAAAAGAAGCGTTAATTACATTTGTGACTAAACTTCTTGGGGAAGAATTGTATGTCTCCTACTCTGTTTAACCCGCATTCTGCCATATATTTCATGTTATAGCAGTCTCGGATGATGTCTCAGCATGTTGTTGTTCATTTTAAGAACACTTTCACTGCAGATTTGACAAAATGCAAAGAAGGTACCAATGTGAGATTTCTAAAGATAGCTACAGCATTCGACCCAAGATTTAAGAATCTGAATTGCTTTCCAAAATCTGAGAGGGATGAGATGTGGAGCATGCTTTCACAAGTCTTAAAAGAGCAACACTCCAATGTGAAAACTACAGAACTCAACCAAAAACCGAAGTCAGCTTTCTGCTGGTGGCATCTGACTCAGATGATGAAAATGAACATGCGTCAGTCCGCACTGCTTTGGATTGTTATCGAGCAGAACCCGTTATCAGCATGGACGCATGTCCTCTGGAATGGTCATTGAAGCATGAAGGAACATATGAATCAGTGCCATGCGAACGCCTGTTCTCACTTTCAGGTCACATTGTGAACAAGAAGCGGGCAGCATTATCTCCTGCAAATGTAAACAAACTTGTTTGAGCAATTGGCTGAAAAAGAAGTAGGACTGAGTGGGCTTATAGGCTCTAAAGTTTTACATGGTTTTATTTTTGAATGCAGTTATTTTTTGTACATAATTATACATTTGTAAGTTCAACTTTTATGATAGAGATTGCACTACAGTACTTGTATTAGGTTAATTGAAAAATACTATTTCTTTTGTTTTTTACAGTGCAAATGTTTGTAATTAGAAATAAATAGAAAGTGAGCACTGTACACTTTGTATTCTATGTTGTAATTGAAATCAATATATATGAAAATGTAGAAAACATCCAAAAATATTTAAATAAATGGTATGTTGTTATTGTTTAACAGCGGGATTAATCACGATTTATTTTTTTAATCGCTTGACAGCCCTAATAATTTTTTGTTTTATCACCGCTTCCACATCTTTTTTTAACCAGGATGGCTTCTTGCCATCAGTAACTTTTTTTGTGTCTTTAAAATTGTGGGTTTTAGGGCATGGAATAGCAGGTCCTTGAACATTTCGCAGTTTTTGTTAACACTTCCCACTTAAATTCCCAGTCAGCCAATAATTGGTTTAGGCTTTGGAAAATTGGCCCTTTTAAAGTTCCAAATATACATATTCCTGATTGGTACCATGTTGTGTTAGTGCACGCTAAATGTAACCAGGTCATGATCTCTGTCTGGTGCTCTGAGTGCTATTGTAACCACACAATGAGAACAAGTGACACTGACTGTAGAGTCTCTGCAGGCTCAGGGTCAGAGTGGAATTTCTGCTGTCTGCTTTCTGGCTTTACAGCAAAATCCTGCACCTTCAAAGGGATTTAATGGGTACCAGAGCTTCGAGATGCCACTTTTTCCTCCTCTGTTAGAGCAGCCCGTTGTCATGTTGCACTATGACTAAGGCTGAGAGTTTGTCACGGAGGTCATGGAAGTCGCGGATTCCGTGACTTTGTGGGATCTCTGTGACTTATGCAGCAGCCGGTGAGGTTGGCCCGGGGGCTGCCTGAACAGCTCAGGCAGCCCCTGGGGCAGCTGCATTGGCTGTTGCTGGCGAAGTCTCGGGCCACCGCGTCACCCTCCCCCAGCAGCAGCAGGAGTTTGGGTGTGGGAGGGAGCTCAGGTTGGGAGGTTGGGGCACGGGAGGGGTTGAGGACTCTGGGTGGCGCTTACCTCGGGGTTTCCCCGGAAGCAGCAACATGTCCCTCCCTCAGCTCCTAAGCAGAGGCGTGGCCAGGCGGCTCTGCACGCTGCCTCCGCCCGCAGGTGCTGCTCCCGCATCTTCCATTGGCTGCAGTTCCCGGCCAATGGGAGCTGCAGTGCTGCCGCTTGGGGCAGAGGCAGCGTGCAGAGCTGCCTGCCATCCCTCCGCCTAGGAACTGGGGGAGGGACATGTTGCCACTTTCAGGGAGTTGCGTGGAGCTGGGTAGGGAGCCCGCCAACACCCCTCCACCCCCCCGAGTACTAGCGGGGGCATGGGCTCCTCCCCCCAAGAGCACCCGCTAGGCTGCCCTCTTCCCCAAGATTTAGTCAGGGATAGATAGCACAAGTCATGGACAGGTCACGGGCCGTGAATTTTTGTTTACTGCCTGTGACCTGTCCATGACTTGTACTAAAAAATACCCATGATTAAAACATAGTTTTAAGTATGACCTCCTGGTACTGCCTGGCTGGAGTCCTGCAGTGGGAAGAGCATAGGCCTTGGATTGGTTAGACCCTCTGCTTGCCAGGAGTATTCAGGAACTTGATTGGCTTGAGGCAGTCTCTCCTTTTCCCTAGTGCAGCTCAATGGGGTTTCCTTCCCATTTTCCAGACAAACTCCACATGCAGGCTGGGAGTGAGCCCTGGGTGTTTAGAATACAAGTGACCCTCTTTTACCCACAGTCATAGAGCTGACAGTGTGGTGGTGAAAGGCTATGGAAGGACAGTTAGGCTGCAGAACAGTCTGGCAAGAGCTGTGTGGAGTATCCATCATGAGAGAGATTCAACACTGAGGGGAGAGGCCCTGCCTCAGGGCTTGCTCCATCCTGCCCCAATGCAAGTGGAGGAATTCAAGGGCTCAGTGGAGGTTCCTTCTAGGCCAATGGGGACTCATCAGCCATGTTTCTCATGCAGGCTGCAGAACTTGCCCTTTGCCCTGACAAACCTCAACCTGAAGGCCCTGTGGCTTGCAGAGAACCAGTCCCAGCCCATGCTGAAATTCCAGACAGAAGATGATGAGAAGACGGGCGAAAAGGTTCTCACCTGTTACCTGCTGCCCCAGCAGCCGTCTCCCAGTCTAGGTAAGAGGCCCCATGTGAGTGCTTCTCCTGGTGCCTTTCCTCCTCTGGAGGATAGGGAGACAGTCCTGTGGAGAAGGGCTGTCCTCTCTCTTCTCTCTGAGATGTGAGGCCAAGATCCCATTGTTGCCCTCTCCCCTTGGTGTCTCTCTCAGTTCCTGTTCCCAGATGTCTCCTTTTCATCACCCTTGGACTAGTCTCTGTTCATGTGGTTCTTGTGATTGATGTAACAGGCCCGGGCTCCTAGCTGGTGACATGGGGGATCTCCCCAAGTTGGAGAGTGTTAAAGCTGTGAAACTGCCTCTTCAGCGGGTGGCATCAGATCTCTTTAGCTGACCATTCCCTTTTGCTGCTGAGCCAGAGCCTGCTCGGTCTGCTCAGTGCTATAGGAGCATCAAGCTTCTGTTTCTTCCCCTCTTCCAACCCAGTGCTGGTGCTGGATCCTTCATGGTAGGGTGACCAGATGTCCCGATTTTATAGGGACAGTCCCGATTTTTGGGTCTTTTTCTTATATAGGCTCCCATTACCCCCCACCCCCTGTCCCGATTTTTCACACTTGCTGTCTGGTCACCCTGCTTCATGGCTCCTGTGTAGAGGTTGCCAAGTGTCATGCAGCCCTGTCAGGGACCACAGAAGGGGTGACAGGACCCTGGCAACACAGTCTCTCTCCCTACGGCCCCTGCCACTTGATGGCTATGGGGGGCTCTCTGCTAGAGATGGCCTCATCAGTGGGAAGTGTGTCTCACCCATGCCCCCAAATCCTCATCGTCCAGGAGCCGGCTCTCTCTTTATCATCTTTTTCTGCAGAGAATCTCCTGCAGAACAGCGTGGATGAAAGTTGGACAGACACCAACTTGAACCGGGTCAGTGTGATCCAGTTTTTGGATGAGCCCAAAGCTGATGATGACGAGGAGTCTGGAGCTGAGAAGAGAGTAAGAGAAACGGGTGTTGTGGGTTGTCCAGGGCCTTGCCAGCTTCCTAAGGAAATGTGCTCTGGAGACTTCTGCAGGGCAAGGAGCAATGTGTCTGCTCAGAGCTGCCTCTCCCTCCCCAAGGGGTATGGTATGAGCTGCATCTCCCCCAGCCTTGGCTCCCAGAGGGGACACACCATCCCAGGCTGAGGGGAACTAGTCTCTGTGCCGAGTCATCCACCCCAGAGATATGCACAGCGTGAGGGCTGGCAGGTGTAAGAGCAGCAGCTGCCAGTAGGGGGCCTATATAGGTTTGCATTCCGGACACCTGTCCTATTAAGACTAGAACTGTGGCCACTAACTCACTTTACAAAAGGTTCACCAAATAGTCATCCCATGGTGGTGGCTTTCAGTCGCTGCAATCTTAGTGCATGCCCCCAGTCCGCAGCCTCTTGATCTGGACAGACAGTCCCCCTGACTTGGGACCCGATGGGAACTAATGCACTGCGGGGGAATCAGTCACTGCAATCTTAGTGCATGCCCCCAGTCCTCAGCCTCTTGATCTGGACAGACAGTCCCCCTGACTTGGGACCCGATGGGAACTAATGCACTGCGGGGGGAAACCCTGTATCCCATGACTACATAGCAGTCGCTCAGCTTTTACAGCCCTAGGTGAAGTCACAGAGCCAGAGAAACATGGCCGGTTGTTTTACTCCAAACTCTAGAGTGGTGGGGCATGGTGGAGGTCACAGCGACCTGTCTGTGGTGCTAAAGCATTGAGCAAGACTTCTGACTTTAGCAGATGGAGAGTCATTGGACTGGGATCTAGCCCCTTGTAATAAAAGGAGGTTAGAGCAAGTCCTGGTGCTGGGCCTGCTCTGGAGTCCCTAGGGCCTTCAGCCCCATGAGTGTGTTTGGTTTTCTACCACCACGTTCTATTCTTTGAAATGCTGTTCGCTTGCCTGTTGCTTTGGGACAATCCACTCAACAAGTGCCATTGGCACTGCTGAGACGCAGGAGACTGTAGCATGCACTAAAGGAATACCAGAGATTGAGGGGGATCTATTTGCATCTCCCCTCAGGGCTCCTGCTCACCATAGCACAGAATTGTAGGTGGGGGGAGTATTCAGCCCAGTGGCAGTGAGGTGGGACCCAGTTGGGGCTGCATCTCCCCCTGGGTTGGGGCCAGCTCCAGGTTTGGCATTCTCTGTTGGCAAAGCGTGAGGATGAGCTGATGCTCAGTCTAAAGGCCTGGAGTGTCTGGGCTCTGTGCACTGGCTCATCTGCTCTGATGCTCTCTTTCCCTGGCAGGGCCTGCAGCGCAGAGCAACTCCCCACCCTAGTGAGCTGAAGGTCATGAAGAAAGTGATCGAAGTTCGGCGCAATGAGGTATATTCTGCGAAGCCCGATGTGGACCCGGATTCTCCAAACTCAGAGGTGAGTGCTCCCCGCACAGAGCAGGACCAGGCTAGAAAGTGGCAGAGCAATCTGGCATGCACTTTAATTGCACCAGCTGAGCACTAAGTGACCCCTGCAGAGATCAGAGCCAGTAGCATGGGAGCTCTGGAATTGAGGCTTTATGGGATTGACAGTGCGGGGCGTGGTGCAGCATTTTCTGAGGTGGGGCAGCAATGTCTGTAGGCTTGGCCAAAGGAGTGAATTGTTAGGAGGCACTGGAATGAAGAGCACATGGAATCCTGGTGCACTGATGTAGTGTGGGAATCCCATGCAGAGGGGGCAGCAAGAGAGGGACAAGGAAAACAGTGGGCATGAAAACTGGCACCATTGGCATAGTATGGGGAAAGCAAAAGGAGGTCAGCTTGCATGTGGGCGGGGCTGAGGCAGAGCAGGACCTTGACAGCCTGTGTGCAAAGTGATGCATTCTTAGGGCAGTTTTGGGCACAGGACTTGGCATCAGGCAATTTGGGGGTTGCCCCTGGCTCTGACCCTGACTGGATTGCTGTGTGACCTTAGTGTGAATCACTGCCCTTCTGAGTCATTCTGTCTGTGTGCTGTTGTCCTGGGGACAACGCGGCCTCCTCAGCAGGGAAGGAGCCATAGTAATGCGCTTGTAATGGCTTTCCCTTCACTCCATACAGAGGGCTCCCAGTTGTACCCTGGGCATCCACAAAGGAGTGACAACGCACTGTTCTGCAGCTGAGTTCCCTACCGAAGTCTTGCCTCCCAGGTGTAACACTGGTGACAGCACTCTGTGCTGATAGGTACCAGGCTGGCTGTGCCACAGGGGCTGGGATGGAGTGAGCTGGCACGGATGAGGCTGGGCAGCCCACTGAAACAGTAGGGATCCCCCTGGGCCAGGGTCTGCAGCACTCCGTGCTGGTCCCATGCCCCCTTTCTGGGTGCCCCTGTGGCTTCTGCCTCAGTTCTCACTGCCCGTCCCACTCCCACAGGTGAAGAGGCTGAGTGCCGTGTCCAATCGCAGCGAGGACTCGCATGTCTCCAACAGCACTGTCTCTGCCAACTTCAGGGAGGAAGAGGAGGAGAGGGGAGGGGGAGACAGGCTGAATGGGCAAGTGCCCAAAACACAGGAGCTGGAGAATGAGGCGAAGCCTGGAGCTGAAGAAGAGCAGGAAGTGGAGGCGGTTGCTGGTCAAGAGGAGGAGCTGGAAGTGGAGTACAATGAGGTAGGAGCTGCACTGGGTTGTTTTGTGGAGGATCCTGATGGGGCCTGTCTGGAGATGTCCCAGAGGCAGAGCAGCAGGGAGATGGCTGGAGGCGTGGATGGGAAAGGGAGGTGGGATAGAACCTTTGCAGAGGGGGTGAGGGCAGGTGGGAGCTGGGCACAGGCGGAGGCCAAGGGGGGCCATGGAAGTCAGGTGTGGGTGGAAGGTCGGGGGGACAGGTATGCTGGCAGGGCCCTGGAGCTGGGTGTGGTGGAAGCTGCTCTGGATGTTGCTCCCGGACCTGCCCTGAATAGTGTCAGAGGAGCAGCCCTCGGTCTGTCCCTCCTGCCTGTGTCATGCATTGCAGCCAGCAGCTGCCAGTGCTTTGCCCCCAGGTCCAGCTGTTGTCTGAGGCTCACAGCCATTCATGGGTCTTTGTCATTGTAGCCCACAGTGCATTTTGCTGAGGACACTCTGATCCGGAGCGAGGATGAGGATGAAGACCGGCCGTTCCCAGTGGAGAAGCAGCGGCTGATCCGCAAGGACACACCGCACTATAAGAAACACTTTAAGATCACCAAGCTGCCCAAGCCAGAGGCAGTGGTGGCGCTCCTGCAGGGGCTGAACAGTGACAGCGTCCCTGAGGAGGAGGAGGAGCTGGGGGGCTGCAATAATAATGCAGGGCCCGAGGAGCAGGAGGAGGCCTGGGACAAGGACGATATGAAGAACGGAGCCTTGTCCACACAGCCGTCAGTCAAGGTAGGGCCTTGGGGGGTGCTGCACAGGCTGGGAACTCCCTGCTGCTCTCTGGGCTGCCTTTCTGCCTATCCAGCTGCTGGGAGGCAGAGGGTGGGGAGCCAGAGCCCCTAGATGGCTGTGCTTTGAGCTGCCCGGCTCACATGGTGCTGAAGAGAAAACAGGAGAAGAGAGACTTCAGGAGACACTGCTGTGGGTGGAAGAGCTGGGCTTGTCTTGGGGTCAGTGCTGCTGGTTTGTAGCCTTTCCAGCTTCCCAGACTCTCCTCCCTGTGTTCTGTCCAGACTGTATGTCTCACCCATTGCTGTAGGATGTGTTCCATGCTGTGAGAGTCCTCCTCGTCCCCCCAGCCTGAGACAGGTTTTCTCCTCCCAGCTCTGTGGGTGCTGCTTCTCTTCTGTGCTGGGGTGAGCTCTCTTGCTGGGTAAATCTGTCATACTTGCTCTGGGTGCCTGCTCCCAGCTTGTTGCACAGAAGCGCCCCATGTGGGAGGAACGGGTAGTGGCTGCAGAGTAGCATGCTGCTCTCCCTTGTCCCGAGGAGCAGTGCTACTCACGAGTCTTCAGGACGGGGATGCGTTCCAGTGGCACAAGCACTGGTGCATTAGGAGAATTGTACTCTGCACTCACTCCACACAGCAGGCCCAGTGCTGCCCTGAAGACACTGCCCTACCACGTGCCATGGGAACCTGAGGCCAGGGAGCACCATCCTGCTCATGTTTGCCCCACCAGCGGTAGGAGAGGTGGGAGGGTATCTGCCCAGCTCTGAGTGGAGCTAACACGCCTGGGCAGGCACTTACGGGAACCTTTGTCTAGAGAATGGTGTTCATGGGTTACCATGGAGATGTGCTGGTGTGGGGCTAAGGAGGTAACGGGGATGATCTGTGGGGTCAGCTGGAAGTGGGTTTGGAGTTGGTGCTACGTTGTGGGGCATATCAAACTGGGAGAGAATTAGGGTTATGAAGTGGTGGTGTCTCCATTGTGGAATTGCCCCCCTCAGTTCCCAGCTCCTGGATCTGTGCCTTGGAGCTGGTATAAGGTGCTGGGTTGAAGCTTATGGTCCTATTCAGGCTAGGGGGCCCTCTGTCCCCTGTGGGGCTGGAGAGGCTCCCTGACCAAAGTGAGGGAGGTTTTCATGCACTCAGCATCTTTTGTTGATGTTGGGGCCTCCCTTTTTGCTCACACTGATACCTGCTCCCCTGGGGCTGCCGTGGTCCCCAGCACACAGGCCCCTTGCCATGTGAGGCTCTCCGAGCTGAAAACGGGAGCTGTGTGCAAGGCTGGCTCTGGTCCTCCCTGCCTCAGAGTTCAGCTGTTACCTGGAAAATGGCCTGGACCAAGAAGGCTTCTTCCAGCCTGGCACCGTGAGCTTAGGGCCCACTCCTGTAGGCAAGGCCTAATGAAGATCATGCAGGCACTGGTGCCACAGCTTCTCAACCGCCCCCCCCATGGTCAAGTCTGTGCTGCTGATGGTTGCGAGGCCTCTACTAGGAGCTGCCCTTCTCCAGGGGTTGGGTCAGACACCTTTCCCAGCAAGGCAGATTTGCAGGCCTGACCTCTTCTCTGAGCTGGGGAGGTGAGTGCTATGTCCCTGGGGAACTGCAGGTGAGGTGTGTGTGTACAGGCAGAGAGGAGGCAGGGCAGTGTGGAGGTGGGAGTGAATCATGACCTAGAGTTTCTGGCATGAAAACTGGTGCCCTAGGGAAATCCTGAGGGGCCTCGTACTAGGGGTCTCCTGTGTACTTGTGATGGACTCGGGAGCAGGAAACCTGTGGCCTCTGGCAGGATGGGCTGTTGCACTGGAGCCTTTTCTCCAGGAGGGTGGCACGGTGAGATTGTGGGGTAGCCTCTGTCCCGTGTGCAGCAGCTGGGTGGTGCAACAGGGCCCTTCTCTCCTCTCTCCTGTATCATTCAATCCTTCATTCTTCCTTGACGGGGCACCGCAGGGCTAACAATGGCGAGTAATGTTCAGCTCGTGAGGTTGGAGTTCAAATCCTGAGTGCCAAGCACAAACAATGTGGTCCCAGGGCATGGAGTTCTAGGAGTCTGGCCTAGCAGGATTGGCATTTTGATTGGCCCTGTCTGGTGCTCTGTGTGGTAGGTGAATGTTGTGAGTGGTGTGGGAGAGGAGATCTATCCCCATGCTGTGTGGCGGGGCCTGTCTCTGAGCGGTGTGCAGTCGGGTGGTGGTGATAATGGTGGTGGGTTTGATTTTTGCTCCACTAATCCGCATGCCTCTTTGCTGGTTCCTGTCCTAACAGGGGGTGTCGTTTGATCAAGCCAATAATCTGCTGATTGAGCCTGCTCGCATTGAGGAGGAAGAGGTCTGTACCACTCCTGCTGTTCTCTCTCTGCCAGAAATCATCCCACCTGCTTGATTTGCTTCCCAGTCTGAGTCATTGTTGCAGGGGGAATTCTGCTCTGTCTGGGACAAGTGGCTTCTGGACCTGACAAATAACACATGCACAATGATTGTTTCTTCCCCATCTTTCCCCTTCTTCCCTGCCTTTCCATAACTGAGGTGAGAATGGCTGCTGCAGATCTGGGGTGAGGTGGGAGAAATTTAGGAAACGTGTGGGGTTGAGAGTTCAATCCCTGCTGGCATTGGACTGAGGAAGAGGGGAGCCAGTCAGATGCGTGGGGAGCAGGAGAGCGATAAACACCCCTTTTGTGAGGGGGGCTTTAAGGCAGCAGAGAAATCTGTTGGCGGTGGTGTCTGAGCACAAGGGCTTGGAATGACTGCTTGTAACCTAGGGTGAGGATGTACTGCGCTGTGCAGTAGGACTGGGGGTTGGAGCAAGTGTCTCCCAGCCCAAGTGACCGTATGGTCCAGACTCTTTCTTCAGGGCAGTTTAAGGGAAGCTCCCGAAAGCACTACGGAAATGTCCTCTCTTCTCCCGGCCCCCCTCAGGGCTTTGTGATGTTTCAAGGGAGATTCTGAAAGCAGCTGTAAGCGTCACTTTTGCAGCAGGTGACAGCAGAGGGATATTTTCTCTGCCTTCCAAGCTCACTGGAATTTTCCAGAGCCCCATCTGTGTCACAGATCAAGCTTCTGCCTCTTGCTACCAGGGCTCACTCTGTCTATGAACTTTCTGACAGTTACCACATTCTGAGTGGGCTTGTCCTGTTCCTGGAGTCCAGGGGAGTGTCACCCTCTCACTGCCACTCTGCAGTGGAGCCAGCTCCATGGCTGGGAAGGAGGAGGTTTCTCCCTGATTTTCCAGGTGACATACGCAGCCCCTGCTGTAGGGATGTCTCCTGCCATCAGCCCTATTGCTCCATTCCCATTCAGGGGGCACTTTGATCTGCTGGGAGCTGGCAGAGTACAGAAATGAGATGGATGCCACCTGAACTACTGACAACCAGACCCTGTTGTCAGTACTGAATGCTCGCACCCAGAATGCTTCAGCTGCAATGATGATGTCTACATATCGTATAGCATGTGCTGCGCCAAGCCCCCGAGAGCTGGGTGCTGTATCAGCGTCCTGGCATTGCTGCTGGTGCAATAGTGTCTCCTTGAACTTCCCTGTCTTCTCCCTCCCCTATGCTTGATAGCCAGGCCTCTCTGTCTGGTACAGGAGCAGGAGTTTCTTGGAGCAGAGTGAAGGGAAATTTGCTCTTTCTATGGAAATGTTGGAGAGATGTTGGCCTTGGGCAGGATGCAGGCTCGATGTCCTCTAATTCTGAGGAGTTCTCCTCCCTCAGTGTATCCCAAGGGTGTCTCCATGGCTCTGGAGTGCTGAAGGACGTTCACATCAGATGAGGAAGCTCTGACAACACATCCTCCCTGTCACTCAGATAGGTCCCTATCACACCTTTACCCTGTGATAAGACCTGCAGCAGCCGTGGCTGGCTCGGGTCAGCTGACTCAGACGCATGGGACTTGGGCTGCGGGGCTATACAATTGCAGTGTAGATGTTCAGGCTTGAGCTGAAGCCTGGACTCTGGGACTCCACAATGGACAGGAGGGTCCTAGAACTCGACTGCAGCCTGAACTTGAATGTGTACGTTGCAGTGTTATAGCCCTGCAGCCTGAGTCTGAGTCAGCTGGCCAGGTCAGCTGCGAGTCTTTTACTGCAATGTAGACATACCCCCACTGCTGAGTAAATCTTGGGCGCACCCCTCCTCTCTTATCGGGTTCAATGCCCTTCCTTCCTGCTGATTGACACTGAGCTCCAGGCGCGGAGTGTCTGCTGCTGCCGAAGATGTAGGAGCCCAGGAAATCCCAGTGCTGCTTTCTCTCCCTCTGCCGGAGGGGGTGTAGCACCCCCACCCCGGAGCTGGTGAGGTGCTCAAGCCCCATGTACTTGGCAGTACTGTCAGCTAGAAAAATGGAGTCCAGAGTGCCGGGATCGCTAAATAAACGAGCACGGAGTGCAGAGGCAGGTTGTATGGTGAAATGGCAGGCGGAAGCTTTGAGAGCGGCATGAGGCACTGAATGCCAGGACATCACCACTAGGTATTGCCTGTGTCTTCAGGGTGAAGCTGCTGGAGCAGGGCGTGAACGCATTGTTCAGCAGGTGTTCCTGGGCCGGGTTTTCTCTCGGCACCAGTAATGGGCATGTTCTCTGAAGGATGCTGTGTGCAGGGATGTTCCCCTGGCTCAGGGATTCTGCCTGTGGGGCTGAAGTGTGCTCCTGTGCAAGGAAGAAGCCTCATAGATGGGCGTGACTCCTAATGGGAGGGGCAAGGATTTCTATGTATTACCCCAGGGGCTACCTTTTTCTCTGGCTGGCACCGAATCCAGGAAGCCCCCACAGCCAGCTGTTGGGTCTGTGATCGGTTGTTCAGAACACAAACCACTTTGTTCCAGATGGATTCTTCAGTCCCATTTGGTTTGTTGTCTCCCCAAATCCTCCCTGTCTTGGACCCAGGGCAGGACTGGTCCCTACATTGTATTCTACACGGCTGTGTCCAGTCCAGTTTAAATGGCTTGTGTCTAGCATCTGAGCAGGTAGCCTCCCTGGGAAGTGATCCCAGGGGATGAACAGCTGTGTTCTGCCCCAACTGGTGCTCACAGGTGGGTGTGAGGACAACCTCAGTCACAGCCTATTGCAGTAGGTAACAGGCCTGGCTGAGCACTGAGGCCTTCACCAGAGAGCTGTGGCAGCCTCAGGGAAATGCAGGAACAACAGGGCCAGTGGGAGTGCGAAGCCGCAGAGCATCCTGGAGAGGCAGCTGTCCTGCCCTGAACAGAAGGTGCCAGCATGGCTTCTCCCTCTTCCTGCAGAGCATGTGCAGCCCGTTCTCCCCCTGACCCATGCTGAGCTAGTGCTGCAGCTGTGTGAGGTTTGTTCTCTGTCTCGTGCGCTAGAAATGCCAAACCAGATCTGCACAAGCTTTCCAACAAAATGTAATTCCAGCCTAGGAAGGAAAGCTATGAGCAGAGATAGAAGACAGTGCTGCCACCTCCCCTGCCCCTCCACTTCATCCAGTTCTCAGTCAGGAATGACCTGCTGGAGGTTCCTTTTAATCCAGGCCAAAGACCATGTGGCCTCAGGAGTCCATGGCTATGGATATCTACCCTCACCTCCATGGAGACAACTGTTGGCTGTAGGCAGGCATGTGAGACCAAAGAGAAACAGAAGAGCTGCTAGGGGCCCCATCTATCTCAGTGGTCTGTGTCTTCCGGAGCTGGACCCCAGTTTCATAGAACTCTGCCGCTACAGGAGGATGGTGTATGGTTAAAGCGCAAGACTACATGTCAGAGCTGAATTCTGCTTCTAGCTTTGACCCAGTTCCGAGACCTTGGGAAAGTCCCTTCCCCTCTCTGTGCTTCCGTTTCCACAGCTGTTTCTTGGAGCTGATGCTGCCCTGCTCCACGACAGGCTGTTTGTGAGGAACCGAAGGGCACTGCATTGCTGTTCTAAGTGGTGAGACTGCTCTGATTCAGATCTCAGTCCACAGAGCGTGTCTGGACTGAGAATGGCAGCTGGGTGCTCCACCAGAGCCTGTGTAACTGACTCAGGCTTCTTTATCTGGAGACCAGAATCAGAGGAGAAAGGGGTGTGAGAGAGTGTTTGCTGTCAAGGCCAGATGTGTGTGGGGGCTTCTGGTCACCCATCTGGAACTGCCGCATAGCCCTCTCCTCACTAAGGACAGAGCTGAGAACTAGCACTGTTTGCTGTGCGGGTGGGAGGGGGCTGGCAAGCTTCCTTATTTCTATAGGGGGCTTTCCCAATAGCACAAGGTGAGCTGCAGAGGATGAGCTGGGAATCTCCTGCTGTAGCTAAAGCTGCTAGACAATTTCCATTCAGACTGTCTGTTCTTGCAGGCTCAGAGCTCCTTGACACATGCACCTGAGGGCTGAGATTCTCCACTTTTAGCCTCTGAGTGAAGGTGAATTGGAGCAAAATCCCATCTGGTGTGTTGGAATCTGGAGAAGAGGAAAAAGCCAATAATCATTCTCCCCTTTAAAAATAACCTTGTCCATCTTCCTGCAAGGATAGCGCAGAAATGTCACACTGGGTACAGATAATTCCCATGTGCCCAAATGCAAGCCCCTTGCTGGGCATCGCTATTATAAATTCCCCTCCTTGGACCAGACCTCCGATGCCCCCTTTGTCTGGATCTCTAGGGCGGAGTTGTACCTCTGGTGTCTGCCCCATAGGACCTACAGGACTGTGGAAGATGCTGCCAGTTTTGGGGAACTTGGGGATACAAATCTTCAGTCCACCCGAAGGGGGGGTTGATTCATAGTGTTGGTGGGTTTTTTTTAAAGGCCTAAAAGGACCATTAGATTTCCTAATGGTCTCTTCCCGTGTATAATACAGGACAGAGAATTTCACGCAGTTACTTCTGTATTGAGCCTAATAATTTGTGTTTGACTAAAGCAGCTTCCAGAGAAGCATCCAGTCTGGATTTGAAAACTTCAAGAGATGGAGAGTCCTCCACTTCCCTTGGGAGTCTGTTGCAGTGGTTAATCTCTCTCGCTGTTTAAAAAAAAGTATAATTCCCAATTCGAATTTGTCTGTCTTCAAGACCCTGGCTGAAATGGCTAGACACTGTTGTGCCTTCTTGTGCTAGCTTGAAGAGCCATTTAGTACCAGATATTTTCTCCCCATATAGGTATTTGCAGACTGTAATCAAGTCACCTCTCACTCTTATTTTTGATAAGATAAACAGATTGAGCTCTTTCCATCTCTCACTGTAAGGCATTTTCTCCAGTCCTCAGATAATTTTTGTGGCCTTTTCAATTTTTCAACATCCTCCTATAAATGTGGACACCAGAACTGAATGCAGTATTCCAGCATTGGTCTTACCAATGCCATCCATACAAAACAGAGGTAAAATCACCTTCCTACTCCCTGTCCTTCCTTTGTATACCCAAGGATCATATTAGCCTGTTTTGCCACAGCGTCTCATGGGAGCTCATGTTCAGCTTGTTTACTCTGACCCCTAAATCCTTTTCAGTCACTACCTTCCATGATGCAGTCCCCCAGTCCATAGTTCTGGCATGCACTCAGTGTTCCTAGGTGTACAACTTGGCATTTAGAATACTGTATGTTGTTCTGGAGCCTGTGCTCAAGAAGGGTTAATTCAGACTGGAATGGGTGTGAGAAGGGCTGCTAGGATGCTCAGGGCAATGAAAAGCCTGTCTCACAAGAGTAGTCTGAGAGCTTGGCTTTTAGCCTAGCAAAGTGAAGGCTGAGAGGGGATCTGATTGCTCTCTATAAATAGAGCAGGGGGCTAATCACCAGGAAGGGAGAAGAGCTACCTAAGCCAGAGCACAATGTTGGTGCAAGAACAAATGGGGATAAACTGGTTATGAATAAATTGAGGCTGGAAACGAGAAGAAGGTTCAGAGGAGTGAGATTCCGGAACAGCCTCCCAAGAGGAGTAGTGGGGCAAACACTCTAACTAGTTTGAAGATCGAGCTTGTTAACTGTATGGGTATGTCTATACTTACGCGTCCGGTCGAAGGCGCGGGATCGATGTTCTGGGTTCGATTTATCGCGTCTTGTCTAGACGCAATAAATCGAACCAGGAAGTGCTCCCCCGTCGACGCTGGTAATCCTGCTCTGCGAACGGAGCAGGCGGAGTCGACGGGGGAGCCTGCGCGCCGCGTGTGGACCACAGGTAAGTTCGAACTAAGATACTTCGACTTCAGCTACGTTATTAACGTAGCTGAAGTTGCGTATCTTAGTTCGACGGGGGGGTTAGTGTAGACCTAGCCTTAGTGTGGGATTATAGGAAGATGGAAGGCAATTTGGGTGAAAGGGACCACAAAATGATCGATTTAATGATTCAAGGGAAAGGAAGGAGTGAGAGCAGCAGAATAAGGACAATGGACTTAAAAAAAAAAAAAAAGACGACTTTAACAAACTGAGAGAACTGGGAAGTAAGGTCTTGTGGGAAGAACATTTAAGGGATAAAGGAGTTAAGAAGAGCTGGCAGTTTCTCAGAGACAATATTAAATGCACAACTGCCCACTGTTCTGATCCAAAGGAAAGATAGGAAGAATAGTCAGAGGCCAATATAACTCCCTCAGGGGTTTTTTAATTATCTGAAAATCAAAAAGGAGTCCTACAAGAGTGGAAACATGGATGAATTGCTCAGGAGGAACACACAAGAATAGCACAAGCAGGTAGGGACAAATCAGAAGTGCTAAGGCACAGAATGAGTTACACCTAGCCAGGGACATAAAAGGAAATAAGAAGAGGTTCTTTAAATACATTAGGAACAAGAGAAAGAAAAAGTGGGAGGGGGAGGAGAGCTAATAACTAGGGCTGTCAAGCGATTAAAAAAATTAATCACGATTAATCGCACCGTTAATAATAGAATACCATTTATTTAAATATTTTTGGATGTTTTCTACATTTTCAAATATATTGATTTCAGTCATAACACAATACAAAGTGTACAGTGGTCGCTTTATATTTATTTTTTATTACAAATATTTGCACTGTAAAAAACAAAAGAAATAGTATTTTTCAGTTCACCTAATACAAGTGTGTAGTGCAATCTCTTTATCATGAAAGTTAAACTTACAAGTGTAGAATTATGTACAAAAAACTGCATTCAAAAATAAAACAATGTAAAACTTTAGAGACTACAAGTCCACTCAGTCCTATTTCTTGTTCAGCCAATTGCTGAGACAAACAAGTTTGTTTACATTTTCAGGAGATAATTCTACCCAGTTCTTGTTCACGATGTCACCTGAAAGTGAGAACAGGCGTTTGCATGGCACGTTGCAGCCGACGTTGCAAGATATTGATGTACCAGATGCGCTAAAGATTCATATTTCCCTTCATGCTTCAACCACCATTCCAGAGGACATGCATCCATGCTGATGATGGGTTCTGCTCGATAACAGTCCAAAGTAGTGCAGACCAACACATGTTCATTTTCATTATCTGAGTCCAATGTCACCAGCAGAAGGTTGATTTTTCTTTTTTGGTGTTTCGGGTTCCATAGTTTCCACATCGGAGTGATGCTCTTTTAAGACTTCTGAAAGCGTGCTCCACACCTCGTCCATGTCAGATTTTGAAAGGCACTTCAGATTCTTAAATCTTGGGTCGAGTGCTATAGCTATCTTTAGAAGTCTCACATTGGTATGTTCTTTGCGTTTTGTCGGATCTACAACGAAAGTATTCTTAAAATGAACATCATGTGCTGAGTCATCATCTGAGAGTACTATAACATGAAATATGAGAGAATGTGGGTAAAAGAGCCAGAGACATACATTTCCCCCCCAAGGAGTTCAGTCAGAAATTTAATTAGCGCATTATTTTTTTTAATGAGCGCCCTCAGCATGGAAGCATGTCCTCTGGAATGGTGGCCTAAGCATGAAGGGGCATACAAATGTTTAGCATATCTGGAATGTAAGTACCTTGCAATGCCGGCTACAAAAGTGCCATGCAGATATCTGATCTCACTTTCTGGTGACATTGTAAATAAGTGGGCAGCATTATCTCCCGTAAATCCAAACAAGTGTGTTTGTCTTAGTGATTGGCTGAACAAGAAGTAGGACTGAGTGGACTTGTAGGCTCTAAAGTTTTGCATTGTTTTATTTGAGTGCTATTGTGTAACAAAAAAATCTACATTTGTAAGTTGCACTTTCACGACAGTACTTGTATGAGGTGAATTAAACAAAAAACAGTATTTTTCATCATTTTTACAGTGCAAATATTTGTAATAAAAAATAATATAAAGTGAGCAGTGTACACTTTGTAATCTGTGTTGTAATTGAAACCAATATATTTGAAAATGTAAAAAAACATCCAAAAATATTTAATAAATTTCAATTGGTATTCTATTGATTAAGAGTCTGATTAAAACTGCGATTAATCGACAGCCCTCCTAATAACATCAAGACGGCCAAACTGTGTAATCATAGAATCTCAGGGTTGGAAGGGACCTCAGGAGGTCATCTAGTCCAACCCCCTGCTCAAAGCAGGACCAACCCGAACTAAATCATCCCAGCCAGGGCTTTGTCAAGCCTGACCTTAAAAACCTCTAAGGAAGGAGATTCCACCACCTCCCTAGGTAACCCATTCCCGTTCTTCACCACCCTACTAGTGAAAAAGTTTTTCCTAATATCCAACCTAAACCTTCCCCTCTGCAACTTGAGACCATTGCTCCTTGTTCTGTTATCTTCTACCACTGAGAACAGTCTAGATCCATCCTCTTTGGAACCCCCTTTCAGGTAGTTGAAAGCAACTATCAAATCCCCCCTCATTCTTTTCTGCAAGCTAAACAATCTCAGTTCCATCAGCCTCTCCTCATAAGTCATGTGCTCCAGCTCCCTAATCATTAATGCCTATTTTGCTTCAGTCTTCACTAAGATGGTTAATACCAGATACTCAACACAATTACTATTAACAAGGGGAAGAAATGCAAGCCAAACTAGGGAAAGAACAGGTTCGCTGAAGCAATCTCTGAACTGTCAGCAATTATTTTTGAGAACTCATGGAGGATAGGTGAGATCTCAGGGCAGTGTAGAAGAGTAAATGTAGTACCTTGCCTTTAAAAAGGGGAACAAAGAGAACCCAGGGAATTTTAGTCCAGTCAGCCTGACTGATACCTGGAAAGAAACTGGAACAAATTATTAAACATTCAGTTTGTAAGAACCTGGAGAATATTAGGGTTATGTGGAATAACCAGCATGGATTTGTCAAGAACAAATTATGCCAAGCCAACCTCATATCCTTCTTTGACAGGGTCACTGGCCTAGTGGATGGGGGTAGCACTAGACAGGATGTCTTGATTTCAGTAAGGCTTTTGACAGTCTCAAATTAGAGAAATTTGGTCTAGATTAAATTACTATAAAGTAGGTGTACAACTGCTTGAAAGACTGCACTCAAATAATAGTTTTCAATGATTTGCTGTCAGACTGGGAGGGTGTATCTAGGGGACTCCTGCAAGGGTCAGTCCTGGGTGTGGTTCTATTTAATATTTTCATTAATGACTTGGATAATGGAGTGGAGAGTACGCTTATGAAATTTGCAGATTATACCAAGCTGGGAGGGGTTGTATGTCCTTTGGAGGACAGAATTAGAATTCAAAACAACCATGATAAATTAGACAATTGATCTGAATTCAACAAATGAAATTCAGTAACAGCAATTGTAAAGTACTTTACTTTGGAAGGGAAAATCAATGCACAATTACAAAATGGAGAGTAATTGGCTAGGTGGTAGTACTGCTGAAGAGGATCTGGGAATTATAGTGGATCACAAATTGAATATTAGTCGTCAATGCAATGCAGTTGTGAAAAAGGCTACATTTGGGGGTATATTAACAGGAGTGTCATATGTAAGATGCAGGAGCTTATTGTCCTGCACTACTTGAACTTGATGAGGCCTTAGCTAAAGTACTGAGTCCAATTCTGGGTAACACATTTTAGGCAAGATGTGAACCAATTGGAGAGAGTCCAGATGAGAGCAACAAAGATGATGAAAGGTTTAGAAAACATCATGTATGAAGAAAGGCTAAAAAAACTGGCCATGTTTAGTCATGAGAAAAGAAGAGTGAGGGGGGACCTAATACGTCTTCCAATATGTTCATGGAAAAATCATGGAACAGGTCCTCAAGGAATCAATTCTGAACCACTTAAAGGAGGGGAAAGTGATCAGGAACAGTCAGCATGGATTCACCAAGGGCAAGTCATGCCTGACTAACCTAATTGCCTTCTATGATGAGATAACTGGCTCTGTGGATGAGGGGAAAGCAGTGGATGTGCTATTTCTTGACTTTAGCAAAGCTTTTGATACAGTCTCCCACAGTGTTCTTGCCAGCAAGTTAAAGAAGTATGGGCTGGATGAATGGACGGTAAGGTGGATAGAAAACTGGCTGGATGGTCGTGCTCAACGAGTAGTGATCAATGGCTCCATGTCTAGTTGGCAGCCGGTATCAAGTGGAGTGCCCCAAGGGTCGGTGTGGGGCCGGTTTTGTTCAATATCTTCATCAACGACCTGGAGGATGGTGTGGACTGCACCCTTAGCAAGTTTGCAGATGACACTAAACTGGGAGGAGTGGTTGATACGCTGGAGGGTAGGGATAGGATACAGAGGGACCTAGACAAATTAGAGGATTGGGCCAAAAGAAATCTGATGAGGTTCAACAAGGACAAGTGCAGAGTCCTGCACTTAGGACGGAAGAATCCCATGCAGTGCTACAGACTAGGGACCGAATGGCTGGGCAGCAGTTCTGCAGAAAAGGACCTAGGGGTTACAGTGGACGAAAAGCTGAATATGAGTCAACAGTGTGCCCTTGTTGCCAAGAAGGCTAACGGCATTTTGGGCTGTATAAGTAGGGGCATTTCCAGCAGATCGAGGGACGTGATTATTCCCCTCTATTCGGCACTGGTGAGGCCTCATTTGGAGTACTGTGTCCAGTTTTGGGCCCCACACTACAAAAAGGATGTGGATAAATTGGAAAGAGTCCAACGGAGGGCAACAAAAATGATTAGGGGGCTGGAGCACATGACTTATGAGGAGAGGCTGAGGGAACTGGGATTGTTTAGCCTGCAGAAGAGAAGAGTGAGGGGGGATTTGATAGCTGCTTTCAACTACCTAAAAGGGGGTTCCAAAGAGGATGGATCTAGACTGTTCTCAGTGGTAGAAGATGACAGAACAAGGAGTAATGGTCTCAAATTGCAGAGGGGGAGGTTTAGGTTGGATATTAGGAAAAACTTTTTCACTAGTAGGGTGGTGAAGCACTGGAATGGGTTACCTAGGGAGGTGGTGGAATCTCCTTCCTTAGAGGTTTTTAAGGTCAGGCTTGACAAAGCCCTGGCTGGGATGATCTAGTTGGGGTTGGTCCTGCTTTGAGCAGGGGGTTGGACTAGATGACCTCCTGAGGTCCCTTCCAACCCTGAGATTCTATGATTCTATGACTGTTATAAAGAGGACGGTGCTCAGTAGTTCTCCACGTCTACTGAAAGGAGAGTAGGAAGTAATGGGCTTAATCTGCAGCAAAATTAGATATTGGGAAAAACTTTTGCTATAAGCATAGTTAAACTCTGAAATAGGCTTTCAGTGGAGGTTGAGGGATTGAAGGTATTTGGAACAGGTTCAATAAACACCTGTCAGGGCGGGTCTAGGTTTACTTCGTCCTGCCTCAGCAAAGAGGGCTGGACTTGATCTCTCAAGGTCCCTCCCAGCCCTACATTTCTATGATGGGGTTGCCTCTAAGAGCAAAGGACTGAATTTGTCTAATAAGTCTAACTTCAGTCCCGGGCCAATTAGTTGAAACAATAGTAAAGAATAAAATTGTCAGACACATAGAAGAACATAAATTGTTGAGCAAAAGTCAACATGGTTTCTGTAAAGGGAAATCGTGTCTTACTAATCTATTAGAGTTCTTTGAAGAGGTCAACAGCCATGTGGACAAGGGGGATCCAGTGGACATAGTATACTTAGATTTCCAGAAAGCCTTTGACAAGGTCCCTCACCAAAGACTCTTACGTAAATTAAGTTGTCATGGGATAAGGGGGAAGATCCTTTCATGGATTGAGAACTGGTTAAAAGACTGGGAACAAAGGGTAGGAATAAATAGTAAATTTTCAGAATGGAGAGGGGTAACTAGTGGTGTTCCCTAAGGGTCAGTCCTAGGACCAATCCTATTCAACTTATCCATAAATGATTTGGAGAAAGGGGTAAACAGTGAGGTGGCAAAGTTTGCAGATGATACTAAACTGCCCAAGATAGTTAAGACCAAAGCAGACTCTCAAGAGCTTCAGAAAGATCTCACAAAACTAAGTGATTGGGCAAAAAAATGGCAAATTAAATTTAATGTGTGGATAAATGTAAAGTGTAATGCACGTTGGAAAAAATAACCCCAACTATACATACAATATGATGGGGGCTAATTTAGCTACAACTAATCAGGAAAGAGATCTTGGAGTCATCGTGGATAGTTCTTTGAAGATGTCCACGCAGTTTGCAGCGGCAGTCAAAAAAGCGAACAGGACATTAGGAATCATTAAAAAAGGGATAGAGACTAAGACGGAGAATATCTTATTGCCATTGTATAAATCCATGGGACTCCCACATCTTGAATACTGTGTACAGATGTCTCCTCATCTCAAAAAAGATATACTGGCATTAGAAAAGGTTCAGAGAAGGGCAACTAAAATGATTAGGGGTTTGGAATGGGTCCTGTATGAGGAGAGGTTGAAGAGACTAGGACTTTTCAGCTTGGAAAAGGAGACTAAGTGGGGGGGATATGATAGAGGTATTTAAAATCATGAGTGGTGTGGAGAAATTGAATAAGGAAGTTATTTACTTGTTCCCATAATATAAGAACTAGGGACCACCAAATGAAAGTAATGGGCAGCAGGTTTAAAACAAATAAAAGGAAGTTCTTCACACAGCGCACAGTCAACTTGTGGAACTCCTTGTCTGAGGAGGTTGTGAAGGCTAGGACTATAACAGGGTTTAAAAGAGAACTGGATAAATTCATGGAGGTTAAGTCCATTAATGGCTATTAGCCAGGATGGGTAAGGAATGGTGGCCCTAGCCTGTTTGTCAGAGGGTGGAGATGGATGGCAGGAGAGAAATCACTTGATCATTACCTGTTAGGTTCACTCCCTCAGGTTCTGGTCCCAGACTGGAAAAAACTTCCAAGGAACTAAGGATTATTACAATTCTCCCCGCCTTCTACTCTATGTCCCAGGTACACTTGGCCAGTTAGCTTTCTCTAACATAAACACAGAGCAGCATTTTTTATTCAATTTCTCCACACCACTCATGATTTTAAATACCTCTATCATATCCCCCCCACTTAGTCTCCTTTTCCAGCATTTTTTAAAACCCCAATCTCTGTCAAAACACTCCACTGTACGCACAGTTCTACCCTGGGGAGAGAATGCGAGAGAATGAGCCACACATAGCCAATGTTATTCATGTCACTTAATGCACAAGTGGTAGATGCTCAGATACTACTAGGGGGCAGGAATAGCTCAGTGGTTTGAGCATTGGCCTGCTAAACCCAGGGTTGTGAGTTCAATCCTTGAGGGGGCCATTTAGGGATCTGGGGCAAAAATCTGTCAGGGGACAGTACTTGGTCCTGCTAGTGAAGGCAGGGGACTGGACTCAATGACCTTTCAAGGTTACTGCATAGGGACCTCCTGTGTCAGCATATTATTATTTTATACTGTGGTGTTGAGGGTAATATAGGAATATGCAGCTGTCTTGCCATAGCACAGGGGTAGGCAGCCTATGGCATGAGTGCCGAAGGCGGCACGTGAGCTGATTTTCAGTGGCACTCCCACTGCCCGGGTCCTGGCCACCAGTCTGCGGGGCTCTGCATTTTAATTTAATTTTAAATGAAGCTTCTTAAACATTTTTAAAACCTTACTTTACAGACAACAATAGTGTAGTTATATATTAAAGAATTATAGAAAGAGACCTTCTAAAAACATTAAAATGTATTACTGGAACGCGAAACCTTAAATTAGAGTGAATAAATGACTCTGCACACCACTTCTGAAAGGTTGCCGACCCCTGCTGTTGCACTTCAGTGTAGATGCTACCTAAGCCGATGGGAAGGATTCTCCTGTTGGGATATGTAGTCCACCTCCCCATGAGGTGGTTGCTAGCTCAATGGAAGAATTTGTGTTGTCTACACTGAGGGTTAGGTCGATATAGCTACATTTCTCAGGAGTGTGGATTTTTCACACACACAGAGATGTAGCTATGCCAATGTAATTTCCTAGAGTAGACCAGGCCTAAGAATCTGCATAGAATAGAACAGTGTCAAAATCTTGGGACTAAGATGTTGGCCTGTGTCTCAGAACCAGGCCCTGAAACAAAAATCTCCTGCCCCAGCCATGGAGCACAGGACTTGCCAGAGTGGATCAGACTCTGCGGGGAGGGATAGCTCAGTGGTTTGAGCATTGGCCTGCTAAACCCAGGGTTGTGAGTTCAATCCTTGAGGGGTCATTTAGGGATCTGGGGCAAAAATCTGTCAGGGGACAGTACTTGGTCCTCCTAGTGAAGGCAGGGGACTGGACTTGATGACCTTTCAAGGTCCTTCCAGTTCTATGAGATAGGCATATCTCCAAGACTCAGGGTTCAACTAGTCCAGTCTCCCATCTCACAGAAGTCAGTACCAGGACTGTAGCCCTGAAATAGGAGGTTTTATTTCCCTTCCCAAACCTTTTTCTTTACATCAATGGATATTATTACCATATACATGTCTAATTGCGCTTTGAATCTTATAAGTTCTTAGTCTCAGAGACATCCTGTAGCAGTGAGTTCCTCAGTTAAATTACATGTGGTGAGAGAATATTTTCTTTTATAACTGAATTAGCTACCTTCCAATTTCATTGCATGTTCCTTTGTTGTTGTGAGACAGGGAAATAGAAGCTCCTCTATCTTTTGTAGGCCATTATTTTACATATCATACTTTTATCATGTCCACTGTGATTTGTCTCCTTTCTAAAATAAGCAATCCCATTCTTCTCAATCTCCTTTCATATACATTTTTTTCCATACTGCTAATTGTGAGCTTGGTCAAGTCACTTCCCCAACTATTCCTCAGTTCATCAACAAGAACCAGTGGAACAATTTATCAAGTGCCATGGTAAATTCTCCATCACTTGAATTCTTTAAAGCAAGAGTGAAGGTTGTTCTAAAAGACACTCGAGTTCAACTACAAGTTACTGGGTTGGATGCGGGAGTCCCTGGGTGAGGTTCTCTGGTGTGTGCTATACAGGAGATCAGCCTATAGCAGGCCTGCACAACTCATAAAGCGGCGAGGGCCATATTACTCCAAAGAAAACAACCCCTCCTTCCCCAGCGCTGGGGTGTGGAAGCCTGTAAAGGGGAAAAGAAACAGCGTGCATAGGGTAACCAGCTCACGGCAGTAAAATAGGACCCGCCCCCTCCCCGCTCAGCCCCACCATCACACCCCTCTTCACCCCCCCCCCCAGGGGTCACTATATCACTGCACACAACAGTCAATCAATGCAGTTGTAGATAAATCTCTGCATTATGCATTTTTGTATAACTTTTATATGACTTTGTATTGAACCTTGGTAATGTTATAGTGGGCCCCTAAGGTAGTATAATTAAGGTAAAAGAAAAATGTCTTTTTGCTAGAAGTAGAATAAGATCTTCCCCCCCACTTTGTATTCAGTTGCCCTGTTGAATGAATGAGGTGTGAATGAGGAAGGCGTGGAAGGCAGCACCTCCAGACAGCTGCAACCCTTGGAGAGGGGATGGGAATCAGACCAAGGACTATCAAACTTGTCAAGTGGGCTGACTAGAGAAGAGCAGACATACTGACGGCCTGTGGGGTTTAGAAGCAAGCACCTTCCTTTGGAAACACCCTCCTTGCAGCATTGGGACAACCTCCAGCCCAGAGACAAGCAGCAAAAAGGACCAACAGACACAGTCCCAGATTTTGAATCTGGGAGATTTGCCCTGCTCCAGCCACCGACTCGCCGCTCGCCTCCTCCCCCAGTATAAAGCCTCACCGCCACTGCCCGCCCGCTCGGCTCATCATCTGCCCACCCCGCTCGGCTCTTCATCTGCCCACCCCACCCGGCTTGCTGCCTCAGCACCCCCGCCGCTGGCTCACCTGCCGCCACTGCCTGCCCACTCGGCTCGTCATCCCCCACCCCGCCCGGCTCGCCTACTCACCCACCGCCGCCTCCTCAGCCCCGCCGCCGGCTCGCCAGCTCCCCCCGCCGCCAGCTCACCTGCCTGCCTGCTGCTGGCCTCTTACCTTCTGCCGCTGCCCCGGCTCACCCTCACTCCCCAGCCTGCCCACCCCACTGCTTGCCTACTCACCCCCCTGCGGCCTGCACAGTGAGCCCACCTACTCACCCCCACGCATGTTGTGCAGGCCTATACGAACATATTGCTCCTTTCTGGCCCTAAATTCTATGAATTTGTAAAGCAAGGAGTATGGCCCAGATCCTCAAAAGTATTTAGGTGCCCAACTTCCATTGATTTCAAGGGAAGTGAAGAGCCTTAACGTCCTTTGAGAATGTAGACCTGTAATGCCTTCCTGCAAGGGGACTTGTGAGGACAAGTTGACTGTTGTTTGGGAGGCTCATGGGGGGTCAAGGAAAAGCCAATAAATTAGTAGAAACTCCTGGAAATAGGAGTTGTTGTCCCACTTCCCCTGCTAAGGAAGGGCAAAGGCACTGCAGCCTGCATCCAATTCCTGATTTGTCGCCACTTTGAGAGGTCGGACGTTCCCCATGCAGGCTGGAGAAGCTCATTCACCAATGACTGTCCGATCAGCCATCACAGCTGCCCAGCTCACCTACCTGCCTCTAGATTCCTGTCAAGAACAGACTTTACCAGCATGTGGGTCTACCCAAGTAGCACCCCTAGGAGCACAGAGGATCCTAATGCAGGAAGCGCTAGCTTCTCTCGTCCATATTTCTTGAACTTGCCACGTGACTGAGAGGCCTAGACTTGTCTCCCATACAGAGTTGGACACTTGCTATTGTCTGGTGAGCCTGCCTCCGCTCACTGTCGTCGTCTTACCATCTGAGCAGCCTTCCTTGTGGGGCAGCCTCAGCTTTGCAAACATCATGAGCTTGGCATCCTCTCTAATCAGCACTGTTCCCTGCTTCCCTTGCTGCTCAAAGTGACCCTGAGAACAGCTCTGATATTTCTATCCAGGTGGAACTCAGACTGTTTCCTCCTCCTGCTTTGCCCCCATACCCCTGCACTGAATTCCAAAGGGTCTAACAAACAGCTGGGGGGAGGAGCTCCCCACTTGTTCCTTAGGGAGATTATAAACAAAACCTCACAATATCAAAAACTGGCAGATCGTGATGATTGGGATTTCTCAAGCCTACAGGTTAGCATATAACAATAGGTCCACAGTGCTGTCATGGGCTGGAGCAACAGAGCCCAGGAGCTTTGGCACTTGGCGGCTTTTAGTAACATAAGGATCGCACTGAGTTTGGAACAGAAAAGTGTAAATACATTTAGTTGTGGTACCAAACAACTCTTTAAAGTGTACACATCAGCTATAGGTTTATTGTCTTTTAACCCCTCCCCAATAAAAGAAAAGCTGTCCCTGCCCCTGAAGCGGCTTTGAGGAGATCTGCAGGGATGCCCCATGGCACCTAGCATTATTGAACCCGGATTCTGTCCTTATTAGAGGATAGACATACATATGGGGGTGTTGTTCAAGCTACTGCGGTGGCTCTCAGCTCTTCCAGACTACTGGAGTTGCAGCTAGCTGGAGATGTTAGGAGTAACAAGAAGGGCTTCTTCAGGTATGTTAGCAACAAGAAGAAAGTCAAGGAACGTGTGGGCCCCTTGCTGAATGAGGGAGGGAACCTTGTGACAGAGGATGTGGAGAAAGCTAGTGTACTCAATGCTTTTTTTGCCTCTGTCTTCACAGACAAGGGCAGCTCCCAGATGGCTGCACTCCGCAGCACGGTATGGGGAGGAGGTGACCAGCCCTCTGTGGAGAAAGAAGTAGTTCGGGACTATTTAGAAAAGCTGGACGAACACAAGTCCATGGGGCCGGATGCACTGCATCCGAGGGTGCTAAAGGAGTTGGCCGATGTGATTGCAGAGCCATTGGCCATTATCTTTGACAAATCATGGCAATCGGGGGAGGTCCCGGATGACTGGAAAAAAGCGAATGTAGTGCCCATCTTTAAAAAAGGGAAGAAGGAAGATCCGGGGAACTACAGGCCAGTCAGTCTCACCTCAATCCCTGGAAAAATCATGGAACAGGTCCTCAAGGAATCAATTTTGAACCACTTAAAGGAGGGGAAAGTGATCAGGAACAGTCAGCATGGATTCACCAAGGGCAAGTCATGCCTGACTAACCTAATTGCCTTCTATGATGAGATAACTGGCTCTGTGGATGAGGGGAAAGCAGTGGATGTGCTATTTCTTGACTTTAGCAAAGCTTTTGATACAGTCTCGCACAGCGTTCTTGCCAGCAAGTTAAAGAAGTATGGGCTGGATGAATGGACGGTACGGTGGATAGAAAACTGGCTGGATGGTCGTGCTCAACGGGTAGTGATCAATGGCTCCATGTCTAGTTGGCAGCCGGTATCAAGTGGAGTGCCCCAAGGGTCGGTGCTGGGGCCGGTCTTGTTCAATATCTTCATCAACGACCTGGAGGATGGTGTGGACTGCACCCTTAGCAAGTTTGCAGATGACACTAAACTGGGAGGAGTGGTTGATACGCTGGAGGGTAGGGATAGGATACAGAGGGACCTAGACAAATTAGAGGATTGGGCCAAAAGAAATCTGATGAGGTTCAACAAGGACAAGTGCAGAGTCCTGCACTTAGGACGGAAGAATCCCATGCAGTGCTACAGACTAGGGACCGAATGGCTGGGCAGCAGTTCTGCAGAAAAGGACCTAGGGGTTACAGTGGACGAAAAGCTGAATATGAGTCAACAGTGTGCCCTTGTTGCCAAGAAGGCTAACGGCATTTTGGGCTGTATAAGTAGGGGCATTTCCAGCAGATCGAGGGACGTGATTATTCCCCTCTATTCGGCACTGGTGAGGCCTCATTTGGAGTACTGTGTCCAGTTTTGGGCCCCACACTACAAAAAGGATGTGGATAAATTGGAAAGAGTCCAACGGAGGGCAACAAAAATGATTAGGGGGCTGGAGCACATGACTTATGAGGAGAGGCTGAGGGAACTGAGATTGTTTAGCCTGCAGAAGAGAAGAGTGAGGGGGGATTTGATAGCTGCTTTCAACTACCTAAAAGGGGGTTCCAAAGAGGATGGATCTAGACTGTTCTCAGTGGTAGAAGATGACAGAACAAGGAGTAATGGTCTCAAGTTGCAGAGGGGGAGGTTTAGGTTGGATATTAGGAAAAACTTTTTCACTAGTAGGGTGGTGAAGCACTGGAATGGGTTACCTAGGGAGGTGGTGGAATCTCCTTCCTTAGAGGTTTTTAAGGTCAGGCTTGACAAAGCCCTGGCTGGGATGATCTAGTTGGGGTTGGTCCTGCTTTGAGCAGGGGGTTGGACTAGATGACCTCCTGAGGTCCCTTCCAACCCTGAGATTCTATGATTCTATGACTACTGGAGTCTGATTTTTCTCGTGTACCCTCAAGTTTAATTTCACTTAAAAACTACTTGCTAACAAAAGTGTCACAGCACACTGTTACTGAAAAAATGCTTACTTTCTTATTTTTACCATATAATTATACAATAAATCAATTGGAGTATAAATATTGTACTTACATTTCAGTGTATAGTATATAGAGCAGTATAAACAAGTCACTGACAATGAAATTTTAGTTTGTACTGACTTTGCTACTGCTTTTTATGCAGCCTGTTGTAAAATTAGGCAAATATCTAGATGAGTTGCTGTACCCCCTGGACGACCTCAGAGTATCCCTGGTTGAGAACCACCGAGCTATTGCCTAAAATAGTGTGGCCATGGTGGCACAGACGTTGGCTCAGGCCAGTCACCTAAGTATATACCCGGCTATTCAAGTGGGATTGTTCTCTGAAAACATCTGTTCACTGTGCAACAGTAGTCAAAAAAGCTAAGAGAATGTTAGGAACCATTAGGAAAGGGATAGATAAGTCAGAAAATACAACACCACTATCAATCAATGGTACACCCACACCATGAATACTGCGTCCTGTTCTGGTTGCCCCATCTCAAAAAGTTAGAATTGGAAAAAGTACAGAGAAGGGCAACAAAAATGATTAGGGGTATGGAACAGCATCCATAGGAAGGGAGATTAAAAAGACTGGGACTGTTGGAAAAGAGAGGCCTAAGGGTGGAAATGCTAGAAGTCTATAAAATCTAAAAGTTGCAGAGAAAGTGAATAGGGTCTTGTCATTTATCTCTTCATGTAACAAAAGAACTAGGGGTCACCCAATTAAATTAATAGGTAGCAGGTTTAAAACAAACAAAAGGAAGTATTTCTTCACACAACTCACAGTCAACCTGTGGAACTCATTGTCATGGGATGTTGTGAAAGCCCAAAGTATAACTGGGTTCCAAAAAGAATTGGTTAAATTCAAGGAGGATAGGTTTATCAATGGCTTTTAGCCAGGATGGTCAGGAACACAGCCCCATGCTCTGGATGTCCCTCAACCTCCAAATGCCAGAAACTATATGTGTGGGGGGGAATGGATCACTTGATAATTGCCATGCTCTGTTCATTCCCTCTGAAACATCTGGCACTGGCCACTGTCAGAGACAGGATATAGGACTAGATGGACCATTGGTCTGACCCAGTATGGCTGTTCTTATGGTTAGAGTTGGAAATTCCCCATCACATCCCATCTCTGGGGCCAGGGCAGGATCATTCGCTCGTGTTTAGCTTTTGGAGTGTTTGCTTTAGTCTAGTTCTAAACAGCCCAAGTGATAAGCTCCCACCTCTCCACTGATCGCACACTTCTAATATTTCCAGCCTGTCGTTATGTCCCCTTTAGTTGTTGCTTAGTGAAGCCAGACAGATTTAGCTCTTCTAATCTCTCCTGGTGAGTCAATCTTTCTGGCCCCGAGCTGTTTCCTGGCTCTTCTCTGAGCAGCCTCCACTCCTTCAGTATCTCACCTGGTATCCAGAGCTGAGTGGGGTATCCAGGTGAGGCCTCCCCAGAGCACACAGAGAAGGACTCTCCCCTCCCTGTCCCAGGGCATTGAGGGACTTGAATCTGTGCACAGGCTCCCTGTGGGGATGGGGGATAGTGTCTCTCCAGAGCTGGAGAGAGAAGAGACTGGCCCCTCCCTGCTCCCACAATCCCACTGGGCTTTTCTAGCTGTTTTACCCCACTGAAAACACTGGTCTAACTCATTGCTGCTGCCCCATCTTGGTCTGGTGGCTGTCTCTGTGGTCCAAGGATCTCCTTTCCATTGGGAATCTAGGGGTTGCTTTCTCCCTCCTGGGATGTATGTGCTGCCTGTATCCAGGCTGAATCTCACTCGATTATTTCCTGCCATGATCTCTAGCCCCTCTCGGCCCCGCGTTGCTTTCACTTGCTGTAGAATTAGTTGCAGGGGAGGGAGGGCTTTCCCCTGACTTAGAGTATTCATGGCGATGGCTTAAGACTTACAGAGTTTAAGGCCAGAGGGCCCATTAGAACATCTAGTGTAACCATCTTTATATCACATGCCACTGAAGTCCACCCAGTTAACCCTTTATCGAGCCCTGTGACGTGTTTGACTGAAGCATCTGTTCCAGAAAGCCATCCAGGATCGGGACACGGCAAGAGACAGAGACTCCACCACGTCCTTTCATAGCTTATTCTAGTAATTAATCACACTAACCTTTAAACATTTGTGCCTAATGTCTAAGTTGAATTTGTCTGACCAGCTTCTGGTCATTGGTTGATTTTCTGCTGTTCTCTGCAAGATTAAAGTGCCCTTTAGTATCTGGTATTTTCCCCCCATGATGGTACGTATACATGGTAATCAACCCTTGCTCTCAGTCGCTTTGGTAAACGGATTGAGCTCTGTAAGTCTCCTTGTCAGGCATTTTCTCCAGCCCTTGAATCATTGTTGTGGCTTTATTCTGCACCCTCTTCAATTTTTTTAAAACATTTTTGCAAACATGGATACCAGAACTGTATCAAGTATTCCCGTATCGGTCTCACCAGAGCAATACAGAGGGTAAAATCATCTCCCTTCTCTCTACTCCCTGTTTATACATCCAAGGATCACATTAGCCCTTTTTACTCCAGCATCCCCCTGGGGGCTCATGTTCTGTTGCTTTTCTACTATGACCCCATAGTCCTTTGGAGTTACTGCTTTCTAGGATGTAATTCCCTACTCTGTAGGTATGGCCTGCATTCCTGGTTTGTACTGTATAACTTTGCATTTGACTATATTAAAAAACATTTTGTTTGAGTGGACCTAGGTTACCAAGGCAGCCAGATCAGTTTATATCACTACTCTGTCCTCATAGATTAGTAGAATTTAAGGCCAGAAGGGACTATTAGATCATGTAGTCTAATCTGTATATCACAAGGCCTTAAAGTTCACTCGGTTGTCACTATATGGAGCCCAATAACTTGTGTTTGGCTAAAGCATTATTTGCCATTCCTCTAATCTTTGACTCATCCACCTATTATAACAGTAGTGAGTTTATATTTACTTGCACATCGTTGATAAACATGCTGAATAGTGTTAGACCAAGTATTTATCCCTGGGGAATACAACTAGAAACACCCCCATTTGATAATTCCCCATTGATCTGTCAGCTGGTTTTTAATCCATTTGACCTGTGCTCTTGGGATTAGTATAGCAAGACATCATGGCCGGAGGCTGCACAGGGTTCATTCCTGTTAGAACCAGAACTGGGAGCAGAAATACAGGAAAGCGAGAAAAGGGCAGAGGAAACCGAGAGAGAGCAGAGACAGAGACCCCATTTGCCAAGTGGCTTACTGGGCTGTAAACCTTCCGTGACTGATCAGGCAGCTTTCCAGAGGCCATGTCTCTCAAAGCACCATGGAACTTAAAAATATGGCAGCCGCGAAGCAACTTCAATTCATAAAGTCCAGTTCTGCACACACTGCTCACATCATGCATTGAGCTGCGGCTGGAGCTGTGTGAAGTGGACTTTCCCAAGAACTCCAGGTCCCTACGCCTTGCACTTTGGCTACCCCAGTCTTAGGCAGGCAAGATTCAGTGGTTCCCTTGCCGTGACATATCTCTGAGAAGCACCTAGCAGGGACCATACCAGAAACAGGCTACCAGAGGAGATGGCCCAAATCTGCTTTGGCCTCCCACCTCAGTGCAGTCTCTGGGGATGGCCCCAGCTGTGTGTGCTCTTAGAGCTTGGTGCCTCTGCAGCAGCCTTTCTCTGCTCTAGACTTTGTTTCTAGAGAAATGACATCTGGAGGGCAGCAAATTTCTTTCCTTCTCTTTTCTCCCCCCACCAGCACCCTTCTCTCCCCAGGGGGTCTCTGCATTTCCATCACCACTGCCCAATGGGCTCCCCTCACCTGGCTCCTTGGGCCTATGGCACTCAGTGAGCCCCAGGAACACCACCTGCCTTCCCTGTCACTGAGGGAGTGCGAGCCAAGCACTTCTCCACACAGTACTTTCTGCTGGCCCTGGATTTAGGCCCAGACACAGTACAGACTGCTCTCAGGGCTAGGGAGAGTGCTAAGCAGGTGGGGCAGAGGGAGTGGGAGAGCAGAGAGGGAAGGAAGCTGTTGAATGTCCCAGTCAGAATCCTGAGTCTGCCTGTCCCTGAGGAGAGAAGAGGAGGCAGCTGCTCCATCCTGTTTGCAGCCAGTAGGGCAAAGGGGGTAATTTGATCAGGCCATGCACTGGTGTCGCTCTGTGTGTGGGAGCCAAGTTCAGCCCATGTTAGGGTCAGGAGGGGCCCTTAATTTCACAGCACCTGCATAGAATTGGACCCCAAAGGAAAGGAGACCAACATAGATGATTGGGAGGTGGCACAGGCAGTGTCCCTGACTCCTGTCACTCACCATTTGGCTCAATTCCACCCCTTGCCAACCCCCCAGCTCCTGCTCAGTCCCCCCTGACTTCCCCAAGTCCCCCCCAGCTCCTGCTCAGTCCCCCTGACTTCCCCAAGTCCCCCCCAACTCCTGTTCTGTCCCCCCTGACTTCCCCAAGTCCCCCCCAGCTCCTGTTCAGTCCCCCCTGACTTCCCCAAGTCCCCCCCAACTCCTGTTCAGTCACCCCTGACTTCCCCAAGTCCCCCCCAGCTCCTGCTCAGTCCCCCTGACTTCCCCAAGTCCCCCCCAGCTCCTGTTCAGTCACCCCTGACTTCCCCAAGTCCCCCCCAACTCCTGTTCAGTCCCCCCATCCCACCCTGAGTCTCCTGCCCACACCCACTGCTTTTCAGTTTGCTGTGATGTTGGCCTCAGTGTCTGATATGTTTGTCGCTGGCAGGTTGGGGCTTGGGCTAAAGGTTAGGGACAGATCCATGGAGAAGGGGCTGACCAGCTGATTGGTGCCATGGCTTTGGGCACTAATAGCCAGATGTGGCTGCCACCCTATCCTCCATCAGCCCTTCTGCTTTGCACAAATACATGAGCAGCCAGGCACACACGTAAACGAAGCGCGCAGTCATATTTGTGTGTGCTGGTATGCGTGCCAGCTTGCATGCGCTCTTGTACATGCCACCCTCCTTAATCCCCAAGCTGTTTTTATGGCATCCGCTCTGCACTGAGCTGTGATCTGTTTCCATTTTGCTTGCAGCTGACCCTGACTATCCTGCGGCAGACGGGGGGGCTGGGTATCAGCATCGCAGGGGGCAAGGGCTCCACTCCCTACAAGGGTGATGACGAGGTAAGGAGCTGGGCTGCCCAAGCGGGGAAGTGCCTGCCTGCTCTAGGGCAGGATCTGTCTGTCTAGAAGTGAGGTGGGCCCCACCATGGCAGAGCCTGACCCCTGCGTGTGCTGGGCCTGCTCTGTGGAGGTGTTGGGGGCACATAGGGCAATGCAGGGCTAGCCTTAGACCCTCTTGGAAGCAGGAGTCTGGTAGGGCTGAGCAAGGGGGAAGATGACACCTCTGGAACGTGGGTTCTGGGTTGAACCACCAGCACTTCCCTGTGGTCACAGTGCAGTAACCAGAGACAGCACCACTCCTTTTGGGCCTGGGCATTCCCCTCCCAATAATATACACCCCCAGGAGAGGGAATTTCTCCCTCCCTGCTCCCCCAGTAACATCAGCTCCTGGGGCGACGGGCCTGCTCTCCTCTTGCTAACACGGCATTTTGATTCCAGGGCATCTTTATTTCCCGTGTGTCAGAGGAGGGCCCTGCAGCCCGAGCAGGAGTCCGTGTCGGGGACAAGCTCCTGGAGGTAAGAGCCCAGCTTCTGTGAAATGGCAAGATGTAGTTCTGGGGGGTGCGGATTGTGGGCTGCAGGCATGGCTCCGATATCTCATTATGAAGATTATTATATATGTGTATTGCTGTCATGCCTAGGGCTCCTAGTCAGGGATTGGTGCCCCATTGTGCTAGGAGCTGTACAAAACTTCCCTGCCCCTGTAAGCTTGCAGTTGAACTAATATCATTAACCTTTAGTCGTACCTTAACGACTGAGACTGCTGCTGCACTGATCTCTCCAGCACTGAGACAACCCCATGCCCCAAGTGGGCAGAGAGCCCCTGCTCCCTATCTGCCTTGCTGCCCCACTGGCTGATCAGTTGGCCTTTGAGCACAGAGTCACTTTCTGCTTCCTTGCCCTCTTCCCTGAATGTGGGAAGAGGGGTCCGGTACAAGACAAGCTCATCCCCAGAGACTCTGCGACCACTGCCTAGCATGCTGACAAAAAGTGACTCATTGTTTCCCTACCCTCCTTTGGTCTGTATCCCTCTGTTGTTTCAAGTTTTAGGCTGAGGGTCTGACTACACTGAACTCACGGGAAGCGATTACAGCTTGTGGAGATATATCCAAGCTGAATGTAACGTAGCTTGCTTGGGTACTGGAGCAGTGAAGATGCGGCAGTGTACATGGCAGTGTGGGCTGTACAAGCCCATCCAGACCCCTGGGTAATTACTTGTGGGGCTAGCCCATGCTCAAGTGCACAGGCCACAGCTTTGCTGCTCCAGTGTCCAAGCTAGCTAGATGAACCCTAGCTCAGGTGTGTTTACAGGAGCTGCAGTCACACCCCATGAATGCATGCAGACATACCCTTACACAGGAAGCTCTCTGGGGCAGGGACTGTCTTTTTGTTCTGTGTTTGTACGGCACCTAGCGCAGCGGGGTCCTGGTCCATCACGGGGACTCTGATAGTAAACAATAATAATACCCACTACCCCTCCCTCCTCAACAAATCTTTAAAAACTGCCGAGTCCTGCAGGATTCAACTCCCATGAATAGCCAGCTTCTGAAGCATGAATGGGCCAGTGCAGGGAGCAAATGGTACATCACTGAATTGGAAGGAATGTCAGTCAGCATTCAGTCCAGAGAAATAACACAAGGGGTCTGTAACAAGAGCTCAGCTCCCTATTCATGCCACTCCTTATGGTCCCCACATGTTCCCTGTCCTACTGAATGCAGCCAACGACTTGGTAGCATTTATGGGAATGGGCATCATTCTGCTTACACAGTCCAGTCTTCTCACTATCCACCATGGGCACTGGGTCTGGAGACATCCAGAGATGGAGCACCATCTTGGCAGGGAAATGCCATCCTATTTAACTCTTTGATAGACAGAACACCACACAGGGGATGTCTACTCTGCACAGTCAGCCTGGGTGTTGGCACGCAGGTTTGAGCTCTCAGGTTAGCCTGGCCCATGTATGAGGACTCCCACAGCAAAGTCCTACCCGCATTACTCTGTCTTCACTGTTTCTGCACTCTCCTGTGTGTGTTGGGGGACACTCCCATGGGTTTTTGTGCTGGGAGGCTCTAGGATTCTTTCCCAGTCAATTGTGTCGATTGTGGAAGAACTTCTGTTCCTTGGGAGAATTTGTGGGAAGGGCATTGGAGGCCTATCAGCACTCAAGTGAACTTTCCTGCAACCTCACTGCAAAGTGTGTGACTGTGAATGGCTAGCCAACTACAAAAGCAGCTTCTCCTCCCTTGGTGTTCACACCTCAACTGCTAGAAGAGGGCCTCACCCTCCCTGATTGAACTAACCTCGTTATCTCTAGCCTGACTCTTCTCTGCATTTTTATACCTGCCCCTGGACATTTCCACTGCTTGCATCCGATGAAGTGGGTATTCACCCACGAAAGCTTATGCTCCAATACCTCTGTTAGTCTATAAGGTGCCACAGAACCCTTTGTCGCTTCAGCCATTCAAGCGAGAACTGGTTCAAAGAAGCATGTTTGAGAGTTTAGTGCGTGGATGGTAAGGGGGTTTGGGCACAGACCTGTAGGACCATGGACTAAGAATACAGTGTAGACATACCCATAGGCTTAGGGTTCCTGAGTTCTGTTTCTGGCTCTGGAAGGGGAGTGTAGTCTATTTGTTAGAGCAGAAGACTGGGGGTTATTGACTCCTCAGTGCTATTTGTTACTATTGCTTTACATGTACATAGTGCTCATTCATCTGTGTATCTCAAAGTGAAGGTGGGTATGTATGTGTAGCCCCATTTTAGAGGTAGCATAGCCGAGCCCACAGGATTGGCATATTCTTTCTGAAAGGCAGGTGGGACTTGGATCTTCCCTATCAGAAACCTGGGTTCTGCTCCCAGCTCAGTCCCTTGGTTAGCTGTGCTGTAAAAGGTGGGGAATGACACTTGCCCACGCACAAGGGTAAGCCTAGCTCAGTAATAAAGGCTGTGGTGGGAAGAGACTTATTAAGGTCAGTCAGTGGAAGATTTGAGACTTGCACTCATAGGAGCCTGGCTGCCAGCCCAGGCCCCTCTCCCTAGGCCAAAGAGCATTTTGATGTGAAATGAAGGAGCAGCAGCAACAGGAAGATCCTCCAGCTCCCTGCCTTGGCCCCAAACCAACCAGTGTCCCCCGCACCGGACTAGCCGCTCTTCCCCTACAACTGTTCCCGAATCCCCCAGGGGCCATCTCTCTGAAGTCAGGGAGACGGGAAGAAGCTGTGAATTGCACCAGAATTTGGTGGCCACTCCCTGAAGGGAGGACAGCAAGATCTGTGACCACCAGAGTGACTTGCTGGGTGTGTGAGAGGAGGGAGGTGGTGAGAGGACACAGGTGTCTCCTTCTGGGGCTCAGCTTTGGGGTTGGCAGCCTGGCACTCTCTCAAGTGAATGGCAACAAGCTGTCCATGCACCATGGGGGAGAGAGGGCATGGGGCAGGGTGTGTGTGCGGTGGCTCCCTCGGAGGAGCTCCCTACGGAGTTGGAGTGTGTAGGGGGCTCCCCGTGGGGGTGAGGTGTGTGTGGGTGGTTCCCTGTGGGATCAGTGTGTGTGTGGGGGGGTTCCCTGTGGGGTTGGTGTGTGGGGGGGGTTCCCTGTGGGGTCGGTGTGGGGGGGGCACCCTGTGGGGTTGGTGTGTGTGGAGGGTTCCCTGTGGGGTTGGTGTGTGTGTGTGGGGGGGGAGTTCCCTGTGAGGTTGATGTGGGGGAGGGGCTTCCTGTGGGGTTGTTGTGTGTGAGAGGTTCCGTGTGTGGTTGCTGTGTGTGTGTGGGGGGCTCCATGTGGGGTCGGTGTGAGTAGGGGGCTCCCTGTGGGGTCAGTGTGTTTGTGGGGCTCCCTGTGGGGTTGGTGTGTGTGGGGGGCTCCCTGTGGGGTCGGTGTGTGTTGGGGGCTCCCTGTGGGGTCAGTGTGTTTGTGGGGCTCCCTGTGGGGTTGGTGTGTGTGAGAGGTTCTGTGTGTGGTTGCTGTGCGTGTGTGTGGGGGCTCCCTGTGGGGTCGGTGTGTGTAGGGGGCTCCCTGTGGGGTCGGTGTGTGTGGGGGCTCCCTGTGGGGTCGGCGTGTGTAGGGGACTCCCTGTGGGGTCGGTGTGTGTAGGGAGCTCCCTGTGGGGTCGGTGTGTGTGGTGGGCTCCCTGTGGGCTTGGTACGTGTGAGAGGTTCCGTGTGTGGCTGCTGTGTGTGGGGGGGCTCCCTGTGGGGTCAGTGTGTGTAGCGGGCTCCCTGTGGGGTCGGTGTGTGGGGGGGGCTCCCTGTGGGGTTGGGGTGTATGCGAGGTTCCGTGTGTGGTTGCTGGGGGGGGGGGGGGCTCCCTGTGGGGTCGGTGTGTGTGTGGGCTCCCTGTGGGGTCAGTGTGTGTAGCGGGCTCCCTGTGGGGTCGGTGTTTCTGTGGGCTCCCTGTGGGGTCGGTGTGTGTGTGGGCTCCCTGTGGGGTCAGTGTGTGTAGCGGGCTCCCTGTGGGGTCGGTGTGTCTGTGGGCTCCCTGTGGGGTCGGTGTGTGTGTGGGCTCCCTGTGGGGTCAGTGTGTGTAGCGGGCTCCCTGTGCGGTCGGTGTGTGTGGGGGCTCCCTGTGGGGTCGGCGTGTGTGTGGGCTCCCTGTGGGGTCAGTGTGTGTAGCGGGCTCCCTGTGGGGTCGGTGTGTGTGGGGGGGCTCCCTGTGGGGTTGGTGTGTGTGAGAGGTTCCGTGTGTGGTTGCTGTGTGTGTGTGTGGGCTCCCTGTGGGGTCAGTGTGTGTAGGGGGCTCCCTGTGGGGTTGGTGTGTGGTGGGGGCTCCCTGTGGGGTCGGTGTGTGTGTGGGGCTCCCTGTGGGGTTGGTGTGTATGAGAGGTTGCATGTGTGGTTGCTGTGTGTATGTGTGGGGGCTCCCTGTGGGGTCGGTGTGTGTAGGGGGCTCTCTGTGGGGTTGGTGTGTGTGGAGGGTTCCCTGTGGGGTTGGTGTGTGTGTGTGGGGGGGGAGTTCCCTGTGAGGTTGATGTGGGGGAGGGGCTTCTTGTGGGGTTGTTGTGTGTGAGAGGTTCCGTGTGTGGTTGCTGTGTGTGTGGGGGGGGCTCCATGTGGGGTCGGTGTGAGTAGGGGGCTCCCTGTGGGGTCAGTGTGTTTGTGGGGCTCCCTGTGGGGTTGGTGTGTGTGTGGGGGGCTCCCTGTGGGGTCGGTGTGTGTTGGGGGCTCCCTGTGGGGTCAGTGTGTTTGTGGGGCTCCCTGTGGGGTTGGTGTGTGTGAGAGGTTCTGTGTGTGGTTGCTGTGCGTGTGTGTGGGGGCTCCCTGTGGGGTCGGTGTGTGTAGGGGGCTCCCTGTGGGGTCGGTGTGTGTGGGGGCTCCCTGTGGGGTCGGCGTGTGTAGGGGACTCCCTGTGGGGTCGGTGTGTGTAGGGAGCTCCCTGTGGGGTCGGTGTGTGTGGTGGGCTCCCTGTGGGCTTGGTACGTGTGAGAGGTTCCGTGTGTGGCTGCTGTGTGTGGGGGGGCTCCCTGTGGGGTCAGTGTGTGTAGCGGGCTCCCTGTGGGGTCGGTGTGTGTGGGGGGCTCCCTGTGGGGTTGGGGTGTATGCGAGGTTCCGTGTGTGGTTGCTGGGGGGGGGGGGGGCTCCCTGTGGGGTCGGTGTGTGTGTGGGCTCCCTGTGGGGTCAGTGTGTGTAGCGGGCTCCCTGTGGGGTCGGTGTTTCTGTGGGCTCCCTGTGGGGTCGGTGTGTGTGTGGGCTCCCTGTGGGGTCAGTGTGTGTAGCGGGCTCCCTGTGCGGTCGGTGTGTGGGGGGGCTCCCTGTGGGGTCGGCGTATGTGTGGGCTCCCTGTGGGGTCAGTGTGTGTAGCGGGCTCCCTGTGGGGTCGGTGTGTGTGGGGGGGCTCCCTGTGGGGTTGGTGTGTGTGAGAGGTTCCGTGTGTGGTTGCTGTGTGTGTGTGTGGGCTCCCTGTGGGGTCAGTGTGTGTAGGTGGCTCCCTGTGGGGTTGGTGTGTGGTGGGGGCTCCCTGTGGGGTCGGTGTGTGTGTGGGGCTCCCTGTGGGGTTGGTGTGTATGAGAGGTTGCATGTGTGGTTGCTGTGTGTATGTGTGGGGGCTCCCTGTGGGGTCGGTGTGTGTAGGGGGCTCTCTGTGGGGTTGGTGTGTGTGGAGGGTTCCCTGTGGGGTTGGTGTGTGTGTGTGGGGGGGGAGTTCCCTGTGAGGTTGATGTGGGGGAGGGGCTTCTTGTGGGGTTGTTGTGTGTGAGAGGTTCCGTGTGTGGTTGCTGTGTGTGTGGGGGGGGCTCCATGTGGGGTCGGTGTGAGTAGGGGGCTCCCTGTGGGGTCAGTGTGTTTGTGGGGCTCCCTGTGGGGTTGGTGTGTGTGTGGGGGGCTCCCTGTGGGGTCGGTGTGTGTTGGGGGCTCCCTGTGGGGTCAGTGTGTTTGTGGGGCTCCCTGTGGGGTTGGTGTGTGTGAGAGGTTCTGTGTGTGGTTGCTGTGCGTGTGTGTGGGGGCTCCCTGTGGGGTCGGTGTGTGTAGGGGGCTCCCTGTGGGGTCGGTGTGTGTGGGGGCTCCCTGTGGGGTCGGCGTGTGTAGGGGACTCCCTGTGGGGTCGGTGTGTGTAGGGAGCTCCCTGTGGGGTCGGTGTGTGTGGTGGGCTCCCTGTGGGCTTGGTACGTGTGAGAGGTTCCGTGTGTGGCTGCTGTGTGTGGGGGGGCTCCCTGTGGGGTCAGTGTGTGTAGCGGGCTCCCTGTGGGGTCGGTGTGTGGGGGGGGCTCCCTGTGGGGTTGGGGTGTATGCGAGGTTCCGTGTGTGGTTGCTGGGGGGGGGGGGGGCTCCCTGTGGGGTCGGTGTGTGTGTGGGCTCCCTGTGGGGTCAGTGTGTGTAGCGGGCTCCCTGTGGGGTCGGTGTTTCTGTGGGCTCCCTGTGGGGTCGGTGTGTGTGTGGGCTCCCTGTGGGGTCAGTGTGTGTAGCGGGCTCCCTGTGGGGTCGGTGTGTCTGTGGGCTCCCTGTGGGGTCGGTGTGTGTGTGGGCTCCCTGTGGGGTCAGTGTGTGTAGCGGGCTCCCTGTGCGGTCGGTGTGTGTGGGGGCTCCCTGTGGGGTCGGCGTGTGTGTGGGCTCCCTGTGGGGTCAGTGTGTGTAGCGGGCTCCCTGTGGGGTCGGTGTGTGTGGGGGGGCTCCCTGTGGGGTTGGTGTGTGTGAGAGGTTCCGTGTGTGGTTGCTGTGTGTGTGTGTGGGCTCCCTGTGGGGTCAGTGTGTGTAGGGGGCTCCCTGTGGGGTTGGTGTGTGGTGGGGGCTCCCTGTGGGGTCGGTGTGTGTGTGGGGCTCCCTGTGGGGTTGGTGTGTATGAGAGGTTGCATGTGTGGTTGCTGTGTGTATGTGTGGGGGCTCCCTGTGGGGTCGGTGTGTGTAGGGGGCTCTCTGTGGGGTTGGTGTGTGTGGAGGGTTCCCTGTGGGGTTGGTGTGTGTGTGTGGGGGGGAGTTCCCTGTGAGGTTGATGTGGGGGAGGGGCTTCTTGTGGGGTTGTTGTGTGTGAGAGGTTCCGTGTGTGGTTGCTGTGTGTGTGTGGGGGGCTCCATGTGGGGTCGGTGTGAGTAGGGGGCTCCCTGTGGGGTCAGTGTGTTTGTGGGGCTCCCTGTGGGGTTGGTGTGTGTGAGAGGTTCTGTGTGTGGTTGCTGTGCGTGTGTGTGGGGGCTCCCTGTGGGGTCGGTGTGTGTAGGGGGCTCCCTGTGGGGTCGGTGTGTGTGGGGGCTCCCTGTGGGGTCGGCGTGTGTAGGGGACTCCCTGTGGGGTCGGTGTGTGTAGGGAGCTCCCTGTGGGGTCGGTGTGTGTGGTGGGCTCCCTGTGGGCTTGGTACGTGTGAGAGGTTCCGTGTGTGGCTGCTGTGTGTGGGGGGGCTCCCTGTGGGGTCAGTGTGTGTAGCGGGCTCCCTGTGGGGTCGGTGTGTGGGGGGGGCTCCCTGTGGGGTTGGGGTGTATGCGAGGTTCCGTGTGTGGTTGCTGGGGGGGGGGGGCTCCCTGTGGGGTCGGTGTGTGTGTGGGCTCCCTGTGGGGTCAGTGTGTGTAGCGGGCTCCCTGTGGGGTCGGTGTTTCTGTGGGCTCCCTGTGGGGTCGGTGTGTGTGTGGGCTCCCTGTGGGGTCAGTGTGTGTAGCGGGCTCCCTGTGCGGTCGGTGTGTGGGGGGGCTCCCTGTGGGGTCGGCGTATGTGTGGGCTCCCTGTGGGGTCAGTGTGTGTAGCGGGCTCCCTGTGGGGTCGGTGTGTGTGGGGGGGCTCCCTGTGGGGTTGGTGTGTGTGAGAGGTTCCGTGTGTGGTTGCTGTGTGTGTGTGTGGGCTCCCTGTGGGGTCAGTGTGTGTAGGTGGCTCCCTGTGGGGTTGGTGTGTGGTGGGGGCTCCCTGTGGGGTCGGTGTGTGTGTGGGGCTCCCTGTGGGGTTGGTGTGTATGAGAGGTTGCATGTGTGGTTGCTGTGTGTATGTGTGGGGGCTCCCTGTGGGGTCGGTGTGTGTAGGGGGCTCTCTGTGGGGTTGGTGTGTGTGGAGGGTTCCCTGTGGGGTTGGTGTGTGTGTGGGGGGGGGGAGTTCCCTGTGAGGTTGATGTGGGGGAGGGGCTTCTTGTGGGGTTGTTGTGTGTGAGAGGTTCCGTGTGTGGTTGCTGTGTGTGTGGGGGGGGCTCCATGTGGGGTCGGTGTGAGTAGGGGGCTCCCTGTGGGGTCAGTGTGTTTGTGGGGCTCCCTGTGGGGTTGGTGTGTGTGTGGGGGGCTCCCTGTGGGGTCGGTGTGTGTTGGGGGCTCCCTGTGGGGTCAGTGTGTTTGTGGGGCTCCCTGTGGGGTTGGTGTGTGTGAGAGGTTCTGTGTGTGGTTGCTGTGCGTGTGTGTGGGGGCTCCCTGTGGGGTCGGTGTGTGTAGGGGGCTCCCTGTGGGGTCGGTGTGTGTGGGGGCTCCCTGTGGGGTCGGCGTGTGTAGGGGACTCCCTGTGGGGTCGGTGTGTGTAGGGAGCTCCCTGTGGGGTCGGTGTGTGTGGTGGGCTCCCTGTGGGCTTGGTACGTGTGAGAGGTTCCGTGTGTGGCTGCTGTGTGTGGGGGGGCTCCCTGTGGGGTCAGTGTGTGTAGCGGGCTCCCTGTGGGGTCGGTGTGTGGGGGGGGCTCCCTGTGGGGTTGGGGTGTATGCGAGGTTCCGTGTGTGGTTGCTGGGGGGGGGGGGCTCCCTGTGGGGTCGGTGTGTGTGTGGGCTCCCTGTGGGGTCAGTGTGTGTAGCGGGCTCCCTGTGGGGTCGGTGTTTCTGTGGGCTCCCTGTGGGGTCGGTGTGTGTGTGGGCTCCCTGTGGGGTCAGTGTGTGTAGCGGGCTCCCTGTGGGGTCGGTGTGTCTGTGGGCTCCCTGTGGGGTCGGTGTGTGTGTGGGCTCCCTGTGGGGTCAGTGTGTGTAGCGGGCTCCCTGTGCGGTCGGTGTGTGTGGGGGCTCCCTGTGGGGTCGGCGTGTGTGTGGGCTCCCTGTGGGGTCAGTGTGTGTAGCGGGCTCCCTGTGGGGTCGGTGTGTGTGGGGGGGCTCCCTGTGGGGTTGGTGTGTGTGAGAGGTTCCGTGTGTGGTTGCTGTGTGTGTGTGTGGGCTCCCTGTGGGGTCAGTGTGTGTAGGGGGCTCCCTGTGGGGTTGGTGTGTGGTGGGGGCTCCCTGTGGGGTCGGTGTGTGTGTGGGGCTCCCTGTGGGGTTGGTGTGTATGAGAGGTTGCATGTGTGGTTGCTGTGTGTATGTGTGGGGGCTCCCTGTGGGGTCGGTGTGTGTAGGGGGCTCTCTGTGGGGTTGGTGTGTGTGGAGGGTTCCCTGTGGGGTTGGTGTGTGTGTGTGGGGGGGGAGTTCCCTGTGAGGTTGATGTGGGGGAGGGGCTTCTTGTGGGGTTGTTGTGTGTGAGAGGTTCCGTGTGTGGTTGCTGTGTGTGTGGGGGGGGCTCCATGTGGGGTCGGTGTGAGTAGGGGGCTCCCTGTGGGGTCAGTGTGTTTGTGGGGCTCCCTGTGGGGTTGGTGTGTGTGTGGGGGGCTCCCTGTGGGGTCGGTGTGTGTTGGGGGCTCCCTGTGGGGTCAGTGTGTTTGTGGGGCTCCCTGTGGGGTTGGTGTGTGTGAGAGGTTCTGTGTGTGGTTGCTGTGCGTGTGTGTGGGGGCTCCCTGTGGGGTCGGTGTGTGTAGGGGGCTCCCTGTGGGGTCGGTGTGTGTGGGGGCTCCCTGTGGGGTCGGCGTGTGTAGGGGACTCCCTGTGGGGTCGGTGTGTGTAGGGAGCTCCCTGTGGGGTCGGTGTGTGTGGTGGACTCCCTGTGGGCTTGGTACGTGTGAGAGGTTCCGTGTGTGGCTGCTGTGTGTGGGGGGGCTCCCTGTGGGGTCAGTGTGTGTAGCGGGCTCCCTGTGGGGTCGGTGTGTGGGGGGGGCTCCCTGTGGGGTTGGGGTGTATGCGAGGTTCCGTGTGTGGTTGCTGGGGGGGGGGGGGGCTCCCTGTGGGGTCGGTGTGTGTGTGGGCTCCCTGTGGGGTCAGTGTGTGTAGCGGGCTCCCTGTGGGGTCGGTGTTTCTGTGGGCTCCCTGTGGGGTCGGTGTGTGTGTGGGCTCCCTGTGGGGTCAGTGTGTGTAGCGGGCTCCCTGTGCGGTCGGTGTGTGGGGGGGCTCCCTGTGGGGTCGGCGTATGTGTGGGCTCCCTGTGGGGTCAGTGTGTGTAGCGGGCTCCCTGTGGGGTCGGTGTGTGTGGGGGGGCTCCCTGTGGGGTTGGTGTGTGTGAGAGGTTCCGTGTGTGGTTGCTGTGTGTGTGTGTGGGCTCCCTGTGGGGTCAGTGTGTGTAGGTGGCTCCCTGTGGGGTTGGTGTGTGGTGGGGGCTCCCTGTGGGGTCGGTGTGTGTGTGGGGCTCCCTGTGGGGTTGGTGTGTATGAGAGGTTGCATGTGTGGTTGCTGTGTGTATGTGTGGTCTACCTGTGAGATCGGTGTGTGTAGGGGGCTCCCTGTGGGGTTGGTGTGTTTGAGAGGTTCCGTGTGTGGTTGCTGTGTGTGTGGGGGGGGGGCTCCCTGTGGGGTCGGTGTGTGTAGGGGGCTCTCTGTGGGGTTGGTGTGTGTGGAGGGTTCCCTGTGGGGTTGGTGTGTGTGTGTGGGGGGGGAGTTCCCTGTGAGGTTGATGTGGGGGAGGGGCTTCTTGTGGGGTTGTTGTGTGTGAGAGGTTCCGTGTGTGGTTGCTGTGTGTGTGGGGGGGGCTCCATGTGGGGTCGGTGTGAGTAGGGGGCTCCCTGTGGGGTCAGTGTGTTTGTGGGGCTCCCTGTGGGGTTGGTGTGTGTGGGGGGGCTCCCTGTGGGGTCGGTGTGTGTAGGGGGCTCCCTGTGGGGTCAGTGTGTTTGTGGGGCTCCCTGTGGGGTTGGTGTGTGTGAGAGGTTCTGTGTGTGGTTGCTGTGCGTGTGTGGGGGGGCTCCCTGTGGGGTCGGTGTGTGTAGGGGGGGGCTCCCTGTGGGGTCGGTGTGTGTGGGGGCTCCCTGTGGGGTCGGTGTGTGTAGGGAGCTCCCTGTGGGGTCGGTGTGTGTGGTGGGCTCCCTGTGGGCTTGGTACGTGTGAGAGGTTCCGTGTGTGGCTGCTGTGTGTGTGGGGGCTCCCTGTGGGGTTGGTGTGTGTGGGGGGCTCCCTGTGGGGTTGGGGTGTATGCGAGGTTCCGTGTGTGGTTGCTGTGTGTGTGTGTGGGGGGGGCTCCCTGTGGGGTCGGTGTGTGTGTGGGCTCCCTGTGGGGTAAGTGTGTGTAGCGGGCTCCCTGTGAGGTCGGTGTGTCTGTGGGCTCCCTGTGGGGTTGGTGTGTGTGTGGGCTCCCTGTGGGGTCAGTGTGTGTAGCGGGCTCCCTGTGGGGTCAGTGTGTGTAGCGGGCTCCCTGTGGGGTCAGTGTGTGTGAGAGGTTCCGTGTGTGGTTCCTGTGTGTGTGGGGGGGCTCTCTGTGGGGTCAGTGTGTGTAGCGGGCTCCCTGTGGGGTCGGTGTGTGTGTGGGGCTCCCTGTGGGGTTGGTGTGTGTGAGAGGTTCCGTGTGTGGTTGCTGTGTGTGTGGGGGGGGCTCCCTGTGGGGTCGGTGTGTGGGGGGGGCTCCCTGTGGGGTCGGTGTGTGTAGTGGGTTCCCTGTGGGGTCAGTGTGTGTAGGGGGCTCCCTGTGGGGTCGGTGTGTGGGGGGCTCCCTGTGGGGTCGGTGTGTGTGCGGGCTCCCTCTGGGGTCAATGTGTGTAGTGGGTTCCCTGTGGGGTCGGTGTGTGTGAGAGGTTCCGTGTGTGGTTGCTGTGTGTGTGGGGGAGCTCCCTGTGGGGTCGGTGTGTGGTGGGGGCTCCCTGTGGGGTCGGTGTGTGTTGGGGGCTCCCTGTGGGGTCGGTGTGTGTAGGGGGCTCCCTGTGGGGTTGGTGTGTGTGAGAGGTTCCGTGTGTGGTTGCTGTGTGTGTGTGTGGGCTCCCTGTGGGGTCGGTGTGTGTGGGGGGCTCCCTGTGGGGTCGGTGTGTGTGAGAGGTTCCGTGTGTGGTTGCTGTGTGTGTCAGGGGGGCTCCCTGTGGGGTCGGTGTGTGGTGGGGGCTCCCTGTGGAGTCGGTGTGTGTAGGGGGCTCCCTGTGGGTTTGGTGTGTGTGAGGTTCCGTGTGTGGTTTCTTTGTATGGGGGGGACTCCCTGTGGGGTCAGTGTGTGTAGGGGTTCCCTGTGTGGTCGGTGTGTGTAGCGGACTCCCTGTGTGGTCGTGTGTGTAGCGGGCTCCCTGTGGGGTCGGTGTGTGTAGCGGGCTCCCTGTGAGTTTGGGGGGGGATTTTGGAGGGGGTGTTGGGTGGGGTGTGGGGACTCTCCGTGGGCAAGTCTCCCACCTTGACCCTGTCCCTCCCCAGGTGAACGGAGTGGCCCTGCAGTGTGCGGAGCACCACGTGGCAGTGGAGGCGCTGCGTGGCTCAGGCAGCTCCGTCTCCATGACGGTGCTGCGGGAGCGGATGGTGGAGCCCGAGAACGCCATCACGGTTACACCGCTGCGCCCTGAGGACGATTACAGCCCACGAGAGCCACGGGGAGGCCTGCGCTTTCCAGAGCGGCCGGAGGGGGCGCCGCCCACAGACAGACTCTCCACCTGCCTCATGCGCAATGAGAAGGGCCTGGGCTTCAGCATTGCCGGGGGCAAGGGCTCCACGCCCTACAGGGCGGGTGACACGGTGAGCCAGCAGGGCCTTCAGGAGACCACTGCCTGATGTCTGGGCAGGCTGGGCTCTCCCTGAGCCCCCGGGGAGGGGAGCTCTGTCCCTGTCTGTGTGCAGGGTAGATGGGCGTCGGGGAGGGGCGTCTCCCTGAGCCCCAGGGGAGGGGAGTTCTGCCCCTGTCTGTGTGCAGGGTAGAGGGGCGTCGGGGAGGGGGCTCTCCCTGAGTCCCAGAGAGGGGAACGCTGTCCCTGTCTGTGTGCAGGGTAGATGGGCGTCGGGGAGGGGGGTCTCCCTGAGCCCCTGTGGGGGGGAGCTCTGTCCCTGTCTGTGTGCAGGGTAGATGGGTGTCGGGGAGGGGAGCTCTGTCCCTGTCTGTGTGCAGGGTAGATGGGCGTCGGGGAGGGGCGTCTCCCTGAGCCCCCGGGGAGGGGAACGCTGTCCCTGTCTGTGTGCAGGGTAGATGGGCATCAGGGAGGGGAGCTCTGTCCCTGTCTGTGTGCAGGGTATATGGGCGTCGGGGAGGGGCGTCTCCCTGAGCCCCCGGGGAGGGGAACGCTGTCCCTGTCTGTGTGCAGGGTAGATGGGCATCAGGGAGGGGAGCTCTGTCCCTGTCTGTGTGCAGGGTAGATGGGCATCAGGGAGGGGAGCTCTGTCACTGTCTGTGTGCAGGGTAGATGGGCGTTGGGGAGTGGCGTCTCCCTGAGCCCCTGTGGGAGGGGAGCTCTGTCCCTGTCTGTGTGTAGGGTAGATGGGCGTCGGGGAGGAGGGTCTCCCTGAGCCCCCGGGGAGGGGAGCTCTGTCCCTGTCTGTGTGCAGGGTGGCTGGGCGTCGGGGAGGGGGGTCTCCCTGAGCCCCCGGGGAGGGGAGCTCTGCTCCTGTCTGTGTGCAGGGTATCATAGAATCATAGAATCTCAGGGCTGGAAGGGACCTCAGGAGGTCATCTAGTCCAACCCCCTGCTCAAAGCAGGACCGACCCCAACTAGATCATCCCAGCCAGGGCTTTGTCAAGCCTGACCTTAAAAGCCTCTAAGGAAGGAGATTCCACCACCTCCCTAGGTAACCCATTCCAGTGCTTCACCACCCTACTAGTGAAAAAGTTTTTCCTAATATCCAACCTAAACCTCCCCCTCTGCAACTTGAGACCATTACTCCTTGTTCTGTCATCTTCTACCACTGAGAACAGTCTAGATCCATCCTCTTTGGAACCCCCTTTTAGGTAGTTGAAAGCAGCTATCAAATCCCCCCTCACTCTTCTCTTCTGCAGGCTAAACAATCCCAGTTCCCTCAGCCTCTCCTCATACGTCATGTGCTCCAGCCCCCTAATCAGTTTTGTTGCCCTCCGTTGGACTCTTTCCAATTTATCCACATCCTTCTTGTAGTGTGGGGCCCAAAACTGGACACAGTACTCCAAATGAGGCCTCACCAGTGCCGAATAGAGGGGAATAATCACGTCCCTCGATCTGCTGGAAATGCCCTACTTATACAGCCCAAAATGCCGTTAGCCTTCTTGGCAACAAGGGCACACTGTTGACTCATATTCAGCTTTTCGTCCACTGTAACCCCTAGGTCCTTTTCTGCAGAACTGCTGCCCAGCCATTTGGTCCCTAGTCTGTAGCAGTGCATGGGATTCTTCCGTCCTAAGTGCAGGACTCTGCACTTGTCCTTGTTGAACCTCATCAGATTTCTTTTGGCCCAATCCTCTAATTTGTCTAGGTCCCTCTGTATCCTGTCCCTACCCTCCAGCGTATCAACCACTCCTCCCAGTTTAGTGTCATCTGCAAACTTGCTAAGGGTGCAGTCCATACCATCCTCCAGGTCGTTGATGAAGATATTGAACAAAACCGGCCCCAGCACCGACCCTTGGGGCACTCCACTTGATACCGGCTGCCAACTAGACATGGAGCCATTGATCACTACCCGTTGAGCACGACCATCCAGCCAGTTTTCTATCCACCTTACCGTCCATTCATCCAGCCCATACTTCTTTAACTTGCTGGCAAGAACGCTGTGCGAGACTGTATCAAAAGCTTTGCTAAAGTCAAGAAATAGCACATCCACTGCTTTCCCCTCATCCACAGAGCCAGTTATCTCATCATAGAAGGCAATTAGGTTAGTCAGGCATGACTTGCCCTTGGTGAATCCATGCTGACTGTTCCTGATCACTTTCCCCTCCTTTAAGTGGTTCAGAATTGATTCCTTGAGGACCTGTTCCATGATTTTTCCAGGGACTGAGGTGAGACTGACTGGCCTGTAGTTCCCCGGATCTTCCTTCTTCCCTTTTTTAAAGATGGGCACTACATTAGCTTTTTTCCAGTCATCCGGGACCTCCCCCGATTGCCATGATTTGTCAAAGATAATGGCCAATGGCTCTGCAATCACATCGGCCAACTCCTTTAGCACCCTCGGATGCAGTGCATCCGGCCCCATGGACTTGTGTTCGTCCAGCTTTTCTAAATAGTCCCGAACTACTTCTTTCTCCACAGAGGGCTGGTCACCTCCTCCCCATACTGTGCTGTGGAGTGCAGCCGTCTGGGAGCTGCCCTTGTCTGTGAAGACAGAGGCAAAAAAAGCATTGAGTACACTAGCTTTCTCCACATCCTCTGTCACAAGGTTCCCTCCCTCATTCAGCAAGGGGCCAACACTTTCCTTGACTTTCTTCTTGTTGCTAACATACCTGAAGAAACCCTTCTTGTTACTCCTAACATCTCCGGCTAGCTGCAACTCCAAGTGTGATTTGGCCTTCCTAATTTCACTCCTGCATGCCTGAGCAATATTTTTATACTCCTCCCTGGTCATTTGTCCAATCTTCCACTTCTTGTAAGCTGCTTTTTTGTGTTTAAGACGAGCAAGGATTTCACTGTTAAGCCAAGCTGGTCGCCTGCCATATTTACTTTTCTTTCTACACATCGGGATGGTTTGTTCCTGCAACCTCAATAAGGTTTCTTTAAAATACAGCCAGCTTTCCTCGACTCCTTTCCCCCTCCTGTTATTCTCCCAGAGGACCTTCCCCATCATTTCCCTGAGGGAGTCAAAGTCTGCTTTTCTGAAGTCCAGGCTCTGTATTCTACTGCTCTCCTTTCTTCCTTGTGTCAGGATCCTGAACTCGACCATCTCATGGTCACTGCCTCCCAGGTTCCCATCCACTATTGCTTCCTCTACTATTTCTTCCCTGTTTGTGAGCAGCAGGTCAAGAAGAGCTTTTCCCCTAGTTGGTTCCTCCAGCACTTGCACCAGGAAATTGTCCCCTACACTTTCCAAAAACTTCCTGGATTGTCTGTGGACCGCTGTATTGCTCTCCCAGCAGATGTCGGGGTGATTAAAGTCACCCATGAGAACCAGGGCCTGTGATCTAGTAACTTCTGTTAGTTGCTGGAAGAAAGCCTCGTCCACCTCATCCCCCGGTCTGGTGGTCTGTAGCAGACTCCCACCACGACATTACCCTTGTTGCTCACACTTCTGAATTTAATCCAGAGACTCTCAGGTTTTTCTGCAGTTTCATACTGGAGCTCTGAGCAGTCATACTGCCCTCTTACATACAACGCAACTCCCCCACCTTTTCTGCCCTGCCTATCCTTCCTGAACAGTTTATATCCATCCATGACAGTACTCCAATCGTGTGAGTTATCCTACCAAGTCTCTGTTATTCCAATTACGTCATAATTCCTTGACTGTGCCAGGACTTCCAGTTCTCCCTGCTTGTTCCCCAGGCTTCTTGCATTTGTGTATAGGCATTTAAGATATCTCACCGATTGTCCTGCTGTCCCAGTATGGGGCAGGAGCCCTCCCCTCTTGCACTCACCTACTTGTGCTTCCTCCCGGTATCCCACTTCCCCACTTACCTCAGGGCTTTGGTCTCCTTCCCCCGGTGAACCTAGTTTAAAGCCCTCCTCACTAGGTTGGCCAGCCTGCTTCCAAAGATGCTCTTCCCTCTCTTCGTCAGGTGGAGCCCGTCTCTGCCTAGCACTCCTTCTTCTTGGAACACCATCCCATGGTCAAAGAATCCAAACCCTTCTCTCCGACACCATCTGCGTAGCCATTCGTTGACTTCCACGATTCGACGGTCTCTACCCCGGCCTTTTCCTGCCACAGGGAGAATGGACGAGAACACCACTTGCGCCTCAAACGCCTTTATCCTTCTTCCCAGAGCCACGTAGTCTGCAGTAATACGCTCAAGGTCATTCTTGGCAGTATCATTGGTGCCCACGTGGAGAAGCAGGAAGGGGTAGCGATCTGAGGGCTTGATGAGTCTCGGCAGTCTCTCCGTCACATCACGAATCCTAGCCCCTGGCAAGCAGCACACCTCTCTGTTTTCCCGGTCAGGGCGGCAGATAGATGACTCAGTCCCCCTGAGGAGAGAGTCCCCGACCACCACCACCCTCCTCCTCCTCTTGGGAGTGGTGGTCGTGGAACCCCCATCCCTAGGACTGTGCATCTCATGCCTTCCAATCAGTGGAGTCTCCTTCTGCTCTGTTCCCTCAGATGCATCATTCACTCCACTCTCTGCACTAGTGCCTGTGGAGAGAACATGAAAACGGTTGCTCATCTGAATATGCGTTTCTTGTACATGGACTTGTCTCATACTCTTTCCTCTTCTGGAGGTCACATGCCGCCAATTATCCTCGCTGGCCTTCTGTCCCCGCTGCGCAGCCTGCTCTGAATCCTCACAACACTGTGCCCGCTGAAGCCTATCCTGACGTCTATCCAGGAACTCCTCATTTTCTTTTATGGAATGCAGGGTTGATACTCGTTTCTCCAGACCTTTTGTATCTTCTCCTCCAATATGGGTGTCGATGGGTAGATGGGCGTCGGGGAGGTGGGTCTCCCTGAGCCCCTGGGGAGGGGAGCTCTGTCCCTGTCTGTGTGCAGGATAGAGGGTCGTCGGGGAGGGGAGTCTCCCTGAGCCCCCGGGGAGGGGAGCTCTGTCCCTGTCTGTGTGCAGGGTAGATGGGCATCGGGGAGGGAGGTCTCCCTGAGTCCCTGGGGAGGGGAGCTCTGCCCCTGTCTGTGTGTAGGGTAGATGGGCGTCGGGGAGGGGGGGTCTCCCTGAGCCCCCGGGGAGGGGAGCTCTGTCCCTGTCTGTGTGCAGGGTAGACGGGCGTGCGGGGACGGGGGTCTCCCTGAGCCCCCGGGGAGGGGAGCTCTGCCCCTGTCTGTGTGTAGGGTAGATGGGCGTCGGGGAGTCTCCCTGAGCCCCCGGGGAGGGGAGCTCTGCCCCTGTCTGTGTGCAGGGTAGATGGGTGTCGGGGAGGGGCGTCTCCCTGAGCCCCTGTGGGAGGGGAGCTCTGTCCCTGTCTGTGTGTAGGGTAGATGGGCGTCGGGGAGGGGCGTCTCCTTGAGCCCCAGGGGAGGGGAGCTCTGTCCCTGTGTGTGTGCAGGGTAGATGGGTGTTGGGGAGGGGGGTCTCCCTGAGCCTCCGGGGGAGGGGAGCTCTGTCCCTGTCAGTGTGTAGGGTAGATGGGTGTCGGGGAGGGAGGTCTCCCTGAGCCCCCGGAGAGGGGAGCTCTGTCCCTGTGTGTGTGCAGGGTAGATGGGCGTGCGGGGAGGGACATCTCCCTGAGCCCCAGGGGAAGGGAGCTCTGTCCGTCTGTGTGTAGGGTAGATGGGCGTCGGGGAGGGTGGTTTCCCTGAGCCCCTGGGGAGGGGAGCTCTGTCCCTGTCTGTGTGCAGGGTAGATGGGCGTCGGGGAGGGGCGTCTCCCTGAGCCCCTGTGGGAGGGGAGCTCTGTCCCTGTCTGTGTGCAGGGTAGATGGGCGTCGGGGAGGGGTGTCTCCCTGAGCCCCCGGGGAGGGGAGTTCTGTCCCTGTCTGTGTGCAGGGTGAATGGGCGTGCGGTGACGGGGGTCTCCCTGAGCCCCAGGGAGGGGAGTTCTGTTCCTGTCTGTGTGCAGGGTGGCTGGGCGTCGGGGAGGGGGAGGTCTCCCTGAGCCCATGGGGAGGGGAGCTCTGCCCCTGTCTGTGTGCAGGGTAGATGGGCGTCGGGGAGGGAGGTCTCCCTGAGCCCCCGGGGAGGGGAGCTCTGCCCCTGTCTATGTGTAGCGTAGATGGGCGTCGGGGAGGTGGGTCTCCCTGAGCACCAGGGGAGGGGAGCTCTGTCCCTGTCTATGTGCAGGGTAGATGGGCGTGCGGGGACGGGGGTCTCCCTGAGCCCCAGGGAGGGGAGCTCTGTTCCTGTCTGTGTGCAGGGTGGCTGGGCGTCGGGGAGGGGGGGGTCTCCCTGAGCCCACGGGAAGGGGAGCTCTGCCCCTGTCTGTGTGCAGGGTAGATGGGCGTCGGGGAGGGAGGTCTCCCTGAGCCCCCGGGGAGGGGAGCTCTGCCCCTGTCTGTGTGTAGCGTAGATGGGCGTCGGGGAGGTGAGTCACCCTGAGCACCAGGGGAGGGGAGTTCTGTCCCTGTCTATGTGCAGGGTAGATGGGCGTGCGGGGACGGGGGTCTCCCTGAGCCCCAGGGAGGGGAGCTCTGTCCCTGTCAATGTGCAGGGTAGATGGGCGTCGGGGAGTGGCGTCTCCCTGAGTCCCCGGGGAGGGGAGCTCTGCCCCTGTCTGTGTGTAGGGTAGATGGGCGTCGGGGAGAGGGGTCTCCCTGAGCCCCTGGGGGAGGGGAGCTCTGTCCCTGTCTGTGTGCAGGGTAGATGGGCGTCGGGGAGGGGTGTCTCCTTGAGCCCCAGGGGAGGGGAGCTCTGTCCCTGTGTGTGTGCAGGGTAGATGGGTGTCGGGGAGGGAGGTCTCCCTGAGCCCCCGGGGGAGGAGAGCTCTGTCCCTGTCTGTGTGCCGGGTAGTTGGGCGTGCAGGGACGGGGGTCTCCCTGAGCCCCCGGGGGAGGTGAGCTCTGTCCCTGTCTGTGTGCAGGGTAGATGGGCGTTGGGGAGGGGGGTCTCCCTGAGCCCCCGGGGAGGGGAGCTCTGTCCCTGTCAGTGTGTAGGGTAGATGGGTGTCGGGGAGGGGGGTCTCCCTGAGCCCCTGGGGGAGGGGAGCTCTGTCCCTGTCTGTGTGCAGGGTAGATGGGCGTCGGGGAGGAGGGTCTCCCTGAGCCCCTGGGGGAGGGGAGCTCTGTCCCTGTCTGTGTGTAGGGTAGATGGGCGTTGGGGAGGGCGGTTTCCCTGAGCCCCTGGGGAGGGGAGCTCTGTCCCTGTCTGTGTGCAGGGTAGATGGGCGTCGGGGAGGGGCGTCTCCCTGAGCCCCTGTGGGAGGGGAGCTCTGTCCCTGTCTGTGTGCAGGGTAGATGGACGTCGGGGAGGGGTGTCTCCCTGAGCCCCCGGGGAGGGGAGTTCTGTCCCTGTCTGTGTGCAGGGTGAATGGGCGTGCGGTGACGGGGGTCTCCCTGAGCCCCAGGGAGGGGAGTTCTGTTCCTGTCTGTGTGCAGGGTGGCTGGGCGTCGGGGAGGGGGGGGGTCTCCCTGAGCCCATGGGGAGGGGAGCTCTGCCCCTGTCTGTGTGCAGGGTAGATGGGCGTCGGGGAGGGAGGTCTCCCTGAGCCCCCGGGGAGGGGAGCTCTGCCCCTGTCTATGTGTAGCGTAGATGGGCGTCGGGGAGGTGGGTCTCCCTGAGCACCAGGGGAGGGGAGCTCTGCCCCTGTCTATGTGTAGCGTAGATGGGCGTCGGGGAGGTGGGTCTCCCTGAGCCCCCGGGGAGGGGAGCTCTGTCCCTGTCTATGTGCAGGGTAGATGGGCGTGCGGGGACGGGGGTCTCCCTGAGCCCCAGGGAGGGGAGCTCTGTTCCTGTCTGTGTGCAGGGTGGCTGGGCGTCGGGGAGGGGGGGGTCTCCCTGAGCCCACGGGGAGGGGAGCTCTGCCCCTGTCTGTGTGTAGGGTAGATGGGCGTCGGGGAGGGGTGTCTCCCTGAGCCCCCGGGGAGGGGAGCTCTGCCCCTGTCTGTGTGTAGCGTAGATGGGCGTCGGGGAGGTGAGTCTCCCTGAGCACCAGGGGAGGGGAGTTCTGTCCCTGTCTATGTGCAGGGTAGATGGGCGTGCGGGGACGGGGGTCTCCCTGAGCCCCAGGGAGGGGAGCTCTGTCCCTGTCAATGTGCAGGGTGGCTGGGCGTCGGGGATGGGCGTCTCCCTGAGTCCCCGGGGAGGGGAGCTCTGCCCCTGTCTGTGTGTAGGGTAGATGGGCGTCGGGGAGAGGGGTCTCCCTGAGCCCCTGGGGGAGGGGAGCTCTGCCCCTGTCTGTGTGCAGGGTAGATGGGCGTCGGGGTGGGAGGTCTCCCTGAGCCCCTGTGGGAGGGGAGCTCTGTCCCTGTCTGTGTGCAGGGTAGATGGGCGTCGGGGAGGGGTGTCTCCTTGAGCCCCAGGGGAGGGGAGCTCTGTCCCTGTGTGTGTGCAGGGTAGATGGGTGTCGGGGAGGGAGGTCTCCCTGAGCCCCCGGGGGAGGAGAGCTCTGTCCCTGTCTGTGTGCCGGGTAGTTGGGCGTGCAGGGACGGGGGTCTCCCTGAGCCCCCGGGGGAGGTGAGCTCTGTCCCTGTCTGTGTGCAGGGTAGATGGGCGTTGGGGAGGGGGGTCTCCCTGAGCCCCCGGGGAGGGGAGCTCTGTCCCTGTCAGTGTGTAGGGTAGATGGGTGTCGGGGAGGGGGGTCTCCCTGAGCCCCTGGGGGAGGGGAGCTCTGTCCCTGTCTGTGTGCAGGGTAGATGGGCGTCGGGGAGGAGGGTCTCCCTGAGCCCCTGGGGGAGGGGAGCTCTGTCCCTGTCTGTGTGTAGGGTAGATGGGCGTTGGGGAGGGCGGTTTCCCTGAGCCCCCGGGGAGGGGAGCTCTGTCCCTGTCTGTGTGCAGGGTAGATGGGCGTCGGGGAGGGGGGTCTCCCTGAGCCCCTGGGGAGGGGAGCTCTGTCCCTGTCTGTGTGTAGGGTAGATGGGCATTGGGGAGGGCGGTTTCCCTGAGCCCCCGGGGAGGGGAGCTCTGTCCCTGTCTGTGTGCAGGGTAGATGGGCGTCGGGGAGGGGGGTCTCCCTGAGGCCCTGTGGGAGGGGAGCTCTGTCCCTGTCTGTGTGCAGGGTAGATGGGCGTCGGGGAGGGGGGTCTCCCTGAGGCCCTGGGGGAGGGGAGCTCTGTCCCTGTCTGTGTGTAGGGTAGATGGGCGTCGGGGAGGGGGGTTTCCCTGAGCCCCCGGGGAGGGGAGCTCTGTCCCTGTCTGTGTGCAGGGTAGATGGGCGTCGGGGAGGGGCGTCTCCCTGAGCCCCTGTGGGAGGGGAGCTCTGTCCCTGTCTGTGTGCAGGGTAGATGGGCGTCGGGGAGGGGGATCTCCCTGAACTCCTAGGGGCGGGGAGCTCTGTCCCTGTGTGTGTGCAGGGTAGATGGGCGTCGGGGAGGAGGGTCTCCCTGAGCCCCCGGGGAGGGGAGCTCTGTCCCTGTGTGTGTGCAGGGTAGATGGGCGTCGGGGAGGGCGGTTTCCCTGAGCCCCCGGGGAGGGGAGCTCTGTCCCTGTCTGTGTGCAGGGTAGATGGGCGTCGGGGAGGGGAGTCTCCCTGAGCCCCCGGGGAGGGGAGCTCTGTCCCTGTGTGTGTGCAGGGTAGATGGGCGTCGGGGAGGGCGGTTTCCCTGAGGCCCCGGGGAGGGGAGCTCTGTCCCTGTCAGTGTGTAGGGTAGATGGGCGTCGGGGAGGGCGGTCTCCCTGAGCCCCCGGGGAGGGGAGCTCTGCCCCTGTCTGTGTGTAGGGTAGATGGGCGTCGGGGAGGGGGGTCTCCCTGAGCCCCTGGGGGAGGGGAGCTCTGTCCCTGTCTGTGTGCAGGGTAGATGGGCGTCGGGGAGGGGGGTCTCCCTGAGCCCCTGGGGGAGGGGAGCTCTGTCCCTGTCTGTGTGCAGGGTAGATGGGCGTCGGGGAGGTGGGTCTCCCTGAGCCCCCGGGGAGGGGAGCTCTGTCCCTGTCTATGTGCAGGGTAGATGGGCGTCGGGGTGGGGGGTCTCCCTGAGCCCCCAGGGAGGGGAGCTCTGTCCCTGTCTGTGTGTAGGGTAGATGGGTGTCGGGGAGGGCGGTTTCCCTGAGCCCCCGGGAGGGGAGCTCTGTCCCTGTCTGTGTGCAGGATAGAGGGTCATCGGGGAGGGCGGTTTCCCTGAGCCCCCGGGGAGGGGAGCTCTGTCCCTGTCTGTGTGCAGGGTAGATGGGCGTTGGGGAGGGCGGTTTCCCTGAGCCCCTGGGGAGGGGAGCTCTGTCCCTGTCTGTGTGTAGGGTAGATGGGCGTCGGGGAGGGGTGTCTCCCTGAGCCCCCGGGGAGGGGAGCTCTGTCCCTGTCTGTGTGTAGGGTAGATGGGCATCGGGGAGGGGTGTCTCCCTGAGCCCCCGGGGAGGGGAGCTCTGTCCCTGTCTGTGTGTAGGGTAGATGGGCATCGGGGAGGGGTGTCTCCTTGAGCCCCAGGGGAGGGGAGCTCTGTCCCTGTGTGTGTGCAGGGTAGATGGGTGTCGGGGAGGGAGGTCTCCCTGAGCCCCCGGGGGAGGAGAGCTCTGTCCCTGTCTGTGTGCCGGGTAGTTGGGCGTGCAGGGACGGGGGTCTCCCTGAGCCCCTGGGGGAGGGGAGCTCTGTCCCTGTCTGTGTGTAGGGTAGATGGGCGTTGGGGAGGGCGGTTTCCCTGAGCCCCCGGGGAGGGGAGCTCTGTCCCTGTCTGTGTGCAGGGTAGATGGGCGTCGGGGAGGGGGGGTCTCCCTGAGCCCCTGGGGGAGGGGAGCTCTGTCCCTGTGTGTGTGCAGGGTAGATGGGCGTCGGGGAGGGCGGTTTCCCTGAGCCCCCGGGGAGGGGAGCTCTGTCCCTGTCTATGTGCAGGGTAGATGGGCGTCGGGGTGGGGGGTCTCCCTGAGCCCCCGGGGAGGGGAGCTCTGTCCCTGTCTGTGTGCAGGGTAGATGGGCGTCGGGGAGGGGGATCTCCCTGAACTCCTAGGGGCGGGGAGCTCTGTCCCTGTCTATGTGCAGGGTAGATGGGCGTCGGGGAGGGGAGCTCTGTCCCTGTCTGTGTGCAGGGTAGATGGGCGTCGGGGAGGGGGGTTTCCCTGAGCCCCCGGGGGAGGAGAGCTCTGTCCCTGTCTGTGTGCAGGGTAGATGGGCGTCGGGGAGGGGTGTCTCCCTGAGCCCCCGGGGGAGGTGAGCTCTGTCCCTGTCTGTGTGCAGGGTAGATGGGCGTCGGGGAGGGGGGTTTCCCTGAGCCCCCGGGGAGGGGAGCTCTGTCCCTGTCTGTGTGCAGGGTAGATGGGTGTCGGGGAGGGGGGTCTCCCTGAGCCCCCGGGGAGGGGAGCTCTGTCCCTGTCTGTGTGTAGGGTAGATGGGTGTCGGGGAGGGGGATCTCCCTGAGCCCCCGGGGGAGGGGAGCTCTGTCCCTGTGTGTGTGTAGGGTAGATGGGTGTCGGGGAGGGCGGTTTCCCTGAGCCCCCGGGGAGGGGAGCTCTGTCCCTGTCTGTGTGCAGGGTAGATGGGCGTCGGGGAGGGGGATCTCCCTGAACTCCTAGGGGCGGGGAGCTCAGCCCCCATGTCGCAGGGCAGGTGGGCACGGGGGGAGGGGAGCTCAACCCCAGATCTCCGCAGGCCCGGGAACAGGTGGCGTTTCCCTGCACTTCTCTGGGAGTGTCATTAGCTCTGTGCCAGGCAGAGGAGCTCAGGCGGGCAGGGGTGGGGGTGGGGCTGTCAGTGGGTGCCAGTGACATTCAGTCCTGGCTCCCTCTCCTCTCGGCTTGTGTATTCTGAGCTCCCGCTGAGTCAGGCTTTCCTGGAGCGAGAGGCGCCACGCAGGGTTTGGGGGACTGAGGAGTCCGAGGGTGGGGTGTGGAGGGCGAGGGTCAGAAGGGAGATGAGGAGTGAGGGAGTGGTGTGATAGAGGGGCAGGGGGCTTTGGGCCCAGGTGGGAAGGGGGCTGAGGGTATAGGACTCTGTCTGCTGCTGGGAAGGGGTCTGGACCTGGAGGTGCTCCGGTGATGGGGTTGGGGCTGCTTTGACCCCCGTGGCTCTATTTCAGGGGATCTTTATCTCGCGGATCGCAGAGGGTGGTGCGGCCCATCGGGACGGGACGCTGCACGTTGGAGACCGGGTCATCTCGGTGAGTGCGTGGGGCCTTGGGGAAGCCATGGGAGGGAGGCGTGGTGCTGGTGAGTCATTTACTGTTTCTGATCCTAGGAGTTAGGAAAGCAGATCCCACTGTCTCTCCTCGGCCCCTCCTCCACGTGTCTGTCTCCTTGTCGCTTGACCTCTGGGCTCCTTTCCCAGCTCCTAGGGCCCTAGGGAGAGCAGCAGCTCCTGCTCATGCTGTCCCAGCCTGTCACCAGCTTTGATTGGCTCTTTGGCAAGGCTGGTGCTCACCCTTCCACAGAACCTTGGTGAGTCCCTCCAGCAGCGCTGGCTGCACTGGGGAGTTGCAGCCCCCTGATGCTTCACTGGGTAGGTGGGGGCTGCTTCCCCGTTGGGCTCTGCAAGGCAGCACTGCGTGGGGTTGGGCAGGTCTTCCCCTTAGGGCCCTGGGGGTGCTGCCCAGGGGATCAGCGACTCCTGCCAGTGTTGGTGGCAGTTCCCTCCAGAAAGCCAGGGGGTCAGTGTAGGCTGTAGACGGCGAGGGGAGGGTTGTCAAGCTGAGCGTAAGGCCCAGGGGGATTTGGTGCAACCCTTTTTCCTGGTCTTTGATTTGAAGCTTTGGTCCCCAGTTCCTGCAGCTGCTTGTGCCAGTGACATGGATCCCACCTCTGCCTCTAACCTTGTACCTCTCTGCTAATCTGTGTCACCTGCGCACCTTCCCGCCCCCTTTCCCCAAGCTCGCATGCTGCCTCTGAGTGAATGGAAGCTCCTGCATCCTGGTGCTGGTGGTGGGTTTCTAGTCCGGCTGCTGTGGTAAGAGCAAGTGTTACCACAGAGCTGGTGCGGGTAAGCACTGATACGGCCTTGTCAGTGCTGGCTTCTGTCTGCTCTATCCCTGGGCCTGGGGTCTGCGCTGTTTTCCCTTTCTCATGAAAACCCTTTGGAGCACTGGGCTGGGCCTGGCACCCTTTTTCCTCACATGGAGCTCGGGTGGCCCAGCGTCTCTCCCTCTATTCCTCCTTCCGTCCCTCCCTCCCTGCTCCTCTTCTTCTAGGCCTTCCAGAATTGAGCCCGATGGCCTGGACAGCAGCTGATCCCTGGGAGCTGCTTAGACTAGCTAGAGCCTGTGGGGTGTGTCTGCATGCTGTGGTGTGAGGATTGCGTAGCTGTAGCCACGTGGCCCCCAAGGCCAGATCCACATGGTACCGGTTGGCACCCCCTGCAGTGGGGTCAGAAAGACTCTAGAGCTGTTTGTCAGAGTGCAGTCTGCCTGCTCAGGGTGGGAAGATGAGGTCAGTGTCTGCAGTGGGGGTAGGCTGCCCCCTCAGACCATTCTCTGCATGGGTCAGGGCTTGTAGAAAGAGTATTTGGTTTCAGTGCACACAGAGGCCTTGCTGTCATCAGTCATCCGATGACTAGTCACTGGTTCTCCACCAGGGATGTGTGTACCCCTGCGGGTTCGGGTTCGCAGAGGTCTTCAAGGGCATATATCAGCTCATCTAGATGTTTGCCAATTTTACAACAGGTGACATAAAAGAGCACTAGCGAAGTCAGTACCAGACTCAAATGTCACACAGACAATGACTTGTTTATACTGCTCTGTAGACTATACACTGAAATGTAAGTGTGATATTTATATTCTAATTGATTTATTTTATAATTATATGGTAAAAATGAGAAAGTCAGCCATTGTTCAGTACTAGTGTGCCGTGACACTTTTGTATGTTTATGTTTGATTCTGTAAGCAAGTAGATTTTAAGTGAGGTGAAACTGGGGTATGCAAGACAAATTAGACTCCTGAAAGGGGTACAGTAGTCTGGAAAGGTTGAGAGCCACTGCTCTTGGTGACATGATGCATGTAGTGTCATTTCTTGTATAGAAAAAGTAGCCTCCTCCTCCACTGGCACATTCCTGCTCTCGAGCCTATCGCCCATACTTGAGCATGCACAGTAGCAAGAGGCTGTAGTGCTGAGCATCAGAGTCTAGCACTTGGGACCATGGGGATGAGTGCAGTATTAGTCCATAGATAGAGATCCTTTCCTCTTCCAGCCTGACTGCTGTTTTCCTGGTCTAGGGGTTGCACAGAGCTCTCTACATTTTAGCAATGGCTTTTGCAGGCCATTGTTTCTCCACCAGCTGTTTGTCTCCTGGCAAGAGCTGCCACTATGCCTTTTACCCTGCTGCGGTGCAGGGTGGCTGTGTTGCTGCTAGGATGGTATCTCCCCACGGGACCATCCAGTGGCCCTGTGGGCTGGGATTCGATCCCCACCTGCTAAGTGTCTTTAGACCCATGGCATTCCCACTTCCTGACTGTTCTGTGGAGATCTGTGATTTGGAGCCCGGGCAGAATGCCCAGGAGCCAGTGCTCTGTGGTTCGGCTAGGTTGGCCCTGTGGGACTGCTGTGACTGTGTGGATGTTTCTTATTCTTCCTTGAAGGTTTGATGACTTGCTCTCAGCCTCCAAAATATGAGAATCCAGGTCAAAACACAGCAGCGAGAGGCCCCATGTTAATCTATTTCTTACAAAGACTTCAACGGGGCAGCACCTGCCTGTCCTTACTGGGCAGGTTTTCAGTAGGTGATAGTCCTGGGCATGCACAAGTGTGAGTTTGTGACCATCTCCAGGGTCTGAATGAGGCAGTCGGGCAGACCTTGCCATGCTGCAGGCAGGAGACAGGCAGGCTGCCTCTGAGTGCAGCAGGCTCTGTGAGAAAGAGCAAGCACCCAATGCTCATGGTGCCAGCTCGGGGTATCAGTTCTTAGGTCTCAGCTCCCACCAGTCCTAAGGGGCCTATATTTTCCTGAGAAAAGAAATACAGCGCAGCTTCCTACTCTCATCCCTGTCCTCAAAACCTCCTCTGCACCCTTCTGCGGGAGGCTCCCCCTGCCCTCTGCTGGGGGGGCTTTGAGTATGTGGATTGAGGGACCCAACCAAGGTCTTTTTCTAAACTTAACACCCCAAAAACATGCCTGTGGTTGGCTACTAACTCTCCAGTCCTCACTCCTGTTCTGACCAGTCTTTCTCCTTTGTTGTGAATAATACTCCTGATCAATGGCTCTGTGTGTTAGAAGGTAACCAGAACCCTCTTGAAGCTGGATGGGTCAGGCCAGAGGAGATGGAATGAAGGGCAGAAGGGATGTAGGAGTGGGAACAGAGGGCAGGGATCCCAGGAGGTGGTGGGTGGTCCAGGCTTGGGGACACAGGGTAGGGAGTGGGGGTGTGGGGGCGGGGGGAATTGAGGAGGTACAGGATTGAGGATGGAGAGCAGGGAGCCCAGCAGGGAAGGTACTGGACTGGGGACACAGGGCAGGCCCTGGGGCAGAGAGGGGTCCCTGGATTTTGGGGGTGGAGGCAGAGGGCAGTCAGTTGGCAGCAATGTAATTGTGGATGGAGCAGATGGTGGCGAACTAGGCGGAAGTGAGAGGGCAGTGGCAGCTCTATGTTTACACAGAGATGGGCTCCGGTCACTGGGAGATAGAGCAGGGAGCCCATAGCCCCCCGTGGCATGGGACCAAGTAGGGAGCTGCCTGCACAGAGGCCAGCTGGCAGCTCTCCCGTTCCCTGGGCATTGGGCAGCCTGGCCTGCTCTTACCGGCCCTGCTCTGTCTGGCCATGACAGGGCTGGGCTGAGGTTACAGAGGAAAACGTGCTCTGTGGGTGAGCACAACACCCGGAGCCGCAGCCTGGGGCCAGGATGAAGAACAGTGCTCAGCAGGCCAAGGGCAGGTCACAAAGCCAAACCTCAGTCCAGGGAGCCTGTGCTGCTGCCACAGGTGTGTCCAGTGCAGCTGGTGGGTCTTGGCCCCTGGTGGTCCCGCGGGTGCTAGTGGCTGGGTTTATTCTCCCCCCCCCCCCCCGCCCCCCGAGCCTCTTGCTTTGTATGTGTTCGGGGTGGGCTCTCTCCCCGTCCCTGCTACTCAGTATGATCCGAAGGGTCTGCACCGAGAGGGCTCTCCTGGACTGCTCACTGTGAGGGCAGAGGGAGAGTCCCTCCCATCCATGTCTGAGGAGTGGTCAGGAGGAGAGCCCTGCACTTCCAGTGTTCCTCTTGGTTGGGCTGGAAAATGGCTCCGGAGAGGAGGTGATGGGGTAGGTAATGGAGGTGGGAGCCAGGGATGTCAGGAGGTTCCTCACCTCAGGCTTCTTTGGTACAAGCTCCTGTGGCTCAGGCAAGGTGTGAAGTTTGCTCTCAGGAGTGGGTAATGCCAGGTCTGGTGAGGGTGAGGATGAGGCTGGTTGTGGGCAATGTCACCGAGATACACATGGCCTGCTGGGCCCAGTCTGTGCATGGCTGGCTCTGGCTGGGAGCTCCTTTCTGGTGCAGAGCTGGGGATTAGCTATAACATTTCCAGCCAGCCCTTTGGAGCCCAGACCCTGCTTGTCCGGGATATTACAAGTCTCTGGCTCGTTTCAGAGCACAGTTGTAGCCCTTTTGGTTTCCCAGAGCCCCTTGGCAGGCTTTGCTCTGACAGATTGGAGGAAACATGGTGTTATTACACCTAGGAGGGCAGTACCCAGTGGTGATGAAGGGCCACCATGAGCCAACCTGAGGGGTGGGAAATGAGGCACCCCATGAAGACCAACTCATCTCCCACTCTGCTCGCTGTGAGAGGCAGAGGTTCATCACTACGCCCAGGGTGGCCTGGCGTGTTTGGGCTCTGCCCTGGGGGAATGGCAGGACCAGTGGGTGCTTCAGAACTACCTTGTCCACAAGAATAATAACTGAAGAGTTTATTGCTTGAGCAATAATTTCCCTTCTGAATATGGCAATCTCCTGCCAGGAAGCATCTCTCCAGCCTCTTCCCACGCTGGGATCTTCCTGGCCCTCATTCCTGTAGTGTGGCCCCTTGGACCTGGCATTTGTGATCTCGCAGGAAAGCTGGGGTGTGGGAGTCTGTGCAGAGCCAGTGTAGGGGGAGGCGCAGTTTCCCGGGTACTTATTAAATGGGAGCAGGGTTGTGGGGATGGCTGGCTTGTGTGATGGGACTCCAGGAAGCTGGGTCTTGGTGCTTAGTCAATGTGCTCTCCTGATACATAGCCGAGGCACTGGCTGCTACTCTGGGCTCTGCCATGTAAGGTGGTGGGAGGGGGCATTGATGGGCAGCTAAATGGCTGGCTAGAAGAGGGGTTATGGCCAAGTGGGATATCAGCAGCTACTCAGGGCTCAGCCATCTAGGGCAGGGCAGTGTTGGTGAGGTATGTGGTGGTTTGGCTGGGGACAGGGTGCTGGGCAGATCTCCCAGTGGGATGGGGTCCCATGTGATGCTCAGCAAGGTGCCTGGCAGGCAGGGTGTACTGGGTGATGTGCTGACACTGGGTTTGCGGGTTGTTCTAGATCAATGGGGTAGACATGACAGAAGCCAGGCATGATCAGGCAGTAGCGCTGCTTACCGCATCCTCCCCCACCATCGCGCTGCTGGTAGAGAGAGAGGGTGCACAGCAGCTCAGCGAGGGAGACTCACCAGTGGGGCAGCGAGTGCGCGCGCACTCCCCACCCCCACCCCCCAGCCATGGGGAGAGCCCGCCCGAGGAGACGCCTCTGCTGCAAAGAAACCATCTGCCCAAAGGCCTGGAGGACCAGTACCCCATCGAGGTAAGGTTGGCTGTTGGGATTTGGGGCTTTGATTGGCCCGGTGCTCTGTTAATTGGACAGGATTGGGGTTCCGAGCTGTCCCTCAAAGGACTGGCCATGTTGTCGGGCTGTTGGGAAGTGGCTGGGTCTCCCATGTGTTGCGGGAGCCTCCTTCACTCTAATTCCCAAGCAGGGTCTCTGTGTCTGGGGTGAGTTTTCTAGGCACCGTCGCTGCTTGGTACTCCTTGCCCTCTCCCTGGCTGTATGCTCTTTGCTCCCTGCAGGAGATCTGTCTGGTCAAAGCTGGGGGGCCCCTGGGGCTCAGCATTGTTGGAGGCAGTGACCATTCGAGCCACCCGTTTGGGATTCATGAACCAGGTGTCTTTATCTCAAAGGTAGGGACCCATGTGGGCAGCCCAGTCTGGGCATGTCTGAGGGAATGTGGCCATTGGGGATGGAGTCTCTAGACCAAGGAGACTGGAGGATGGAAATGCCTCAAGGAAGCTTGGGGGTGGGGGAAGAGGCAGGGGATGCAACGGTCTTGTTTTGAGACATGAGAGTTTGCATGTGGAAACTTTATATTCCCTGACCTGCTTCTCCATGGAGGTGTCACAAGGTCTTGGATCAGCGAGGCAGTGGGAGGAGTCTGTGGGAGGGTGTCATGGGAGGGTTGGTAGCTTAGGGGGCAGTGGGAGGATTCTGGGGAGAGGGTGTCACGGGGTGTTTGGCATCTGAAGAGGGGCAGTGGGAGGAGTCTGTGAGGAGGATGTCGGGAGGGTTGGTAGCTTAGGGGGCAGTGGGAGGAGTCTGTGAGGAGGATGTCGGGGGGGGTTGGTAGCTTAGGGGGCAGTGGGAAGAGTCTGTGGGGAGGGTGTCCTGCAGGGGTTGGTAGCTTAGGGGGGCAGTGGGAGGAGTCTGTGGGAGGGTGTCACGGGGGAGTTGGTAGCTTAGGGGACAGTGGGAGGACTCTGGGGGGAGGGTGTCGCAGGGTGTTTGGCAGCTGAAGAGGGGCAGTGGGAGGAGTCTGTGAGGAGGGTATCCCGCGGGGGTTGGTAGCTTAGGGGGCAGTGGGAGGAGTCTGTGGGGAGGGTGTCCCGCGGGGGTTGGTAGCTTAGGGGGCAGTGGGAAGAGTCTGTGGGGAGGGTATCCCGCGGGGGTTGGTAGCTTAGGGGGCAGTGGGAAGAGTCTGTGGGGAGGGTGTCCCGTGGGGGTTGGTAGCTTAGGGGGCAGTGGGAGGAGTCTGTGGGGAGGGTGTCACGGGGGGTTGGTAGCTTAGGGGGCAGTGGGAGGAGTCTGTGAGGAGGATGTCAGGGGGTGTTTGGCAGCTGAGGGCAGTGGAAGGAGTCTGCAGAGGGTTTCACAGGGGTGTTTGGCAGCTCAGGGGGGCAGTGGAAGGAGTCTGGGAGGGTGTCACGGGGGGGTTGGTAGCTTGGGGGGCAGTGGGAGGAGTCTGGGGGGAGGGTGTCACGGGGTGTTTGGCAGCTCAGGGGGGCAGTGGCAGGAGTCCATTGGGGTTTCCTAGGGAAGCTCTGCCACTCATTTCCCTGCTGTGTAGGGTCTGCTCAGGGTGTGGGGAGGGTTTCACGGGGGTGTTTGGCAGCTGAAGGGGTGCAGTGGAAGGAGTCTGTGGGAGGGTGTCATGGGGGGGTTGGTAGCTTAGGGGGCAGTGGAAGGAGTCTGTGGAAGGGTGTCACGGGGGGGTTGGTAGCTTAGGGGGCAGTGGGAGGAGTCTGTGGGGAGGGTGTCCCGCGGGGGTTGGTAGCTTAGGGGGCAGTGGGAAGAGTCTGTGGGGAGGGTATCCCGCGGGGGTTGGTAGCTTAGGGGGCAGTGGAAGGAGTCTGTGGAAGGGTGTCACGGGGGGGTTGGTAGCTTAGGGGGCAGTGGGAGGAGTCTGTGGGGAGGGTGTCCCGCGGGGGTTGGTAGCTTAGGGGGCAGTGGGAGGAGTCTGTGGGGAGGGTGTCCCTCGGGGGTTGGTAGCTTAGGGGGCAGTGGGAGGAGTCTGTGGGGAGGGTGTCCCGTGGGGGTTGGTAGCTTAGGGGGCAGTGGGAGGAGTCTGTGGGAGGGTGTCACGGGGGGGTTGGTAGCTTAGGGGGCAGTGGGAGGAGTCTGTGGGAGGGTGTCCCGCGGGGGTTGGTAGCTTAGGGGGCAGTGGGAGGAGTCTGTGGGGAGGGTGTCCCGTGGGGGTTGGTAGCTTAGGGGGCAGTGGGAGGAGTCTGTGGGAGGGTGTCACGGGGGGGTTGGTAGCTTAGGGGGCAGTGGGAGGAGTCTGTGGGAGGGTGTCCCGCGGGGGTTGGTAGCTTAGGGGGCAGTGGGAGGAGTCTGTGGGGAGGGTGTCCCGCGGGGGTTGGTAGCTTAGGGGGCAGTGGGAGGAGTCTGTGGGGAGGGTGTCCCGCGGGGGTTGGTAGCTTAGGGGGCAGTGGGAGGAGTCTGTGGAAGGGTGTCACGGGGGGGTTGGTAGCTTAGGGGGCAGTGGGAGGAGTCTGTGGGAAGGTGTCACAGGGTGTTTGGCAGCTGAAGAGGGGCAGTTTGAGGAGTCTGTGGGGAGGGTGTCATGGGGGAGGGGGATTTGGCAGCTCAGGGGGGCAGTGGCAGGAGTCCATTGGGGTTTCCTAGGGAAGCTCTGCCACTCATCTCCCTGCTGTGTAGGGTCTGCTCAGGGTGTGTATGGCTACATCAGCAGCTCTGCTAGGAGGTGGATATCTGCTCCCATCAGAGCCCCTTTCCAGCCTTAACACCAGTGGCTCTCTGCAGGTCATTCCCCATGGGCTGGCATCCCGCAGTGGCCTGCGAGTAGGGGACAGGATCCTGGAGGTCAATACTATTGACCTGCGTCATGCTACCCACCAGGAGGCTGTGAACGCCCTGCTGTGCAGTACACAGGAGTTAAGCATGTTGGTGAGACGAGATCCTCCGCCACCTGGCATGCAGGTAGGTTCTGAGAGGGGAGAGGAGCCCAAGTGGGAGCGGCGGCCCTGGTCTGGGCACAGCCTGGCAGCTCTGCCGACAAAAGCGCATGTAGGGAAATTCACGGACACTGCCCTGGGAACTCCCCATTAGGAAATGCAGTAAGTGGAGGGGGAGAAACCGGCACAGGAGCAGAGCTCCCTTCTATTCAGGTCTTTACTAGTATTAAATGGCCCTGCTCCGGGGGGGTGACGGTTTGAGTGGGGCTCCTGCCCTTGCTCCCCCGGTGGCTCTGTCCTCGTCAGGGCCGGCTCCAGGCACCAGCTTGCCAAGCTGGTGCTTGGGGCGGCAGGTGAGAAGGGGGCGGCAGTCCGAGTCCCGCGGCAGCAATTTGGCGGCAGGTCCGCTCTTCCCGCTGCCGAATTGCCGCCGCGGGACTCGGACTGCCGCCCCAGTCTCGCCTGCCACGGCGGCAAAGGGGCAGCAGGTCCACCGCTGTCCCCTTGCCGCTCCGGAATGGGACTGCCTGCGTCGGGGGCGGGGCCCCGCCCCCGACGCAGGCAGACGTGGTGGCGCCCCGCCCCCGACGCAGGCAGACGTGGCGGGGCCCCGCTACGTCTGCATACGTCTGGGGCGGGGCGCCGCCACCCCTGCTTGGGGCGGCAGAATTGTAAGAGCCGCCCCTGGTCCTCGGGCAGTCAGTCCCTGCTCTATCTGAGCGTAGATGGAAGGCTGGATCAGAGGTGAAGCTCTACAGCGGGATGAAGTTTCCCCTCTCTCCTGGTGGCAGGAGCCAGTCTCAGATGAGCAGGCAGGTACCCAGCCTGGGACTGGCAAGGGTTCATCATTACACCCAACAGACAATGGCTGGAGGCTGGATGGGGTTCAGCCCTCTTAGACCCAGAACTGGCAGCAGAATACAGGAGAGGAGAGCCACAGCAAACCCATCGGGCCAAAGAAGGTGGAAGCCACAGAGCTGGCTCTTTCCCAACTATTCTGTGCATGGTCTGCTACCAGCACCAACACTCCCCCTCAACCCCCGACCAGAGTCTGTCAGCCACATTTCCAGCCCAAACTAAATCTTTTTGTGTCCACAGGAAATCTGCATTGAGAAGGCTCCTGGAGAAAAGCTGGGCATCAGCATTCGGGGGGGAGCAAAAGGCCACGCTGGGAACCCCTTTGACCCCACTGATGAGGGCATCTTCATCTCCAAGGTACCAGAGTCAGCATGCCCTGCACAGAGCAGGGGCTGCTAGGCAGGAAGCAGAAAGGAGTTCCTGTGGGAAATCAGCCCTCCTCCCAGTTCCCATGTGGTCTCCCTGTTTGATCCCACTTCTCCCCATGTTAAACATGCATGCACGTTCCTTCCCGCTAGACCCCACAGTGTGCTTAAGTTCTCCCCAAGCCCCCTCCTCCCATGGAATGTCTGTGTGCTCATTCACTGTCCTTACCAGTCGCTCTCCCTGCACTGAGGGATGGCATGTGATTGCTCTCCCCCCACCCCCAACGAGGAATTGTGCAAGCATTTTCCTGCTCCCCCCATGAGGAGTGGCATGCGAATTGTCTTCTTTTCACACACTTCCCCCACCGTGCCAAGGAGTTATGGGTGAGCGCTCCCCACCCCCTGCACGCTGAGGAGTTGTGGGCGAGCGCTCCCCCCAGCCATCATGGGCAGGCACTCCCCCTATGCCCGCCGTTGTGCTGTCACGCGTGAGTCGCTCCCCCCGCCATGCCGAGGAGTCACGCGTGTATGTGCTCTCTGAGAAATCATGTGCAATGTCTCTCCCTGCCCACTCCCCGCCCCAGGAATGGCATGCAATCACTCTCCTGTCCCACTCTCCCCAAGGAATTGCATGAGTGCTCTCCTTTCCCAACCCCCGACAAATCTCGCTTGTGCTCATTCTCCTTCCCTTCCCCCTGCATAAACACATGGGCACCCGCTTTCCCTCCTGCCTGCGGGCAGTGTCCTCTCTTCCTCGCACTGACCCTCACACGCCCTTCCCTCCCCTGACTCCCTGCGCATTCTTCTTGTCCCCCGCCCCATTCTCAGCCCTCTTATCCCTTCCAGGTGAGCTCCTCTGGGGCTGCTGCCAGGGATGGCCGGCTGAAGGTGGGGCTGCGGATCCTGGAGGTGAATCACCAGAGTCTGCTGGGAATGACGCACACAGAGGCAGTGCAGATCCTACGCAGTGTGGGTGACAAGCTCCTGGTGCTTGTGTGTGATGGCTTTGACCCCAAGGCTGCGGCTGCCATTGAGGTGAGAGCCTGGGGAGGGAGGGGAAGGGGCTAAGGCCAGCGCCAGGAGGAGCCCTGTGGCAGACAGGCTCCGCCATAAAAACACTGTCTTCATGTATGTATGAAGTGACCCTCACAACTGCCACAAAGTGACACCCCACCCCAGGCTGACAGCTACAATGCAGAGAGTCCTTACATTGGCACCCCCAGAGGGCAGAGATAAGGTGTCTGGGGTGCTGTGTGGAGAGCTGTGTGAAGTGAATATTTCTTGTGTTTCTACACATTCATGTAGGGATAAAGTGAGACAGGCTAAAAGGCATGTAGAATTGGATTTTGAAAAGGGAATTAAAACCAATAGTAAAAGGTTTTATAGCCATATAAATAGGAAGAAAACAAAGAAGAAGTGGGACCGCTAAACACTGAGGATGGAGTGGAGGTTAAGGATAATCTAGGCATGGCCCAATATCTAAACAAATACTTTGCCTCAGTCTTTAATGAGACTAATGAGGAGTTTAGGGATAGTGGCAGCATGACAAATGGGAATAAGGATCATAGAACCATAGAGTCTAAGGCCTGGTCTACACTAGCCCCGAAATTCGAACTAAGATACGCGACTTCAGCTACGTGAATAACGTAGCTGAAGTCGAACTATCTTAGTTCGAATGAAAAAGCACTTACCCGGGGTCCACACGCGGCGCGCAGGCTCCCCCGTCGACTCCGCCTACTCCGTTCGTCGAGCTGGATTACCAGCGTCGACGGCGGAGCACTTCCTGGTTCGATTTATCGCGTCTAGACAAGACGCGATAAATCGAACCCAGAACATCGATCCCGCGCCTCCAACCGGACGCGTAAGTATAGACGTACCCATAGAATCTCAGGGTTGGAAGGGACCTCAGGAGGTCATCTAGTCCAACCCCCTGCTCAAAGCAGGACCAACCCCAACTAGATCATCCCAGCCAGGGCTTTGTCAAGCCTGACCTTAAAAACCTCTAAGGAAGGAGATTCCACCACCTCCCTAGGTAACCCATTCCAGTGCTTCACCACCCTACTAGTGAAAAAGTTTTTCCTAATATCCAACCTAAACCTCCCCCTCTGCAACTTGAGACCATTACTCCTTGTTCTGTCATCTTCTACCACTGAGAACAGTCTAGATCCATCCTCTTTGGAACCCCCTTTTAGGTAGTTGAAAGCAGCTATCAAATCCCCCCTCACTCTTCTCTTCTGCAGGCTAAACAATCCCAGTTCCCTCAGCCTCTCCTCATAAGTCATGTGTTCCAGCCCCCTAATCATTTTTGTTGCCCTCCGTTGGACTCTTTCCAATTTATCCACATCCTTCTTGTAGTGTGGGGCCCAAAACTGGACACAGTACTCCAAATGAGGCCTCACCAGTGCCGAATAGAGGGGAATAATCACGTCCCTCGATCTGCTGGAAATGCCCCTACTTATACAGCCCAAAATGCCGTTAGCCTTCTTGGCAACAAGGGCACACTGTTGACTCATATTCAGCTTTTCGTCCACTGTAACCCCTAGGTCCTTTTCTGCAGAACTGCTGCCCAGCCATTCGGTCCCTAGTCTGTAGCAGTGCATGGGATTCTTCCGTCCTAAGTGCAGGACTCTGCACTTGTCCTTGTTGAACCTCATCAGATTTCTTTTGGCCCAATCCTCTAATTTGTCTAGGTCCCTCTGTATCCTATCCCTACCCTCCAGCGTATCAACCACTCCTCCCAGTTTAGTGTCATCTGCAAACTTGCTAAGGGTGCAGTCCACACCATCCTCCAGGTCGTTGATCCGAGGATGTGGGGGTAGATATTACCATATCCGAGGTAGAAGCCAAACTCGAACAGCTTAATGGGAGTAAATCGAGCAGCCCAGATAATCTTCATCCAAGAATATTAAAGGAACTGGCACATGAAATTGCAAGCCCGTTAGCAAAACATTTTAATGAATCTCTAAACTCAGGAGTTGTACCATTTGACTGGAGAATAGCTAATATAGTTCCTATTTTTAAGAAAGGGAAAAAACGTGACCTGGGTAACTACAGGCCTGTTAGTTTGACATCTGTAATATGCAAGGTCTTGGAAAATTTTTTGAAGGAGAAAGTAGTTAAGGACATTGAGGTCAATGGCAATTTGGACAAATTACAACATGGTTTTACAAAAGGTAGATCGTGCCAAACCAACCTGATCTCCTTCTTTGAGAAAGTAACAGATTTTTTAGATAAAGGAAACGCAGTGGATCTAATCTACCTCGATTTCAGTAAGGCATTTGATACAGTACCACATGAGGAATTATTGGTTAAATTGGAAAAGATGGGGATCAATATGAAAATTGAGAGGTGGATAAGGAACTGTTTAAAGGGGAGACTACAGCGGGTCATACTGAAAGGTGAACTATCAGGTTGGAGGGAGGTTACTAGTGGAGTTCCTCAAGGTTCAGTTTTGGGACCAATTTTATTTAATCTTTTTATTACTGACCTCGGCACCAAAAGTGGGAGTGTGCTAATAAAGTTTGCAGATAACACAAAGTTGGGAGGTATTGCCAATTCAGAAAAGGATCGGGATATCCTACAGGAAGATCTGGATGACCTTGTAAACTGGAGTAATAGTAATAGGATGAAATTTAATAGTGAGAAGTGTAAGATTATGCATTTAGGGATTAATAACAAGAATTTTAGTTATAAGCTGGGGACGCATCATTTGGAAGTAACGGAAGAGGAGAAGGACCTCGGAGTCCTGGTTGATCACAGGATGACTATGAGTGGCCAATGTGATGTGGCCGTGAAAAAAGCGAATGCGGTCTTGGGATGCATTAGGCGAGGTATTTCTAGTAGAGATAAGGAGGTGTTAGTACCGTTATACAAGGCATTGGTGAGACCTCATCTGGAATACTGTGTGCAGTTCTGGTCTCCCATGTTTAAGAAGGATGAATTCAAACTGGACCAGGTACAAAGAAGGGCCACTAGGATGATCCGAGGAATGGAAAACTTGTCGTATGAAGGGAGACTCAAGGAGCTTGGTTTGTTTACCTTAACCAAAAGAAGGCTGAGGGGAGATATGATTGCTCTCTTTCAATATATCAGAGGGATAAATACCAGGGAGGGAGAGGAATTATTTCAGCTCAGTACCAATGTGGACATAAGAACAAATGGCTATAAACTGGCCATCAGGAAGTTTAGACTTGAAATTAGACGAAGGTTTCTAACCATCAGAGGAGTGAAGTTCTGGAACAGCCTTCCAAGGGGAGCAGTGGGGGCAAAAGACCTATCTGGCTTCAAAATTAAACTAGATAAGTTTATGGAGGGGATGGGTGTCTGGCTGGTGAGTCTTGCCCACATGATCAGGGTTCAGCTGATCGCCATATTTGGGGTCAGGAAGGAGTTTTCCTCCAGGGCAGATTGGCAGAGGCCCCGGAGGTTTTTCTCCTTTCTCTGCAGTGTGGGGCACGGGTCACTTGCTGGAGGATTCTCTGCATCTTGAAGTCTTTAAACCATGATTTGAGGACTTCAATAGCTGAGACACAGGTGAGGGGATTATTGCAGGGGTGGGTGGGTGAGATCTGTGGCATTGTGCAGGAGGTCCGACTAGATGATCATAATGGTCCCTTCTGACCTGAAAGTCTATGAGTCCCGATTTTATAGGGACAGTCCCGATTCTTGGGTCTTTTTCTTATATAGGCTCCTGTTACTCCCCACCCCCTGTCCCGATTTTTCACACTTGCTGTCTGGTCACCCTACATGGGCCTGCACGCTGCAAAGTTACTGAATGGCTCTTGCTCCCCCAAGCCTGACCCTCCCTGGTACACACATCCCCAGCACAGACTGCTGAGCGTGCGGGGCCTAGAGGAGACATCGCCACAGAGGACTCACTCAGAGGTCTTTGGCGTCCAGTACCAGATGGGCTGCAAACCACACTGCTAGAGAGTTTAGGAGAACTCCCCCTTCCCCCCCAACGTCAACAGGTGGAACATTCCAACACTGCCGGCCGAGTGGTGTGGCCCAACTGCTGATCCAACAGTGTTGCTACTCCCCTGTCACTCAGTTCCTTTGTCACTGCTGAGGAGCTGTCTCTGGGGGACCCCCCCCGCCATGAGGGGCCAGGGAGGGGCAGAGCCCCTCCCCCTGCCCTACGATGCACCAGGGGCCGTCTGAGCCCCTCTCCCCCAAGCTTGCCAGAGTCCCCTCCCCTGCTGCGAGGGGTCAGGACTAGTCAGAGCCCCCTCCTCTCACCCCACGAGAGGCAAGGGTCAGTCAGAGCCTCCTACCACTGCCATGAGGGGCCAGGGGTAAGGCCAAAGAGTCTCACCTGCTTCGGGTGATAGATTTCATTCCCGACAGATCTGGAACATAATACTTGACAGCGCGGGTAGTCAATTATGTTTTGTCAAGGTCCAAATTTCTTGATCAAGGTCTAGTGAAGGTCCAGACTCTAGAGGAAATTTAAAAAAACAATATTGATAACAATAAGTAAATAAAAGGATTTTGGGGTCCATTCAAAAGCGGCTGGCAGTCCAGATTTGGCCCGCAGTCTGCCTATTGACTACCCCTGCTCTACATGTCATGTAGCTTATCGTCTTCTCAAGATTTCAATGTGTGGCCTCCGCCAAAAGCTAAGAACGAGCTGATTGTCATGGTTATTGTGAGAGCTTTGTATGGGAAACAATTTTAGAGCTATGAGTAACATACCTGTTTGGGCCTGGCTGTGTCAGGCCTCCTATCTGACATCCTCCTGCCTTGTGAGGGGCCAGGGTTGCTCAGAATCCCTCTGCGTCCTCCCCCTCTCTCCCCTCCCCCCATCCTGTGAGGGTACCTGGGCAAGTCAGAGCCGTTTCTCGAAGTGTCCCTTTGTGACACTGGGGGTTGGGCTGTTTGTCTCCATATTCTGAGTGCCCTTGTGCACATGGGTGAGGTGGTCTCTGTGCTCTGGGTGGCCTAGGGGATGGGGAGGGTCTCAAGAGGTACATGACTGTGATCTGTGGGGCGGGATCATCTCTGTGCTCTGAGTAGCCGGGGGACAGATGGGGGTCTCTGTGGTCAAAAGCACTGGGTGTTCCTGATATGTGATGTTACCTTCTTTTTTGCAGATGTCCCCAGGAATCATTGCCAACCCCTTTGCAGCTGGCATTGGCCGCAAGAATAGCCTGGAGAGCATCTCCTCCATTGACCGTGAGCTGACCCCAGAGGAGCTGGAGATCCTACAAAAGGTGGGTGCTGTAACTACCTTCAGGAGAGCAGGATGGGGCAGAGTGGTCTCTGAAGCTCTGCAGTGTTTTGTGTTGGCCTATGGCGCCTGTGCCATGGTGAATGGGTCCCTTGGTAGAAGATTTCACTCATCCCCATAGCTACTGTGCACCTGCTGTTTCCATAGGATTGGAAGAACGGTAATGCTTCTCCCAGAAGTGCTCAGTGATGTGACTCTCATATCTTCTCCTTTGGGGGTGATGGTGCTGCCCCTAGGGCAGAGGTCATTTGAGGATCTGGCCCTCTGATCTTCTCCTTTGTTCCCAGGAGATGGAGATGGTGAGGGAGGCGACTCAGTGGGAGAGAGAAGAAATGGAGAAAGTGGTGAGAGCATTTTCACACTGACATTCTGATCTTGACAATGTCTTGGCCAAGGTGGTGAGTTCTGGGGGAAATGCCGCAGAATTGCCCTAACCAGAGCACTACTTCCCACAGGAAGTGCTGGGTCCTCTCCTCACCTCTGGTGTATCAGGTCTCTCTGCTCACCAATATCCCCATCTCTCCAGCCCCTCTTTTTTCGTCTTCCCATATCTCTTTTCCCTTGCTTCATTGGGACTATTCCAGCATCTGTAACATGGTTTTATGCTGCACTTCACTATACTTGTGCCTCAGTCACAAGGCAGGCCTCCGCTGTAGGAGCAGAAGCCTCTGTTCTCTGGATTAGATGGGAGCTCCAAGATGATCAGTTCTCTCCAAACAGCACCATTAACTGCACACAGCTGGTAAAGTCAAAGGTGGGAACACACAACTCATATCTGCCCATATTTTAAGGAGACACAACTGCATGTCCTGGTACAAGATGTTGTATCTCAATCAAAACAGTCCTTTACCTATCTAAATGCAAAGTAATGCACACTGGAAAAAATAATTCCAACTATTCATACAAAATGATGGTGTCTAAATTAGCTATTATTGCTCAAGAAAGAGACCTTGGAGTCATTGTGAATAGATGTCTGAAAACATCTGCTCAATGTGCAGCAGCAGTCAGGAACAATTAGGAAAGGGATAGATAATAAGACAGAAAATTCCATAATGCCACTATATAAATCCATGGTATGCTCACACCTCAAATACTGCATGCAGTTCTGGTCACCCCATTTAAAAAAAGATACATTAGAACTGGAAAAAGGTACAGAGAAGGGCAACAACAATTATTAGTAAGGCTTCATTTATGTCACGGAGGTCACGGAATCCATGACTTCCAGAGAACTCCCTGACATTTTCTGCTTTGGCCCCTGGGGCTGCAGGACTGGAGCTGGCAGCCAGAGGGGCTCCAGCAGGGTTCCAGCGACAGGTGACAGCCTCCTCAGGGTTCCAGTGAGGGGTGATAGCCTTACGTGCGCGGGGGGAGGGGAACCCCACAGCTTCCAGCCATCATGGTGGCAGGAGAAACCATGGAGCTGCAGCAGCAAAAGTCACAGACAGGTCACGGCTTCCGTGAATTTTTGTTTATTGCCTGTGACCTGTCCATGACTTTTACTAAAAATAACCATGACAAAATCTTAGCCTTAATGATTAGGGGGATGGATCAGCTTCCGTATGAGGAGCAATTAAAAAGACTGGGACTGTTCAACTTAGAAGAGATATGAGTAAGGGGGGGGATATGAAATCATGAATGGGATGGAGAAAGTGAATAAGGAAGTGTTATTTACACCTTCACATAACACAAGAACCAGGGGCGTTAGGATTCCACCACAGGCAATCAGGACCAATGGTCAGAGCAGGGGCAAACCTGAGGCAGGGAGTAGTGTAGTAGTGCGTAGTCAGGTTCCAGGCCAGGATCAATACCAAGGGTCTGATTTCAGTGTCCAAGTCAGAAGGCAAAGTCCAAATCAAGCTGCAATTGAAACCAGGAGTTCAGGAGCAAGAAATGATTATGACAGCTACAGTAATCCCACACTGGTGCCTGAACATTTCCTGGAACGTACTTTAGGATTATATAGGGCAGGGAGCCAATCAGAAGCCATGGGCTGCTGCCTGTCAGACCCCTTAAGGTGGGACTTCCCATAGTCTGTGGGCATTGGAGCACAAGCTGGTTACAGCTGTTACTAGGTGAAGATTCCAGCTGCCTGGCAGATCTGCAGGCCTAGGATCCTAGACCCTTGGGGCCTTATGAGGGGTCACCAATTAAATTAATAGGCAGCAGGTTTAAAGCAAACATAAGGAAGTACTTCTTCACACAACGCACAGTCAACCTGTGGAATTCATTGCTGTGGGATGTTGTGAAAGCCAAAAGTATAACTGGGTTAAAAAAAGAACTAGATAAGTTCATAAAGGATAGGTCCATCAGTGGCTATTAGCCAACGTGGTCAGGGATGCAACCCCATGGTATGGGTTTCCCTAAACCTCTGACTGCCAGTAGCTGAAACTGGATCACAGAGGATGGATCACTTGATAATTGCCCTATTCTGTTCGTTCCCTCTGAAGCATCTGGCACTGGCCACTGTCAGAAGACAGGATACTGGGCTAAATGGACCATTGGGT